>CM019064.1:171398601-172598601 GCA_009667805.1 Leptobrachium leishanense
TCATTATAGCTCATAAGGATCTGGAGATACCGGGGTCTAAAGGATTCCTATAATGGAATCCTCTCGGCCACTTGCCTGGGATCCACCAGCCACGAGATCGTGAGTTCACGAGATCTTGCAAACTTCTGGGATCTTGCAAGACTACGGCTTGTGCGTGGTTTGCAGGCGAGCGGCCAAGCTTCATGCCGGCGGCCGCTCGTACGGAGGAAAGCAATTGGAGGGGCCTGGCCTGGCACTGCAGGCGGCAGGAGATGGATTGGGACCACGTGAGCTGGGGCAATATATATATACAGTAAAATGTGAGCTGGGGCAATATATATCCATGTGAGCTGGGGCAATATATATCCATGTGTGAGCTGGGCTGGGGCAATATATATCCATGTGTGGGCTGGGGCAATATATATATAAAATGTGAGCTGGGGTAATATATATCCATGTGAGCTGGGGCAATATATATTAAATGTGAGCTGGGGGGAAATATATTACATGTGAGCTGGGAGGGGGGCACCCTGGGCCCCTGGTATGAAAAGGGTTTGCAGGGCTGCGCAGATGGGGTGCCATGTGTGTCCTGCTAACATGGAAAGGGTGCAAAAGGCAGCCCACACCTGGGTTACCCTACACTGCATAGCTTCAAGGGGTATGTGCTGGGAGGGGAGTACCCTCGTATGGAAAGCGTTCGCAGGGCTCAGGAGCCACATGAGGACAGACCTTGTGCAATGTTCTGGGGAGAGTGAGTGTAATGAGCACAGCTTGCGATTAGGGGCATCTCTGCCTGTCACTGCAAAACCAACACCAGCTCTTAGCCAAAACTGGTAGAGTGCCCCCCCCCACGAAACCTGTGTCTGGATCCGCCCCTGCATGGTAGTAACATCAGTAACAGGATAAATTGGTCTGTAATGCAAGCACATTACAGCCCAAACCTTATCTGGTCTGTGCAGTACTGTCCCCTGGTTTATACTTGTAATAAATATCTTGATAGATTTAATAGTGTTAATATCTATATAAATGATTAAACATACAAGAATGTGTATTTTTAATTTCACATAATGTCCTTGCAAATATGGAATCTCGCTGAGAAAACAACATTTAGAAATTTGTTCTAACCTATTTTTGTTATTCCAATTCCCTGTTTTTCTTGGCATTGTACCAAAATTCCTATGGAACTCCAGTATAGCTGTAAGCAAATTGACATCCACACACTCAGTACAGATGTAAACAGTTTGACCCATTTAAGGCTTCCAGCAGATGAGGATCAACTAAAGGTTGTGCAATTTTGTAGCCAATCCGTTACTGGTAACATGGGGAGTAAACCTTGGATGTGAAGTGAAATTCCTCTGCTTGAGAGATAAGAATGGGGCTGAAGATCAAAACCTGAACTCAGTCAAATATTAGAAGGTCATATTTGCATAGAAACCCTTTGGATCACACGTGTTATTTCGTGTTATTTCGAGGAAAACATCAGTGTTATCATACTATAGGTAGATAAAATCTTGTACATCAGATAAAAGCAGGAAAGTTAAACAAAAAATTAATTGCTTACTAACCGCCTCAAATACTACATGTATCCATAGTATTTGTATCCATACTACATGCATCCATAGAGCCGTTTTATATGAATGATATTCTTGTATGGAGAGGACAAATTAAAATGCTAATCACTCGTGAACAGATGCCTGCAATAGCCCTGAGATGTGTAAAAACAAATAAGCATCGTAATAATTCTTAAATTCTGCAGCACCTTTAAGCCTTCGTGATAAAATACCAAAATGGTAATTTCCTTAACTACAAGCGTGGAGGTCAAATAAACTAATGATTATTAGACCAATAAATATATTTTACATTTTATAACAAAAGCAAAAATAATAATCTTGATGAAATATATATAACTGTCTGATTTGTCCTCAGGTTTGGAATGTTGATTCTCCTCTGCTCAACACTGCACTTAGTGAACAGATTCCAATCTGTGAAGAAATTCCTCATTGAACATTATTAGTAGACATGTTGGGCCCTATCACCTGGTGTGAGCTAAAACGCCATCGCTGAAGAAAAAATTTAGCACAAGTCGCTAAAACTTAGCACCTGACGACCTACTAACCCATCACCCTCTCCCAGCGGCAGTCTGTGTACAAGGTCGTTTAGGGCACGCTAGGGAAACGCTAAGACCCAGGCGGAGACCCAGCACTATTGCAGTTGTGTACAGGATAGAACCTTGTATAAGTATGAACATAGCCAGCAAATAGCTCTCACATCCATGCATTATTAAAATCCACCAAGGTGACCATTTAATCCATGTATATATGCACACATATATCAAGGCTGATGGGCATTGCATGATAAATGCCACCCAACAGCATGTAGAATCAATACTCAACCGCTTACATACTATGAATAACCCCCAGCATTAAATGTTTAGAATTAGCCAATATATTCGAATTAAGATATATGTGGATAAAGGATACATACAGTCAGGTCCAGAAATATTGGGACATTGACACAATTCTAACATCTTTGGCTCTATACACCACCACAATGGAGTTGGAATGAAACAAACACAATGTGCTTTAACTGCAGACTGTCAGCTTTAATTGGAGGGTATGTACATCCAACTCAGGTGAACGGTGTAAGACTTACAGCAGTTTGCAGATGTGCCTCCCACTTGTTAAGGGACCAAGGGTAATCGGACAGAATAATAATCATAAATCTAACTTTCCCTACTTAATACTTGGTTGCAAATCCTTTGCAGTCAATTACAGCCTTAAGTCTGGAATGCATAGACCTCACCAGATGCTGAGTTTCATCCCTGGTGATGCTCTGCCAGGCCTCTACTGCAACTGTCTTCAGTTCCTGCTTGTTCTTGGGGCATTTTCCCTTCAGTTTTGTCTTCAGCAAGTGAAATGCATGTCACATCATCAATAAATACAAGAGAACCAGTTCTATTGGCAGTCATACATGCCCACGCCATGACACTACCACCACCATGCTTCACTGAAGAGGTGGTATGCTTAGGATCATGAGCAGTTCCTTTCCTCCTCCATACTCTTCTCATCCCATCACTCTGGTACAAGTTGAACTTGGTCTCATCTGTCCATAGGATCTTGTTCCAGAACTGTGAAGGCTTTGTTAGGTGTTGTTTGGCAAACTCTGATCTGCCCTTCCTGTTTTTGAGGCTCACCAATGGTTACATCTTGTGGTGAACCCTCTGTATTCACTCTGGTGAAGTCTTCTCTTGATTTGTTGACTTTGACACACATACACCTACCTCCTGGAGAGTGTTCTTGATCTGGCCAACTGTTGGGAAGGGTGTTTTCTTCACCAGGGAAAGAATTCTTCGGTCATCCACCACAGTTGTTTTCCGTGGTCTCCCGGGTCTTTTGGTGATGCTGAGCTCACCAGTGTATTCCTTCTTTTTGAGAATGTTCCAAACAGTTGTTTTGGCCACGCCTAATGTTCTTGCTATCTCTCTGATGGGTTTGTTTTGTTTCTTCAGCCTAATGATGGCTTGCTTCACTGATAGTGACAGCTCTTTGGATCTCATCTTGAGAGTTGACAGCAACAGATTCCAAATACAAATAGCACACTTGAAATGAACTCTGGGCCTTTTATCTGCACATTGTAATTGGGTTAATGAGGGAATATCACACACCTGGCCATGGAACAGCTGAGAAGCCAATTGTCCCATTACCTTTGGTCCCTTAACAAGTGGGAGGCACATCTGCAAACTGCTGTAAGTCCTACACCGTTCACCTGAGTTGGATCTACATACCCTCAAATTAAAGCTGACAGTCTGCAGTTAAAGCACATTGTGTTTGTTTCATTCCAACTCCATCGTGGTGGTGTATAGAGCCAAAGATGTTAGAATTGTGTCGATGTCCCAATATTTCTGGACCTGACTGTATACAGTTGTGTTCAAAATTATTCAACCCCCACTGAAATTGAGTGTTTTGGCCAGTTTGACATTGATTTTGATCATTCAGTCATCTTGCTTACAATTAAATCAAAGAGGCACGTGTAGGTCAGACAAATATAACATAACATTTATAATGAAATAACCACAAATGTCTTTTCTGTGCTCACATCATTATCAGTTTTATTCAACCCCCAAGTGACATTCAATCTTAGTACTTAGTAAAACATCCTTTTACAGTTATAACAGCTTTTAAATGTGAAGCATAGCTTGACACAAGTGTCTTGCAGCGATCTACGGGTATCTTCGCCCATTCGTCATGGGCTAAAGCCTCCAGTTCAGTCACATTCTTAGGCTTGCGCACTGCAACTGCTTTCTTTAAGTCCCACCAGAGGTTCTCAATCGGATTTAAGTCAGGTGACTGCGATGGCCACTCCAAAATGTTCCAGCCTTTAATCTGCAACCATGCTCTAGTGGACTTGGAGGTATGCTTCGGATCATTGTCCTGTTGAAAGGTCCAACGTCTCCCAAGCCTCAGGTTTGTGACGGACTGCATCACATTGTCATCCAATATCTCCTGGTACTGAAGAGAATTCATGGTACCTTGCACACGCTGAAGCTTCCCTGTACCTGCAGAAGCAAAACAGCCCCAAAGCATGATTGACCCCCCGCCATGCTTCACAGTAGGCAAGGTGTTCTTTTCTTCATAGGCCTTGTTCTTCCTCCTCCAAACATAGCGTTGATCCATGGGCCCAAACAGTTCTAATTTTGTTTCATCAGTCCACAGAACACTATCCCAAAACGTCTGTGGTTTGTCCACATGACTTTTGGCATACTGCAGTCGACTCTTCTTATTCTTTGGAGACAGCAAGGGGGTGCGCCTGGGAGTTCTGGCATGGAGGCCTTCATTACGCAGTGTGCGCCGTATTGTCTGAGCTGAAACTTCAGTACCCACATCTGACAAATCTTTTCTCAGTTCCTCAGCAGTCACACGGGGACTTTTCTCCACTCTACGCTTCAGGTAGCGCACAGCAGTCGAAGTCGGCATCTTCTTTCTGCCACGACCAGGTAGCGTTTCAACAGTGCCCTTTGCCTTGAATTTGCGAATGATGCTTCCTATGGTCTCTCTTGGTATGTTTAACATCTTTGCAATCTTCTTATAGCCATTGCCCTTCTTGTGAAGCGTCATCACCTCTTCTCTTGTCTTCCTGGACCATTCTCTTGACTTCACCATGTTTGTAACCACACCAGTAAATGTCTAGAAGGAGCTGAGTATCACAGTCATTTTAAAGCTGCCTAATTGGTGCTTATTATGCTTTATTGCTGCTCCGTGACATCCACAGGTGTTTTCAATACCTGATTGAAAACACTTGAATGAACCTCTGTTCTTCAGAGTGGTAGTCTTTAAGGGGTTGAATAATTGTGTCAATGAAGAATTCACAAAAGAAACATTTACTACTGTATTACAAAACCAATTGATGTCATTTTAGTTGCATATGGTTCTTTAAAAAGTCCTTGTAGGATTTCATTCTGAATACAATTACAAATGTACACTAAATTCCCTAAAACCCTTTACAGCATTGGGGGTTGAATAATTTTGAACACAACTGTATATCAAAATAGAGCAAACTGCAACAGCAGCGACATTGCTGACCAGATCCATTACTATGGTGTGTGTGGGCCAAGAGAACACCTGTGCTGCATTCCTTTCAATTGCTGGTTATTTTTGGACGAGTACCTGTTTTTTTGTGATTTTTTTTGTTTGCATTTAGTACCAGGGTTGAGAAGTAGGTAAAATTTCTTTGCTCGCTCCAGAAATTAGCGCAGGCACCAAGTGATCTGTTACTTGCAAAAGCGCTAGAGATCTCTAGTGCTCCCTATGTTAACTATTGGACGCGGAAAGTACAGTAAGTCCGCGCTGTATAGCGCTAATAGCGATGCGTTAAGTGATTTTTCCTGTTTGTAGCGAGAGGCAAACGATCTGTTGGTCAGGCGTAGACTGAATTAACCCGGCACTATCACAAAAACATACCAACGCTAGGGTTAGCTCACACCAGGTAACAGTGCCCGTTATTTTTCAGCCTCCTCCAAATCAATCTCTTACCCATGTTTCTTCATCTTGCAGCTGTTCACTGATGGACTCACCAACAAGTTGCTGGCATGTTTTGTGGATGCTGAGATGAAAGATGCTGTACTGGTGCGCGTCTATGGAAAACGTACAGAGCTCTTTGTTGATAGAGAGGATGAGGTAAAAAGCTTCCAACTGCTGGGGGATCATGGATGTGCCCCTACACTTTACTGCACCTTCCAAAATGGACTCTGCTATAAGTTTATGCGTGGCCTAGCACTAGGACCAGAGCATGTTCGAGACCCCCACATTCTAAGGTAAAACAGGATGCCAGTAAGGAGACTGGTAATGTAGCAGGGTGGAGCGGGGGCTTAAACGGTAAAGGTAGACGACTTTATGATCTGATCAGATAGGGTTAAATTAGTAATCTACTTACTGCAAAGGATTTAGTTCTATATGACTCTCTGAAGAAGAATATTTAGCTGCTAATCTTAACGTTATGTTACGGGTCTGTGGCAGGGAACGAGCTGTAAACTGGCGAAGTAACAGCAAATATTACAGTTTTACATAATATATAAAAAAAGAAAACCAAACAACCTAAGGGCATAAACCTTTGATTATAAACTGAGAACTTCACACAAATCACTGGGCAATTAAATAAATTTAAACAGACACTTTGGAGGTTAAAATCCCCTTCCCAACTGGAAAAGGGAACTTTATTTAAAAATTTTAACTGTATCATTTTATCTAAGGCCAGCAAGATCTCTAGGATACAACCTAATAATGGGGAGAAGGGAGGGAGCCACTTTCCAATATTTTTTTATAAAATACAATGCACCAAAATACAAGAGAGAAATACATTTATTTTTTCTTTTTTTGTTAACATGGCATATTTCCTTAGAAAAGTGCAGTTACAGGTTCTCCATTTCTGATTTTTTTTTTTACTTCATAGAGGGCTACATTACATAGTTGGTGCAAATGATAGCCCTCATCTGCGTGAGCGTTAACGTTAGCCCTGGTGGCCCTAACGCGGGCGCAACATATTGCAATCCAAACACTAACGGGTTAAGAAACCCATTACCGTTTGGTACCTTGAGCTTTTCAGCGCGAGGTTACTGTACTTTGCGCTACCTATGCTTAACATGGGGAGTGCAAAGTGTTAATCAGCGTTAGGATTACAAAGTCCTAACGCTGATTAACATCTGGCTGCGGTTAGCAAAAAGTTAACCACAGCCTGGACTTGATGCTAACGAATTCCGCTGGTGCAGAATCCGTCAGCACCAGCCAGAAACCCCCCAAACAAATTCAGATACTCACCTCCTATCCCGCGGCGAGGACCGCGGCTCCAACCGCCTCCTCAAAGTCCCCCAGTCTCTCCCTGCGGATCACTACGCCGACCTGCCCGATATCGCGAGTCCTATGGACTCCATGGAGAGGATGCCCCCAGCGGTGCTTAGTGCTGCAGTGCGCATCCTGGGGCTTAGCGCCCGCTAACAATGCAGGCAGCTTTTCTAGCGCCTGCATTGTAATACCGCGCTAAACCGGGGGTGCGAATATTGTAATGTAGCCCAGACAGTGGCGACTCTAGTAACAATATTTAGGGGGGGCATATAGGATACCGCAGTCAAAACTGGAGGGGCACTAATAATTTTCACCACTAAATCATACCACTGTATAAAACTAAGGGCCCTATCACCTGGTGTGAACTAAAACACCATCACTAAACGAAAAATTTTGCGCGAGTCGCTAAAACGTAGTGCCTGACGACCTACTAACAGATCACCTTGTCCGCGGTAGCCCATGAACAAGGTCGTTTAGTGCACGCTAGGGAAACTAATGCGGTTGTGAACAGGATAGAACTGTTTTTTTTCCAGTGCAGAGTGCTGGGCCATACCTATCCCCCGCCCTCACAAGCTTGAATATGAACACATCTAGTGAATAACCTCTCACCCCTGCATTATTAAAATCCTCCACGGTAGTCATATCATCCATGTTTTGATGCATACATATATTAAGGCTGGTGGGCATTGCATGATAAATGCCACCCAACAGCATGTAGAATCATTACACTGCATAGATCCAAAAGGAAGGCCAGGTGAGTGACACAAATTTCCCTGCTGCAGCATATAAATAATACATGTTTCAGGGCAAGATTTATTCATGTGTCCCCTTAAACATGGTCCACACAGTCACCCTAATAATCAACCGCTTACATACTATGAAAAACCCCCAGCATAAAATGTTTAAAATTAGGCAATATTTTAGAATTAGGATATATGTGGATAAAGGATACATTTATAATAGAGCCAACTGCAACAGCAACAACATTGCTGACCAGATACATTACTATGGTGTATGGGGCTATGAGGACACCAGTGCTGCATTCCTTTCAATTGCCTGTTAATTGCCTGTTAATTTTGGGCAAGGACCTGTTTTTTGTGGGGTTTTTTGGAGTTAGCACCACGGTTGAGCAGTAGGTAAAATGTTGCAATTAGCGTCCCTCAAAAAATTAGCGCTGGCACCAAGTGATCTGTTAGTTGCAAAAGCGCTAGAGATCTCTAGCGCTCCCCATGTTAAGTAAAGGACGCAGAAAGTACAGTAAGCTCGCGGTACAAATTGCTAATAGCAACGAGCTAAGTGATTTTTCCCGTTTGTAGCGGGAGGCAAACAATCTGTTGGTCAGGCGCAAGACTCAATTAACCTGGCGCAAAACCATGCCGACGCAAGGGTTAGCTCACACCAGGTAATAGTGCCCAAAATAAGTATATACAGTCAGGTCCAGAAATATTGGGACATCGACACAATTCTAACATCTTTGGCTCTATACACCACCACAATGGAGTTGGAATGGAACAAACACAATGTGCTTTAACTGCAGACTGTCAGCTTTAATTTGAGGGTATGTACATCCAACTCAGGTGAACGGTGTAGGACTTACAGCAGTTTGCAGATGTGCCTCCCACTTGTTAAGGGACCAAAAGTAATGGGACAATTGGCTTCTCAGCTGTTCGATGGCCAGGTGTGTGATATTCCCTCATTACCCCAATTACAATGTGCAGATAAAAGGCCCAGAGTTCATTTCAAGTGTGCTATTTGCATTTGGAATCTGTTGCTGTCAACTCTCAAGATGAGATCCAAAGAGCCTTCACTATCAGTGAAGCAAGCCATCATTAGGCTGAAGAAACAAAACAAACCCATCAGAGAGATAGCAAGAACATTAGGCGTGGCCAAAACAACTGTTTGGAACATTCTCAAAAAGAAGGAACGCACCGGTGAGCTCAGCAACACCAAAAAACCCGGGAGACCACGGAAAACAACTGTGGTGGATGAATGAAGAATTCTTTCCCTGGTGAAGAAAACACCCTTCCCAACAGTTGGCCAGATCAAGAACACTCTCCAGGAGGTAGGTGTATGTGTGTCAAAGTCAACAATCAAGAGAAGACTTCACCAGAGTAAATACAGAGGGTTCACCACAAGATGTAAACCATTGGTGAGCCTCAAAAACAGGAAGGCCAGATTAGAGTTTGCCAAACAACACCTAACAAAGCCTTCACAGTTCGGGAAGAAGACCTATGGACAGATGAGACCAAGATCAACTTGTACCAGAGTGATGGGAAGAGAAGAGTATGGAGAAGGAAAGGAACTGCTCATGATCCGAAGCATACCACCTCATCAGTGAAGCATGGTGGTGGTAGTGTCATGTATAGCTGCCAATGGAACTGGTTCTCTTGTATTTATTGATGATGTGACTGCTGACAAAAGCAGCCAGATGAATTCTGAAGTGTTTCGGGCAATATTATCTGCTCACATTCAGCCAAATGCTGCAGAACTCATTGGACGGCGCTTCACAGTGCAGATGGACAATGACCTAAAGCATACTGCAAAAGCAACCAAAGAGTTTTTGAAGGGACAGAAGTGGAATGTTATGCAATGGCCAAGTCAATCACCTGACCTGAATGCCATTGAGCATGCATTTCACTTGCTGAAGACAAAACTGAAGGGGAAATGCCCCAAGAACAAGCAGGAACTGAAGACAGTTGCAGTAGAGGCCTGGCAGAGCATCACCAGGGATGAAACCCAGCGTCTGGTGATGTCTATGCGTTCCAGACTTCAAGCTGTGATTGACTGCAAAGGATTTGCAACCAAGTATTAAGAAGGGAAAGTTTGATTTATGATTATTATTCTGTCCCATTACTTTTGGTCCCTTAACAAGTGGGAGGCACATCTGCAAACTGCTGTAAGTCCTACACCGTTCACCTGAGATGGATGTAGATACCGTCAAATTAAAGCTGACAGTCTGCAGTTAAAGCACATTGTGTTTGTTTCATTCCAACTCCATTGTGGTGGTGTATAGAGCCAAATATGTTAGAATTGTGTTGATGTCCCAATATTTCTGGACCTGACTGTATATAAATAAGATTCCAAAACCCCAGAGTAATGTGATGCAATGATGCCTTTTTGTTGTATTAACCTGATACATTCGGCAGTTTTCGCTGAATGTCTGATAGCTGCTTCAGCGACTCCACTTTTAGCAAATAACAATGACCATTCACTAAATAGGGAATTCACTTTATTTTCGGTGAAATAAATTCCCGAAATGTGACGAAAAGCAAAGGATCTAAAAATGATTAGACCCTTTAGATTCTAACTTCCATAATAACCCCTAAAATGCCATAAACCCAGGGAAATACAATAAAATTTATGAACAATGTGGCATTTAGCCTACCCATTAACCCTTAATATGCAATTGATCAAGGGAAAACATGAAATGAATACACTGTGAGGCATGTAGCCAACCCATTAACCCCTAAAATGCCATTAATCAAGGAAAAAATAAAATGTATACTGTGAGGGATGAAGCCTACTTATTAACCCTTAATTTACAACTAAAACCAAGGCAAAAACTAACGTAATACACAATGTAATGTATAGTCTGAACATTAACCACTTCACTGCTGAGCCATTTCAATCCTGTGAAAATGTTTTCGTTTAAGTGCACGTTTTTATTTAACCCCTTCACTGCTGAGGACGTGTGGGACACGTCCTCATTGACGCACGTTACATGCTGAGGACGTGCCCCACACGTCATCAACTGTGCGGGACCCCCGGCGGAGATACTTACCTCTCTGTCTGGGGTCCCGCGGCGTTCTGACTTCAGCGTCCTCAGATGCTGAAGTCAAGCTCCTCCCAACGTAAATGACGTCATCGCGCCATGCGCGATGACGTCATTTCCAGGCGAATCCCCCGGCAATGCCGGGAGATAGCCTGGAAGGGAGGGGGGATCCGTTCGGATCCCTCTCCCTCCCGATTGGGAAGGAGCAGCGCCAAAAGCCAGGCACCGCTTGAAAGGGGAGTCTCCCTTTTTAAGCGGTGCCTGGCTTTAACCCCTCAAGCGCTGGGTCGCACTTCGGTGACTTGCGGCGCCGAAGTGCAGCCTAGCTCCGGTGGGGGCCGCCATCTCGGATGGCGGCTCCACCCCCGGGTCCCCCCTCGCTGCCCGATGTCATCACGCATAGCGTGATGACGTCAGATAGCTGGGGAACCCCTAGCTGCCCAAGGAAATCCCCTGGTGGAGATAGGGGGTTCCTTTGAACCCGATATCTCCAGAACTGTGGCAGCTAGGGGTCATGGAGTCTGAGCATGGCCTTTCGAATGATACCCAACATGACCAGGTACAAAGTAAAAAAAAATAATAATTATAAAAAAAATAATAAATAAATTTAAAAAAAAAAACATGTTTTTTTTGTGTGTTGTTTTCATTAATGCAGCAATATTGTTCACATTTCAATTATAATGTGAACAATGATGCAGCACTAATGATTTTTTTCTATGGGGAACGTTTGCTAAAAATCACGTAAATTCCCCCCAAAAAATGTAACAAGTCCCCATTTCAAATTTTTGTAAAAGCGCACCCCATAGAAAATATAACCGCAAACGTTCATGTGATAAAATGTGAAAAAAAAACACTTTACACGCTGCAGATGATTAAAAATTCAATTTTTATTGCATTTTTTGTCATAATATACAGGCAGGGCATGACGTATACATATAAAAATGATATATTATGAATCTGCGGAGTCTGCCGGAAAGAACAATATATAATATGTCTGGATCATATAATAAAATGTGGCTTCAAATCGCGTTTAAACATGATGAGAGAAAGCGGTAAAAATGAGCTCAGCACACAGCGATGAAATGCCTCAACAGTGAAAGGGTTAATGTTTTATGACTGTTATTTTACACTGAATATGGTCATGTTGTATATCATTGGAAAGGCCAGAATCTGCCCTTTCCAATGACACATAGAACGTCCATATACGGTGCACAGGAACGGAGATACCGCGGTCCAAAAAGTGTGGGAAGCTGGATGCTGGTTTTTGATGGGGGGGCAAGGAATAACCATGGGGGGCAATTGCCCCCCTGTAGAGACGCCTATGAGCCCAGAGTATATAACCACCAATTTGAATTACAAAATGTGGAAAAATAAATTTTACATGCTGAAAATTATTTAAATCCAAATGGAAATCCTTGCCTTGACATTTATTGTCAGAGCGTTCTGATATGACATGATCGGAAAATGGTGAATTTGAATTCAGCACTCGGGAGTGAAAAGGCTCAGCAGCAAAGGAGTTAAGGTGTTCCAGCCCCAGACGAGCTAACACTTTCATTCTCATATGTTAAAAATTACTGTCATACTTCATAAGAATGGAAAAAAACATTTATTATTATTATTATTCTTTATTTATAAAGCGCCAGCATATTCCGCAGCGCTGTACAATAAGCACAGTATAGACAGGGTTACAATACATTGAACAACATTTGACAAACAGTACAGGAGGAGATGAGGGCCCTATTCCCGTAGGAACTCACAATCTGGGAGGGTTGGGGTTGGAAACAGGAGGAGAGGACTGTAAGGTGAGAGTGATTGATGGTTGCGTCAGTGAGTTGGGTGGTAGGCTTCCCTAAATAGGAACGTTTTAAGGGAGCGTTTGAAGGAAGAGAAGTTAGGGGAAAGTCTGACAGTACGAGGGAGAGCGTTCCAGAAAGTGGGGGCTGCGCGTGAGAAATCCTGCAGTCTATCATGGGAAGAGGTGATGCGGGGAGAAGCTAGTCGCAGGTCACTGTTTGACCTTAGGGAGCGGGCTGGGGTGTATTTGGTGATTAGTGAGGACAGGTAGTGGGGAGCTGAGTTAGTGAGGGTTTTGTAGGTAAGGATAAGGATTTTGAACTTAATTCTGCAGTGGATGGGGAGCCAGTGAAGGGACTCGCAGAGGGGAGTGGCAGAGACAGAGCGGCGGGTGAGGTGAATTAGCCTGGCAGAGGCGTTCAGGATGGATTGTAGGGGGAGAGGCGGGACAGAGGGAGGCCAGATAAGAGATTATTGCAGTAGTCGAGTCGGGAGATTACCAGGGCGTGTATGAGTTGTTTTGTGGTGACAGCGGTAAGAAATGGCCGAATTCTGTAAATATTACGCAGTTGGTATCGGCAGGAGGAGGAAAGAGACTTGATGTGGGGGATGAAGGAAAGAGCAGAGTCAAGTGTAACTCCAAGACAGCGAACTTGGTTTGATGGGGAAATGGTGATACCCTCCACCGTGATAGAGAAGTCAGGAGGTGGGGAGGCATTGGAGGGAGGAATAAGTAGGAGTTCAGTCTTTGACATGTTGATCTTTAGGTGGTGGGAGGCCATCCAGGAGGAGATGCCAGATAAACAGTCACTGACTTTTGAAAGGACAGGGGGAGAGAGATCAGGGGTAGAGAGGTAGATCTGAGTGTCATCAGCGTAGAGGTGGTAATTGAAGCCAAAGCTGTTGATGATTTTGCCCAGGGAGGAGGTGTAGATGGAAAAGAGCAGAGGACCAAGGACAGAGCCTTGAGGTACACCAACAGATAGAGGCAATGAGGAGGAGGAGTTACCAGCAAAGGACACACAGAAGGATCTGTTGGATAAATAGGATTCGACCCAAGCGAGTGCAGTGTCACCGAGACCCAGAGAGTTGAGGGTCTGTAGAAGGAGGGGGTGGTCAACAGTGTCAAAAGCAGCCGAGAGGTCGAGCAGGATGAGAATAGAATAGTGGCCGTGTTTTTTAGCAGTTATGAGGTCGTTGGTGACTTTGGTGAGGGCAGTTTCAGTTGAGTGTAGGGGACGGAAGCCAGATTGCAGGGGGTCAAGTAGTGAATTGGAGGACAGAAGAGGGAGAGGCGGTTGAAGACTAGTTTTTCTATGTGATCCCCTTTACCTTTAATTGGAAGATATCAGCTCAGTTTTTTAAAATAGATATAAAACAGCCTTGTTCTATTATATAAGGCATCATTTACTAAAATAACTTTGGCAAATACTAGCGTTTTCTGACTAAACTCCCATAGGGCCCTATTCCCTCCGTAGTGTCGCCATTTAACGTTATATTCTGGGGCAGGCGCTACTTCACCACCTTGACCCAGAACGAAGTGCGACTCTTGGTGATACTTGCAGTAGCGCCTCTGCGCTGCCACGAGTATCACCTTCCACCATGTTGGGACCGGTGTGTCAAAAATTAATGCCTGATGTGCAAAATACACAGCAGGAGAGATGCAGACAGGAGGTTTATTAAACACAGGCAAGTGAATGCAGAGCACAGGGGAACAGCAAGTGGGTAAATATTAGGCACTGAGTTTTGTAGACAAAACTCTGGAAGTGAACAGGACAGCCGGCACAGGCAGTTGGCTCAGTGCACAGGCTGGCATAGGCATTAGGCATTGAACTCACAGCAAAGAAATATCCTAGGTGAGATAAGGTTCGCAGGAGCAACCACACAGGACAGTCAAGAACAGAGCACTGAGTTAAGGGAGTAATGGCCATAAATAGGAAATCATGTCAAGGTAAACAATTGAAGCCCGTGGAAGTCCTGAAGGGCTGTGTGCAAGTCCTGACCCAGATGTAGAAAAAGGGCAAGATGATCAGAAGAGCAGGATCGGCTAGGTATGGGATTTCCTGCCTTTCCTACAGGCTTTAGGGCTGGATCCTTCCAGTCCCACAGTGCAATCTACTGCTTTCTCTTCAAGTATGCAGTGGAAGACTGAATAAATAGTTGCCAATGTTCCTCCTGGGGGGGGGGGGGTCAAGTCCTAAAAAAAGAAGTGAGGACACTCACCAAGATTTCTGTCCATCCAATTAGCAATTATCATCTCCCACTTAACATAACCACACACTCAAATCTGATATGTTTATGTATATATGTGGATTTTAGCAAAACATATATAATAAATCATATATTTAATGTGACTTAACAGGGAAATATATGATTGAACACCAGATTTCAAGCTTTATAGTGTGTTGGACTAATGGGAACTCAGTTCCCTCTTCAAAAATAGTGCAGGAACTGCCTTCCATGTGTTTCTCCTTGACTTGACCCCTGTTCCTCCTCCTTCCCTGCATGTTCCCACTCTTGGGAGTCATGGAGTGCCTTATGGACTCCAGGAGCTGATACCAGCAGCAGTGTCTCTATTGGTATCTGATTCTGGTTCCAAATAATTCTGAGTTGAGCCACTAATACAGTGGCTGGATCAGCATAGACATACGTAGTAACAAGAAGCGGGTAAGGAATATCAGCTTCCACCAATTTTCTTTCTCTTAGCGACTCCTTGTTTCCGTCAATGGTGGAATGGGGTCCAGAGACTGAATATCTGTATAAATTATAGCTTTGAGAATGCTGTATTTTGCATTTGTATGCATAGTTGTCTTTTTCACAGGTTAATTGCTCATGAAATGGCCAGATATCATTGCATTCCAGCTCATAACGGTTGCATCCCAAAGTCTGAATTGTGGAAGAAGATGGAAAAGTATTTATCTATTCTCCACATTGATGAAGGATTACAAGTCAGGTACAGGAAAATACCACCCCTAAAACAAATGTCACACACTCTCAAATCAAGGGAAGACCTTAACCATTTTCTCTGATATTACTGTCTTTATCTAATAAATGTACAGGGTGTCCATAAAGTCTCTTTACAATTTCAAAAATTTATTACAAATGAGGAGACAGATAATTGAAAATTATTACAAAATGAGACGTATATATTCAAGTTGTTTTCCCGCATTTAATACCCCTCTATATGGGCACCTTTACTTGCATGAACCACATCAAGACGCTACTCGATTTCTTGTCATGTTCACTGTAGCATACCCTCATCAATGGGGGCAATGGCATCAGTGATCCTCTGCTTTAGATTAGTGATGTCCCGTACCTTTGTTCGATACACAATATCTTTTTATTTATTTATTTATTTATAAAAGGATTTTACCAGGAAGGATACATTGAGATTTCTCTCGTTTTCAAGTATGTCCTGGGTTCGAGAACATTGAGTGGTTACAGAAATACAAAATAGTAAAATGCAAGATATTAACACAAGACCAAATATACAGATTAACAGAAAAATAAATATGGAGGAAATAAAGTCATTCAGGGTTATCCAAAGAGATCCGAATTGTTTGAGAAAGGTAACCGAACGCTGAAAATCAGCGTTCGGTTACCTTTCCTGGCCATTCGGCTATCCAGAGAGCAGGCAATTCGCCAAATCCTGGCGAATTGCCTGCACATACGGTGCCTGTTCGGTTCCTGTTCGAGGGCAGTGAAATCCCCATGATAAAGCACTGCTTCGGCTATTCAGAGAACACAAACCAGCAGTGAAAGGTTCCCCTAATGCCCTGCCATTCGGTGGTTTAATTCGGCAAATTTATTCAGGAGAATCCCATAGGCTTCAATGTTAAAAATATTTCCGTTTTAATTCAATATCTAATAAACCGTTCATTATAAAATTCTGCAGCAAAAAGTCTCTTTATTTATAGATTTTTTAGGATACTTTAAGCATTTTTCAGATTTTTTTTTTTTTTAAAAAGTCCGATTTTTTTTTTTTTTTTTTTCAGTTTGCTTATTTTTTTCTGTAACAGCCCTCTTTATTATCATTCCCTGGACCTCCTGTGAAAATTTCAGACATTTTCGCTCAGTAGTTTCTTTGCAAACAGCGTTTCTTTTTCCCAGATTCATACAAATGGTTTTTCTAATTTATTCACTGCCTCCTCTACGTCACAGCTGCTTCGGCTCTGTGTGATTCGGCTCCTTTTCGGCTCCTGTTCGGCTTCTTCAAAGGTTAATCCAGATGTTTTTGCTTGTTTTCAGCGTGCATTCGGTTAGTTTTCGTCAGGTTTGCGGCAGCTTTTCCCTGCAATTCGGGGACCCTGTGGTGCTTGCTGAATACACCGCAGGGTCACCGAAATGCAATCGGCAAAAGGAACCGAATTGAAGAGAACGAAAAGTCACCGAACGTGCGGTGACTTTTCGAATCTCTTTGGATAACCCTGATTATGTTACATGTTTACAGGTGCATTTTGTATTGAGGTATGTTAATAGGGAAGTCTTAAGGGACTTTAGACTGGGGGAAGATTTGACGGTGTCTGGGAGGTTATTCCATAATTGCAGTGCTCTGTAGGAAAATGAGGATCGAGCCATTTTCTTTTTGTATTGCGGTATTGCAAGTAAGGTGCTGGTCCTGGATCTGAGGTTATAGGATGAGGGAACTGCCGGGGGAAGCAGCATATTCAGGTAGGGTGGTAGCTTCCCAGAAAAGCTCTTAAACACCAGGTTGGAAAGGTGAAGGGTGCGTCTAGAGTCCAGTGATGGCCAGTTTAGTTCTTTTAACATGTCACAATGGTGTGTCATGTAGTTACATTGTAGCACAAAGCGACAGAATGAGTTATAGAATGTAGTAAGTTTCTGAAGGTGTGTTTGCGGGGTGGCTGCATACACTACATCTCCGTATTCAATGGCTGGCATCAGGGCAGCCATCAGAAATGATGGGGCCCCTTACTAAACCTCACGATGGGGCCCCCCCCTCAACCTCTAACAGCTTTTCTCCCCTTCAAAAAAAAAGGACATAACATAGCACCACAGCAATAAAACTCCCAGTAATGTGCAGTGTGTATTAGCTTATCACAGTATCCACAGCAATAAATCTCACAGTAATGAGCGGTGTGTCTGAACATATCACAGAATCCACAGCAATAAATCTCACAGAAACGGGCTGTGTATGATGGCCTTTGGGTCTGGGTCTGGGCCTGGGCCCTGGGTCTGGTCCCTGGGACTGGGCCTTGGGGTCTGGTCCCTGAGGTCTGGGCCCTGAGGTCTGGTCCCTGGGGTCTAGCCTGGGCCCTGGTCTCTGGGTCTGGTCCCTGGGCCTTGGGGTCTGGGTCCTAGGGTCTGGGCCCTGGGTCTGGGCCTTGGGGTCTGGGCCCTAGGGTCTGGGGTCTGGGCCCTGGGTCTGGGCCTTGGGGTCTGGGCCCTGGGTATGGGGTCTGGACCCTAGGGTCTGGGCCCTGGGTTTGGCCTAGGGGTCTGGGCCCAGGGTCTTAGGGTCTGGACCCTAGGGTCTGGGCCCTGGGTTTGGGCCTAGGGGGTCTGGGCCCTGGGTCTGGGCCTTAGGGTCTGGGCCCTGGGTCTGGCCTTAGGGTCTGGGCCCTGGGTTTGGGCCTAGGGGGTCTGGGCCTTAGGGTCTGGGCCTAGGGGGTCTGGGCCCAGGGTCTGGGCCCTGGGTTTGGGCCTTGGGTCTGGGCCTTAGGGTCTGGGCCCTGGGTTTGGGCCTAGGGGGTCTGGGCCCAGGGTCTGGGCCTTGGGTCTGGGCCCTGGGTCTGGGCCTTGGGTCTGGGTCCTGGGCCTTGGGGTCTGGGCCCTGGGTTTGGGCTTAGGGGTCTGGGCCCTGGGTCTGGGCCTAGGGGTCTGGGCCTTGGGGTCTGGGCCCTGGGTCTGGGCCTAAGGGTCTGGGCCCTGGGCCCTAGGGTCTGGGTCCTGGGCCTTGGGGTCTGGGCCATGGGTTTGGGCCTAGGGGTCTGGGCTCTGGGTCTGGGCCCTGGGTCTGGGCCTTGGGGTCTGGGCCCTGGGTCTGAGCCTAGAGGTCTGGGCCTAGGGGTCTGGGCCTTGGGGTCTGGGTCCTGGGTTTGGGCCTAGGGGTCTGGGCCTTGGGGTCTGGGTCCTGGGTTTGGGCCTAGGGGTCTGGGCCCTGGGTCTGAGCCTAGAGGTCTGGGCCTAGGGGTCTGGGTCCTGGGCCCTGGGTTTGGGCCTAGGGGTCTGGGCCCTGGGTCTTAGGGTCTGGGCCCTGGCTCACCACTCGCTGTCTTCTATCTTCTTTTCTTCTGTCTTCAGCTCTTCTTTTCTTCACCTTTTCTTTAATTTTCTTCTCTTCTTTTCTTCTTGTCTTCAGCCCGGGCCCTCCTTGCTGAGACGCACAGCTTCACTGAGTGGAGGGGCGGGGCCAAAGCAACGTGCTTGGGAGGCCCCTCACATGCTGCTTGGCCCCGCCCAGCCAGGAAGTGAAGCTGCCAGGAGCCGGAGGAGACACGGTGTCTCAGTCTCCTCCGGCTCCTGCAGCAGCAGCAGCGACACAGCTCCGGATTCGGACTCATCGAGTCCGATACCGGAGCTGTTAAAGGGCGACGCCGCTGCCGTCGGGGGCCCGGGATCCTCCCCCCAGGCCCCAGCGGCCCGGGCCCCCACCGGGCCCGGGCCCCTTACGGCAGTAATGGGCGTAATGCCCTGATGGCGGCCCTGGCTGGCATAAGCATTTGTTGTACAATCTGCTTTCTTACCGCGGGGCTCAGGCAGGATTTGTTTCTGTACCGGGCACCTAGTTTGGGGTAGAGTTTAGATGAGAGTTTTTCGATGTGGGGGCCAAAAGATAGATTTGGGTCTAACCACATACCTAGGTATTTGAGAGAAGTGACTGTGGTCAGCGTGCCATTTGATTTTGTCCCAACACATACAGGGTTATCCAAAGAGATCCGAATTGCTTGAGAAAGGTAACCGAACGCTGAAAATCAGCGTTCGGTTACCTTTCCTGGCCATTCGGCTATCCAGAGAGCAGGCAATTCGCCAAATCCTGGCGAATTGCCTGCACATACGGTGCCTGTTCGGTGCCTGTTCGAGGGCAGTGAAATCCCCATGATAAAGCACTGCTTCGTCTATTCAGAGAACACAAACCAGCAGTGAAAGGTTCCCCTAATGCCCTGACATTCGGTGGTTTAATTCGGCAAATTTATTCAGGAGAATCCCATAGACTTCAATGTTAAAAATATTCCCGTTTTAATTCAATATCTAATAAACCGTTCATTCTAAAATTCTGCAGTAAAAAGTCTCTTTATTTATAGATTTTTTAGGATACTTTAAGCATTTTTCTGATTTTTTTTTATTTTTATTAAAAGTCCGATTTTTTTTTTTTTTTTTTTCAGTTTACTTATTTTTTTTGTAACTCCTCTTTATTATCATTCCCTGGACCTCCTGTGAAAATTTCAGACATTTTCGCTCAGTAGTTTCTTTGCAAACAGCGTTTCTTTTTCCCAGATTCATACAAATGGTTTTTCTAATTTATTCACTGCCTCCTCTACATCACAGCTGCTTCGGCTCTGTGTGATTCGGCTCCTGTTCGGCTCCTGTTCAGCTTTTTCAAAGGTTAATCCAGATGTTTTTGCTTGTTTTCAGCGTGCATTCGGTTAGTTTTCGGTGGGTTTACGGCAGCTTTTCCCTGCAATTCGGGGGCCCTGTGGTGCTTGCTGAATACACCGCAGGGTCACCGAAATGCAATCGGCAAAAGGAACCGAATTGAAGAGAACGAACGTGCGGTGACTTTTCGAATCTCTTTGGATAACCCTGTTAGATGGGGTGTTTGCAATTTGTGTAGTTTAGGTGCGGTTCCAAAGAGCATCGTTACAGTTTTGTCAGTATTTAGAAAAAGTTTGTTATTTGCGATCCACTTTTCTACCCCTGTGAATTGTTCTTGCAGCACGGCCTCCAGCTGTGGGAGATTTGGTTTGCTGGTATAGATTACAGTGTCGTCTGCATACATGTGTACAGTTGAAGCTTTGCAGACATTGGGCAGATCGTTTATGAATATTGTGAATAGCAGGGGACCAAGTATCGAGCCTTGTGGTACACCGCACGTGACTGGGAGGGGGAGGGAAGTGCTGTCAGAAATGGACACAAATTGAGACCTATCAGACTCATATGATTGGAACCAGGTTAACGTACTATCACCAATACCAGAGTTCTTAAGTTTTGTAATAGGATGCCATGGTCTACTGTGTCAAAAGCCTTGGCAAAATCAAGGAAGATGGCTCCAGTTAGATTTCCTTGTTCCATGCCAGCTTGGATATCATTACAAACTTTTAAAAGGGCAGTTGTAGTTGAATGGTTTGGACGAAACATAACCCCATAGAAAGAAGTTGTTTTTCTTCCACGAGACATAAATTACTGCAACTGTTTACCTTGACCTTTTGACTGAATACATGACACCACAACTACATGATCTTCAACCAAGCATCATTTTCCAGCAAGATGGTGCACCACCACATGTTCATGGGTTCCTAAATAAAACATTTCCAGACCGGTAGATTGGAAGGGGTGGCCCAATTCCCCGGCCACCTCGTTCACCAGATATCACTCCCCTCGACTTCTTTCTATGGGTTTATATTAAAGATATTGGGCAGTATTATAATGTTGGTGCTAACTTAAACCAGAGCTGTTGTAAACTGAAAACCTCCATAGGCTATAATGGCTCTGGGAAGTTTACAACAGCTCTGGTTAAGTTAGCACCAACTATGTAATATGGCCCATTGTGTATCGAATAAAGGTACGGGACATCACTAATCTAAAGCAGAGGATCACTGATGCCATTGCCCCCATTGATGAGGGTATGCTACAGTGCACATGGCAAGAAATCGAGTACTGTCTTGATGTGCTTCGTGCAACTAATGACAATGGGTGGGGCTGCTGAAATACTTAGGAGGTGGACATGTCCACCCCTAGCCTATATAACTAGCCTGAATAAACTCTACAGTAATTATATATTTTGCATTTGCTGAAAACAATATATAGTAATTCTGGGTTCTACAATAATAGCATTAATCCAAAGTGCATATGGTACATTAGAAAAAAAGTCGTGAAAATTATCTCAACAGATGGGGCAGTGGTTCTTCGTTGAAGCAAATAACAGGCATTTTCTACAAATAATCTGCAGTCATCATCCTGTATTGTAGTCTGTAATTCAGGTATATAGCCCTATTCTTATCCTTGATCTCTCTATGACAGATTGCCTGAAGGAACTCCCAGTTTAAAGGTCTTAAAAGAAGAACTTTTTTGGTTGCAAAAATACCTCCCAACCCTGGAGTCCCCCATAGTGCTTTGCCATAATGATTTGCTATGTAAAAACGTCATATACAATGAAGAAAAGGGTAAGTTGTTATATACTGATCTAAAAAACAAACAAACCAAGAGTTGGACTGTGGAGGCCATGTACCTTATAAGACCATATCTTCTTCACAGGTCATGTGCGGTTTATTGACTATGAATACTCTGGATACAATTACCAAGCCTATGACATTGCTAATCATTTCAACGAATTTGCAGGTATGCGTCCCGTTACTTCCGATATCCAAAAATTGCCTAGACATTTCACAGTCACATCATACTGGACATATGTTTTTATGCTTTTCTCAGTACCCACATTGGTCACTAGTCATTGCCATTTTTTCATATTTTATATGTCCTGAGGCTGCCATAGTTCCAGTTTGTCCATAAAGAGCTGTCAGCAAGAAAGGCCTGCAAACTGGAAAAATAAAGGACAGGAGAAAGGGAGTTCAGTAGGCTGACTGAAAAAAAAATACCTCATAGACACACTTCAACCAGGCAATGTTTGCAGCAGGTGTGTGTAGCCTATATTTGTAAGATTGTCCATGTTTTCCTGGAAAGGTATTGCAATTTCCTGCAGTGAAAGAGCACAGGGAAGAAGTTTCTATGCAACATGCATAATTCATATGCTTAAAGGCAGGCCCGGACTGGGACAAAATAAATAGGCCCAGGCAATTTAAAGTGAGCAGCCCATTTTGTCAACCACTATACAGACACAAACACACACATATAAACTATATTTATTCACCCCTGTTATATATTTATATGTTCGCCTACACACACCCCTTTCATATACCTGTAGAATTCGTCAATATACCATGCACTCCTGCTTTTCAAGTAATAAGTTGCCCAGTGATATGCAAATAACAAAAGTAACGTAGCAGCAAAGCATGATTTTATTAATTTATATAAAATAATACTTTTCAGTCCTGGATTGCCGTTATGTTACTTTCTTTATTTGCCTATTATATACAGTGGCAAGAAAAAGTATGTGAACCCTTTGGGATTACGTGGAGTTTTGCATGAATTGGTCATAAAATGTGCTCTGATCTTCATCTAAGTCACAACAATTTGAAAAACACAGTCTGCTTAAAATAATACAACACAAACATTATATGTTTTCATGTGTTTATTGAACATAACATGTAAACATTCACAGTGCAGGGTGTAAAAAGTATGTGAACCCCTAGCCTAATGACTTCTCCAAGAGCTAATTGGAGCCAGGAGTGAGCCAACCTTGAGTCCAATCAGTGTGATATTATTGGATGTGTTGCTGAAAGCTGTCCTGCCCTTTAACCCTTTCGCTGCTGAGGCTTTTCCCGCCCCTGTGCTGAGGTCATTTTTTACCTGTTTTGCGCATCATGTTTAAACCTGTTTTGAAGGCTTATTTTAGTATATGACATCGACATATTATATATCGTTCTTTCCGTCAGACTCGGTAGATTCATAATATGTCATTATTATATGTATACGTTATGTCATGTTTGTATATTATAACAAAAAATGCAATAAAATATGTATTTTCAATAATTTACAGCGTGTAAAGTGTTTTTTTCCACATTTTAACGTGCGAGCAATTGCGGTTATATTTTGTATGGGGTGCGCTTGTTAAAAAAATTAGAGATGGGGTCTCGTTACATTTTTTTTTGGGGAAAATGACACCATTTTTAACAAACGCACCGCATACAAAAATCGTTAATGCAGCATTATTGTTCACATTATAATTGAAATGGGAACAATATTGCTGCATTAACAAAACAAAAAACAAAAAAAAAAAGTGTTTATTTTTTTTTTTTTTAATTTTTTTTTTTAATTTTTTTATTTTTATTTTTATTTTTTATTTTTTTTTTTACATTTTTTTTTACTTTCATGTTTGGTATCGTTGGAACGGCCATGCTCTGGCCGATCCAACGATATCAAAATTTAACCCCTAACTGCCACGGATCGGGAGATAGGGAGTTCATTGGAACTCCCTATCTCCACACTTCGTGGCAGTTAGGGGTTAATGCTAGGACTGGCGTCATCGTGCTGCGCACGATGACGCCAGTCCTCTGGGGGAGTTCCCGGAAGCTTGGCCGACATCCAAGATGTCGGCCAGCTCCCGGGAAGGATCGCAAATCGGCGCTTTTCAGCGCCGATTTGCGATCCAGCTCCCCAGGGGTTAATGCCAGGCATCATTTGGAAGGGCAGGCTGTGCCCTTCCAAATGATGCCTGGGTTAAGCCCCTGTGAGCCGCCGATCGGGAGGGAGAGAGGTCCGAAGGACCTCCCCCCCCTCCCTTTCAGGCGCCTCCTCCGCACATGCGGGGGGGGCACCTGAATTATGTGTCATCGCGGGGGCGCGATGACACATAACAATGGCAGCCACTGCTCCGGATGCCGGGCTGACATCCAGGATGTCAGCCCGCACCGGAGGGGCCAGCGATCGGCCGGAACCCGGCCGAACGCTGACCCCAATGCGAGGACGCGCTCAGCGCGTCCTCCGCATACCAGGGGCAATGCTGAGGACGCGCTGAGCGCGTCCTTAGCATTGAAGTGGTTAAAAACACACCAGTTTTGGGTTTACTGGTTTCAAGAAGCACTGCCTGATGTGAACCATGCCTCGCAGAAAAGAGCTCTCAGAAGACCTACGATCAAGAATTGTTGACTTGCATGAAGCTGGAAAGGGTTACAAACGAATCTCCAAAAGCCTTGATGTTCATGTGTCCACGGTAAGACAGACTGTCTACAAATGGAGAAGGTTCAGCACTGTTGCTACTCTCCCTAGGCGTGGTCGTCCTGTAAAGATGACTGCAAGAGCACAGCGCAGAATGCTTAATGAGGTAAAGAAGAATCCTAGAGTGCCAGCTAAAGACTTACAGAAATCTCTGGCACATGCTAACATTTTTGTTGACACATCTACAATTAGGAAAACATTAAACAAGAATGGAGTACATGGGAGGACACCACAGAGGAAGCCATTGCTGTTCAAAAAGAATATTGCAGCACGTTTGAAGTTTGCAAAAGAGCACCTGTATGTTCCACAGCACTACTGGCGAAATATTCTGCGGACAGATGAAACCAAAATTGAGTTGTTTGGTAAAAACACACAACACTATGGGCTATATTACAATGTTGGTGGTAACTTAACCAGAGCTGTTGTTAACTTAACAGCTCCATAGGCTATAATGGCTCTGGTAAGTTTACAACAGCTCTGGTTAAGTTAGCACCAACTATGTAATATGGCCCTATGTGTGGAGAAAAAAAGGCACAGCACACCAACATCAAAACCTCATCCCCACTGTAAAACATGGCAGAGGGAGCATCATGGTTTGGGGCTGCTTTGCTGCCTCAGGGCCTGGACAGATTGTTGTCATTGATGGAAAAATGAATTCCAGTGTTTATCAAGACATTTTGCAGGAAAACGTAAGACCATCTGTCCGCCAACTGAAGCTCCGCAGAGGATGGGTGATGCAACAGGACAATGACCCAAAGCATACAAGTAATTCAACAAAATAATGGCTTCAACAAAACAAAATACGCCTTCTGGAGTGGCCCAGTCAGAGTCCTGACCTCAACCCGATTGAAATGCTGTGGCATGACCTTAAGAGAGCGATTCACACCAGACATCCCAAGAATATTGCTACACTGAAACAGTTTTGTGAAGAGGAGTGGTCCAAAATTACTCCAGATCGTTGTGCTGGTCTGATCTGCAACTACAGGAAACATTTGGTTGAGGTTATTGCTGCCAAAGGAGGGTCAACCAGTTATTAAGTCCAAAGGTTCACATACTTTTTCCACCCTGCACTGTGAATGTTTACATGTTCTGTTCAATAAAAACATGAACACATATAATGTTTGTGTTGTATTATTTTAAGCAGACTGTGTTTTTCAATTTGTTGTGACTTAGATGAAGATCAGAGCAGATTTTATGACCAATTCATGCAAAACTCCACGTAATCCCAAAGGGTTCACATACTTTTTCTAGCAACTGTAGGCCTGATATTGTGGCCATTGTTTCTTCAGTGGGGGGAGGAAGACCATCCTGCTGCCATTCTCCGCCCTCTCCATCCGTCCCCGCCATGGTGACACACACACAGCAGCTGGGAGATGTGGGCCCTCCAGCCTTCAAACAGATTCCTTCCCAGGAGGGAGCTCCACAGGGACCCGGGGAGTGGTGGACAGTAATTAGGACCGAAGATGGCCACTGGCTATACCCTCCAGCCGAGGATTGCAGGTGCTCCCGGTGCCAAATCAGGAGTGGGCCCCAAAATGTCATCAGATAGGATGGGGGAATCAGTTAAAATGTCACAGGGCCGAGGTGAGAGATGAAGGACAGCGATATGGGGCACAAAATAACCCAAAGATCCAAATCGTGACAGGAGCCCTTGCATACTGCGTCCTCTCACCTCGGTGGTCGGCCAAGCCCCTACACATTTGCATTTTTTAAAAATTATTTTTAGTTTATTTTTTCACTCTAAATTCTGGTGGGGTGCGTCCCCTGCAGTGCCAAAGGAGCCTCCACTGCCTCTCACCTCTGGTGATTGAAGTTGTTGTGCCTTCCTGCCCTTGGATGGAAGCCCTTGGTGCAGAAATAGCTTTTTACAGGGCCTGTTTTGAGGCATGGCCCTGGAACTGCTTCAATAGCCCCTATGCTACTGCAGCTTTGTTCACATCCCTTGATCTCTATTTAACATTCCATCACACCTTGACAACAATTTAGCATTATCATGAATTTCTTTTAAAAATTAAACAGGGGCCAATCCAATGCCCAAATATTTCTGCTTAATGGTCACTGGCAACACATTCAAACGCTCCACATCCCATCACAGCTTCCAAAAATTAGAAAACTGTTATTATTCGGGTTGTACAAAACAACTATGCTAGGAATCAGAGGGAAGAGGCCAGATCACAACTGGATTGGATCCAGGAAATAACAACTCCCTTTGATATTACCTCAGTTCTGATTGCAGCTCAGATGTTTCGACAGGTTACTGTAAATTAATGGCTTCTGCACTTTATTCAGGAGACGTTAATTTGAATTTAGCAGGAGAAGAACGAGCTATTCCTTTGTAGCTTGTTGTTTTCCTTTAGAGACAGTATTTACTAGTCACCTAAAACCTACAGTGCAGAGGGTGGCATAATCCAGCCCCTCCTCTAGTCGGGAGCAGCGATAGACTGAACAAATGGTTCCCAATGTTCTTCAGTGGCTCCTTGTCACGGCACACGCCAGCAATGCCTCTGGAAGGCCCAATCTTGTGCTGCTCTATTCTCATAAGCTTGGGATCCCCTTTCCTGCTTTGACCTGTAATCCAGATCTTGCAATAACTCTGATTCTCCTGCAAGCCATCAAGGGTATCCCACTAACAAGGCCTGTGATCCCCCTACATAAGGGCAGAGCTCCCAAGGTGCTTTGCTACAGCATTGCCAGCACTTGATATGTGTTCCCTAAGAAGCCTGTTCCCGCTAAGATTCTTGCCATGTTCCCTCAAGTTTCTTGTTGTGTTCCCTCAAGCCTCCTGCTGTATTCCTCAAGCTCCAAGCCTGCTGTGCCCTCTGCCTTCCAGACCCTCCATCTGTGTTCCTGCCAGCCGTCCACCCTTTTTCCCGCTCAGTTTCCATTACACTGGCAAACAAAATTTAAAAAAAATTATTTCGTAGAAAGAACTAAATTCACTGAATCTAAGCGTCTTTGTGCTTTCAGATTTTCTCCAACGGGCAGGGGTTTCTTGTGGCACACGTTTAAATTTGTTATAGAATTAGTACTTACATAGCACTGAATGATAAATATTCACCTAATTTTGGCTTTCTTAAAAAGTTTTATATGTTGATTTTCGGAGCTATCACTTAAGATCATGATATGTGGACACTTTGGTACAGGGTACTCTTCACTATGTAATACAGGCCTCATTGCAGATAGCTCATTGGGAAAGTTAACTGTATATTTTGTTTTAGATGTGATTCCTCGAATGATAAACAGAAATAGCAATCAGTTGAATGGTCCTCCTGTTCTCTCCAAATCATAGGAATTGCAAATGGCATTTGATGTGTACCATTTTTCCATCCGGTGAAAAGCCTTACACATAATACCAACATATATTTGGGGCCAGTATGTATCAAAGTCACCAGCTTTACACCCAAAATTAAGTTCATAACACTTTTTTTACAAGTGGCGTGAATTTACGCCTCTGAGACTTGAAGGTTATTTCACCACACACGTTTCAGAAAATGTCTGGATGATTTAAACACTTTCTTGGCATATTGAAGTTTTCTTAAAAGTAATAAAACATAAAAATGAGAACAACATACAGGATGAAACACTACGCCTAAAGAGAAACAAAATACAAATGTTGACGTGCTCACTACAAGTTCAATACTGGCTGTCGGCTTATCCTTAACAATGCAATATCTAAACGTGATACCACATCTCTGAACATGAATAAGACTGCATACTGTTGCCAACCCATTCTGCATAAAATTTCCCACATTTCACAAAAATTTCCACTTTTTATAACTTACAAAATTCATAACAAAGACAGCCTGATGTATAGAAGTATATTGTATAAAAACTGACTGTCACAGAAAAACTATGCCTGATGGAAAGATTCTGATTATATATTTGAATTCAAGATAAAAAAATCTGCTGTAGACCCAGTATTTAGTTTTCTTGTGGAAAAAAAATCATATTGACCAGTGTTATCAGCCTTTTTCCTGTCCTGTCTGTTTGTAGGGATTAGCCGAACACCCCCGTGTTCGGTTCGCAACCAAACTCGAACATTTGAAAAAGTTTGAGTTCGGACGCGAACACGATCCGAACTCAATGCAAGTCAATGGAACTCGAACGTTCGATTTTTAGAGTGCCCCGCAAGAGTGCATATATGCAAGATATTTGCCATAAAAGGTGTATGGGGGTCCGGGTAGTGCCCTGGGGACAGGAAACAAGGAAAAAAAGTTTAAAAAAAAGACGTTTTTAAAGGAACATTGATTTTTCCATGAAATAAAGGATAAGAATAAAAACAAAAAATTCCTTCAAATATCGTACCTAGGAGGTCCCCATAACCTGCCCGTGAAGTGGAGGATTTGTCGGATGTATAGAAACATTTAAAAAGAAAAAAATGACATTTCAAATTACGTTAATGGTTTTCCTTTAATCTAATCATAAACAACTGCTTGAGGCGGCAGCCTGTATGAAAAGAGGAGACGTTTTAGGACACGCAGAACAAGTTTAGTGATTTTTTTTGGCTAAATTATGATGAAACGTATGCAGGCTTTGGATGAAAGTAACAACAGGTGCATTAAAATTGGACCTTTGGTGCCAGCTAGTGCCTTCACACCGTAAACCCTCTGAGGTATTGTGGAAGAGTGCAGGGGTGGACTCTGCATTCAAATATTAAAATGATTGGATTCTGGTACACGCGTCAGTGCACCCAAATATTGGGCCTTTGGTGCCAGCTAGTGCCTTCACACCGTAACCCCTCTGAGGTATTGTAGAAGAATGCAGGGGTGGACTCTGCATTCAAATATTAAAATGATTGGCATCTGGTACACGCGTCAGTGCACCCAAATATTGGGCCTTTGGTGCCAGCTAGTGCCTTCACACTGTAACCCCTGAGGTATTGTGGAAGAGTGCAGGGGTCGACCCTGCCGTCAAATATTAAAATGATATGAATATGGTACACGCCTGAGTGTCAGTGCACCAAATATTGGGCATTGGTGGCAGCTAGTGCCTTCACACCGTAACCCCTCTGAGGTATTGTGGAAGAGTGCAGGGGTGGACTCTGCATTCAAATATTAAAATGATTGGAATCTGGTACATGTGTCAGTGCACCCAAATATTGGGCTTTTGGTGCCAGCTAGTGCCGTCACACCGTAACCCCTCTGAGGTATTGTGGAAGAGTGCAGTGGTGGAGGTTACATCAGCATAGAAACATAGAAAAATGTCGGCAGATAAGAACCTTTCGGCCCATCTAGTCTGCCCAATTACATGGATGCTTTACCTGGATTTATCTTTTGTTTAGGATAGCCTTATGCCTATCCCATGCTTGCTTAAATTCAATTACTGTTTTGGCCTCTACCACTTCAACTGGAAGGCTGTTCCATGTATCCACCACCCTCTCAGTAAAAAAATGCTTCCTGATGTTACTTTTAAACCTTTGCCCCTCTAATCTAAGACTATGTCTTCTTGTTTTGCTACTTTGTTTCCGTTTAAATATACTCCCTTCCTCTACCTTGTGGATTCCCTTTACGTATTTAAATGTTTCTATCATATCACCTCTGTCTCATCTTTTTTCCAAGCTGTACATGTTAAGATCATTAAGCCTTTCCTGGTAACTTTTCTCCTTCAAGCCGTACACCATTTTAGTAGCCCTTCTCTGAACTCTCTCTAAGATGTCTATATCCTTCTGGAGATACGGTCTCCAGTACTGCACACAGTACTCCAAGTGAGGTCTCACCAGTGTTCTGTACAGTGGCATGAGCACTTCCCTTTTCCTACTGCTAATACCTCTCCCTACACAACCAAGCATTCTGCTAGCATTTCCTGCTGCTCTTACATTGACTACTTACCCTTAGATCCTCTGAAATAATAACCCCTAAATCCCTTTCCTCAGATGTTGAGGTTAGGACTGTATCAAATATTCTATATTCAGCCCTTGGGTTTTTACGTCCCAGGTGCATTATCTTGCACTTATCCACATTAAAACTCAATTGCCACAGCTCCGACCATTGTTTTAGTTTACCTAGATCATTTGTCATTTGGCTGATCCCTCCAGGAACGTCAACCCTGTTGCAAATCTTTGTGTCATCAGCAAAAAGACATACTTTTCCATTAATACCTTCTGCAATATCACTAATAAAAATATTAAAGAGAATGGGTCCAAGTACTGACCCCTGAGGTACCCCACTGGTAACAAGACCTTGCGCCGAATAAACTCCATTTACCACAACCCTCTGTTGCCTGTCACTCAGCCACTGCCTAATCCATTCAACAATATTGGAATCCAAGCTCAAAGATTGCAATTTATTGATAAGCCTTCTATGCGGAACAGTATCAAAAGCCTTACTGAAATCTAAATAAGCAATGTCTACTGCACCACCTGTGTGGCATCAGGGGAGTGATAGCTGCTGATCTAGGACTGATTTTTTTTTTAATAAATGTCAGCCGATCTACAGAGTCGGTGTATATACGCACTCTTTTGTCTGTGACAAAACCTCCAGCGGCACTGAACGTCCTTTCAGAAAGCACGCTGGATGAAGGGCAACCTAGTAGCTCCATAGCATATTGGCTAAGTTCTGGCCAGTGATCCAATCTCAACACCCAGTAAGCCAGTGGATCATCTGCTGTAAAGGTATCCAGTTCTGCCCTTGCCCCTAGATAGTCCTGCACCATGTGGTGAAGACGCTGGCAATGGGTGCCTACATTTGACGTCCCTGGGCATCGTGGACTAAAAATATTGCAAAAGGCATCAGTCAAGCAGCCCCCTTCACCGCTCTTCCTCTGATAAACAGCAGCCTCAGAAGCACCTGTGTCATCAGTTGGTAACCTACCAGTGTCTGGAAAGGTGTTACACAAGTGTGGCTTTAGAGTGTCCTCAAGTTGTTTCATCCTGTGCTCCCTCTGTGAGGGCAGGATGAGCTCTGCAACCTTACCCTTGTATGGTGGGTCAAGAAGGGTTGCCAACCAGTAATGATCCCTCTCCTTGATAGCACGAATCCTGGGGTCCTTTAGCAGGCTTTGCAGTATAAGGGAGCCCATGCAGCGTAGGTTGGAGGTGGCATTAGCTTCAGAGTGTTCCTGGTCGCTGAGGATGACCATATCGTGCACTACCTCCTCCCAGCCACGTACTAGTCCTTGGGTTTCTGGGGACACAAAACCCTCCCTTGAAGAATCCCCACCTTCAATGCCCCCACACCTTAAATATTCCTCTTCCTCCTCATCCTGCTCATCTTCCTCCTGTCTGATCTGAGGACCCGCAGGAATGCTGTCTGCAGAAAGACTGGGGCCTTGAGAGCTAGGGTAAGCCTCCTCTTCCTCCCGCTGCTCTGCCTCTAGTGCCACATCTATAATTCCCCGCAGAGTGTGCTCCAGCAGGAGCACTAAAGGAATTGTGTCACTGATGCATGCACTGTCCCTGCTCACCATCCTCGTTGCCTCCTCAAATGGTGACAGTACAGGGCATGCATCCTTGATCATCAGCCACTGCGGGGGGAAAAATAACCAAGTTGACCTGAACCTGTCCTTGTGCCATACTCACACAGGTACTCATTGATGGCCCTCTGCTGCTTGTGCAGGCGCTGCAGCATTGCCAATGTCGAGTTCCACCTGGTGGGCATGTCACAGATCAGGCGGTTTGTGGGAAGGTGGGATTCTCTTTGAATTTCTGCCATGCGAACACTTGCTGGGAATGACCGTCTGAAGTGGCTGCAGACTTTTCTGGTCTGGCTGAGAAGCTCTTCCGGCCCTGGGTACCTGGTTAGGAAACGCTGTACCACCAGATTTAGGACATGTGCTAGGCATGGTACATGCGTCAACTTACCCAGGCGTAGGGCGAAGAGAAGGTTGCTGCCACTATCACAGACGACCATTCCCAGCTCATGCTGGCGTGGTGTTAACCATCTCCGCGCCTGCCCCTGCAGAGCTGACAGAATTTCTGGCCCGGTGTGGCTCCTGTCCCCTAAACAAACCAGCTCAAGCACAGTATGGCATCTTTTTGCTTGAGCCCCTGCCACACGTCGGTTTAACTGCCACTTCACCAGAGACATTGGAGGAGGAGGAGGAGGAAGAGGTGGTGGAGCAGACAGACCTCATATAAGCAGCTTTCTGGAGGCGTGGTGGATGAGCAAGCTCCAGCACAGAGCCCCGTCCTTAATCCCTCCCAGCTGCAAGCAGAGTTACCCAGTGTGCCGTGAATGGAAATGTAACGGCCCTTTCCATGCTTGCTGGACCACGTGTCTAAAGTAATGTGTACCTTGCTGCTATTATTATTATTCTTTATTTATAAAGCGCCAGCATATTCCGCAGCGCTGTACAATAGGCACAGTATAGACAGGGTTACAATACATTGTACAACATTTGACAAACCGGACAGGAGGAGATGAGGGCCCTATTCCCGTAAGAACTCACAATCTAGAAGGGTTGGGGTTGGAAACAGGAGGAGAGGACTGCAAGGTGAGAGTGCTGCTGACTGCCTTTCCCAATGACTTGATAACATTGTCTTCCACGTGCTGGTATAGTGTTGGAATGGCCTTCCTTGAAAAGAAATGGCGTTTTGGAACCTGCCACTGTGGTACAGCACATTCGGCAAATTCACGGAAGGAAGCAGAGTCCACCAGCTGGAAAGGCAGCAGCTGTAATGCGAGTAATTTTGCCAAGCTGGCATTTAGAAGTTGTGCAAGTGGATGGTTGGGACAATATTTTTTCTTCTGCTGCAGCAGCTGGGGCAACGAAATCTGACTGCATAAATCTGCAGCTGATGGGATGCTGGCAGATTTAGAAGAAGGACTTGGTACACCCATTACTGTAGCATCATCCCTGTCAGTGGAGGTTGTAGGCAATGACATGGCAGGACATATAGTGGGGTAGAGACAGATGAGGAGGAGGAGGACCTATGCAAAGTGTTGTGCCAAAGGGATGTGTGGCAGGTGGTCATATGTCACCTCAAGCACGTGGTACCCAAGTGTCTGGTGTCTTTCCCACACTTGATCCTCTTCCGACATAGCTTACAAATAGCAACGCTGCAGTCTGCTGCACATGTCGTGAAGAACTACCAGACAGCAGAGTTCCTGGACGTGTGCTGCGAGACAACAGCTCTCTGAACCTGAGCAGCTCTGACATCTGATGCCTTGGACTGGCTACGGTTGCTCATAGAGGATGTTCTGCCTTGTTTTTGTTGTGCCTCTTCCTCCTCCTCCCTTGACTCCTCTGTTCGATCAGGCACCCAGGTGGAGTCAGTGACCTCATCATCGTCATCACCCCCTATCTCCTCGTCACTGGAACCAACCTCGCAATATGCTGAAGCTGCTGGGGGAACATGAGTGCCAGTTCTTTGTGTGTCACTGGCACCTCCTCCCTCTAGGCTGATTATACTCCCTTCCTCAACCTCAGAGTTTGAATCCGAGCACTGGAGTTGCTGCGCATCCTCAAGCAGCATGTCACTGTCATCGTAATCAAACAATTCAGCTGACTGCTCCGTGTATGATGATGAGGCTACGGCAGGAGTAGCTGTGGACATGGAGGCTGAATTAGATGTTTTGGCAGCTGAGGTGGACTGTAAACCACTACAAGCCTGGCTGGCAGAGGACTCGGAGGATGAGGATGGCCTGGTTAGCCAATCCTGCAAATCCTCTGTATGTTGCTGCTGCTTAAGACGGCCAGCACCAGTTAGAGACAAGGACAAGTGTGCCCCTGCAGAGGATGCACCACGTCCACGACGACCAGGGGCACAGCCTTCCGACACAGAGGCTGCTTGCCCTCTTATCTGTTTCTGGGAGCGTCTGCTTGTCATTTTTGGTCTTTCTGACATGGTGAGTGATATATATATTAAAGATATACAGATTTTGCAGAACAATGCTATACGTCAGTGATACAGCCTGGCTGATAGCTGGCAACACCCAGATTCTACTCTGAATAGATAAACAGATGAACTCTGATTAAACTGTGTTATTGTATGGTATCTAGAATTAGATTAAAGATATACAGATTTTGCAGAAGAAAGCTATATGTCAGTGATACAGCCTGGCTGATAGCTGGCAACAACCAGATTCTACTCGGAATAGATAAACAGATGAACTCTGGTTAAACTGTGTTATTATATGGTATCTAGAATTAGATTAAAGATATACAGATTTTGCAGAACAATGCTATACGTCAGTGATACAGCCTGATAGCCTGGCAGCAGCTGGCAGTGCCAACACACAGATTACAATTCCCAGATATCTGCTAGACGTCTGTGAGACCCCAATAGCTGGCAGTGAGAAGACACAGATTACAATTCACAGATATCTTCTAGAAGTCTGTGAGACCCCAATAGCTGGCAATGAGAAGACACAGATTACAATTCCCAGATAATTATCTGCTAGAAGAAAGTGAGACCCCAATAGCTGGCAGTGAGAAGACACAGATTACAATTCACAGAAATCTGCCTATCTCATCTCACTCCTGCAAAAAAACACGTGCTGGGGCTGCAGGGAAACCTTATATAGTGTGCTGTGGGACTTAGCTCTGTGAGCCCATGATTGGGCAAAATTTGCCCAATCAGGACTCTGAGCCCTGATTGGCATAGTCTTGCACCTGACCTGTGGTCAGGTGCAAGGCTGTAGCCAATTACGAGATTCAGGTTAGTGGAAAAGTGCATTGTGGTGCATTGTGGGCGAACACGCGGAAATGTTCGATGTTCGCCGAACAGGCAATGTTCGATTCGAACTCATGTTCGGATCGAACCGCCAGCCCATCCTTATCTGTCTGCTGTCTCTAACCTCTTGTAATTTTGTAAGTGTTGCCTTCTGTGTCTTGTCTCCAGTTTACCCTGCCTTTGTTTCTCTTCCCTCCCTTATGCTACAGTCAACCCTTTTGTTCACTTGTCTCTCACCATCTTCCCAGATACTGCAGCCCTGCTGTTCATTTGCCATAATTTCCATATTCACTACAATAAATCCCCATTTTGACTCTTCTCAAGCACCTGTTGTGTCCTACCTGGGCTCATACACTCATCTCCCCATACACCGTAGGTGACACTGCTACTACTCAAGCGAGCTCCCCAGAGATCATACAGGGAAGTGTTGGGAACCATGCTGCCAGCTTCAGCCTTGGCACCCACCCCAGACCCGCTACCTGCAAAGACGCACTGAAGACCGTGCCTGGGGGAAATTCCACTCTGAAGCAGATTTCATTAAATTCAAGTTTATTCTGCAGTCATATAACTCTGTCCTTCACATGGCCAAACAAGCATTCTTCTCATCTTTCATATCTACTCTATCCTCCAACCCTAAACGACTCTGGTCCACTTTCAACTCCCTCCTCTACCCACCCGCAACTCCCCCCTCTACCCACCCGCAACTCCCCCCTCATCTGCCTTTAGCGCTCAGGACCTGGCAGATTACTTCTTAAATAAAACTCATGATCAGAAGCAACATCCTGACACAAACCAGCAATCCACCACCTCCACTCTCAGAAGCCCCCTCTCTTACCCTCTGCCACTTCCTCTCAGCCACTGAGGAAGTCAATTCCTTACTGTCCTCCTCACATCTCACTACGTGCCTGCTCTACCCCATTCCCTCACAACTAATACCTCCACTCTCATCCTCCCTCACCCATGCTCTCACACACATTTTCAACCTATCTGTATTCACTGGCCTCTTCCCATCCGCCTTCCTTCAAACACGCACAGATTACCCCTATACTAAAGAAACCTTCCCTCGATCCCAACACTCCAACTACCGTCCTGTATCCCTGCTTCCATTTGCCTCTAAGCTCTTGGAAAAACTATTTTTCAATTGCCTCTTCCTGTCCTCTAATTCATGCCCCACCTGGCCTTCGGGCGCATCAGTTTGCCCGGTGGGCCAATTGGCTGCAGGCCCAGTCAGCTGATAGACTGAAGCATTAGCAGTCCAGCAGTTGAGAACGCCAGTCCTTCTGCAGATAAACTGGCCAGTTGTGAAACCAGATGGCCGGCATCTGCACAAGGGCAGGGCATCTTCCAGGGGGCATCCAGTTACCACAGGAGACTCCATCCGAGCTGCCCTGCCTCAAAAGAGTGCTGCTGGAAGAAGCCATTCAGGAAGTCAGTCCCTCATCCGGCAGCTGACTGAGAGACAAGCTGGCTCTGCCCCCTACCTGCACATGCCAGGAACCTCCACCTGTAGGAAACTGGTAAGTTGTGAAGAATCTTTATGCAGTAAGGGGGGCATTTTTTTGTGGATGCGTGCTGTGTGTGATCTGCATGTGTGTGAGACTGATCTGCCTGTGTGTTTGAGAGTGATCTGCCTGTGTGTGTGTTAGTGATAGGGATGTGCATTTTGTTTCATACCGATTCGTTTCTTTCACAAAACGGGCCGATTTGGTGCTTTGGATTTTTTCGATGTTCCGAATCGGATCGGCAACGAAATACACACCTTCCGAAATAATTTTCAATACGAAACAAAATAATTTAGTTATTTCGTATGAACGTGAAATTTGTAAAATCGCAAGTCATTTTCGTTCTATTCATGATTTCGGGTCCGTTTTGGTTAATTTCGGTATTTTCGTATCGTTTCGGGTCCGTTTTGGTTCCATTGCTGATTCCATAATTTCGTATCGTTTCGATCAAATTCGATAGTTCATTTCAAATTCGATAGTTGCAGCATATGAATCCTCACACTGCCGGGCAGCACCTCTACAGTATAATAATGCAGCATATGATTCCACACACTGCTGGGCAGCACCTCTACAGTATAATTAATGCAGCATAGGAATCCTCACACTACTGGATGGCACCTCTACAGTATAATAATGCAGCATATGATTCCGCACACTCCCGGGCAGCACTTCTACAGTATAATTAATGCAGCATATGATTCTGTGAGGATTTATATGCTGCATTAATTATACTGTAGAGGTGCTGCCCGGCAGTGTGAGGATTCATATGCTGCATTAATTATACTTTAGAGGTGCTGCTCGGCAGTGTGCGGAATCAAATGCTGCATTAGTATACTGTAGAGGTGCTGCCCGGCAGTATGCAGATTCATATGCTGCATTAATTAATACTTTAATACTGTAGAGGTGCTGCCCGGCAGTGTGCAGATTCATATGCTGCATTAATTATACTGTAGAGGTGCTTCCCGGCAGTGTGCGAATTCATATGCTGCGTTAATTAATACTGTAGAGGTGCTGCCCGGCTGTGTGCGGAATCATATGCTGCATTATTCTGTAGAGGTGCTGCCCGGCAGTGTGCAGATTCATATGCTGCATTAATTTTTTTCGTTTTAAATCATTTAATTTGTTCTGTTTTTTGTTTTTTTTTCGTTTCAGATAATTTGTTCAGCTCTTTTTTCATTTTAAATAAATTTGTTCTGGTTTTTATTTTTATTTTCAGACCATTTGGGTCAGTATTTTTGCATTTTTTAAATCGTTTTGTTAATTTTTTTTCCTTTCATACCATTTTAATATTATTAAATAAAGTTGTGCAATGCATATTCATAAGAAAAAAAGGATCTTTCATATAAAACGATACGTCCGAATGAACGAATCGGCAGAATTACCACATCGACCGAAATATCGGAGCATCCGAAATACCATTCGGTTAAGTCAAAACGAATAGACACTTTGAAACGAAGGGAACAGACGATCCAAAAAGACCGAAAATTTCCGATATCACGAAAAAAGTCGAAACAAAACAAGCCGAAACGAAAATTTTAAAAAACCGAACGAGCCGAAACGAAAAAAATGCGTTCACATCCCTAGTTAGTGATCTGCATGTGTGTGAGAGTGATCTGCTTGCTTGTGTGTTTTTGTGATTTCTGCATTTGTGTGTGTGTGTGAGAGAGTGATCAGCGTGTGTGTGTCAGATCTGGCTGCATGATCTGCCTGTGCGTGCTCTGTGTATGTGTGATCTTTGTGTGTGTTTGTGCTCTACCTGTGTATGTGTTCTGCATGTGTGTGCTCTATAAGTGTGTATGTGTGCACTGTTTGTGTGTGTTCTGGGATGTGTGCACAGAGGGAATATATGGTTTGTGAGTGTGTCTAAGTTTGTGTAAATGTATGTGCATGTGTGTGTCTCTTATAAAAACACATTTTACAAAATGGGCTGCTGTTCTTTTAAATGCCTGGGCCTATTTTATGTCCCAATCCAGCCCTGCTGCAGGCTTCCGTCCCCTACACTGAACGGAAACACTGCCCTCAACAAAGTCACCAATAACCTCCTAATTGCTAAAAACCACGGCCACTATTCTATTTTCATCCTGCTTGACCTCTCAGCTGCTTTTTGACACTGTTGGCCACCCCCTCCTTCAACAGACTCTCAGCTCTTTCTTGGTCTCTGTGACACTGCGCTCTCTTGGATTGACTCTTATATGTCTAACAGGTCCTTCTCTATGTCATTTGCTAGTAACCTCCTCTTCAATGCCTTTATCAGTTGGTGTACCGCAAAGCTCTATCGTAGGTCCTCTGCTCTACTTTATCTACACCTCCTCCCTGGGCAAAATCATTAACAGCTTTGGTTTTAATTACCACCTCTATGCTGATGATACTAAGATCTACCCCTCAACCCCTGATCTCTCTCTTCCTGTCCTCTCCAGTCATCAACTGTTTATCTGACATCTCCACCTGGATGACCTCTCACCACCTAAAGATTAACACATCGAAGACTGAACTCCTACTAATTCCTCCCTCTAATGCCTCCCCACCTCCTGACTTCTCCATCATGGTCGATGGTAACAGTGGCGTAACTACCAGCATCGCAGCGCTTACACTTGCGACTGGGCCCTGGTATTCCACCATTCCACCACTGGAGGGGGGCCCAGGCAGTGGTGGCGCTTTAACCCTTTAAGGACCAAGCAGCTTTAAATTCAATGCATTTATGATTGAACAGTTCTGTCATTGGTCCCTAAGGGGTTAATTAGGCAGCAGAGGCCTTGTTCTATTTCGTCTGGCAATCCATCATGAGTCTGACACTTCCTGGTGTCTCAATGCAGATTGCTCAAGTGTGATGTGTCAGTATCTTTCTCTTTTCACTACGCCGACCTGCCGGATCTCGCCTCGCAACATCCGGCAGATCATGTGACCACCAGGGTCTGCCTCAATGGAGTTCTTTAGACTCCATGGAGAGGATGGGTGCGGCGTTGCTTAGCGCTGCCGCAGGCATCCCAGGGCTTAGCGCCCGATAACAATGCAGGCAGCTTTTTAAGCACCTGCATTGTAATATTGCGCTAAAACGTGGGTGCAAAGGAGAAACCTGCGGGCGCAGTTTTTTCTCCTTTGCGTCCCCGTTTTAGTGCGATAATTGTAATGTAGCCCAAAGTGGGTCAGTACAAACCGACTCCAGATGGCCAAGACAAGCTACCCCAACGATTCGGCAATCTATCTATTATCTCTATTATATATCCATTAGCTATGGAATTTAATGCTATGCTAATATTAATATAATAGGGATACTAGGCGATAGGTTATAGTATTATTAGGTTTTGAAACCAGTAATTTTTCTATAGTGCAGGAAACATGTATACAAGTATTTTTGCAAAATACCTTTATTCAGAACATTGCAAAATGTTTTAGTGAAAATGCAAAACTCTCTCGCGGGGGGGGGGGCCTTCATGGTTTCTAGTTACGCCTCTGGATGGTAATACTACCTCCCTATCAAGCCAGGCTCGCTGTCTTGGTTACACTTGACTCTGCTCCTTCCTTCATCCCCCACATCCAGTCTCCTTCCTCCTCCTGTCAATACCAATTACGTAATATTTCCAGCATTCACCATTCCACCATTTCTTCTCACTGACTCCACAAAATCCATGCCCTTGTTATCTCCTGACTTGACTATTGTAATAATCTTGTAGCTGGCCCTCTCTTCCGCCTCTTCCCCCTACAATCCATTCTGAATGCCTCTGCCAGTCTCATCCATCTCTCCCGCTGCTCTGTCTCTGCCGCTCCACTTTGTGAGTCCCTTCACTGTGGAATTAAATTCAAAATACTTACCATGACCTACAAATCTCTCCTAACACAGCCCCCCATTACCTATCCTCACTAATCACCATATACATCCCAGCCCGCTCCCTGAGATCAAACAGTGACCTGTGCCTAGCTTCTCCCCACATCACCTCTTCCCATGATAGACTGCACCCATCCTCTGGAACATTCTCCTTTGGACTGACACACACCTCACTGCCCCAACTAGTCCATCACTCTCACCTTGCAGTGCTGTCTTCCGGTTTCCACCCCCAATCCTTCTAGATTGTAAATTCCCACGGAAATACTGCCCTCGTTTCCTCCTGTACTAGTTTATCAAATTATTGTTCAGTCTCAATGTATTTTAGCCCTGTCTCTATTATAAAGAATAAGAAGAAGAATAAATAATAACTGCATAGATGAGTCCAATTTCCTTAAAATTCGGCGACCATTTGCTAAACTGTGACTTCATCGTATTTGCAGCAAAAGGGAATCACTGTAATGCGGCAAATCTCAGCGAAACACAAAGCACCAAAATTGCATGCAATTTTGGTGCTTTTTGAATTGACCCTTAATTCACACATTGTTCACCGTTCTGGCAATAATAATGTGTGATATTACAGAAAAGGGATTTATTTTTCTCTTTAACAAACGCAGGAACACTATCTTGAGATCTAAACTCTCTCCTTCACACCACATATTAAGATAGTTCAGATTGTGACAGTGCACTGTGATCTCTCTCATTGCCTATCACAGAAATTGCAAGTGCTGGGACATTGGGATTTGCCGCTGGTGTGCCTTGCACAACGAGGCACTGAGCAACAGCATTAGCATTCTGTTTGATACCTACCGTAGTTTAAGCAGGATTACAGAATTATTCCTTCATTAGTCCTTAAGTGTCAAACAAATGCATTGAAAAATGTTGTAACATTTTAATACTAGCGCTATGGCAGTTAATTCTATCTGCCCATTTGGTTCAACTGTGAGCTCTGTAACTCTGAATATCACACACGCAGACAGTAGGTGATGTCACATTGAGCAGTTTACATTACAAACACCCAACTGCTGTATAAATATCTGTAGTTGAAAATGAAGCCATTTGTGGACTAACCTAAGCAGAATTTTTTTTATCTTAGAGTTCAGATGGAGTTGAAAAAGCCTATAATCTTGACAATTGTTTGTATTGTAAGTATAGCCATGTACTTGTATAGGAAAGAAGCTGAATGGTTGATTGTAGCCAAGCTGTTTGTGAAAAAGTCATCTGATGGGGAGCTTATGTATATCATGTCATATCCTTGTGCCCCACATCAGCAATATATACAAACTGCATGAGCGGGAACAATGACAACTGTTAATGCAGATGGATTACCCTCACTGCTACTCAAATCACCCCTTCAATACCAGGGAGGGATAAGACATCAACTACCAAATCGGAAAAGATTGGGGGTAATAGATATTCCCGGGAAACAAGGAAGGTTCCAAGATGGTGACAACATGGAGAAAGGGAATAGGAGAGCAATTCATAGCATGCATGCACCACTCAAAGACCCACCACGTAAATACCCACACCTGTATCCACAAATAGGCATGCCTAGGCATTTGTGATTTAAACTATTCATTGTGGCATCACCAACTGCTTGTGTGTGTGATACTCATAGCTACAGAACTCACACTGTAACTGAATAAGTAGATCAGATTTATGCCCCCATTTCATTTCTTTTTGCCCACATTGCCCCCTTTTATTTGAGTTTGCCCAAATTTTATATATTCTCTCATTGACTCCTTTCCTTTTGGTTTGCCCACCTTTTATAAATTATTCTTACATTGCCTCCTTTCATTTCAGTTTATCCACATTTTATTTATTATGCTCGCATTGCCCTGTTTCATTTCAGTTTGCCCAAGTTTTATTATGCCCACCCACATTACCTTATTTCTTTAAATTTTTCCCACTTTTTATTATGCCCACATTACCCGAATGTCCTGCAGGGTTATTCAAAGCGATCCGAATTGTGGCCGAAAGGTAACCGAACAGTGAAATTCAGCGTACGGTTACCTTTCCTGGCCATTCGGCTATTCAGAGAGCAGGAAGTTCGCCAAATCTTGGCGAATTGCCTGCACATACGGTGTCAGTTTGGTGCTTGTTCGAGGGCAGTGAAATCTCCATAGAGAAGCAATGCTTCGTCTATTCAGAGAACACCAAAGAGCAGGGAAAAGTTGCCGAAATGCCCTGCTGTTGGTTGTTTTCATTCAGGCGAATCCCATAGGCTTCATGTTAAAAATATTCCCATTTTACTTCAATATCTAATAAACCGTTTAATATTATATATTTTTTTATTCAATATTAATATTATATTCTGCAGTGAAAAGTCTCTTAATTTATAGATTTTTTAGGATCTTTTAGGCATTTTTTGGGATGTTTTTGGCAAAAGAAAATCCTTTCTTTTTTTTTTAAATCGTCTTTTATTTTTACTGTAACAGCCCTTTTTATAATCATTCATTGGATCTTATATGTAAATTCCAGGCATTTTCGCTCAGTAGTTTTTTTGCAAACAGCATTTCAATTTTCCAAATTTCAAGCGTACCTTTTTTTTTTTTCCAGCTCCTTCGTCTGCGTGTCGCGTTTTTCCGGCGGCTGCTCTGCACTGTGATCGGCGGCTAGTCGGGTTTCTCCGGCGTGTTCGGCGAGGTTAATCCAAATGTTTTTGCAGGTTTCGGTGAGCGTTCGCCGGGTTTTGCGGTAAGTGTTCGTCAGGTTTGCGGTGGGTTTTCCCTGCACTACGACGGCCCTGTGGTGCTTGCTGAATACACCGCAGGGTCACTGAAATAGGATCGCCGAATAGCCCCGAAGTGCAGGGAATGAAAAGTCACCGAACATGCGGTGACTTTTCGATTCTCTTTGAATAACCATGCTGGTGTTCCTAGGCATCTGGGGCCAGCTGCAACTTCAAATTATATTCTTAGAAGCTCTATGCAAGGCTGCCTGCAAGTACTCCGCAGGCGATTTGCAGGCATCTGTGATACCTATGTGCACCTCTGTGACTCTCGCCACATTCCTACGAGATGTTAGACACTTGCGACTTGAAATGTTAGACATGTCGGCAAAATGTGGCAGAGTCATGAAGCCTTGTAAGGGGAAAGGTCTGCAGCACAGCAACGCAAGAAAAGTGATGTCATAAAGGTAAGTAGTAACGGGGCTAAAACCAAAATGTGGGCAAGCTGAAATAGGGCAATATGGACATAGTAAAATGTGGGCACACTGAAATGAAATGGGGGCATATTATACTCTCAGTCCAGCTATATATACCTATCTGCAGCAGTTGGACACTTTCAAGGGTAAGTCTTTTCTGGTACGGTAGGTAAAACATAACAGTTCTCCACCCCATTCTGGTCCCCCCACCAAGTGCCGGACCCTAGTCAGACGCAGTCAGTAATAGGGAGCGGTAAAAGGAGACGTAAACACAAGTCAGTAAACATTAATGGCTTTCTACTATCAGGTCTTTTACAAACGTTTGGGCACTTTATTAGTAGTTCCACTCATAACAGAACATAGCTGCAAACAGTTACTGGTAGATCTGCAGCTGGTGTAAACTGCTAGAGTCCATAGCACTGACTCCATGAAGTCTTATACAGAGTCTGTGCAAGTTCATGCAAGTGGGGGTCACGCAGGGTCACCAAAAGCACAATGAGAACTATTTCCACCTACTGATAGCGATAAAAGGCAGTGGATTACATCATCCACTGAACTGTGGGACCAGAGGTAAGCAAGAGATTTTTATAGGAAGCATTAATTTACAATAACCAGGTGCAACAGTCAACTGCAAGCAAGTTTTGCAGCCTGGCTGAAACAGCATCTGAAGCAGTTAGTGTTAATGAGTGAGCTGTTAAATATAATGGCTCCACTCGTTAACTTAAAACAAGGGTTGCCAACTTTTGCCCTACAGATGGTTTGGACCTACATCTCCCATGATGCTCAGCCACATAGCTGGTTGGCTAAACCTTAAGGGAAATGTAGTTCCAAAACATATGGAGGGCCAAGGTTGCTTGGTCATAACAGAGCCCATTGCTCATAAGAGCTTGGTCATAATAGAGCCCGTTGTGTTTCATCCCAGTTGTCCTGTCCCTAATGTTTTTTCCCATTATCTCCAATATCTTCCACCCTTTATGTCCCTTCTAACCTTCCTTCACCCAATAATGCCTCGCTTATTTTCCAAATAATAATAATAATTTATAATAATAGACAAACCTATACAATTCCACATATAGACACAGGTAACCGCCAACTTGAAAGGGAGGCATGAAGTGCAGCTGCACAGTGGTGCAATGCCCAGGCCAACTGCCAAAGGTCTTCCGATAGTCGAACGATGAGCAGCGCCACAACAGCAAATAATTAATGGAGTCAGGGACAAGGAGAGTGGGAGAAGTCAATGCGGGTTACATGTATTTGCACTTTATGCAATATATGGCTGGTATACAGTTTAGGAGCTGCTTTATATTCCCAGTCCAGTCCTACTTAGAGTCTCTAAGCATTTATTTTTATTTTACATTAGAGTTGGTCCCAACCCCTGGATCATCGCTCGGTACGGATGCTCGTGGGCTAGTCAGGTCCTACTACTGAGACCAGAACACAGGAAAAATACTGGACTGTCCATTAAATACGAGAGACCAGGGGGGGCGTGGCTAGCGACGGACGGGAGCAGACGCATGTTAGAGGAGCTCCGCTGTTTACCCTATACCGGGTCACAATTACAGTGTCTGAACCGTCCGATTTTGATCTGCTGAGGGCCCCCAGGACGAGTGGACTGTGTGGTGCTCACGGCGCCGCTGATTTCCGAGCGTTTTATCACCCCCATCTGACTTCCTGGACCTTCGGGCCTGGTGCGGCCTAGTTGCGGCGGCCATCTTGTGGAGCCTGGGGTGTTTCCTGGAGGCCATATCGGACCTGATTCCTGGCTGGAGAGACTTTACTGTCGACTGAGCATGGGGAAGAAGCTGAAAACACTTCCACAGCGCAGGTTGGTGGACACCAGACAGGCGGACATTAGAGATTCACTGAATTACAGACGCTCTGCAACAGTTATACCCCCCTCTTCCCTCCTGCCCATGGGGTATGACTCCTCTGAGGAGGAAGACTGCTCCTGGCACAACGGACGGGGGCCCGATTGGCCCGCCGAGACGTCCCGGGACAAGAATCCAATGACTATGAGTGCCGCTGCACGCAAGAGAGCGCAGAAAAAGAGGAAAAAGGCCTTGGCAGCGGAGTTACCTGAGGCCACAGCTACGGAGCCCTCCGCAGGTGGCTCAGAGGCTGATACGCTAATGTCGGATGGGGGAGACCTACAACCGCAGCAGATATCGGATACCCCAGGGGAGACTGGCTCTCTATTGGGTGCAGCAACGCCTCCAAGCTCTGCCGGGACCCCTGCGGCTGCCCCAGATGACATGCGCCCCACTACGATGCAGGACTATAGAAACTTCATAGCGGAGATCAAATCAATATGGCTGACCGAATTATCTAACGTGCGCTCTGAGGTAAAGGAGGTGCGCTCACAGATGGTGGCGGTTCAGGCACAGACTGTGGAGTTGGCAGAAGAACAGACGGTATTGTCGGCACAGGTGACTGCTCTCAGGTCTCAGGTGGAGGTTTTGACACGCTCAGTGGAGGCTCTGGAGTCCTGGCACCGTCGGCGTAATGTCCGTGTCCGGGGAGTTCCCGAGTCGGTTACTCCAGCGGACTTACTCTCGTACACTAATAGTCTGGCACGCCAGGTTTTGGAGGATCCGCCTGACACCCCGGAGGTGTTTAGCACGGTCTACCGCATTCGCAAGGCTGCTGAGGCCCCACGGGATGCCCCGAGAGATGTGATCGCGGTCACAGCAGATGTGGCAGCCAAAACACGGATCATGACAGCGCCGGGGGCGCGAGCTGATGTCCTATTCGATGGAGTAACCCTGAAATTATTTCACGACCTGCCCTTCGCAACGCTGATGGCGCGCCGCAGATATCGCGAGGTGACAACTTTCCTCAGGCATAAAGGGGTCCGGTACCGCTGGGGTCCAGCCGGCTCATTAGTGGTTACCCATAACAAAATGTCGTATGTAATCTCGGACCCGCCGAGGCCTGGCCTGTTTTATTGGGGGCGGGTTTTGCGCCGGATGGTGCGCTCGTCTCCCCGGGCTGAGAACTTAGGTGATGGGAATCTCTGACTTGTTTGCACAACACCTTTACGAGAAGCCGCCTCTTTTTCAATGCGTTCTTTTTAGTTAATGGTTTTGCATTTTTGACTCATGTTTCGTTGTTTATCTGATGTCTTTTGCTGCTCGGAATGTTATACAACTTTCTCTGTTGTTTTTAATTTTTATTTTTATATAGTTTGAGGAGCTATTTAGATGGATTCGGGGATTGTGATGTGAGCCCCTTTGATAACCCCCCCCCCCTCCCTCATTGCCTGTATTGCTATTTGGGATTTTGGAAGTGTCTTATGCTCCCCTTTTCCCTTTTTTCTTTAGGTTTCAGGCCTTTTCTCCCCCCCCCCTTATGATGGCATTGCCTTTGGCGCCTGCAGATGTCTCAATACGCCTCTTTATTTATTTTTTATTTCTTATCTATATAATGCTTTACGACAGTTGATATCACAGCCCTGTGTGGCTGCTTTCTTGTTGGTCGACATGTGGCCCTATTTGAAATTTCTAAATAAAGAATTTAAAAAAAAAAAAAAAATACGAGAGACCTGGCAACACTTGTGACCAAAAAGGGGAAAAAATCCTTCTTGATTCCATAATGGCAATCAGATTTTCCCCTGGATCAACGAGCAGTACATTACAATTTTAATTCTTCTATCTGTTTATATCATGTTTTTCCGGGAAAGCATTAAACCTTTTTTAAAGGCATCAATTGTATTGGATAATACAACATCTTTAGGAAGAGAATGAGATATTTTTATTGTTTGTATTGTAAAAAAAACTTTGGGCTCTATTACATTCTCCTCAGAAACTCGTACACGCAGCACAATTTTTTTTTTGCGCAGCGTTAAACGTTAACGCGCGTAAATTAACGCAGGTATTATGATCCGAGCACATTTTCTCATCCGTCAAAAAATATTGCGCGTAAAAAAGACACGCAAAAACGAGCGCAAATTAACTCTGCGCGCAGAAATCAGTGGGCAGACTGTTTTTTCACTCTTTTCAGCCAATCAGAATTAAGAACCACAAGTGTCTCCCGTTCAGTTTTTGCGCCTGCCAAAATCAATCTGAGTATATATGCTGCAGCAATAAAAAAAACACGCACAACCACTCAATTTTATTGTTTGGGTATGTGTAGAATGTGTAACTATACTCTGCTGTATTTTTTTTTCATGCTGGTGTATTTTGTTTCGGCCAGAACGTTCAGATTTGCAGTTACCACCAGCTTTTCAAAGACATTATGCGCGCAAACGTCGTTCGTAAAAAGCTGCGCATCGATTGTAATACCAGCCGCGTACCAGCGCACGAACGCATTTGCGCTCACAATGTTAAGTCTGGGATGCGTGCGCGAACTTTCGCTCGCGCAGGGTAACTCGCGTTAGACGTTAACACGCATCGTTTGCGCGAACGTCGTAATTTGACGGTCAGCGCAAAGGGTTTTTCGCCTGGCATTAATGCGTTTTTGCACACGCACACATTTTTGCGCGAAGAATGTAATAGAGCCCTTAGAGTTTCCAATGTTCGGCGCCCCAGTGTGATCCCACAAACACAAGTCCTCCATGGCTGGCAAGCTGGTATTAAAGGGTTCCTTTGGAATAGGGCCGATGGTATCCTGCCCCACCTACAGCATCATAACAGACTGTCCCTGTTTGGCCATTTGAAATGTTGAGTGTTGTAGTTGAAAGAAAATATGAGTGCAGAATTTTCTCTATACTCATTCACGTCGTTGCCTTTGTTACATTAAGGAGTAGTAGCTGTTATGTGTCTCGGTTTATGGATATAATCTTATATATCGTCATTTGCATGCATCTCACTTTCACATTGGCCTTTTTTTTACCTAGTTCCTTGTTTTGATGCATGGTGCTGATTACTCTATTACTCTGTCATACAGAGGTGTGTGTTTATGGTCTCTACCTGTGTTCCTAGGGGTGGATGAACCAGATTATCGGTTATTCCCTAGCAGACAGACTCAAGTACTTTGGCTTAGACATTATTTGGAAGCCTTCAGAAAGATGAAAAATGAAGAGGGTGATCTACAAGATGAACAGGTGGAAGAACTGTATGTACAGGTCAATCAGTTTGTACTGGTGAGTCTGATACCCAATTACACCCAATATCAATTTGATGCACAATGGAAATACATGTTTTCTGATAATAGACTACTTACACCGTTATTTCCATGGTGCTAAATTTCATGAATTCTTATGGCGTAAGCAAGTAATAGGGAAGGTCTGAAGCTTGAGAGTGGTGATTCAAACACATATACACTGAAGTGACCATTTACTGTTTCCAGAATTCTATTTCATTCTATTCTATCACATGTAAGAGAAAGAGAAACCTAAGTGGCAGGAAGAATGATATGTACACTCAACCCCTTTCCCTGCTCTCAATGTGTAAACGTGAAGTTAAGGCTGGAAATATCACATACTGTATATATTGTTTATTGCTTAAATTTTGGGTAAGAGGTTTTATGTTAATTTCTAAGCAGTGTGGTATATGTGTGTGTGTATACACAAATATTTGATAGCAAAAAAATAACCAATTTTATTAATACACAATCACAAGAATAAAATGATATATACACATTACAGGGAACCCAAAGTAACAGGCAATATGTAAGCTAAGTTCACTTAAAGCAAGAATCAAATCATAGCACATATAAGGTCCCAAGAGAGAAAAAACCTGCAAATATCAATAACACAAAAAAAAGGAAAGAAATGTAAAAAAAAAGACCAGAGAAATGTACTATATCTGTTACCCTGCAAGATATAAAAATAAACAAAAAAAACACAAATATACAGATTAACAGAAAATAAATATGTAGGAAATAGTCATTATGTTACATGTTTACAGGTGCATTCCGTATTGAGGTATGTTAATAGAGAGCTCTTGAGTGACTTTAGACTGGGGGAAGATTTGATGGCGTCTGGGAGGTTATTCCATAACTGCGATGCTCTGTAGGAAAATGAGGACCGAGCCATTGTCTTTTTGTATTGTGGTATTGCAAGTAAGGTGCTGGTCCTGGATCGGAGGTTATAGGTTGAGGGAGCTGCTGGAGGAAGCAGTCTGCTCAGGTAGGGTGGCAGCTTCCCAGAAAAGCTCTTAAACACCAGGTTGGAAAGGTGAAGTTTAGACTCCAGCGACGGCCAGTTTAGCTCTTTTAACATGTCACAATGGTGGGTCATGTAGTTACATTGTTGCACAAAATGGCAGCATGAGTTACACAATGTGGTAAGTTTCTGAAGGTGTGTTTGCGGGGCCGCTGCATACACTACATCTCCGTAATCAATAGCTGGCATAAGCATTTGTTGTACAATTTGCTTTCTTACCGTGGGGTTCAGGCGGGATTTGTTTCTGTACAGGGCACCTAGTTTGAGGAAAATTTTAGATGAGAGTTTTTCGATGTGGGGGCCAAAGGATAGATTTGGGTCTAACCACATACCTAGATATTTGAGAGAAGTGACTGTGGTCAGCGTGCCATTTGATTTTGTCCCCACACATAGATGGGGATTTTGCAATTTATGTAGTTTAGGTGCTGTTCCAAAGAGCATCGTTACCGTTTTGCCAGTATTTAAAAAAAGTTTGTAGTGTTTGATCCATTTTTCTACCTCTGTGAATTGTTCTTGCAGCACGGCCTCCAGTTGTAGAGAGTTGGTTTGCTGGTATAGATTACGGTGTCGTCTGCGTACATGTGTACAGTTGAGGCTTTGCAGATGTTAGGCAGATCATTTATGAATATTGTAAATAGCAGGGGGCCGAGTATAGAGCCTTGGGGTACACCGCAAGTGACTGGGAGGGGGAGGGAGGAGGTGCCAGAAATGGACACATATTGCGACCGATCAGATACATATGATGGAAACCAGGTTAGCGTGTGATCACCAATACCAGAGTCTTTAAGTTTTTCTAACAAGATGCCATGGTCTACTGTGTCAAAGGCTTTGGCAAAATCAAGGAAGATGGCTCCAGTTAGGTTTCTTTGTTACATGCCAGCTTGGATATCATTGCAGACTTTTAAAAGGGCGGTTGTAGTTGAGTGATTTGAACGAAAGCCGAATTGATCCGTGGTTAAGTAGTTCCAATATTGATAATAATCACGTAATTGTGTGTAGATGCATTTTTCCAAAATTTTTGAGATTACAGGGAGCAATGATATCGGACGGTAGTTGGATACCAAAGTACTGTCACCACTTTTATGGCTAGGTACCACTCGCAGTCTTCCAGAGTTGGGTATGTATCCAGTCGCCAGTGATTCATTGATTAGGGTTGCGACAGGATTTGCAATTGCCGGTGCACTGATTTTCAGCAGCATTGCTGGTATTTGATCAGGTCCAGACTGGTATTTCATTTTTTTGGTTACGGAGAAGTTTAGTAACAACACTGACAGACACTGGCCTAAAACTGAATTCCTGTCCGATACAGGGTCTTTGCACAGTTGGAGGGGTCTGACCTGCGTGTGGCCTTTCTGATTGCATGTCATTTCCTAGCTTGGTAATCAAAGAGGTGGCACATCCAACAAAATAATCATTAAAGGCATTTTCTACATCTAGGGGGTGTTGCAGGGTTTGGTTGTTTACTTTGACAGCAGCTGGCTGGGAGTGGACAGGGGGTGCTTGTATGTTACTTATGGTTTTCCAAAAGTTTCTAGGGTTTGATATGTTATTGTTTAGATTTTCATTGAAGTAATGAGCTTTCGCCATTTTTGGTTGTTTTGTGCATGCATTCCGGCATTTTCGGTATTCATAGTGATCATTCATGGAACCAGTACTCTTGAAATTTGACCACAGTCTCTAAGCTGGTACATTAGTGTAAGATCAGCTGTAGCCCAGGGAAGATGGGTCCCTCTTACTCGCACTTTAAGCAGCGGGGCATGGGAATTCCAGACTTGCAGGAGCTCGGACTGAAAGTATGCAATTGCACAGTCTAGGTCTGGGATTAGGTTTAGTCTGTACCATTGGAGCTGTTTGAGATCACTTAGGAAGGATTCAAGAATAAAGTTCTTGAAAGACCTGGTGGTTATTACCTTTGGGGGAGATTTTGTGGCCTCTATTTTTTTTTTTTTTGTCTTGTACACAAGACAATGGTCACTAAAGCTATTAGTGAGAACGCCTGCCTCCTGTATTCTATCAGAAGATGAGGAGAGAATCCAGTCTAGCAAGGTATGGTTAGGGCTTTTCATATTAATGCGAGTGGGGAAGGAGATTAATTGAGTTAGCTGCAAAGTTTTAAACAGCGAGCAGTGTTTATTGTTTTTAGAATGCTGGCTAAATTCTTTTAACTGCATCTGGCCAGCTTCCCCAGTGTCTGGTCTGAGGTCTGTATATAAATGAGTGGGTCTGGTCTGAGGTCTGATATAGAAATACCTAAATATAGATATATCTCTATATGTCAAGTCTGATATAGGTATATATATATATATAGGTATGTCTGGTCTGAGGTCTAATAAATAGATAGATATCTATCAGAACTCAGACCAGACATACCTATATGTATATGTGTGTATATATGTCTGGTCTGAGTTCTGATATAGATATACCGGTAATCTCTTATTTTAGAGTCTTTAATCCTCTATGGAAGAAAAAAGCGTTTTAAATTACAGCCACTGTTGAACACTTCGATACAATTGTTTTTAAACACAATGTTGCAAGTTGAAGTAATTGCATAAACAGAGAAGTAGGTGGGGTGGGTCCGTGGGTGCTACATTTTATGTATATATATGATTCATGGGAGTGTTAAACTCAAAGCTTTACATAGTTACATAGTTACATAGGCTGAAAAAAGACATGCGTCCATCGGGTTCAGCCTCTCACACATCACCTACTGCTGTTGATCCAAAAGAAGGCAAAAAACCCAGTCTGAAGTGCTCGCCAATATGCAAAAGACTGGGAAAAAATTCCTTCTTGACCCCAGAATGGCAGCCAGATTTCTCCTTGGATCAAGAAGCTTACCCACATATTAAATATTATAACCCTTAATAGTCTGTGTCTGCAGGAAGTCATCCAGTCCTTTTTTAAATGTCTGTACAGTCTCTGTCCCAACCACCTCAACAGGCAGAGAATTCCACAGTTTTATTGTTCTCATTGTAAAATAACCCTTCCTATGCTTTAGGCTGAATTTCCTTTCATCCAGTCTAAATGGGTGACCTTGGCCCCGTATAGAGTTATATAAAGTTATCAGATACCCTCTAAGGCGCCGTTTCTCTAAACTAAACAGGTTTAAGCTAGTTAGTCTTTCCTCATAACTTAAACCTTCCATTCCCCTTATTGATTTAGTCGCCCGTCTCTGCATTTTTTCTAGCACTATAATCTCCTTTCTTAAGACAGGTACCCAAAATTGCACGACATATTCAAGGTACGGTCTTACCATTGATTTATACAGAGGCAAAATTATGTTTTCATTCCAAGAGTCAACTCCCCTTTTAATGCATGCCAGTACCTTGCTGGCCTTGGCGGCTGCTGTTTGACATTGCGCAGCGTTACTTAGTTTGAAGTCTATGATTATTCCCAAATCCTTCTTTCCCTAACACCGTACCATTTAGGGTATAAGTTGCTTGTGCGTTCTTCACTCCAAAGTGCATAACTTTGCATTTATCTACATTAAATTTAATCTGCCATTTAAGTGCTCAGTCTCCCAATCTATCTAAATCCCTCTGCAGCAAAGTAACATCCTGTTCACATTGTATTACATTTCCTAGTTTTGCGTCATCTGCAAACACTGATACATGACTTTCAATGTCTATCTCAAGGTCATTTATAAATAAATTGAATAGAATTGGTCCTATAACAGACCCCTGAGGGACACCACTTACCACTGATGTCCATCTTACAAATGTACCATTTATGACACTCTCTGTACCCTATCTTTTAGCTAGTTTTCTATCCAAGAAGAAGTATTTTCATCTAGACCATTTTTTCTTAATTTAAATAGTAACCTCGTGTGGAACTGTGTCAAAAGCTTTGGCAAAATCCAAGTAAATCACAATCTCACAAAGCTTTATTGCAACATTGTATAAATATTGAGTTAACAGCAGCAGCACCGAGAATAAAAGACACTAAAATATTAAATTGGCTTGATGGTCTTAATAAAATACGGTAAAATAAGAGATTACCAATATACCTATATATAGATATATCTATATAGCTGGTCTGAGGTCTGATATAGGTGTATATATACATGTATATACAGTTGTGTTCAAAATTATTCAACCCCCAATGCTGTAAAGGGGTTTAGGGAATTTAGTGTACATTTGTAATTGTATTCAGAATGAAATCCTACAAGGACTTTTTATAGAACCATATGCAACTAAAATGACATCAATTGGTTTTGTAATACAGTAGTAAATGTTTCTTTTGTGAACTCTTCATTGACACAATTATTCAACCCCTTAAAGACTACCACTCTGAAGAACAGAGGTTCATTCAAGTGTTTTCAATCAGGTATTGAAAACACCTGTGGATGTCACGGAGCAGCAATAAAGCATAATAAGCACCAATTAGGCAGCTTTAAAATGACTGTGATACTCAGCTCCTTCTAGACATTTACTGGTGTGGTTACAAACATGGTGAAGTCAAGAGAATGGTCCAGGAAGACAAGAGAAGAGGTGATTACTCTTCACAGGAAGGGCAATGGCTATAAGAAGATTACAAAGATGTTAAACATACCAAGAGAGACCATAGGAAGTATCATTCGCAAATTCAAGGCAAAGGGCACTGTTGAAACGCTACCTGGTCGTGGCAGAAAGAATTAAAATTATATAAATCTGGTAATGGCGTCAGTGCACCCAAATAATGTGCCTTTCATGGCAGCAAGTGCCTTCACACCGTAACCCTTTTGTGGTATTGTGGAAGAGTGCAGGGTTGGACCCTGTGGTTCAAAAAATGAAAATGATATAAATCTGGTAATGGCGTCAGTGCACCCAAATAATGTGCCTTTCATGGCAGCAAGTGCCTTCACACGTAACCCTTTTGTGGTATTGTGGAAGAGTGCAGGGTTGGACCCTGCGGTCCAATATTAAAATGATATGAATCTGGTAATATAGGCGTCAGTTGCAGTGCACCCAAATATTGTGCTTTTTGTGGCAGAAAGTGCCTTCACACCGTAACCCTTTTGTGGTATTGTGGAAGAGTGCAGGGTTGGACCCTGCGGTTCAAAAAATTAAAATTATATAAATCTGGTAATGGCGTCAGTGCACCCAAATAATGTGCCTTTCATGGCAGCAAGTGCCTTCACACCGTAACCCTTTTGTGGTATTGTGGAAGAGTTCAGTGGTGGAGGTTTTGTGAATGCAGAAGAGATCCCCGATCTATTCCGTTACATCAGCATCAGGGGATTGATAGCTGCTGATCCAGGACTGATTCATTTTTATAAATGTCAGCCGGTCTACAGAATCGGTGGACAGACGCACTCTTTTGTCTGTGACAAAACCTCCAGCGGCACTCAACGTCCTTTCAGAAAGCACGCTGGATGAAGGGCAACCTAGTAGCTGCATAGCATATTGGCTAAGTTCTGGCCTGTGATCCAATCTCAACAAACAGTAAGCCAGTGGATCATCTGCTGGAAAGGTATCCTGGTCTGCCATTGCCCCTAGGTAGTCCTGCACCATATGGTGAAGACACTGGCAATGGGTGCCTACATTTGACGTCCCTGGGCGTCGTGGGCTAAAAAAAATTAAAAAGGCATCAGTCAAGCGGCCCCAGCCTTCACCTCTATTCCTCTGATCATCCGCAGCCTCAGAAGCACCTGTGTCATCACTTGGTAACCTACCAGTGCCTGGAAAGGTGTTACACAAGTGTCGCTTCAGAGCGTCCTCAAGTTTTTTCATCTTGTCCTCCCTCTGCGCGGGCAGGATGAGCTCTGCAACTTTACCCTTGTATCGTGGATCAAGAAGGCTTGCCAACCAGTAATGATCCCTCTCCTTGATAGCACGAATCCTGGGGTCCTTTACCAGGCTTTGCAGGATAAGGGAGCCCATGCAGCATAGGTTGGAGGTGGCATTAGCTTCTGAGTCTTCCTGGTCAATGAGGAGGATGACCCCATCTTGCACTTCCTCCTCCCAGCCACGTACTAGTCCTTGTGTTTCTGGGCACACAAAACCCTCCCTTGAGGAATCCCCACCTTCCATGCCCCCACTACTTAAATATTCCTCCTCATCCTCCTCCTGTCTGATCTGAGGAGGACCCGCTGGAATGCTGTCTGCGGAAAGACTGGGGCCTTCAGAGCTAGGGAAGTCCTCCTCTTCCTCCCACTGCTCTGCCTCTAGAGCCACATCTATAATTCCCCGCAGAGTGTGCTCCAGCAGGAACACTAAAGGAATTTTGTCACTGATGCATGCACTGTCCCTGCTCACCATCCTCGTTGCCTCCTCAAATGGTGACAGTACAGTGCATGCATCCTTGATCATCAGCCACTGCGGGGGGGGGGAAACAAGTTGACCTGAACCTGTCCTTGTGCCATACTCACACAGGTACTCGTTGATGGCCCTCTGCTGCTTGTGCAGACGCTGCAGCATTGCTAATGTCGAGTTCCACCTGGTGGGCATGTCACAGATCAGACGGTTTGTGGGAAGGTGGAATTCTCTTTGAATTTCTGCCAGGCGAACGCTTGCTGGGAATGACCGTCTGAAGTGGTTGCAGACTTTTCTGGCCTGGCTGAGAAGCTCTGCCAGCCCTGGGTACCTGGTTAGGAAACGCTGTACCACCAGATTTAGTAGGTGTGCTAGGCATGGTACATGCATCAACTTACCCAGGCATAGGGCGGAGAGAAGGTTGCTGTCATTATCACAGACGACCATTCCCAGCTGAAGCTGGCGTGGTATTAACCATCTCTGCACCTGCCCCTGCAGAGCTGATAGAATTTCTGGCCCGGTGTGGCTCCTGTCCCCTAAACAAACTAGCTCAAGCACAGTATGGCATCTTTTTGCTTGAGCCATTGCGTCGGTTTAACTGCCACTTCTCCAGAGACAGAGAAGGAGGAGGAGGAAGAGGGAGAGGTGGTGGTGGAGCAGACAGACCTCATACAAGCAGCTTTCTGGAGGCGTGGTGGATGTAAAAGCTTCAGCACAGAGCCCCGTCTTGGATCACTCCCAGCTGCAATCAGAGTTACCCAGTGTGCCGTGAAGGAAATGTAACGGCCCTGTCCATGCTTGCTGGACCACGTGTCTAAAGTCACATGCACCTTGCGGCTGACTGCCTTTCCCAATGACTCGATAACATTTTCTTCCACGTGCTGGTATAGTGCTGGAATGGCCTTCCGTGAAAAGTAATGGCGTTTTGGAACATGCCACTGTGGTACAGCACATTCAGAAAATTCACGGAAGAGAGCAGAGTCCACCAGCTGGAAAGGCAGCAGCTGCAATGCAAGTAATTTTGCTAAGCTGGCATTTAGACGCTGTGCTTGGGGATGGTTGGGACTATATTTTTTCTTACGCTGCAGCAGCTGGGGCAACGTAATCTGACTGCGTAAATCTTCAGCTGATGGGATGCTGTCACATTGTGAGGAAGGACCTGGTACATCAAATTACTGTAGCATCATCCCTGTCAGTGGAAGTTGGAGTCAATGACATGGCAGGACATATAGTGGGGGTAGAGACAGGTGAGGAGGACCTACGCAAACTTTTGCACCAACGGGATGCGTGGCAAGTGGTCATATGTTGCCTCAAGCATGTGGTACCCAAGCGTCCGGTGTCTTTCCCACGCTTGAGCCTCATCTGACATAGATTACAAATAGCAACGGTGCGGTCTGCTGTACATTTCTTAAAGAACTCCCAGACAGCAGAGTTCCTGGATGTGTGCTTTGAGACAACAGCGCTCTGCACCTGAGCAGCTCTGACATCTGATGCCTTCGACTGGCTAGTGCTACGGTTGGTCATAGAGGATGTTGTGCCTCGTGTTTGTTGTGCCTCCTCCTCACTTGACTCCTCTGTTCAATCAGGCACCCAGGTGGAGTCAGTGACCTCATCATCATTGTCATCACTCCCTATCTCCTCGTCACTGGAGCCAACTTGTCAGTATGCTGCAGCTGCTGGGGCAACATGAGTGCCGTTTATTTGTGTGTCACTGGCACCCCCTTCCTCTAGGTTCATTATATTCCCTTCCTCAACCTCAGAGATTGAATCAGAGCACTGTAGTTGCTGTGCATCCTCACGCAGCATGTCACTGTCAAACAATTCAGCTGACTCCTCCGTGTGTGATAGTGAGGCTACGGCAGGAGTAGCTCTGGACATGGAGGCTGCATTAGATGCTTTGGCAGCTGAGGTGGACTGTAAAGCACTACAAGCCTGGCTGGCAGAGGACTGGGAGGATGAGGATGGCCTGGTTAGCCAATCCACCAAATCCTCTGTATGTTGCTGCTGCTTAAGACGGCCAGCACCAGTTAGAAAGGACAAGCGTGCCCCTGCAGAGGATGCACCACGTCCACGACGACCAGAGGCACAGCCTCCCGATACAGAGGCTGCTTGCCCTCTTATCTGTGCCTGGGAGCGTCTGCCTGTCCTTTTTGGTCTTTCTGACATGGTGAGTGATATATAGATTAAAGATATACAGAACTCTGATTCAACTCTGTTATAATAATTGGAGATATGCTGCAGAACTCTGATTCAACTCTGGTATAAAGATTAAAGATTTCCAGAACTCAGACACCCTGATAGCTGGCAGCCAGTGACAAGACACAGATTACAATTCCCAGAAACCTCCTATAAATCAGTGAGACCCCCTGATGGGTGGCAGTGACAAGACACAAATTACAATTCCCAGAAACCATCTACAAGTCAATGAGACCCCCTGATAGGACCCCATGATAGCTGGCAACAGTGACAAGACACAGATTACAATTCGCAGAAATCTGCTAGAAGTATGTGGGACCCCCTGATAGCTGGCAGTGAGAAGACACAGATTACAATTCCCAGAAACCTCCTATTAATCAGTGAAACCCCCTGATGGGTGGCAGTGAGAACACACAGATTACCACAATTCCCAGATATTTTGTAGAAATGAGACCCCCACAATTGCTGCTGGCAGTGAGAACACAAAGATTACAACAATTCCCAGATATTTTGTAGAATTTACTAACCCCCCAAAATACTTGGTGGCAGTGAGAACTCACGGATTATAACAATTCCCAAATATTTTGTAGAAATTACTGACCCCCCAAAATACTTGGTGGCAGTGAGAACACACGGATTATAACAATTCCCAAATATTTTGTAGAAATTACTGACCCCCAAAATACTTGGTGGCAGTGAGAACACACAGATTATAACAATTTCCAAATATTTTGTAGAAATTACTGAACCCCCAAAATACTTGGTGGCAGTGAGAACACACGGATTATAACAATTCCCAAATATTTTGTAGAAATTACTGACCCCCCAAAATACTTGGTGGCAGTGAGAACACACGGATTATAACAATTTCCAAATATTTTGTAGGAAATTACTGACCCCCCAAAATACTTGGTGGTAGTGAGAACACACAGATTAGAACAATTCCCAGAAATATTGTAGAAATGAGACCCCCCCAGTAGCTGGTGGCAGACTGGCAGTGAGAACACATACTAACACAACAACAATCTCCTCTCAAACACGTGCTGAAGCGCTGTGTGAAGCCTTATATAGTGTGCTGCGGGACTTAGCTCTGTGAGCCCATGATTGGGCAAAATTTGCCCAATCAGGACTCTGAGCCATGATTGGCATAGTCTTGAACCTGTCTTGCACCTAAACTGTGGTCAGGTGCAGGCTGTAGCCAATTACAAGCTTCAGGCCAGTGGAAAAGTGCATTGTGGGTGAACATGCGGCGAACACGCGGAAATGTTCGTAGTTCGCGAACATGCGAACAGGCGATGTTCGAATCGAACTCCGAACCGATCGAACCAAACAGCTCATCCCTAGTGTGCAGTGGGTAAATGGGGAGTCTGGCCATACATTTCAATATAAACATAAACTGGACAGGCCTTCAACAATTTTTTTTAATTATTTATTGGAAAGCAGTCACATGACTTTAACTAGAAGTATCGGTACTTGGTATCGGTGAGTACCTGAAAAAAGTACTCGGTCCTAAAAATGTGGTATCGGTGCATCCCTATTTTTTTGACATTTCTTTCCTTTTTTTGTGTTATTGATATTTGTACTGAGGGTTTTTTCTCTCTTGGGACCTTATATGTGCTGTGATTTGATTCTTGCTTTAAGTGGACTTCGCTTACATATTGCCTGTTACTTTATGTTCCCTGTAATGTGTACAGTGGCAAGAAAAAGTATGTGAACCCTTTGGGATTACGTGGAGTTTTGCATGAATTGGTCATAAAATGTGCTCTGATCTTTATCTAAGTCACAACAATTTGAAAAACACAGTCTGCTTAAAATAATACAACACAAACATTATATGTTTTCACGTTTTTATTGAACAGAACATGTAAACATTCACAGTGCAGGGTGGAAAAAGTATGTGAACCTTTGGACTTAATAACTGGTTGACCCTCCTTTGGCAGCAATAACCTCAACCAAACGTTTCCTGTAGTTGCAGATCAGACCTGCACAACGATCTGGAGTAATGTTGGACCACTCCTCTTCGCAAAACTGTTTCAGTGTAGCAATATTCTTGGGATGTCTGGTGTGAATCGCTCTCTTAAGGTCATGCCACAGCATTTCAATCGGGTTGAGGTCAGGACTCTGACTTGGCCACTCCAGAAGGCGTATTTTGTTTTGTTGAAGACATTCTTTTGTTGAATTACTTGTATGCTTTGGGTCATTGTCCTGTTGCATCACCCATCCTCTGCAGAGCTTCAGTTGGCGGACAGATGGTCTTACGTTTTCCTGCAAAATGTCTTGATAAACTCTGGAATTCATTTTTCCATCAATGACAACAATCCACCCAAGCCCTGAGGCAGCAAAGCAGCCCCAAACCATGATGCTCCCTCCGCCATGTTTTACAGTGGGGATGAGATTTTGATGTTGGTGTGCTGTGCCTTTTCTTCTCCACACATAGTGTTGTGTGTTTTTTCCAAACAATTCAATTTTGGTTTCATCTGTCCACAGAATATTTTGCCAGTAGTGCTGTGGAGCATCCAGGTGCTCTTTTGCAAACTTCAAACGTGCTGCAATATTCTTTTTGGACAGCAATGGCTTCCTCCGTGGTGTCCTCCCATGTACTCCATTCTTGTTTAATGTTTTCCTTATTGTAGATGTGTCAACAAAAATGTTAGCATGTGCTAGAGATTTCTGTAAGTCTTTAGCTGACACTCTAGGAGTCTTCTTTACCTCATTAAGCATTCTGCGCTGTGCTCTTGCAGTCATCTTTACAGGACGACCACGCTTAGGGAGAGTGGCAACAGTGCTGAACTTTCTCCATTTGTAGACAGTCTGTCTTACCGTGGACACATGAACATCAAGGCTTTTGGAGATACTTTTGTAACCCTTTCCAGCTTCATGCAAGTCAACAATTCTTGATCGTAGGTCTTCTGAGAGCTCTTTTCTGCGAGCCATGGTTCACATGAGGCAGTGCTTCTTGTTACCAGTAACCCCAAAACTGGTGAGTGTTTTTAAAGGGCAGGACAGCTTTCAGCAACACATCCAATAATATCACACTGATTGGACTCAAGGTTGGCTCACTCCTGGCTCCAATTAGCTCTTGGAAAAGTCATTAGGCTAGGGGTTCACATACTTTTTCCACCCTGCACTGTGAATGTTTACATGTCCTACACCGTTCACCTGAGTTGGATGTACATACCCTCAAATTAAAGCAGTCTGGCAGTCTGCAGTTAAAGCACATTGTGTTTGTTTCATTTAAACTCCATTGTGGTGGTGTATAGAGCCAAAGATGTTAGAATTGTTTCGATGTCCCAATATTTCTGGACCTGACTGTACATCAGGGAATAGGGCACAAAAAAACACAAACACCCTGCATCTAGAACTGCAGGCACAGGGGGACTCCAACATAGGATTGGGCTGGGAAACAATATAAAACATCAGGCTCGCACCTTCCAAATGCATCTTTAGGTCCATGTACCTCAAGTCCAAAGTTACTACTGTCACATATCTCCTCCTTTCGTGGGAGACTAACCTGGGAGAATACCCTGAGTGGGTTGATTTCCAGGTTAGTCTTTACTGGGCTTTAATTATTCCCAGTCTCATGGCCAAGCTAAGGTCCATAAAGAAGACTCACTGGAAATCTAGAAATAAGTCACTCACCCAGCTGACCCCGACATCTGCTGCATCTTGCATCTGCCAATGAGGAGAAGTGCCAACTGCACCATCTCCCTGAATGCCCATCAGTCGCTGGAGAGAATATGGGGTGGCCGGTGTCTCTATGGAAAAGGGATGGGGGCTGGGCAGACCTCCCAGTATCCTGGAGCCACACATCTGGAAACCTCAGACACATCTGCAATTCCACAGCAAGCATTCTCCTCCATCTGGGGAAGGGGGTCAACAGCATACTTTTCTTCCTGAAGCTCACTCTGTGGCTGGAGTAAGGATGGGATGGTTGTAGGTTCCTTAGACTCCTCTGCAAACATGTGGCTCACCTCCTTTTGCCCAACCTCTGGAGCAGCAGGTTGAAGACAGAGGTCAGCGACTGTCTTGAGGTACCAGCTCCTCCTACAGGGTTCTCTTAGATGTCTATGTCCAATTGTAGGGAGCCTATTTATTATAAAGTATTTTACAAAGAAGGATACATTGAGATTTCTCTAGTTTTCAAGTATGTAAATTAATCAATTGTAGCGCTGGTTTAAATCCTGCCGCTGTAATTACTCATTTCTGGCCACCAGGGGGAGACGAGCGCAATGTAAACCAATACTGGACACTTTCGGACTACGTTTTCCAGCATGCTTTGGGGCAGGGACAGGAAGTGGGTGGGGAGAACCGAGAGACATCCGCAACCTCGTGCAGAGGAGAGCCAGTGCGCGCCAAGGGGTGAATAGAGCAAGACGCACGTGAGACAAGGAGCGATTGTGACCAGGCCGGAGCGCAGGTGCTGCCTTGCGGAGCTGGAGATCGGCCCAAATCACTTGCCAGAGACCTAGTAACCTATCGGTGAGAAGTTTATACAGATACAGAGCTGCAGAAGGACCCCGAGTTAGGAGACCGCGATGATCTAATGGGAGTGCAGGCGGTGAGCTGAGCATCTTGTGGCAGAAACGGACAAGCAAGACAAGCGGATCCGGTGGCACAGAGTCCCAGTCAAGTCGAGCGGAAAGACGTCCTGGGTCGAGCAGAGCGCAGAGTATCTGGCGGATGGGTGAGAGGCCTTCCCGGCCACAGTAAAAATAATAAAGCACGCTGCAGTTTGTCTAAACCTACAGGGCCCCAACGTGACTAGTCGAAGACACATTGAAATCATTCACTGGCCAGTTGAATCTAGTACCCGGGTACCAACACACGCATACACGTACACCTTCTTGGGACACAACCTGTACGGGACTCACATTTCAGCAACAAATGGGTTAAAATTCCTTTTTTCTTTTCCGCTGCGTGTTTCTCGCATTACGAACTTCTGTAAATATATATGTATACCGTGCTGCTCTATATATGCCAGTTTATTTGAGATCAGTAAACTATATAACTTATAAAATCCACAACAGTGCTGGTGTATATTTATTCCCTAGTGCGGGGAGACTGACCCGAGGTTTAAATTCAGCGGCTCCTCCGGATGTGAGCGCTACACAATTAATCTCCACCCCCACTCATATTACTATGAAAAGCCCTAACCATACTTTGCTGGACTGGATTCTCTCCTCATCTCCTGATAGAATACAGGAGGCAGGCGTTCTTGCTAATAGCTTTAGTGACCATTGTCTTGTGTACTGCGTGCACAAAATAAAGGCCATGAAATCTCCCCCAAAGGTAATAACCACCAGGTCTTTCAAGAAATTTATTCTTGAATCCTTCCTAAGTGATCTCAAACAGCTCCCCTGGTACAGACTAAACCTAATCCCAGACCTAGACTGTGCAGTTGAATACTTTCAGTCTGAGCTCCTGCAAGTCTGGAATTCCCATGCCCCGCTGCATAAAGTGCGAGTAAAAGGGAGCCATCTCCCCTGGGTCACAGCTGATCTTACACTAATGTACCAGCTTAGCTATTCACTATGGTCAAATTTCAAGAGTACTGGTTCCATGAACGATCACTATGAATACCGAAAATGCTGGAATGAAGCACAAAACAAACAAAAATGGCTAAAGCCCATTACTTCAATGAAAATCTAAACAATAACATATCAAACCCTAGAAACTTTTGGAGAACCATAAGTAACATACAAGCACCCCCAGTCCACTCCCAGCCAGCTGCTGTCAAAGTAAACAACCAAACCCTGCAACACCCTCTAGATGTCGCAAATGCCTTTAATGATTATTTTGTTGGATGTGCCACCATTTTGATTGCCAAGCTAGGAAATGACATGCAATCAGAGAGGCCTCATGCAGGTCAGGCCCCTCCAACTGCGAAAAGTCCCTGTATCAAACAGGAATTCAGTTTTAGACCAGTGCCTGTCAGTGTCGTTACTAAACCTCTCCGTAAGCAAAAAATGAAATACCAGTCTGGACCTGATCAAATACCAGCAATGCTGCTGAAAATCAGTGCGCCAGCAATTGCAAATCCTGTCGCAACCCTAATCAATGAATCACTGGCAACTGGATACATACCAAAACTCTGGAAGACTGCGAGAGTGGTACCTATCCATAAAAGTGGTGATAGTACTTTGGTATACAACTACCGTCCAATATCATTGCTCCCTGTAATGTCAAAAATTTTGGAAAAATGCGTCTACACACAATTACCTGATTATTATCAATATTGGAACTACTTAACCCCGGACCAATCAGGTTTTCGTCCAAATCACTCAACTACAACCGCCCTTTTAAAAGTCTGCAATGATATCCAAGCTGGGATGGAACTAGGAAACCTAACTGGAGCCATCTTCCTTTACTTTGCCAAGGCCTTTGACACAGTAGACCATGGCATCTTGTTAGAAAAACTTAAAAACTCTGGCATTGGTGATCGCACGCTAACCTGGTTTCAATCATATGTATCCGACCGATCACAATATGTGTCAATTTCTGGCAGCTCCTCCCTCCCCCTCCCAGTCACTTGTGGTGTACCCCAAGGCTCAATACAAGGCCCCCTGCTTTTCACAATATTCAGAAATGATCTGCCCAACGTCTGCAAAGCCTCAACTGTACATATGTACGCAGACGACACTGTAATCTATACCAGCAAACCAAATCTCCCGCAGCTGGAGGCCGTGCTGCAAGAACAATTCACAGAGGTAGAAAAGTGGATCAAACACAACAAACTTTTTTTAAATACTGACAAAACGGTAACGATGCTCTTTGGAACAGCACCTAAACTACACAAATTGCAAAATCCCCATCTATGTGTTGAGACAAAATCAAATGGCACGCTGACCACAGTCAGTTCTCTCAAATATCTAGGTATGTGGTTGGACCCTAATCTATCCTTTGGCCCCCACATCGAAAAACTCTCATCTAAACTTTACCCCAAATTAGGTGCCCTGTACAGAAACAAATCCTGCCTGAGCCCTGCGGTAAGAAAGCAGATTGTACAACAAATGCTTATGCCGGCTATTGATTACAGAGATGTAGTGTATGCAGCGGCCCTGCAAACACACCTTCAGAAACTTACTACATTGTATAACTCATTCTGCCGCTTTGCATTACAATGTAACTACATGACCCACCATTGTGACATGTTAAAAGAGCTAAAGTGGCCATCGCTGGAGTCTAAACGCAACCTTCACCTTTCCAGCCTGGTGTTTAAGAGCATTTCTGGGAAGCTGCCTCCCTACCTGAATAGACTGCTTCCCCCAGCAGCTCCCTCATCCTATAACCTCCGATCCAGGACCAGCACCTTACTTGCAATACCACAATACAAAAAGACAGTGGCTCGGTCCTCATTTTCCTACAGATCACCACAATTATGGAATAACCTCCCAGACACCATCAAATCTTCCACCAGTCTTAAGCCACTGAAGAGCTCCTTACTAACATACCTCAATACAGAAGGCACCTGAATGTAAACATGTAACCTAATGACTATTTCCTACATATTTATTTTCTGTTAATCTGTATATTTGTGTTGTTTAATATCTTGCATTGTATTACTTTTTATTTCTGTAACTGTAACACTTCAATGTTCTTGAACCCAGGACATACTTGAAAACGAGAGAAATCTCAATGTATCCTTCCTGGTAAAATCCTTTATAAATAAATAAATAAATGTCCATAAAATCCCACCATTGCCACCAGTGGGGTCTAGTACCCATGTGCAGAATGCTCTCCCTCACCATTAGTATCCTGAAGGAGTACTGATTCTGGTCCAAAACCCAGTCAGTAACTGGAACTCCTTGCAGGGTGAAAAACAAACTTGGAATGAATTTACAGGGTTTACAGTTACAAACACAGATGGGGGATTGTACAGAAAAACAATGCGAAAACATGCCCCAGCGGTCCATGCTGCAGAGCCTCCCAATAGCCTTGCATCCCACACACACACACACACACACACTGATGAAACAAAGGCTAAAGCAAGTGGCAGGGAGAACTAGTTTAAGCCAGTTCCTGGAGGGCGGTGTTGATGGAAGTAAGGAAAGATAAATTAATCCATTACTTACAGTTACACATAAGGGAAACACAGTGTATACAACATGATACTACAATAAATACATAAGTGAATAATAAAATAACATATACATCAGGGAATTGGGTACAAAAAAACCACAAACATCTTGCACCTAGAACTGCAGGCACAGGGTGACTCCACCATAGGAAAGGGCTGGGAAAGTTTATAAAACATCAGGCCTGCACCTCCTGAAGGCATTTCTCGGGTCGTGTACCTCAAGTCCTAAGTGACTACCGTCACAGATACAGTATCATATCATGTTAATATAATACTTAAAGTGAAACTGTACTGGCTATGTGCTCGTTGCGAAATCCTACCTGGGAATGGATATCACATTGGTCTTAAAGATCAATGTGATATTTTATCCATAGATGAGATATTGCAGCCTTTTATTTTTCTCCTGGTACTGTCATTTTTTTGTCTCTGTAGGCAGTACTTACAGTGGATTGTTGTGTAGTGATGCATGTTTGGCCCTCAGAGGTGATGTTGGTAAGCTCATGCGTCGTCCTGCAAAGGGGTGCATGAAGTAAGCAAATTCCATCCTTTTGTACAACTCTTCCGCTCTGCCACTAGAAGTGAGTACTAGCAAAATATTGAGGGGAAAATACTACAATGTCTCCAATATATGTGGTAGAAAAAACTTCTATCACATATATACTATAGCGAGTGATTCCCCATCAAATGAGTCCAAATTCAGTTTTGCAAAACAGGTGCACGTTATCCCTAATCTTATGGTGAAGAGAAAGCAGTCAACTGGTAACCCATAATTGAACACAAAAGGATTGTTGTATGCTAATAATTGTTTTTCATTCTATTACAACACAAACACGAGTTTACACATCTTTGGTAGTAAAAGGGTTAAGGAGCAGCATTCATCAATGCTGTAAAGGGAGGAATGTGACTTTTCATGAACGTAAAAAACCATGAGCTCAGCACATCCCTGCTTCCAGTTTACAGGTCTCTACCACTGCTTGGACTCTGCACAGCGAGGAATATTAAGAGTCATTGACCCCAAAATCCTTTGGTAAAAATATAATGTTGTTAAATCAGAGTGAGGTGTGACTCTCCGGCAAACATTGCCTAAAGTACAATTGTGTTTTTCACACTTTGTTTATAATTCTACTGAGAAATATGGATATTACATGCAGGATGTAGGTTTTTGGACTGAAAATAGCAGATTATTGCAGGTAAATTTAGCCCACTATTTTGAGGTCATTTGTTCACTGAACAGATAGGTCCTCTCGCTAATTGAACCTAAAAAAAAAGAAAGAAGATTTTTATGCTCACAGAGCAGGAATCCACAGTCTTATTAACTGCAGGTTCTGCATTTCTTGAAGGCTGGCATAACCTGTGAAATGCAGTAGCTTACACGACGAGGGTTGGTCAGTGTGAAAGTGGTATTTGGCACATGTGAATTGGAAGCCAGCCAATCACTGTCAATAGAACTTTGCAAAAAAAAAAAACTGCCACATTCAAGTGTCCATCATGCATATAGTCTTGTTATAGTCTTATAACATACTGCAAAATAATTAAATTTCAATGTGTTTTATATGTGTAGCAAAGCGTCAGTGTCTCTTTTTTAAAAAAATAAAAATTAAACATAGTTGTTTCTTACTATGAGATATATATGGATTTTTCTTTTTCTAAAGCTTTTTTGGTATAAGGGTTGTGCATTTTTTTGGTAGGATGTCATCTACCTCCTATTATCGATTTCTATGAAAAGTGACTTACAAAAAATATTGTGCCCTTTTTTTTCAAATGTCGATAAAGCAACTTTTCATGGCAATTAAGAGACCAAAATTGGCAAAATCTCTTGATTTTCTTGGTGTTGTTGCTCCTTACAATCTGTTGAAAGAAGGACTTGGATATATACAGGTTTACTCAGGGCAAAGGCAGGTTGGTAGGTGCTGTGCGCCAGGAAATCGCAGATCAGTCTTCCTGCATCCCTTCTGTGCCCCTTGACATAGTTCCTGAGAGTCTGTCAGTGTCTCTGAAATTAATTCCTGTCAGTGTAATTCCTGTGTCTGTGGTTCCTATTGTTTAATTTCTGCCCGCATCTGTCAGTGTCTTTTCCAGTACCTCTGTGTCTTTGTCATTGCCTGTGTGTAATTGTCTTTGTGTATGTCTATGACAATGTCTTTACCATCATCTGTCTTTGTCTGTCATTGTGCGTATCAGTGCCTCTGTCATTCTTGGTCAGTGTCTTTGTGTGGGTATTTATGTCACTGTCTCTGTCAGTATCTTTGCCCGTATCTTTGTGTGGGTATTTATGTCACTATGTCTCTGTCAGTGTCAACCCTCATCCTGGAACCCCCATGGAGGTACACTTCATGTTCTGTTACACCCCTGAACCTGCATTCAGTAATAACATCCAGCAGTAAAACAGTTAAATGACCAAACACGTGATACACAGAATAAAGGGCTCCGCCCCAGTCTGACCTGTGCTGGTTCAATACAGCTCATGCATTCAAAGAGACAACTACTTTGTATTGCTGCACTGCATTTCCAACCTGTTCCTGTTCATCCATATTATTTCTGGCTCTGCAACCGCACCATCCACAACCACACCACAACCACACCAAATTCTCGAAACCAGGACATACTTGAAAACAAGCGAAATCTCAATGTATCCTTCCTGGTAAAATCCTTTTTTTGACGGGGGGTAACCCCAATTTAACAATTGAAAAAGATAGTGGAGATAGCCAAAGAATAAAATAAAACATTGCTTTTAATCAAAAATGCAGTAAAGGAATTCATAAAGGCTGTGTGTTTTCTCATGCTTTCCTATACCCACAGACCCTCGAAGGCCTGTTTCCATTCATTAGATTTGATACTTGCAATGTTTCCACACTGCCTTTTATTCCCTATATCAGTTTCCAGGGAGGGTCCAGTATTGTGCTAGTATTTCCAATCTAGCATACTCCCAAACTTGCTTTATGGCCTCTTTTTTGTAGTGGCCTTTATTTAATTATGTTCTCGCCTCCGCTGAGACATGTGTGCGTTATGTTTGTCCTCTGTAAGCTCTGCGACTGTGTCTGTCTGCCTAACGCATTACAGCTTTGAAAGCATTCTATTACTGCATTTCTGATTAAAAGCTAAGTTTTATTTTATTCTTTGGCGATCTCCGCTATCTTTTTCAATTACAACAAAGGTAGTACTAGATTTTGCCAAGATTATATAAAGCAAACAACAAGGTACCAGCAAAACATGGGATCTTGTGAAGTTTCCTGTATTGAGAGCTCACATGTCACTTTTTTTAAATTTTTTGAGAAAGTATTTTACCTGGAAGGATAAATTGAGATTACTCTCGTTTTAAAGTGTGCCCTGGGTGGCGAGTATGTACCGTTAGGTGTCTTGTCCAAGGACATTTATTGGAGATGTGCTCTTGCCAGGATTTGAACCTGTGTCTCCACAGTCATAGGGCAGTGATGTTACCGCTACTCCACCCAGCTGGTACATTTGCCAACGCACATTTATGTGGTCCTCAGTCTCATGATAACCGATGCTGCTTAGTTGCAGAACTGATGCTCATTGTCCCCCTCAAACCAAAGCAACTGATAGCAATGTTGATATGTACTGCTCTAATTATACGCCTAAATTTAGCAAGAAGCACAATCACTGCCATATCCACACTGCTCTGCGTTAAAAACTCCATAAAAAGCAAGGGGGTACACCCAAATTAGTTTTTGCAGATTGGTATGTCTGTCTTGTAATTTACTCACTACTCTTGACCTCTGTATCCCTGGTTTGGCTTTCTCTTTGAATACATGCTCCTCGGTTGTCCCTTGACATCCACTTACTTATTAAAAACCCTTTCTTATATCTTTCTTGTTTGTCTTTCCCAGCCAATATAAGGACGTATCCCTCCTTTTTGTTGTTTGGTCTTCCATTTCTGTTTATTTACCTTTTTGTTCTCTCCTTCATACCTGAATTAGCCCAGCCACTTCAAGGACGGATGTTATCTGCTGGTGTTGTTTATTGATAATCGTGTTGGGACCTAAACTAACCATGACAACGTGCACAAAGAATGCAGGCCTTCCGCATTGCTCAAGCTTAAAGAAAGCCATAAGGCTGAAATGATGGCACAGATGCAGTGGCACAGATACAGACAGCGTCTTGGTCAGTGTCTATGCCATTGTCTGTGTGCCTCTGCCAGTGGCAGTGTGTTTGTCTTCAGTATCTGTGACAATATTTCTGTCAGTGTCTTTGTTGCTGTCTTTAGTGTAGGGCAGTGTTTCTCAACCTTTTATGGAGAAGTATCCCTGCAGGTCTAAAAAAAAATCCAGAGTACCACTGTCTTGAGAAAGTAATTTCTATTGAGTGTGTGTGTGTGTAATGTCAGTATATGTGTTTGTGATGCTTTGTGTGTGTAATGCCAGTATGTGTTTGTGATGCTTTGTGTGTGTGTGTGTAATGTCAGTATATGTGTTTGTGATGCTTTCTGTTTGTGTGTGTAATGTCAGTATATGTGTTTGTGATGCTTTGTGTGTGTGTGTAATGTCAGTATAATGGCAGAGAAAGTTCGTCCCCAACTGGTATCCTCACAGCCTCTCTCAAAGGTAACAAATGATTCCGGTGCCAGTTCTTAAAAGGCCCAGCCTTTCCATCCGGCCGGATTTGATACACCGGCAGACCCGGCAGTTGCTTGCAGACAATGTAGACTTGAGAACTCCATCTATCCGCCAACTTTTGCCTCGCAGCAGCACCCAAGTTCTTCAACAAAACCCTATCACCGGGTTGTAGATCCTGTATCCGAACTTTCAAGTCATAGTTCCTTTTGTTCCTTTGCTCCCTGTTTCCTGAGGTCAAACGGGCCTGTTCAAACGCAGAGGCCAGATTCTTTCGAAGTCTATCCACGTAATTTCTATGGGAAGCTACCGACGTCTGGTCTAGAGATAACCCAAACGCCAAATCAACCGGCAGTCGAGCTTCTCTTCCGAACATAAGACGGTACGGTGAGTATCCAGTGGCGTCACTCTCCGTACTGTTATATGCATGCACCAGAGTAGCTATGTGACGACTCCAACTCTGCTTCTCTGTGTTTGACAATGTCCCCAGCATATTTAGCAGCGTGCGATTAAACCTTTCAGGCTGAGCATCACCTTGAGGGTGATATGGTGTAGTTCGGGTCTTTTGGATTCCCAACAGTTCCAACAATTGCCCAACAAGTCGGCTTTCAAAGTCTCTACCCTGATCAGAGTGTATTCTCCTTGGTAGGCCATAGTGAACAAAGAACTTCTCCATCAGAACCTTTGCTACTGTCGGAGCGCGTTGGTCTTTCGTGGAAAAGGCTTGGGCGTAACGTGTGAAGTGATCAGTCACTATTAAAATATTCCCTTGCCCACTAGCATCCGGCTCTAAGCACAGGAAGTCAATGCACACTAAATCCATGGGTCCCTGACTCTGCAGATGGCTCATTGGAGCGGTTCGGGTCGGTAGGGTCTTCCTTTGAATACACCTCAGACATGAATGGCAGTAACTTTCCACTTCAGCTCTCATGCAAGGCCAATAGAACCTGTCTCGCACCAGCTTAAAAGTCCTTTCTGCGCCCAAATGTCCATGCTCATCATGTAGCGATCGCAGTACACTCTCCCTATGTTTAGTGGGAAGGAACAACTGTTGGGTCTCTTCAGCATTGGTTGAGGGGCCCCTTCGGTACACCACCCCATCCAACATCTTCAACCGTTCCCACTCTTTGTAGACCAATCTGGCTCCATCTGGGGAATTGGTCAGCAGAATTTCACGCTGGTTCGCAGTTAGGGCCTTTATGGTTAACGCAATTAAAGGGTCTCTGGCCTGATCAGCTTTAAGGTCCTGTTTTGAAAAGGTAGGTAGACTTTCATCCTTCAATTGCGTAGGGTTGCAGTAGAACTCCGGAACAGCCGCAGCCATGACTCCTACGGCCTCCGCTTCAACCCCTCCCTTGACCCGACGCTCTGCTCCTTGACACAAAGCTTGTACCCCGTCTGGAGTTAACTGAGTCCATTCTGTAGTGTAGGGTTTTCTCGACAAAGCATCAGCATCTCGATTATTCACCCCAGGGCGATACTTCAGGCTGAACCGAAACCCTGCCAGAGCTGCCAACCACCGATGTCCCGTTGCGTCCAGTTTCGCAGTAGTAAGGATGTAAGTAAGAGGATTGTTATCCGTCTTTATCACAAACTCGGCTCCATACAGATAGTCCTTTAGCTTGTCTACCACTGCCCACTTTAAGGCTAGTAACTCCAACTTGTGGGTAGGATAGTTCTTTTCGGAAGGCGTAAAGCTCCGGCTCACATACGCTACAGGCCTCAGCAATCCACCATACTCTTGATACAGGACTCCTCCTAGACCTTCTCTGCTGGCATCCACATGTAGCTCGTACGGCTTGTGAGGATCCGCATAGGCCAAGACAGGAGCTCGAGTTAAACTCTCTTTCAGCTTCGTAAAAGCACCTTCACACTGACTGGTCCACTCTCCCTGGATGGACTCTCGAGCTTTCCTCGGCCCTGGAGCTGACGGATTTCGGTCGGAGACCTTGTGGCCTTCTTCTGTGCTTTCCTTCTGTAGGAGCTTGTTCAGTGGTTGAGCTATTTTTGCGAATCCTCCTACAAATCTTCGATAATAGGAACAGAACCCCAAGAAAGATCTAAGTTCAGTGACGTTGCGGGGTCTAGGCCAAGAAGCTACGGCCTCCAACTTCCGAGGATCTGTCGAAATGCCTTCTGCTGAGACCACATGTCCCAGATACGTAACAGACGGTAAACAGAATTGACATTTCTCCAGAGACAGTTTCAATCCCTCTTCATGGAGCCTCTTCAAGACCTTCTCCAAACGTTGCTCATGTTCTTCCAGAGTCTTCCCGAACACAATTATGTAATCCAGGTACACTAATACTTCGATCAGATTCATGTCCCCGACTGTCTTCTCCATTAACCGTTGGAACGTGGCTGGAGCCCCCGTAAGGCCTTGAGGAATTCTGTTGAATTCAAAGAACCCCAATGGACAGATGAACGCCGTCTTCTCTTTGTCTTCAGGATGCATTGGTATCTGGTGATACCCACTTCGCAGGTCTAGTACACTAAACCACTTTGCTCCAGACAAACACTGTAAGGCATCTTCTATCCGAGGAGTAGCATATTGATCTGGGATGGTTCTCCGATTCAGTGTGCGATAGTCTATGCATAGGCGGACAGAACCATTCTTCTTCCGGACCATTACTATTGGAGATGCATATGGACTCCTGGACCTTGGTTCTTTGCAGTTCATTCAGCTGTTCTCGTAGATCATCCAAGTCTCCCAGCGGAATTCGTCTTGACCTTTCACGAAACGGCTTGTCCTCTTGTAAACGAATGCGGTGCTCAGTACTTTTAGCTAGGCCCACGTCAAACTCATCTTTCGAGAACAAGTCTCTCCACTTTAGAACTTGGGACTGAAGACGTTTCTTCCATTCAGGTGAAATGGGAGCGTCCTTGGGGTAGAATCTTTCATCTGGAATCTCTTTATCCACTCCCCCTCCTAAATCGGTAGAGAGGGGCGTAGCGGACGCTACTTGCTTGCCCGATAGGCATTCGTGCTTTAAGGACTACTGGAGAATCAGACACATTGCACACGCTGACTGAGACTCTTCCTCGTGTTCTTTTCAAAGCTTTAGTGGAGATTATTTCAGGGATTACTTCTACTCTGGCTTCACTCCCGTGATTAAAATCGGTTTCCAGTACCACATAGGGGCCTGGTTGCGATCCGTTCAACTTGACTGAAGCCCGGAAACTCGTTACTTCTCCTGCTTGCAGAACCTTATCTGTTCCTTCCAATCTCCACAGGCGCCCCGCTTCAGCAGGTGCCTTCTGTTCTTCGACCATTCTCTGATAGATTGAACGTAACATTGGGTGTACTCCTTTAGTAGAACCTTCTTCCAGCACGATAGGTGTCAGGAGACGTCGCACCTGATCAGTATTCGTCCCCACTATCATGGAACTCCTGTTTGCCCCTGGAGGCCGAGGACACACAATGGCCAATGCATCACAACCTCCGGACTGTCCGATGACTTCGGATCCGATCTCCAACTTCACCTGTAGATACCCGTCATAGGGGAGTTTCTCAGTTCCGATACCCCAGATTTCCAGATCCTTCAATTTCTGTAGAGGTATGTGCTTCAAGTGTTTCTCATAGAAATCTCTGTAAATCAATGTCACTTGAGCCCCTGAGGCCAACAGAGCTTTAGTGTAGACTCCCTCCACTTGGATTGGCACAATAGGGGAAGGACCTATCAGCTGGTCAGGAAACTTGGTTGTAGTAACAGGAAGTTTAGACCCAGTTTGTTGTACCCTGGCCTTCTTCTTGGCCCTTGTAGGTTTTGGGTGTGCATTGCTTCCCCATGACGTAGGTCCGGATGCCAAGGGAGTGACTCTTTCAGTCCTGGCAGGCTCGGCAGTTGGCCAGACTTTGGGCCTTCTCGCCCTCTTAGTCCTGGCTTGATTTTTGGAGTGGGTTTCAACCTTTGGGCACCTGGTTTGCTCCCTTACCAGGACCCTCCGGAGTTTCCCGCCTGCAGGGCGGACAACAGTTTCTCCACAGCTTTTAGGAGTTCTTCGACCGGTTTCTTTTCAGCCCTCCCTTGTGGGCATTGAGCCCTGAAATGGCCGATTTCCCCGCAGCCAAAACATTTCTTTCTCGAGAGTGTGAGCATATTTCCTTCTTGCGGTTCACTTGGAGACCCCCTGTTTGAGGCTACAGCAACCCCTTCAGTTCTGGTGTCCTTAGCCGACAGCAACGTCATTAACTCCATCATTTGCAACATCTGAGTTTTTAAAGCCAGCACTTCAGTCTGTATGTCTGCCACACAGAGAGTTCCTACTTCTGCGGTGAAAGCTGTGTGCGAAGCATTTGCAACCTTTTTAGCCTTAATCAAGGCCTCTTCTTCTCGGATAGCTTTGATCAGTTTGGAATAGGTCAGTCTCGTGCTCTGGTATCTAGTCTGAAATTTCAACATTATGGGATCCAGTGGGAGTGCTCCTTTGAAAATTTGGTCCATCAAAGCTTTGCTTGCATGACTCGGTTCCATGCCCCCTTTAAGAATGACCTGATGGATGATTTTATCCAGCCGCCAGACATATGTGGACAATTCTTCTCCTTCCTTTTGATAGGTGTGAGAGAACTTGTGGATAAGCTCGGCACAATCCTCCACTCCCCCGAAATTTTCCTGTAAAGCTTCTAGATACTCCGCAGCAGTGCAGCCGGGCTTGTCCCTTTTTAGATTTCGAATGACATCTGAAGCAGGACCTCTTAGGCTCTCGATCAACCTTTGTCTCTTCACGGTGTCAGCAACTTCCCATTCTTCCACTGCTTGCACAGCCTGATCTATCCAAGTCTCAAAGTCCTCTTCTCCAGTTGGCACAGGGACCTTACCAGAATAAAACCGTAACTTGCGATATCCGTAATTTGGAGACGCAGCAGAGTTTTTGACTAGTGTTTCCGCCAGTTTCCCCATAGTGGTGAAAAATGTAGCAGGAGGGAACCCTGTAGTTGGGGTAACATCGGCAACATTCGCGTGATCACCACGTGGCGTACTTGGCTGGACCAGTCAAACTTCCACATCGTCGGTCAGCTTCATACTCGCGCCCTGAAAACACACTGGAACACCCTTTCTCCACTCAAAAAGAACATACGTGTGAGGGGTATCTGGGTTCGCTTTAATGTCCAGGATTAACCCCCGATTATCTGGTGTCAGCGCGGCCACGGCCTGGCGAATCTGATCTTCGGCCCAAGTGTCTGCAGGAATATCCATAACTATACATAATTCTATCTGACTACTGTGCTCTTCACACCATTTGGCAGCAGTGTCTGGATCCATATTTAACCCTTTAAATTAGGTTTTTCCAGAGACTGGATCCCGGACGAGCCCCCACGTGTAGCGCTCACTCCCGGAGGAGCCGCTGAAATTGAACCTCGGGTCAGTCTCCCCGCACTAGGAAATAAATATACTCCAGCACCGTTGTGGATTTTATAAATTATATAGTTTACTGGAATAAATGGCATATAATGACTAACACGGTGTTCGTATATATATTTACAGTACTTTGTAATGCGGGAAACGCGCAGCGGAAAAGAAATACAATGCTTCGTAATTCGAGAAACGCGCAGCGGAAAAGAAATACAATGCTTCGTAATTCGAGAAACGCGCAGCGGAAAAGAAAAGAAGAAAATATATCTTTAACCCCCTTTCTTGAGGTTGGGGAGTGAGTCCCGCACAGGTTATGTCCCAGAATGTACGTGTGTGTGTGTGTTATGGTACCCGGGTACAATATTCAACTGGCCAGTGAATTGCTTATGAGGTATCTTCGACTAGTCAAGTTGGGGCCCTGTGGGTTTTGGAAACAAACAGCAGCGTGCTTTCTATATTCACAACGGCCTGGAAGGCCTCTCACCCATCCGCCAGATACTTGATGCTCCGCTCGACCCAGGACATCTCTCTGCTCGATGTTGACTGGGGTTCTCTTGGTTACTAGATCCGCTGTCGGGCTTTCTGCACCTGCCGCAAGATGTCCAGCTCACCGCCTGCTCTCCCTGTCTGATCGATATGCGGTACTCCTAACTCGGGGTCTTCCAGCTTCCTCAATATCAGCGTGGGTAGTCTGGTGAATCACTGGGTCTTCCTCTGATAAGGCTGAATAACCCGGTCTTTAGCTCTGTCATGCCGCCTGCACTCCGGCCTAGTCACTGTCTCATTCTGCTGCACTGCGTCTCGCTCCTCTCACTCCCTGGCGCGCTCTGCCAGCCCTCTCCACGAGGCTCAGGATGTCAGCGTCTGTGTCCCACCCACTTCCTGTGTCCGCTCTCAAAGCATGCCGGGAAATGTAGTCCCAATGTTCAATGTCTCTTATCGCGCTTGTCTCCCTCCGGTGGCCAAAAATAGGTACTGCCACGACAGGGAATTAAACCCAGCGCTACAAATACAACACAAACATTATATGTTTTCATGTCTTTATTGAACAGAACATGTAAACATTCACAGTGCAGGGTGGAAAAAGTATGTGAACCTTTGGACTTAACCCCTTAAGGACGGGAGTAATTTTACAACTTCGGCACTCTTTCGGAAGTGAAGTTTGCTGAAGTTTTTGCTCATCATGTTTAACCCCTTCACTGCTGAGCTATTTCACGTCTTAAAAAAAACACGTTTTTCTTTTTATTATTTTTATTTTTCTTCATTACTTTAAACATGGTCATGTTTGGTATCATTGGAAAGGCCATGCTCTGGCCTTTCTAATGATACCAAATATGACCCTGTTAGCTGCCAACAGTCGGGAGATAGGGGGCTCCTTTGAACCTCGATATCTCCACCCCATCTTTCCTTAGGAGCCAATGAGGACGTTCCCCACACGTCCTCAGCAGTGAAAGGGTTAAACGCGGTTTTAAGTCACGTATTATTATACCACCCAGACAAATTATATATCGTTCTTTCCGGCAGACTCGGCAGATTAATAATATATCATAATTATATACAAATGTCATGTCCTGCCAGAATGCTATAACAAAAAATGTAAAAAAAATTGAATTTTCAATAAAATTTCAATCATCCACAGTGTGTAAAGTATTTTTTTTTTCGCATTTTATTATCCGATCCTTTGCGGTTATATTCTATGGCGTAGACTTGGGAACCCATTTTTTTTGGGGGGGGGGGAGAAATTACGTGATTTTAGCTAAACCCCCCAAAAAAAAAATCATTGGTGAAGCATCATTGTTCACATTATAATTGAAATGTGAACAATAATGCTGCATCAAAAAAAAAGCACGTTTTTATTTTTTAATTAATTAATTAATTGATTTTTATTTTTATACACTTTTATTTAACTTTTTTCATTGTCATGTTTGCTGTGCCCTTCCAAACGGTGCCTGCCTTAACTCTGTGCCCCCCAGCGATCGGGAGGGAGAGAGGTTCGAAGGACCTCACCCCTCCCTTTCAGGCGCCTCCTCCACACATGTGGGGGGTGTGCCTGAATTAGATGTCATCGCGCCGCCGCGATGACATCTAATGGCCCCGCCGGGGTCCCGGAGTGCTGGGCTGACATCCTAGATGTCAGCGCGCACCGGGGGGCGCAGCAATCGGCCGGAATCCTCAGCTCGTCCATAGCACAGGAGAACCACTTGGCTGGACGCGCTGAGCAGTCAAGTGGTTAATAAATTTAAAAAAAAAAATTTTTAGATTTATTAATTAATTTATTTTTTGTTTACATGTAACCTAGTTATGTTCTGTCCTTTCCATTGATACCAAAACCGACCCTCTAGCTGCCACCGATCGGAAGATACTGGGGTTCAAATAACCCCCTATCTCCACCATAGGATTTTCTTAGGAAATCCCTGGGCAGCTAGGGGTCTAACTGATCGAGAGGGGACCCGGAGGTGAGGCTGACATCTAAGATAATAGCCCCCACCAGAAATAGGCCATGATCCGGCGCTGATTGATGCTGCATTGGGGCCTGGTGAGTAAGGGGTTAACGAAAGGCATCGCTGGAAAGGTCAGACTGTGACCTTTCCAGCAGTTCTTTTCTTGACTCGCTAACCCCTGGCGATAGGGAGATAGCGAGGCCCAAAGATGATGTCAGTGCTCCAGGATGGGTATACCATGCAGATCTTCCTTCAAGGAAGTCAGTCTGCATGGGACCCTGGAGAGAGAGGTTAGTATCGTAAATTTACATTTACGTGGGACTATCTGCTGCTAGTTTCTGAAAGAAAGGTACTTTTTAAAAAAATAATAATTATGTTATGTGTTACATAATAAATTGTTATATATTTCTACTATGAAATTACTGGTTTGAAGTTATTGCTTCAAACTTCAGTAATTTGCCTGTTAAAACCACATGTGGACAGTACACTTTACTTTTTTTTTTTGAGAAAGGATTTTACCAGGAAGGATACATTGAGATTTCTCTCGTTTTCAAGTATGTCCTGGGTGGCGATTATGTTTCTGGATGTATTTTATTTTCTATTTTAATGAAGAAGTTAATGTTTTTCATTGATTTTTATTTTGAATCCTATAAAGAAATGCGATTTTTTTTTTTTTTTTTTTTACCATTTGCCATTAAAAAAAATGTCCCCGGATTTCATTTAAAAAATCTGGTCCCCTTACTTTGGTGCCTTTGTGTCGGTCTATCTCAGTCAGTGTTTCTGTGTGCATTTGTCTCTGTTTTGTTTTGTTAATGGCTGTCTGTGGGGGATTAACAGAGTTAAAAAGATAGCTACCTTTCTAGATTGATAGGACAGAACGCACATATACTGTACAGTCACTCAGACACAACTTTTGCCTACTCATAATTCACATTACACACGTTAGTCATATAAATTATACATCATGGCTATGATCCCTTACCTTGATAAAGGGTGTTTAGGAGAGAGACACAGAGCTTGGTTTAGGTTTGGGAGATAAACTTAACAGGACAGAAAATATTGGAGAAAGGGATAAATTATGGGGAATGGGGATCAAAGATGATTTATAGTGGAGAGAAACACAGGGGGGTATCTAATGTAGCAGTAGTCTTTTTTTGTAGATTAAAGAAATAGCGATTTATTTTGAATTTGGAAATCTCTTCTCCTACATCAGTTGCAATCCTAAACGAGTTATTCAAAGAGAGCCGAACTTGCCACCGAAATGTGAATTTCCCCGTACAGTGCAATTTTGTGGCAATTCAGCTATTCAAAAAGCTGGCTATTCACCAAATATTGGCCAGAGAAATTCAGTGACCTTCAGAAGCAGTGAAGTTCTCATAGAGAAGTAACGGTTAATCTATTCACTATTCAGTGAACGGCAAACAATGGTGAAAAGTTGGCAAAATGCCCAGATTTGCGGCGGTTTCATTCAACAGGTTTAACCTCTTGACTGTGGAGGATGCGCTGAGCGCGTCGTCTCAATGACGTGTCCTCACATTGAAGCCAGCGATCAGGTCCCCAGCCAGCGATCGGTACCTCTGTGAACCCGTTCAGCGTACTGATGTCCTTTGGACCCCTCTCTCTCTCCCCAACGCTAATGGCCACAGAAGAAAGAGAAGCACCGCTGGAAAGGGCACAGACTGCTGAATGCACAGCAGGGTTGGCATACTGAACGCTGAACACTGGCGGATCCAGAGAGGAGGCACAGGGGCATTAGCCCCCTCCCCCTTGGCTGCAGTCCCATTGTAGGTGATATGGGCAAGCATTGGACGTTTGAAACCCTGTATCTCCCATTCCACACACTCTATATCAGTGTTTCCCAAACCCGTCCTCGGGACCCTCAACCAGGCCAGATTTTGCAGATCACTTTGGGGAAAAGCAGACTGAATCCTGCAATCACTGAGCAGCAAATCATATCACCTGTGCTTCGCTTCAGAAATCCTGCAAACCTGGCGAGGCGGAGGGTCCCGAGGACAGGTTTGGGAAACACTGCTATATATGGATGATTGATTGGAAAGGCCAGATTCTGACCTTTACAATGATACCAGACATGTGCAATGTACAGTGTAAAAATAAGTTTCAAGAGAATACTGTTTTCTCAATTTTGTTTAAAATTCTGTTTTGAAGAATGGAAAGTGAAATGGCTCAGAAGCAAAGGGGTTAACTACTATATATCAAATCTCTGGAGTTCACTTGACAAGGCTTTTTCCTGGATACACTCAAAATATTTAAACCTCTATAGTGTGTATACTGTATATCCAAGCCGGTGTTTGAATCTGTGTATCTGATGTATATATGGATGTGTAAATAGTAGGGATGAGCCGAACACCCCCGTGTTCGGTTCGCATTCGAACTCGAACAATTTCAAAAGTTCGAGTTCGAACTCGAACACGAACCGAACTCAATGCAAGTCAATGGGACTCAAAAGTTCGGTTTTTAGAGTGCCCTGCAAGAGGGCATATATGCAAGATATTTGCCATAAAAGGTGTATGGGGGTCCGGGTAGTGCCCTGGGGGACAGGAAACAAGGACAAAAAGTTTAAAAAAAAAGTTTTTAAAGGGACAGTGAGTTTTCCATGAAATATGGGTTAAAAATAAAAACGAAATAATCCTTCAAATATCGTGCCTAGGAGGTCCCCATAACCTGCCCGTGAAGTGGCGGATTTGTAGGATGTATAGAAACATTTAAAAACAAAAAAATGACGTTTCAAATGACGGTAAATGGTTTTCCTTTAATCTATTCATAAACAACTGCTTGGGGCGGCAGTCTGTATTAAAAGAGGAGACCTTTTAGGACACGCAGAACAAGTTTAGTGATTTTTGGCTAAATTATGGTGAAACTTATACAGGCTTTGGATGAAAGTAACAATAGGTGCTTTAAAATAGGGCCTTTAGTGTCAGCAACAGTGCCGTCACACCGTAACCCCTCAGTGGTATTGTGGAAGAGTGCAGGGTTGGACCCTGCGTTCCAAAAAATTAAAATGATATAAATCTGGTACAGGCGTCAGTGCACCCAAATATTGTGCCTTTGATGGCAGTAAGTGCCTTCACACCGTAACCCTTTTGTGGTATTGTGGAAGAGTGCAGGGTTGGACCCTGCAATCCAAAAAATTAAAGTGATATAAATCTGGTAATATAGGCGTCAGTGCAGCCAAATATTGTGCCTTTGGTGGCATCAAGTGCCTTCACACCGTAACCCTTTTGTGGTATTGTGGAAGAGTGCAGGGTTGGACCCTGTGGTTCAAAAAATTTAAATGATATAAATCTGGTGCAGGTGTCAGTGCAGCCAAATATTGTGCCTTTGATGGCAGCAAGTGCCTTCACACCGTAACCCTTTTGTGGTATTGTGGAAGAGTGCAGGGTTGGACCCTGTGGTTCAAAAAATTTAAATGATATAAATCTGGTGCAGGTGTCAGTGCAGCCAAATATTGTGCCTTTGATGGCAGCAAGTGCCTTCACACCGTAACCCTTTTGTGGTATTGTGGAAGAGTGCAGGGTTGGACCCTGTGGTTCAAAAAATTTAAATGATATAAATCTGGTGCAGGTGTCAGTGCAGCCAAATATTGTGCCTTTGGTGGCAGCAAGTGCCTTCAAAACGTATCCCCTTTGTGGTATTGTGGAAGAGTTCAATGGTGGAGGTTTTGTGAATGCTGAAGACATCCCCGATCTATTTCGTTACGTCAGCATCAGGGGATTGATAGCTGCTGACCCAGGACTGATTCATTTTTATAAATGTCAGCCAGTCTACAGAGTCGGTGGACAGACGCACTCTTTTGTCTGTGACAAAACCTCGAGCGGCACTGAACGTCCTTTCAGAAAGCACGCAGGATGAAGGTCAACCTAGTAGCTGCATAGCATATTGACTAAGTTCTGGCCAGTGATCCAATCTCAACACCCAGTAAGCCAGTGGATCATCTGCTGGAAAGGTATCCAGGTCTGCCCTTGCCCCTAGGTAGTCCTGCACCATATGGTGAAGACGCTGGCAATGGGTGCCTAGATTTGACGTCCCTGGGCGCGTGGACTAAAAAAATTGGAAAAGGCATCATTCAAGCGGCCCCTTTCACCGCTCTACCTCTGATCAACTGCAGCCTCAGAAGCACCTGTGTCATCACTTGGTAACCTACCAGTGCCTGGAAAGGTGTTACACAAGTGTCGCTTTAGAGCATCCTCAAGTTTTTTCATCCTGTGCTCCCTCTGTGCGGGCAGGATGAGCTCTGCAACTTTACCCTTGTATTGTGAATCAAGAAGGCTTGCCAACCAGTAATGATCCCTCTCCTTGATAGCACGAATCCTGGGGTCCTTTACCAGGCTTTTCAGGATAAGGGAGCCCATGCAGCGTAGGTTGGAGGTGGCATTAGCTTCCGAGTCTTCCTGGTCAATGAGGATGACCCCATTGTGCACTTCCTCCTGCCAGCCACGTACTAGTCCTTGTGTTTCTGGGCACACAAAACCCTCCCTTGAGGAATCCCCACCTTCAATGCCCCCACTACTTAAATATTCCTCCTCATCCTCCTCCTGTCTGATCTGAGGAGGACCCGCTGGAATGCTGTCTGCGGAAAGAGTGGGGCTTTGAGAGCTAGGGAAGGCCTCCTCTTCCTCCTGCTGCTCTGCCTCTAGAGCCACATCTATAATTCCCTGCAGAGTGTGCTCCTGCCGGAACACTAAAGGAATTGTGTCACTGATGCATGCACTGTCCCTGCTGCGGGGGAAAAAAAAACAAGTTGACCTGAACCTGTCCTTGTGCCATACTCACACAGGTACTCGTTGATGGCCCTCTGCTGCTTTTGCAGACGCTGCAGCATTGCTAATGTCGAGTTCCACCTGGTGGGCATGTCACAGATCAGACGGTTTGTGGGAAGGTGGAATTCTCTTTGAATTTCTGCCAGGCGAACACTTGCTGGGAATGACCGTCTGAAGTGGCTGCAGATATTTGTGGCCTGGCTGAGAAGCTCTGCCAGCCCTTAATACCTGGTTAGGAAACGCTGTACCACAAGATTTAGGACGTGTGCTAGGCATGGTACATGCGTCAACCTACCCAGGCGTAGGGCAGAGAGAAGGTTGCTGCCATTATCACAGACGACCATTCCCAGCTGAAGCTGGCGTGGTGTTAACCATCTCTGCACCTGCCCCTGCAGAGCTGACAGAATTTCTGGCCCGGTGTGGCTCCTGTCACCTAAACAAACCAGCTCAAGCACAGTATGGCATCTTTACTCATACAAGCAGCTTTCCTGAGGCGTGGTGGATGAACAAGCTCCAGCACAGAGCCCCGTCTTGGATCCCTCCCAGCTGCAATCAGAGTTACCCAGTGTCCCGTGAAGGAAATGTAACGGCCCTGTCCATGCTTGCTGGACCACGTGTCTAAAGTCACATGCACCTTGCTGCTGACTGCCTTTCCCAATGACTCGATAACATTGTCTTCCACGTGCTGGTATAGTGCTGGAATGGCCTTCCATGAAAAGTAATGGCGTTTTGGAACCTGCCACTGTGGTACAGCACATTCAGCAAATTCACGGAAGGGAGCAGAGTCCACCAGCTGGAAAGGCAGCAGCTGTAATGCGAGTAATTTTGCTAAGCTGGCATTTAGACACTGTGCTTGGGGATGGTTGAGACTATATTTTTTCTTACGCTGCAGCAGCTGGGGCAACGTAATCTGACTGTGTAAATCTTCAGCTGATGGGATGCTGTCACATTGTGAGGAAGGACCTGGTACATCCATTAGTGTAGCATCGTCCATGTCAGTGGAGGTTGGAGTCAATGACATGGCAGGACATATAGTGGGGGTAGAGACAGGTGAGGAGGACCTACGCAAAGTTTTGCGCCAACGGGATGCGTGGCAGGTGGTCATATGTCGCCTCAAGCATGTGGTACCCAAGTGTCCAGTGTCTTTCCCACGCTTGAGCCTCATCTGACATAGATTAAAAATAGCAACGGTGCGGTCTGCTGCACATTTCTTAAAGATCTCCCAGACAGCAGAGTTCCTGGATGTGTGCTTTGAGACAACAGCGCTCTGCACCTGAGCAGCTCTGACATCTGATGCCTTGGACTGGCTAGTGCTGCGGTTGGTCATAGAGGATGTTGTGCCTCTTGTTTGTTGTGCCTCCTCCTCCTCCTCACTTGACTCCTCTGTTCGATCAGGCACCCAGGTGGAGTCAGTGACCTCATCATCATTGTCATCACCCCCTATCTCCTCGTCACTGGAGCCAACTTGGCAGTATGCTGCAGCTGCTGTGGCAACATGAGTGCCAGTTATTTGTGTGTCACTGGCACCCCTTCCTCCATTATACTCCCTTCCTCAACCTCAGAGATTGAATCAGAGCACTGTAGTTGCTGTGCATCCTCAAGCAGCATGTCACTGTCATTGTAGTCAAACAATTCAGCTGACACCTCCATGTGTGATAGTGAGGCTACGGCAGGAGTAGCTGTGGACATGGAGGCTGCATTAGATGCTTTGGCAGCTGAGGTGGACTGTAAAGCACTACAAGCCTGGCTGGCAGAGGACTCGGAGGATGAGGATGGCCTGGTTAGTCAATCCACCAAATCCTCTGTATGTTGCTGCTGCTTAAGATGGCCAGCACCAGTTAGAAAGGACAAGCGTGCCCCTGCAGAGGATGCACCACGTCCACGACGACCAGAGGCACAGCCTCCCGACACAGAGGCTGCTTGCCCTGTTATCTGTGCCTGGGAGCGTCTGCCTGTCCTTTTTGGTCTTTCTGACATGGTGAGTGATATATAGATTAAAGATATACAGAATTCAGATTCAACTCTGTTATAAAAGTTGGAGATATGCTGCAGAACTCTGATTCAACTCTGGTATAAAGATTAAAGATTTCCAGAACTCTGGTATAACTCAGTGAGACACCCTGATAGCTGGCAGCCAGTGACAAGACACAGATTAAAATTCCCAGGACCTCCTATAAATCAATGAGCCCCCCCTGATGGGTTGGAGTAACAAGACACAGATTGCAATTCCCCGGAACCTCCTATAAATCACTGAGACCCCCTGATGGGTGGCAGTGACAAGACACAAATTACAATTCCCAGGAACCTCCTATAAATCAGTGAGCCCCCTTGATGGGTTGCAGTGTGACAAGACACAGATTACAATTCGCAGAAATCTGCTAGAAGTATGTGACACCCCCTGATAGCTGACTGTCAGTATCTGAGAAGACACGGATTACAATTCACAGAAATTTTATGGAAGTATGTGACACCCCCTGATATCTGACTGTCAGTGACTGAGAAGACACGGATTACAATTCACAGAAATTTTATGGAAGTATGTGACACCCCCTGATATCTGACTGTCAGTGACTGAGAAGACACGGATTACAATTCACAGAAATTTTATGGAAGTATGTGACACCCCCTGATATCTGACTGTCAGTGACTGAGAAGACACGGATTACAATTCACAGAAATTTTATGGAAGTATGTGACACCCCCTGATATCTGACTGTCAGTGACTGAGAAGACACGGATTACAATTCACAGAAATTTTATGGAAGTATGTGACACCCCCTGATAACTGACTGTCAGTGACTGAGAAGATACACTTTCCACCACCAATTCCCAGATATCTGCAACAAGTGAGCCCCCCAAATTGCTGCTGTCACTGACTGAGAAGACACACTTTCCACCAATTCCCAGATATCTGCAACAAGTGAAACCCCCCCAAATAGCTGTCACTGACTGAGAAGACCAACTTTCCACCAATTCCCAGATATCTGCAACAAGTGAGCCCCCCAAATTGCTGCTGTCACTCAATGAGAAGACACACTTTCCACCAATTCCCAGATATCTGCAACAAGTGAGCCCCCCAAATTGCTGCTGTCACTGACTGAGAAGACACACTTTCCACCAATTCCCAGATATCTGCAACAAGTGAGACCCCCCCAATAGCTGTCATTGGCAGTGAGAAGACACACTTTCCACCAATTCCCAGATATCTGCAGCAAGTGAGACCCCCCAATAGCTGTCACTGGCAGTGAGAAGACACACTAACAGAACAATCTCCTCTCACTCCTGCAGAAAACACGTGCCGCTGGGCTGGGTTCAAGCCTTATATAGTGTGCTGCGGGACTTAGCTCTGTGAGCCCATGATTGGGCAAAATTTGCCCAATCAGGACTCTGAGCCGTGATTGGCATAGTCTTGCACCTGCCTTGCACCTAAACTTTGGTCAGGTGCAAGGCTGTAGCCAATTACAAGCTTCAGGCCAGTGGAAAAGTGCATGGTGGTGCATTGTGGGCGAACATGCTGCGAACACGCGGAAATGTTCGTAGTTCGCGAAAATGCTTACAGGCGATGTTCGAATCGAACTCTGAACCGATCGAACCGAACAGCTCATCCCTAGTAAATAGCTATGTATGTGTACAGGCTAGGACTGGGACAAAAAATAGGCCCGGGCATTTTAAGTTGAGCAGCCCACTTTCATCTACTGCGATACAGAAACACACACATATATTTATACACTCCTCGATATGCACCCCTATACCCAAAGCACTGTATATACACACCCTACACACCTATACGGGCGCACATAGCAATAAAACTCATAGTAATGTGCGTTGTGTATGAGCATATCACAGAATCCACAGTAATAAAACTAACAGTAATGTGCGAGGTATATGGGTGTATGTGAGCTCCAAAGCTCCAAATAAAACTCATGTTCATACACACTGTACATTACTGTGAGTTTTATTGCTGTGAGGCTCTGTGATACATACTGCACATTACTGTATCACAGAGCTTCACAGCAATAAAACTCACAGTAATGTACAGTGTGTAGGAGCATGAGTTTTATTGCTGTGGAGCTCATATACACCACACATTACTGTTAGTTTTATTACGGTGGTTTCTGTGACACACTCATACACACTGCATATTACTATGAGTTTTATTGCTGTGTAGCTCAGTGATACGTTCATACACATCGCACATTACTATGAGTTTTATTGCTGTGTAGCTCTGTGATACACTCATACACACCGCACATTACTATGGGGGTTATTCAAAGAGATCTGAATTGTGGCCGAAAGGTAACCGAACACTGAAATTCAGCGTACGTTACCTTTCCTGGCCATTTGGCTTTTCAGAGAGCAGGCAGTTCGCCAAATGTTGGCGAATTGCCTGCATATACGGTGCCTGTTCGGTGCCTGTTCGAGGGCATTGAACTCCCCATAGAGAAGCAATGCTTCGTCTATTCAGAGAACACAAAACAGCAGTGAAAAGTTGCCGAAATGCCCTGCTATTCGGTGGTTTCATTCGACAGGTTTATTCAGGAGAATCCCATAGGCTTCAATGTTAAAAATATTCTCGTTTTAATCCAATATGAAATAAACCGTTTAATATTATATTCTGCAGTAAAAAGTCTCTTTATTCATAGATTTTTTAGGATCTGTCTTTTTTGGGATTTTTTGGCCAAAATTTTTTCCCATTTTTTTTTTTAATCGTCTTTTCTTTTTACTGTAACAGACCTTTTTCTTATCATTCATTGGACCTTATATGTAAATTCCAGGCATTTTCGGTCAGTAGTTTTTTTGCAAACCGCGTTTCAAACTTTCAAGCCTACTGTTTTTGTTTTTTTCACCTCATTCGTCTGCGTGTCGGGTTTTTCCGGCAGCTGTTCTGCGCTGTGATCGGCGGCTAGTCGGTTTTCTCTGGCGTGTTCGGCGGGGTTAATCCAGCTGTTTCTGCGGGTTTCGGTGAGTGTTCGGTGAGTGTTCAGCGCGTTTTGCAGTGAGTGTTCGTCGGGTTTGCGGCGGGTCTTCCCTGCAGTACGGCGGCCCTGTGGTGCTTGCTGAATCCACCGCAGGGTCGGCAAACTAGGATCGCCAAATCGCACCGAATTGCAGGGAAGGAAAAGTAACCGAACGTGCGGTGACTTCTCTTTGAATAACCCTGTATGAGTTTTATTGCTGTGTGGCTCTGTGATACGCTCATACACAGCGCACATTACTGGACCACAGAGCTACACAGCAGCAAAACTCTGAGCGTATCACAGAGCTCAATAGCAATGAAACTAATAGTATTATCAATTAAAATACAATTTAAAAAGTAATTACACTAAATATAAATTATATATTATTAAATAAAAAAATTATATATTAATACTCTTAAAATAAGCATACTATATTTAAATATTAACATATAAAAAAATATATTATTGTAATATTTAAAAAAATAAAATTTTATGTATGCATTTTAATTAAAAAATAATTTAGTACTAAATTTTAACAATAAAATATACATTATTAATATATATACATTATTGCCCCCTCTCCTGCTTACCTTTGTTCAGGGAGGGGGCCAAATCACTGATGGGCAGAGGTGTGAGAAGGGGGGGGGTCATTGGTCCCTATGGATTGAGAACAACTGCCTTATTGAACCATATGGATTGAGGTTACCTGCCACAATGAACCCCATGAATGGAGACCCCATGCCATAGTGAACCCTATAAAGTCAGACTACCTACCATGGTGATCCATATGGACTGACACCCCCTGCCATAGTTAACCCCATGAACTGAGACCCCTGCCATCGTGAACCCTATAAAGTGAGTCCCCTTGCCATAGTGAACCCTATGGAGTCAGACCTCGTGCCATGTGATCTCTATGGATTAAGGCCTTTTGCCATCATGAACCCTATGGGTTGAGATCACCTGCCTTTGTGAACCCTTTGGACTGAAACCCCTGGCCATAGGGAACCCTTTGGACAAAGAGGCTTTGCCATAGATAACCCTATGGATTTTGACCCCTGTCTATAGTGAGCTCTGTGAATTGAGAAAGTCCTAAACCTTCATCCATGGGGTGTCCTGCAGATTGAGACTCGCAACATACACCAAATCCCGTACACCACTTTGCGCATCAAAATATAACCTCGCCGTGACTCGAAACCCACAGGGGAATGAAATCTGCAGCCGCAGTCAGGCACATGCTTCAGATTCTTGGATTGTTTCCCTTCTCCTGCTGACCACATGCAGCTCCGAGCAAAACACTACAGAAAGCTCTTCCTGCAGCTCCTGAGGAGAAAATCATTCTTCCAGATATCATGGAAAAGTACCTAGAACCTGACTCCCGATGCTTCTCCAGCTCTCCATCATCTTAGGTCCATCAGGTGGATGGACAATTACCAGACCGAACAACTCATATCTCAAACTCGTGTCTTGTGAACTACTACCAGTAGAACCAATGGCCCGACCCAAAACATGGAAACCAGTCCAGTGGGCACTGCTGAGAAGGCCGGGCATGTCTCCCTGGATGTCGGGGTGGGAGAGACCCAGGCTCCTCTCAAGCTGGCCCCTGAGTGCCAGTGAGTTCCCGCGTCGCACGCTGATGACGTTATGAGCACGCGACGCGCACTGATGATGTTATCAGCGCGTGCCACGCTCGGAATCACTGAGCAGTGGAGCTCAGCAGGAATGTGGTCTGTGCACGATTGCAGCACAAACTGCATTGCTCCGAGGAAGCAGGCTGCCTCGGCCGGCCGGAAGCCTTCGAGTGGCCCGAGGCCATCGTGGAACTCGAGGGCCACCAGCCGACTGGTCGCAAAGGCCATCAGCCTACTGGGCAAACACCCGGTACGCCCGATGGCCAGTCCGGGCCTGTATGTGTATGTGTCTTTGAGTGTATGTCAATGAGTGTGTGTCTGTATATAGCAGTGTATGAGTGTGTATCTAGGTGCATATCTCCCAAATGTCCTCGGGTTTGAGGGGCAGTCCCTATTTTGGGCCCAAATCCCCTTTCTATCTTTTTTCTAATGTTCCTCCTTTTAGGAACCCCTCAATATATTCAGGGAGTGCAGATTTATAACAGAGCTGCACAGCAATAAAACTCCCAGCAAGGAGTCTGTAAACTATAATAAATGTAAATAAGATACTTTTCTTTGATTTTAGTTAACATGTTGATTAACATAAATGGCCTAATATTTTGTGATGGCTCCTATAAAGTTGATGAATAGCCGAGTTCCTGAGCCCGGCTAAAAGTGGTTTCCCTAAATGGTGCCTGTGTATAAGTGTATAACTATGTATGTGTTTGTAGCTCTTGAGTTATATGGCTGTGTATGGGCATCAGTGGGTCTCTGTATCTGCTTCATGTTATTTCTGGTGGTGCTTGATTCTCACACATGAAGACAGACCCAGTGTGGCATTGTTCTGGGGAGAGGGAGTGTGACGCCCACAGCCTGTAATAGGCGTGACTCTGCCTGTCACTGCGAACCCAACACCAGCTCTTAGCCACAACTGGTAGAGTGCCCCCCGAAACCCGTGTCTAGATCCGCCCCTGTGCCGAAGGGCGACAAAGGAGAGAGCACCAAAATTTTGCTGAAATTTCGGTGCTCTCTGAATAACCCTTTATGTGTTAAATCTCTTTCGCATATTTCATATGAATGCACAATAATTGTAGTTAGGAAGTCTTACAATTGAAGGGCTAGTATTGAACTTTAGATTAATTCTGTTATTCACTTAAGGCAAATGTCTTGCAAGTCCCTTCACTGCATCTGATTGACAGTACTTAGTTTTGACTAAAAATAAACTAAAAAAAAACACTGCCTATGTTCTAGTGACTTGAAAAAGTAGGGGTGGCAAGGGGCATCCTTTTATGGAAACAGTCAGGGCCGGATTAAGATCTTTATGGGTCTGGAGCTGAAGATTTTGGTGGGCTTTTTTGGAATTTAGTGAAATGAAAACATATTTTAGGTTATTTAATTGTGCAGATACGGGTATATCTAACCAGGCAGATACTGTGTGATTTCAATGTGTAAAATTATTTTCTTCAAATTTTATCATCCAAACCTTTGTGGTTATATATTTGTAAGAATATCAATTCTTACATATTCTATAGGCAATTCTTGTTTAAATATTTAAATGGCAACCTGTTACTGCATTTTTCTGAAAAAATATACAATTTTAACCAAATTTTTTTTATTTCCTTTGTGTTTTGGAGCATGTTGTTTTATGAATAATATGACTATGTATAAAACTCTGACCTTGCTCCCAGCGTGGGAAATGAGAAGGTGAGTAATGGCAGTGGTATTGCTCATCTTATACGTGACAAATGGACAATGCCATCGCTTTGGAACTAAAAATATATAAATAAATAAAAAATGTGTTTTCTTTTCTTTTAGATTTTACATGGTCACGTTTAGTCTGTGACCTGTCCAATGGCTCCTCATTTGATTTTGTGAGGTGTAAAGATTAGTGACACAGGGTTCCAGAGTCCACCCCCCCCCCTCCAGAGCTCTTTGTTGCAGTGTGGCATTTAGGTTTTTGATGTAACAATTTGTAATAACAGATTGTGCCATCACTTCCACACTTGTGACATGAGAAATGAGATGGTGAGTTAGTGTAGCATCTTTGGTCACTTTATAATTGTAAAGTGAAAAATATTGCTGTGTTAGAAAGAAAAAATAAAGAAATATTTATTATTTTATTTTTATTGTTACATAAAACCTGATCATGTTTGGTATCATTGGAAATGCCATGCTCTGACCTTTCCAGTAATACCTCAGATGACCCTGTAGCTGCTATGGTGTTGGAGATACAGTGGTCCAAATGCCAATCAATGCAGACATAGTTATCCTTTCTCTGGGCCTATTCTGGGGCATGGGCCTGGAGTTGCTGCTCCATCAGCCCCTATGTTATTCTGGCCCTGGAAACAGTTTAAGTGAATTCATAAGCACCATAAGTTATTTCTCTTTCATATTTTAATATGGTATCAGGCTTAGCACAATACACTTTTAATACTATTCAATTTCATTGTTTCATTGTGTATCTTTTTATGCTATATAGTTGACATATGATACTAATCTTTTGTTCTTGACCTGCAGGCATCACATTTTTTCTGGGGTCTCTGGGCTCTACTCCAGCACAGATTTTCTGACCTCAATTTCAACTTTGAGTGGTAAGTTCATACAACCAAATTAAGAGTGTAACTAAGCCTACTCATGTCCCTAATTTGAATATTGAAATATTGCTTTTCATCGGTAATCCAATTTGGATATTCGGCAACAGTACAGAGACCTTCTAAGCGCCTTGAGCTGTCCACAACCCTGGGCCGGCCTTAGGCCTTTGGCCCTGTGCGAGAAATCTTCCCAGCGCCCCACACCCTACCATGATCACACCCCTTCATCCAATACCTCCCATTATTTAAAACTCCCATTCTTAAACCCCAAAAATCCAGATTAGCAAGTATGATGAAATAAAACTTTTTAGGCTAGATTACATAATGAATGCTAACTATAGCATTCAGATATGTAAGCATTAACGCTGGGGAAAGAGAGTTTAACGCATGCCCCCATATTACATTCCTAGAGCTAAACCCCTTAAAAATCTGGTAGTGCTTCGGTGTTTGCGCCAGTTTGTGTGAGCTTACTGTACTTTGCGCATCCTATACTAAACCTGGGGAGCACAATCAGTAATTAGTGTTAGGATAAGTAAGGTATTACAAAGTCCTAACGCTAATTACCGCAGCGATAGGTTACAGAAAATTTTAGCTACTCCTAAAAGCTGGTGTTAAGTGACTCAGCTTTTGCAGAATTATTTAGCACCCCTAAAACCCTCCCCAATAAATCCAATACTCACCTCACATCTTGCTGCGAGAATTTTGTCTCGATTTGCCGCTTGTCCTGGCTGTGGCAGAGTGAGACTGGGGACAGTCCGCAAGATCGAAATCGCGGAGAGTTCGCAGCCAGGCAGCACATCCCTTCATGGAGTCCCATGGACTCCAGGAGCTGATACTCACAGCAGCGCAGAAGCTCTACTGCGTGTATCACAGTAGAAGTGCCGTGGTAGCGCCTGCCCTGGAATCTAACACTAAAATGGGAGGGGGCTGCAGACACAGACAACCTAGGTCTTACGACAGCGGAAATCTTGGGTCGTCCAGTGCAAGCGACTGGACGACCCAGTGACACAGCCGGATGCCACCAGACTGACAGCCGAACGCCACTGAAGACCGCTGGACTGCAAATACAAAATTAAGAAAATGGAAAGTTATTCTTTGTAGTAGGTATTTAAACCAATAACAATGCATTAAAATGTGTTTAAATAATAAAAAAGGTCCCGTAAAAAAAATAAAAGGATCTGCTACAGAAAAAAAAAAATCATAAGAGTGAAAGTGACTGAATGTGATGTGAATGTGGGGCTGAGTAGCATGTGGGTGATGAGAATGTGTGTCATAGAGACTGATGAATGTGTGTGGTTGGGCGAGTGAGTGCGTTAACGGGAGGGGTTATTCAATAAGCCCCAAACTTGCCACCGAATTTTACCGAACAGTGAATTTCACCGTATGGTGCAATTTTGTGTCAGTTCGTCTATTCGCGAAACTGTCATTTCGCCAAATACGATGCAATTCGGCAATCTTCAATGGCAGCGAAATTGTCCTATAAAGAAGTAATGGTTAATCGATTCACAGATGAGCGTATCACAGAGCTCCACAGCAATAAAGCTCACAGTAATGTGCAGTGTGTATGAGCATATCACTGAGCTCCACAGCAATAAAACTCACAGTAATGTGCGTTGTGTATGAGTGTATCACAGAGCTCCACAGCAATAAAACTCACAGTAATGTGCAGTGTGTATAAGCGTATCAGAGCTCCACAGCAATAAACCTCACAATAATGTGCAGTGTATATGAGTGTATCACAGAGCTGCACAGCAATAAAACTCAGCAATATGCACTGTAAATTAGTAGTCTCTCATTTCTGAGTATTCATTCTCACCCCTCTGTCACACATTTCGCTCTTACTGTTACCCCTCACTCTCACTATGATACCTTTCTCTTTTGACCCTCTCTCACTCTGTGATCCCTCTCTTTTTCATCCATCTCTCTCACTGCGATCCCTCTCACTCTGTGATCCCTCTCTCACTCTGCGATCCCTCTCTCTCTCTGTGATTCCTCTCTTTCATCCCTCTCTCTGTTATCCCTCTCTCACTCTGTGATTCCTCTTTCTCTCTGTGATTCCTCTCTCACTCTGATCCCTCTCTCTCTGTGATTCCTCTCTTTCATCCCTCTGTAACGGGCGCTGCGGCGCTCACACAGGAGTAGCGAGGTTGAGATCTTATTGGACAGAATTATCTGCTCGATCGTAACAAAATAAACAGTATTTTCAGACTTCTACTCCAAAGCCAAGGAGTATGACAAGAGAACCGAACTGCTACTAAGTTCCAAAGGTTTCGAGACCAACAGACAACTTAGAGCACACAACAATACAGAGAGCTGTAAGACTGTAGTAAATGTACCAAGGTAGTTAGTACGACAGTTAATGAATTGTGCAGAATACAGGGCAGTCAATGACCTGACCAACTTAACGTTTTCTGTGAAACCAAAACGGGTATGTTGTACCTTATAATCAACAGGGTCTATTGACACACATAAGGGCGTAAGGATAGTACAAGCCCGGGTACACTTGACAAATTGAGCAAGATGAACATAAGCAGAAAACAAGCAGTATTTCGTTATTGCAGATTGTACAAGCGTGCACGATCGTATATCATGAACCTTGGGCCTGGAGCAGAACCCCGATAAGGCTATATATATGGTACACCAGAGCAAGATGGGAATATCCCCCAGAGGCGAGTAAAACCCCAAGCAGCCTGCATAGGGTTAAACCAACAACGCACAGCACTAGCAACCGCTATAGCATGTAACATGAGAATAGTCGAAGACAAGCCGGGTCAAAATCAGGAGCAGGAATCGTAGACGTGAATGGGTCGGCAACTTAAATAGCAATAAGAATCAATAGAAAGCGATGCGGGAATGAACTCCACATCAGGGCGACGAGGCAACTCCTCGCGCCCTGCTTTAAACCACGTGGCTCCTCGTGACCACGCCAGGCCCCGCCCCCTCGGACGTCGCTCGGCCATTACATGGTGCTGGCACTCGACCAGCCAGTGGCACCAAACCATGCCCAGTCCCCCCAGGAAGCACAGCAGGGGCTGAGGATGTAACAGAACCCCCCATCCACGGTCGGACTCAGAACGACCTCCAGGCGATGAAGGATGGGCCACATGGAATTGGCGAACCAGATGAGGTGCCTGGATTTCGCTAGCAGGCAGCCAAGAACGGTCCTCAGGTCCATAACCCTCTCAGTCGACCAGGTATTGAAGGACACCTCAGACCACACGGGACCTCAGGATGGCATGAACCTCGTATTCCTCCTCACCCTGGGACTTGATAGGCGGAGGTGGAGCAGTGACCCTGGTGTACCTATTACAGGTAAGAGGTTTCAAGAGGCTAACATGGAATACGTTGTGACGTTGTGAATATGTAAATATGGGGGTCAAGCCAAAGCATAGGAAACAGGGTTAATGCGTCTTAGCACCTTATAGGGACCAATAAATCTGGGAGCCATCTTCATGGACGGCACCAACAATTTGATGTTTCTGGTTGACAGCCATACCTTGTCCCCGACCATATACACCGGTGCAGGACCTCTGCGTCTGCCTGCTTTTTATTTTTTACTTTATAATATTGGCCTCCATGATTTCTTTAACCCTCTCCCATGTCCCTTTCAGGTTATTCAGATGCTCATCCAAGGCTGGCAACGCAGTACCTTGGAATACAGAGGGGAGCATGGGAGGATCATAACCATAAACTGTATGGAAAGGTGAGTGGCCTGTTGTTTCACTCATTGAGTTGTTTAGAGCAGTGTTTCTCAACTCGTATCCTCAGGACCCACTAACAGGCCTGGTTTGTGGGATATCTGAAGCACAGCACAGGTGATCTAATTAGCTGCTCAGTGATTGCAGTATTCAGTCTGCATTTCCCCAAGGTGATCTGCAAAATCTGGCCTGTAGTGGGTCCCGAGGACTGGAGTTGAGAAACCCTGGTTTAGAGCAACCTCAGCCCAGGGTAACAGGTCTGCCCATTCACTTTGTTTTTCAGACACGAAGCAACGCAAGTATTGCTCGACACTCTGGTTGGCTCTCTCTGCGGACCCATTAGTTTGTGGGTGATAAGCCGAGGAGAAACTCAACGTGATTCCGAGGTTGTCACAAAACCCTCGCCAGAATCGAGAAACAAACTGGGTTCCTCTGTCGGATACTATTCCCAGAGGAACCCCATGAAGTCTGACAATATTTTGCATGAACACTGGTACCAGCTCAATAGCTGAAGGAAGTTTGACCAGAGGCACAAAGTGCACCATCTTCGAGAATCTGTCTACCACTGTAAGGATCACCGTATGACCCTGGGACATAGGTAGATTGGTAATGAAGTCCATAGTGAGGTGGGACCAAGGTCTCTCAGGCATCTGCAAAGGCTGCAACAGACCTATATGTAAGGACCTGTGATTCTTGCTTCTACAGCACACTTCACATATGGTTATGTAGTCCTTTATATCCCTTCGCATACCTGCCCACCAGAACTGTTTTTTTTTTTTTTGTATTCAAAATTTTTATTTTGAAAAAAAAAGGTCAGTGGTACAATCAGACAGTTAAAATAAATGAAAGCGATAACGCGGGATAAACATACAATTAGTCAGCAAGTAAGAAAACAAAAATCAAATAACAAAGAGGGGGGGGGACATACCAAAAAGTGCTCCAGAGAGGGGAAAGAGAGAAAAAAAAAAAAAAGAGGGGCGGTAAGGCCAAGTGTGACTGTCCTGGCTCACTCCTAAAGTAGGAGGCCATGGAGGCGTGCAGGTCACAAGGCCGGGGCACTCGGGGGCCAGGTATGGTGGGCAGAGCCATGGTGGCCACCACAATGGCACACCCCGAGTTGGCCCCAAACGCCAAAAGAAAAAGTAATAAAAATAAAGAAAGAAAAAAAAAAAAGAGGGGGGGGGGAATCTGCAGCACGAGGTGGTGTGTAAAAACAAGGGGAAGGGGAGGAAAAATGAGGGGGGTAAGAGTTAAAGTAACCTGCTCAGCTAGGAGACAAAGCAAAAATACCGTGCTAGTTGACATAAACCAATCTGCATAAAAATGTGGCTAGAATACAAATAAGCGGCCCCAGCTGGGGAACATCATCAGGTCGCATAGGGGAAAACAAAGACATAATGTCCTCTTGTCGCTTAAGCACGGCAAAGAAAAATAGGTGTCCACAGAACCTATATAGGGCAGAGCAACCACTAAAAAAAAAAAAAAAAGGGGGAAAGGGGGTACAAATGAAAATAAACTGCTAACATCTGCAGGGTCTATCGGCCTCAACCCGGGTCGACGGAAGCAGCGTCTGCAGCAGACAGGTTAGACCCAGAAGTAGCCGGCAAGTGTTGTAGGTGAGATTCCACAAAGGCCCGGGCCTCCTCAGGGGTAGCCGTAGGATATGTCCGACCATCAAGGGATATCACTAGAGATCCAGAAGGCCCCCAGCGATACCGGACCCCATGTTCCCTCATGAGGCTCGTAATGTCCCTAAAGCGGCGTCTCGCGATCAGCGTAAGAAACGATAAGTCTCTGTAGACTGAAATTCGGGCACCTCCATACGGCACTGCAGGTACGTTCCCCGCTTCCCTCAGAATCTGCATATGAATGGAGAGAGCCTTGATAGTGACTATGACGTCCCGGGGGACCTCGGCAGGCGCAGCAGCCGCCTTTCGGACTCGAAAAGCTGAGGCCAGAACAGCCGGAGAGTCCGGGGGCAACTTCAATATCTCGTGCAGGAAGGCAGTGGTATAAGTCGTCAAGGCTTCAGCGCCCACCGTCTCCGGGATCCCCCGGAGACGGAGGTTGCGCCTCCGGTGTCTGGCCTCCAAATCCACTACTGTAGTCGTCAAACATTTCACTTGCCTCTGTAAGTCCTCCAACCGTGTTGCGGACCCCAGCCTCTCCTCCTCCAAGAAATCCAGCCAGGCATTCATGCTCGAGGCACCCGCTGCCACAGCAGTAATATCATCCTGGACCTTGGCCAGATCCCTGTGCCACAAGGTTCGAAGATCTTCATAAAGTTGGCGGATGTCCTCTTTAGTGGAGGGCTGTGACAGGGGGGTCCGAGACTCGTCAGCCGCCGGAACGGGTAGGGTCGCCGTGCACCTCGCCGGCTCCTGAACCTCCGCACTCCGCAACTGAGGTCGGCCAAGTAACGCTCCACTCAAAGAGCTCCTAATATCTGGCTGCCCAATATCCTCCATCGGGTCCGTCTTCTTACCCTTTTTCCCCATCAGGGTTGTCAAAGCAGACCGCGTGGTCGTGGTAGGCCGCACCCAAAATGGCCGCCGCCGATCGGGTCGAGAGACCAAACAAGCTGATGAGACACCTCCTGGGGGGATCAGAGGTGCTAACTGTCTGCGTAAAACTGTCCTCTATCGTTTCCGGTACCAAGCTCAGCTAATATGCGGGGATAAACGGCAATATAATCCTCAAAACGGCCTGCACGCTCAGGAGCCTCTCCACCGCATGTCCGTTCGCTACAGCATCCGGACACGCCCCCCAGAACTGTTTTTCAATTGTGGCTAGAGTCTTAGTTATTCCCATATGCCCATAAGGCTTGGAATCATGGTATATCATCATCATCTGTGTTCTCTCCTCCTCAGGTACAAAGACCTTACCAGGAGGTTTCTCAAGACGAGCAACATCTTGGAGAGGATACAACAATCCTAGACAACAATGGAGAGAATACAGTCAGGATGGTGGTACCCAATATCCTCTCATGAGGAATGATGGGACTGTGGTCGAACGTATGTTGTTCATATGACTCGAATTGCCTGGACAAAGCATCAGCTTTCGTGTTTTTTGAACCAGGACAATAGGTCAACAAGAAAGTAAAACTGGACAAGAACAATGACCAACTGACCTGCCTGGAATTTAAGCGTTTCACGTCTCCCATGTAAACAAGATTTTTGTGATCTGTTATGATTATCACAGGATCTTTTGTACCTTCGAGCAAATAGCGCCATTCCTTGAGGGCTGCTATAACTACCAGTAATTCCCTATTACCAATGTCATAATTTCTCTCTGCAGGTGTCATTTTCCTGGAGAAAACCCCACAAGGGTGTAACGGTCCCTCAGGACGTTCTCTCTGAGACAGAACTGCAACAATTCCTATCTCGGACGCATCTACTTCAAGCTGAAATGGCAGGCCTGGTTCTGGATGCCGTAGGATAGGTGCCGTGACGAATGCCTCCTTGAGAGACTGGAATGCCTGCATGGCTTGATCACTCCAGACCTGATTCCGAGCACCTTTCTTGGTCATGACTGTGATTGGAGACACCACAGTAGAGAAACCTTTAATGAATCTTCTATAATAATTTGTGAAACCAAGGAATCTCTGTATGGCCTTCAGGCCCTGAGGTAGTGGCCATTCTTTGATGGCAGTTTGTTTTTTTGGGTCCATCTCAAACCCCTCAGGTGTGATGATGTAACCCAGGAAATGAACTGAAGTTATGTCAAACAGACACTTTTCTAACTTACAGTATAGTTTATTCTCCAGCAACCTTTGTAACACTGTCCACACATGGACATGGTGTGTTTCAACATCAGGAGAATAAATCAAGATATTGTCTAAATAGACTATCACAAAGACTTGCAAAAAATCCCGTAGGACATCATTAATGAAGTCTTGGAAGACTGCTGGCGCATTACATAAGCCAAATGGCATAACCAGATATTCGTAATGACCGCTCCTGGTATTGAAAGCAGTCTTCCATTCATGGGCTTGCTTGACCCTTACCAAGTTGTAAGCACCAGGAAGGTCCAACTTGGTGTAAACCTTGGCACCTCTCAATTGGTCAAACAACTCGGATATTAGTGGGATGGGATAGGCATTACGTATAGTGATTCTGTTTAACCCTCTATAATCAATGCAAGGTCTTAAATCCCCTTCCTTTTTTGATACAAAAAAGAATCCTGCTCCCACAGGAGAGGAAGAACGACGAATGAACCCTCTAGCTAGGTTCTCTTTTATATATTCTTCCATGATGTCATTCTCTTTTTGTGAAAGTGGGTAGACATGACCCCTAGGAGGCATGGTGCCTGGCAGCAGATCTATAGCACAATCATAAGGCCTGTGAGGGGGTAGAATTTCAGATTTTCCCTCATCAAATACCTCTTTACGATTGTTAAAGACTTAGGTACCTCTAAGGAGAGTGGAGGAGCAGTGGCCACATTCAGACTGCCCACCAGAGTACTCATACCCAGACATCTGGACCAACATTTAGATCCCCATGATTCCAACTCTCCCATAGACCAGTTAACAACTGGGTTGTGTTTTGCCAACCAAGAATACCCCAATACAATGGGTACTGTGGGCGATACAATAATCTGAAATTTGATTTTCTCCTTATGTAGGACACCAGTACAAAAAGAGACAGGCACGGTATTGTGTGTACAATGAGGTCTCAATAATTTCCTGCCATCGATACTTTCCATGAGGAGAGGTACCTCTCTCTCCATCAGAGGCACTTGGTGAATGGCAGCAAAACCAGAGTCTAAGAAATTGCCTGCAGACCCAGAATCTATTAGTGCTTCTGTGTTCAACTTGACTTTCTCCCAAGCAAGGGATACAGGCACCACAACACGGGATCTTCTCTTTCTTTTCTTACTAGACACGAGAGACACTATAGTAGTACGTAGAACCTGTCTCTCAGGGGATTCTACGCTTGCTCGTTTCCCGACACATTAGATCTTTTTGGTCGCTTGGGACATTGTAAACGAAAATGCCCTCTATCAGCACAATAGAGACAAAGCCCCTCTCGGAGACGATATTGTCTCTCCTCTCCCGATATGCGAGAAGGACCTAGTATCATAGGTTCTGGTTCAGTGGGTATAGGTCTGGGAGGAGAGACAGCGTGAGCTGACCTGGAAGTAAAACTGTCCCCCTGGGAAGGTTTATGTGTTTTGCTTCGGCCAGACCTCCTGTCACGCATCTGATCATCGAGGGCTATAAAATAGTCCACCAGATCCTCTAGATCCTCGGGCACTACTGTTCTGTTTCTCCACCAAAGCACTGAGAATGTGATCTCTTAACTTACTGTTGTGATGAGATGGCGATAACTCCCAGTCTAGATGAATTACAGACAGTGACTCAATCCAGATGACACCTTGAAGATCTGTTGAAGTTTTATTCCAAAACTGTAGAAAATCCACAACAATATACATCGGATAGGTCAAAAAATCATAATGAATCTGAGTCCATAAGGCTTGCAAAGGATTACTGAGAAGAGAACAAGGTGGAGCTATCTGGACAGGAAATCCCTGCACCATGAGGAGGGGAGGAGAGAAACCCAGAGGTAGATAAGACATGTGCAATTCTTAAAGGCATATCACAAGTCATGTGAAACATGACACTCCCCGTCGAAATCTATGATTTCTATAATTGAATAACTTTAGTCAAAGTTCAAAAACAATTAAACGAAGATGCTTTTCCAGGAACATCTGAAAAACAAGAGGGAAGGGAAGAACGAGAAAATAATGCAAACATTAACAATTCTTGCAGATCTTGATCTTGATGGTCCAGGCTGTGAGAAGAACAGTCAGTGAGTCCATCTTCAGAGGGGAAGGCAGCAACATGCACCAATCCTTCTTACCTCCCTTTGAGTCAAATTGATGACTTGTGAGACTTGTCTTCCTCTTTGAGCAGAAGGAGTACAAGTTCCTTTATAGGTCTGAAGTGAAGTGTGGAGAATCTTCTTTCATGAATAAGTTGTAAAGTTTTCTGGTCCAGTACCAGTCTAGGAATTTTCTTGCAACTCCAATCATGCGTTCCCAAGAGCCTCCCATGTGAAAGGAGTGAGGTGGGTTGAATTCACATTTACACTTGTTGTCATTCAAGAAGTTCAGTATCTTTTCTGATCGAGAGTCCTCCTGAATTGTAGGGGGGCCTTTACAGATGTGCCGCTTGTGACATTGTTTGTTCGTGACAGAGCTGTTTGTAAACTGAAGAGCAATGTGAATAAGGCATGCAATGGCTCTTACAACAGAAGGCCACATAGAAAAGCGTTCAAAACGGTGAGGACTCAGCCTTTTCCCTTCTTTCACAGAGGTGTTGAGTGTAACGGTAACAGCTCTAATTTCTTTATCAGATTCTGGTTGAAACAGTTCAAAGGTAGAATTTGTAGAATTTGAGATGAGGTCTTCATTCAAGAGTATTGGTAGGGATAGCCATAATGTGTCCAGAAATGCAGTAGCAGGTACTGCGCAAGTGCCTCTATCAGCAGGGTTGAAGTTAGTGCCATTGTTCAGGTGTAGAGAACTTTCTTATACGTTCCATTCTGTTGCCGACAGACAAGTGGAACTGTCTTGTCTGATTGTGTGTGTATTGCTTTGTGAAGGGCTTGTCACAGGCTGATACTTGTAACATGAAAGTGTCTTGCTTAATGTTCCAAAGCAATCCAAGACTGCGCTGTGTAATGGAAAGGTCTGTACCTAGTTGGAATTTCTTCACACTGACAGCGTAGTCATCAGAGGGAAAGGCTCTCGTGGCCTTGTCGCTGTTCGAAATGATTTTGTGAAGTCTGAGGTTTGCAGTGGCAAGCATGTTCTGGGATCTAGTGAGAAGGTCAATAGCTTCTTCTTCTTTAGGCAGAGATTTGAGTCCATCGTCTACATAGAAGTTCTTTCGACAAACTGTCATGCATCAAACCCAAATTCTTTCTCTCCTTCTTGAGCCGTTTTCCTCAGTCCATAAATTGCTACTGCGGGAGAAGGACTATTACCGAAAACATGTACCTTCATCCGGTAGTCTATGACTTCATCATTGTCATTATTGCGATACCATCGGAACCTGAGGAAGTTTCTGTTGTCTTCACGGACGATGAAACAGTGGAACATTTGCTGAATGTCAGCCATAATAGCAATTGGTTCTTGTCTGAAGCAAAGTAAAACTCTTATGAGGTTGTTGTTCAGATTAGGCCCAGTGAGAAGACTGTCATTGAGGGAGACACCTTCATGTTGAGCACTTGAGTCGAAGACCACCCTAATCTGATCAGGCTTGCGAGGATGATAGACATCAAAGCATGGAAGATACCAGCATTCTTCTCCTTCCTTAAGCGGAGGTGCAGGCTCAGCATGATCTCTCTCAAACACTTTCTGCATAAAGTCCACAAAGTGTCTTTTCATCTCAGGTTTCCGATTCAAACTGCGTTGTAAAGAAGTAAACCGTGCTTCTGCATGTTCTCTGTTGTTTGGTAGTCTCTTTCTTGGAGTACGGAATGGTAGAGGTGCTGCCCAGCTGTTGGAATCATCTTGGTGGAACTCTTTACTCATGGTTTTCAGGAATTCTTTGTCTTACATGGTAGCTGCCAACTCGTTGTCTTTAGATGTTACCTCAAACACTGTGTTGCCGGCTCTGACAGAATTTGGTATAGGCGCGGCTTCTGAACATCCACAAACAGGGCTCCCTGTCAGAGCTGAGGGGGAAATGGGCGGGAAAATGGAGTGTGACAGGGAAAAGTGTCCTGTGGCTAGTGACAGCTTCCTGAAAGCACGTCCTGACTCACACCAGGACTTTTTAAGCAATTTTTTTTTTTAACAATAATTTTTTTAAAACTTTAATACGTGGGGGCGTGGCCGACTGCCGAGCATGGTGGACGTGCTTTAATTCAGCTCCTGCTCCAGCAAGCGATTTAAAGCGGATATCGCACTCATACAGACCCCAAAACTTGCTACACATACTGGGAACTTGAAGTCATCGGGATGGCTACCGCTAAAACAAAGAAAACCGCAGGGAAACAGGAGTTTTTTACTCCCCGGCCTACCAAACGCCGCGAGGATGCGGATCCTCAAGATGGCGGCGGATCTACACCTCATTCCCCTGTGAAAACGATTACGTACTCAGAGGTTGACTTGGCCACATTCACCTTCCGGATGGAGACGCTGTTTAAAGACTTCTCAGAGACATTAACAACACGCTTAGACACGGTGGCTGCGGACATAAGGAAAGACATTCAGGATATTGGTGAGCGAACCTCTCATCTGGAGGGTAAAATGTCCGAGATGGCGACAGCGCATAATGATATGGCTGGTGTGGTGGAGACGCTTGAAGCTAAGTTACAGCAATGTCTCAATAAAGTAGCGGATCTTGAAGACAGGTCCCGCCGAAACAATTTAAAAATCAGAGGGGTCCCAGAGTCAATACACCCCCGAGATCTCGGGACATATGTAGCGGATTTTTTTTCATTTTTGCTCCCTGGGGTCACTCCGGAAACGATACTCATGGATAGGATCCACAGATTGCCGAAACCGCCATCGGCACCCCAGAAAGCACCCAGGGATGTAATATTGAAGTTACACTATTACAAGCCGCGAGAGGATATATTACATGCACTACGTAAACCGGATGTCTTGGGATCCCAATATGGTCACCTTGCTGTATATCCTGATTTTTCGAAAGCAACCCTGCAACAGCGTAGATTGTTTCGGCCTATCACAGCTACACTACGCTCGGCTGGAATTTTATACCGCTGGGGCTTCCCCACCAAGCTGGTTGTTCTCCGAGACGGCACAACTACGGTGTTCAACTCGACAGAGGAAGGTCGAACAACTCTGGAATCCTGGGGATTACAAATAGAACCCGATGTCCAAGAGCGACTGTCACAAGTGCCCAAATTGCTGCCTGAATGGCGTGTTCGCTGAATGGTATATTTTGTTTTTGGGACTTCCGAACGCAAAGTCGCCCCCACCTGGTTCCTCCGAAACAGAACAGTCCCATTTGAATTGGATTGCTCCACGATATCAGTTGGGTAATGTTGCTGTCTTTATTTCAGCCAACTGTCATTTCGCTGCTGGTTGCAGATGGGCCCCCCCATCTTTTGGTTTAATTTTTTTATTTTGTTCTCCTGTTTCTCCCCGTTTTTGTATAAGGGTACGGGAACCTCCCACTGTAGGGAATTCCTGATGGAGAGTATGGCGTTCCTGAACGCACTCTGTTTTGTTAATGTTTATAACTTGTTTATTTGCTTATTTGTTCTTTTTTTATTTCTAACCCTCCCTTCCTCCCATTCTTTAATCCTAGGGGGATGCAGCCCCTATCATACTTTGCTAATAGATAAATATACAGAGGCAACGTACATGAATATAAATGGCAGTGTTTGTATAGAATTTTATGAAAGTAGTTACCTATAATGCAAAGGGCCTAAACCTGCCCGTTAAAAGGCATTCTTTATACAGGGATATACGCACCTACGATGCTGATGTTGTATGCCTCCAGGAGACACACTTTTGAAGACTAGACCACCCAAAATTTTATGCACCACAATATCGCACTCAATTTCATTCCACCTATAGAGCTAAATCTATAGGGGTGACAATACTGATTCATAATAGGGTTGCGCTACAAACTCATCGTATTGTTACTGATCCCAGAGGCAGATATATTATATTAGTGTGTACTATTGACGGTAGACTTTATACGCTTGTGTCAGCTTATGCTCCTAATAGTTCCCAAACTCAATTCATGACACATCTAATGAACAAAATTACAGATGTACTTTCCGGTGACTTAATAATGTGTGGAGACTTTAACGTTTGTTTGGATCCAATTAAAGACCGATCGCATCCCTCAGGGACCCATTCGAGACAACAGACACACAAACTTCATTCCTTTCTCAGACAACACCAACTGTATGACGCTTGGCGCGTGTTTCATCCCACAGAGAGGTATTATACTTTTCGTTCAGGGGTGCATAATAGTTATTCACGCATTGATTACTTTCTAATTCCAACCAACCTACTTCCACGCATTACTGACTGCAATATACTCCCTTTTACGTGGTCGGACCATTCCCCGATGACTATTGTTTTACAAGATGACTATAAATCGTACATTGGATCACCCTGGAGATTTGGGGAACATTTACTTAAACATGAACCGGCGCTGACAGCGATTCGGGAAACATTAATTAATTATTTTAAAGAAAATGTGTCCCCTGAAATGAGCCCATTTACAATTTGGCAAGCCCATAAGACGGTGGTTCGGGGGACGTGTATCCAATGGGGGGCTAGACTTAAGAAATTATACATGACGCAACGTGTAACTATATTACGAAATATAAATGACATAGACACACGTAACAAAGCATCTCCGACTCCAGAATTAGCAGACGAATTAGATGCGGCGCTACGTTCCCTGACGGATTTAGAGGCTGACAAATATCGCATAGCCATGAATAGAATGCGTGCCAAATTTTATGCGTTTCAAAATAAACCGGGCAGACTCCTAGCACGCAGACTTAAACCCTCCCCTCCAAACGTTGGGATCTCACATCTTAAAACGGATGGTGGAATTATTTACAATCCGATGGCAATGGCAAATGAATTTGCGAGTTACTACGAAAAATTGTACAATCTGGAGGTGGATGACACTAATGTTCATCCCACGTCCGATACTATTGACGCTTATCTACGCAATATCAACCTCCCAAAATTATCGGCTACACAAGCGAATAAATTGGCCTCTCCCATCACCCAAGAGGAGCTTTCTGAAGTAATTAAAGCTTTACCGAAACGGAAGGCCCCAGGTCCAGATGGATTGACGGGTTTATACTATCTGACTTTCTCTCCCCAACTTTTCACACACTTAAGTAAAGTTTTTGAAGATGCAAGAGAGCAAGGTTCTTTTCCACCAGACATGTTACGAGCTCATATTATCACGCTCCCTAAACCGGGCAAGACCCCTGACATCTGTCGTAACCTTCGTCCTATATCATTGCTTAATGTGGATATAAAGATTTACAGTAAGATACTGGCGAATAGACTGCAGCGTATTCTGCCCTCAATGATAGGACAGGACCAGGTAGGATTTATTTCGGGCCGACAAAGCCCAGACAGTACGAAAAAATTGATCAATCTGATGGAGGTGTTAAGACGATCGGGACAATCGTGCCTGGTCCTGTCCTTAGACGCTGAGAAGGCATTCGATAGGGTGAGTTGGTTGTTCCTTCGTGTGGTTCTTCAAAAGTTTGGTTTTCCACCTCCAGTATTAGCTGCAATTCAGGCCCTATATGATTCCCCTTCCGCTAGAGTTGTTAACTCGGGATTCCTCTCGGAGGAATTTAGGATAACGAATGGCACAAGACAGGGATGCCCCCTCTCTCCCCTTTTGTACGCCTTAGTGTTGGAGCCACTTGCTCAGGCTATACGGCAAAATAATGATATTAGAGGCATCGCCGTTGGTCCGACGATTCATAAAATACATCTGTATGCTGACGATATTCTTCTGACCTTGACAGAACCGGAGGCTTCCCTGTCCGCCCCTTTATGGGGAGCTGGAAGTGTACAGTAGAGTCTCATACCACTTAGTGAACTTGCTTAAAACACAAGCCCTCCCACTTAATATTCCACATCAATCACTAGAGAATCTTAAAATGCATTATAATTTTGAATGGCGCACAACATATTTAGTATATTTGGGACTTAGAATCACGGGACATCCAGACAGTCTATATAAACACAACTATGAACGAGTTCTTTCTGAGACTAGGTCACTAATACATCTGTGGAGATCGAGGGAAGTCTCATGGATGGGAAGGATGGCGGCAGCAAAGATGGTGATCCTACCGAAATTACTTTATGTGTTTCGAGCTCTACCGCTTAAACTACCTAGGTCATTTCTAGTTACGTTGCAGTCTATATTGGTGTCTTATGTATGGAATAATAAGAGACCGCGAATAGCGCGCAGACTGTTATGCTACAGACAAAGAGACAGGGGATTGAACATGATACATATCCAACATTATTTCTGGGCATCATGCCTTGCCTCCTTGTCAGAGGTGTTTCATAGCCGTCCTACGCCACAATGGCTCACCATTGAGGCAGCATACATGGAGGGACATGACTTGGCTAAAGTGTTATGGGTCCCTCCAAAGGACAGACGGCGGTTCCAGTTGCCGTTGGCTACCACGTCTCTGCATCTGTATATTTGGGATCGAATTTTCCCCCTTATTACGTACCATCACCCCATCTCCATGGCGATGCCAGTGGAAGCACTCCGCTATATTCTCCCACAAGGGAGATGCCGTCAATGGCTACAATATGGAATTACGAATCTCCACCATTTCTTTGACATGGCCGCCATTCTTCCTTTCGAGACTATATGCACCAAATTTAAAGTACCACAAACAATGTTTTTGTCTTATTTACAATTACAATCCTATTTTAGGTCACAATCGGTATTATCTAAGTTGAGAGTTACTTTGCCATTGTTGTCTGAAACTGAACCTTTTTGCTTAGACCCTCTTGCAACCGCTAGACCGATTTCGTTATTTTATAGAGTACTTAACACGCCAACATGGACTGTGGTCTGGTCTTTCCAAAACACCTGGGAAAAAGAACTTGGTCGAAAATTTACACCTACACAATGGGCATCCGCCTTCATGTTCGCTGTGGGGGCGACTAGATGTGTTACTCTGATAGAGACTCAAAGAAAAATACTATACCGGTGGTACCTCACTCCGGACAAGATCAAACGATTTGCTCCACAACATTCGGATCTGTGCTGGAGGTGTTCCCTGGAGACTGGATCTATGAGCCACATATGGTGGTACTGCCCTCGGATAGCCCCTTTGTGGAGAGACATTTCGTCACTGGCGACAGAAATATTGGGTACACAGATTCCGCACTCACCTGAAGTCTTATTACTGGGCATGATTAAACTTCCACGACCTCAGCTACGGATGTTATTTATCCTCATTTCTACAACCGCCCTACTTCTCGCACGGAATTGGAGAACTATGCTGGTTCCCACTTGCAAACAGGTGACCGACCTTTTGGAACAATACCGTAGCTTTGATTCTAGGATAACAATGGCGGAAGGATTACACTCTCCCAAATGGGACCCATGGAAACTTTGGGATGTACACAAAATATATAAGGCATGCGGTCTCTAGTAAAAGTCTATGTTTGAGCTATATACCTCCTGCTGCAAACTCCTCCCCCCCTTTTTTTTTTTTTTCCCCCCCTCCCTCCTTCCCCCAAGGTTGTTGAATGTATGTATATTTTTCTTGTCTGTCTGGAAATATCCAATAAAAATGTAATTTAAAAAAAAAAAACACTGTGTTGCCGATGTTGTCATCCCAGAAATTAAGAGCTTTCTCTTCGTCCTGTATGATGTGTCGTTGTGCGCTCTTATGAAGCAGTCTTTCCTTCACATGATATTGGTGTGGTCGTCGTGCAGAACAAGAAGTCCGACCATTTGGCAGGACGTGTGTTTTAAAGGAGGACACCGAGTAAGGTTTTCTGCCTTTGTCTCGACAAACATTGCCTATGACGACCCAGCCTAGATCCAGACACTGAGCATATGGAGCATCATGTGGACCGTTGATTTGTTGACGAACTTTGTGCACCCTTAAGATGTCTCGGCCGAGCAACAGCAGGATATCAGCACTTCCGTCGAGGGCTGGTATTTGGCAGGCTATGTCCTTCAAGTGAGAATGGTGTAAGGCAGCTTCAGGAGTAGGGATCTCCTTTTGTTGCTTGGAATCTGGTTGCACTCAGTGATAGTGGGCAAAGGTATTTCCACATTGTCGTTCAGAGGAGCAACCACAAGACCGCTGGCTCTCCTACCTAAGACTTCTGTAGTGTCGGTGCAAGTAGTTAGGGTATACGGTAGAGCATTTTCTTTTATGTTCAAAAAATTGTGTTGTTGCAAGAGATCTGTTACTCTGATCATCCAGAATAGTATACAGTCTTATGGCCTTTTCAGGTTGACCTCTTGGGTATACACGAACCAAACATATCTTTGCGCAGGATTTGTCACAGAGTTCTTCTCCACAGACTTCCGTACATGAAGAGAACACTGAGGTGGAAGGTTCTGCTTGATCTGTGCGCTCCCCGCCTTGCTTTGCCTCAGGAGGATTGTTTGCGGGCTTAGTAAAGTTGTGCGGATAAGGATGAAGAGCTTGTACATGGTCATCGCTGTCACACTCTATGCATTTAATGATAGCTTTACAGTCCTTTGCAAAGTGTTCTGTGGAGGCGCAGCATTTGTAGCAGATCCCTAATTTCTTTAAAAGTTCTTTACGTTCTTGTAGGGTTTTCTTTCTGAAGCCAATACATTTCTTAAGTGGATGCGGTTTGTTATGTATGGGACATTGGCGATTTGGGTTCTTGAAGTTCTTGTTTTGTTCAGTCTTTTCAAGAACTGTAGCAGGTGCAGGTAGAACAGTGGTCCTTTTCACTGACACTGGTCCTCTATGGTCTCTGTGTGTCATACGTGTGTTTGTAGGTCTTGGAGGGGGTGAACTGAGAGGGTTACCGTTACCATAGGAGAAACTTGGGTCATTCTTTGTGTCTGCAATTCTTTTGATGAACTCACAGAAGTAGGAAAAAGGAGGAAAGGCAACTTGATGTTTTTCCTTGTATTTTGATCCGAGCGCTGCCCAATTTTCTTGAAGGCCATACGGTAGCTTGAGAACAATAGGGTTGATGCCACGAGGAGTGTCAAGGTAACTGAGACCAGGTAAGCAGATGTCAGCTTTAGCGAGTTGAAGCTCTAATAAAACATCGCTGAGTTCTTGAAACTTTAAATTCTCTCTAGCGGAAATCCTTGGGAAGCTGTGCAATCTTTTGAATAAGGCATCTTCAATGGCTTCTGGACTGCCAAAGGTACGTTCAAGTCTGTCCCAAGCAGCATTAAGGCCTGCAGCAGGGTTGTCAATATGAACCGCTTTGAGCCTCTTGATGCGTTCAGTAGACTGGGGACCTAGCCATCTGATGAGCAGATCTAATTCTTCTGTAGCAGTGATGTCTAGGTCACTCATTGTGGCTTTAAAGGTGTATTTCCATCCTCTGTAATTTTCAGGCTTGTCATCAAACTTGGTGAGGCCTGTCTTTGTGAGCTCTCTGCGAAGCATGTATATAGCAAACTGCGACATGTCCGTGTTTTCAGACTTTGGGTGCATGACTGCAGGTGACTTGGGAACATATGTTGGTGCTGAGGCATTCAACACTGCAACTGGTTTAAAGTTCATTGGCATGTTGGTTTGTAGCTGTGGAGCAGTGTGCTTGCTAGTAGGTACTTGGCTGATGTCAAGGTAAGGTGGATAGTTTTTTATGTGCATGCTATTGTCCACTGCTTGGTGAGATGCTGCAGTCTGGTGTACTGGAAGATATGAAGGCAAATTGTCTTGGAGTACAGTAGGTGCGGAGAAGAGACCTTGGTTGAGTGCTTTGGTTGCTGTGACAGGGAGCTGACGTTCTGGAGAGGAATGTGAAGAATCTGAGGCATAAGACACAGCTGAGTGTCTGCTGCTACTGTTGTCTCTTTCACTTTCACTAGCAGCCTGTTCTAAAACCTTTAATCTTGCCATGGCCGTGGCATGTTCACATTGTTTTTCCAAAAGTTGCATTTCCACCTTATGGCGTGCGGCTTCAGCTTCCATTTCTGCCTTCTGACGTGCGGCTTCAGGCTCCATGCGTGCGGCTTCAGCTTCCATTTCTGCCTTCTGGCGTGCGGCTTCAGTTCCCATTTCTGCCTTCTGGCGTGTGGCTTCAGCCTCCATGCGTGCGGCTTCAGCTCCCATTTCTGCTTTCTGGCGTGTGGCATCAGCCTCCATGCGCGCGGCTTCAGCTCCCATTTCTGCTTTCTTTTTGGCGAAAGCTGCCTGAATTTTAGAAGCTTCAGCATCAGCACGGGCCTTTATGAGTTGTTGACTGAGTGTGGAAGACCTTGATTGTAGGGATCTGGAAGACCTTGAGTGTCTGGTGGATGCAGAGCGGTGGGTTCTGGATTCATGGAGCTGTGCAATTCTTACTTCTGCCTTTGTCTTTGTTTGCAGCACTAAATTGTCTCTTTCTAGATTGAGCTCATTGAATCTCTTTAGTTCTTCCAGTGACACTTTAGTGTTGTACCGCTTTAAGAGATGAATATATTTAACACACAGACTTTGATAATTCTGATAAGCGACATCTAATTGCTTAATAGTGCTCTCTAGTTGTAATGCATCATGACATGGTTGAGAGAGAGCTGACATGGATTTGACATTAGTACACCATAGATTATTCGTATGAGACAGCAACTTTTTTGCGTCAGCTTCAAGATTATCTTTTACTTTCCAGGTTGGTTTTGTTAATCTTTTTTCTCTTTTGTTTGGTTCAGGGTTTAAATCCTGATCTGAAAGGATTTCTGAGTCTGGTAGTGTGTCAGATTGCATGTTGATTTGCTGGAACATTTTGCTGACAAGGAGAGGGTTAATGATATAGTTCTATAGCAGCAGAGAAATGTATCAATTTTGCTGAGCTCAGCTAGGATTCCACGGCAACGGTTGTAGAAAGATTTGTTTTTACTTTCTTTTCACAGTCAAATCACGTGCAATGCATACAGAGGAATAAACTGGTTGTAGTGTACAGATGCACTGGATAAACTGTTAGTAAGGCACAGATGTATTGAACTTTCACAGCACTAATATCCTGACACTGTTGAATGCTATGCTGGGACTTGCTTGCAGGCACATACAGGCTTGTGGTAATGGCTGCGCTGTGTGAAGCTGCTATTTCCACTGTCCCTACAGCGTCTCCCTGTGTATCCAGAGCTAGCAAGGATCCTATGGAAGATGTCTGACTGATCTTTCTTGATCTTTTGGTTGATCTTTCTAAGATTTTCTGACTGATTATATGATTTTTTTGACTGTTCTGTTTTTCCACCAAAGCACTGAGAATGTGATCTCTTAACTTACTGTTGTGATGAGATGGCGATAACTCCCAGTTTAGATGAATTACAGACAGTGACTCAATCCAGATGACACCTTGAAGATCTGTTGAAGTTTTATTCCAAAACTGTAGAAAATCCACAACAATATACATCGGATAGGTCAAAAAATCATAATGAATCTGAGTCCATAAGGCTTGCAAAGGATTACTGGGAAGAGAACAAGGTGGAGCTATCTGGACAGGAAATCCCTGCACCATGAGGAGGGGAGGAGAGAAACCCAGAGGTAGATAAGACATGTGCAATTCTTAAAGGCATATCACAAGTCATGTGAAACATGACAACTACCATAGGTGCTAATTCATGCATGATATTCTCAGAAATTCCTTTGAGGAACGAGGTAACCAGCACCTCATTAGGCCATGACAATTCTGCAGCCACGGTTTTAAATTCTATAGCGTAATCTGCAACTCGGCGGTTGCCCTGGGATATACTCCACAAAGCCCTGGCTGCCCCTGTTGCCCTTCTAGCAGGGTCAAAAGTGCGTCGTAATTCTGCCATAAATTCAGCATAATTATACACCAATGGTTTCTTCAGTTCCCACAAAGGGGTTGCCCACAGCAGAGCTTTCTTGGTTAGGTGGTTAATGACATAACCCACCTTAGCTCTATCTGTGGGACACATACCTGGATTCAATTCAAACATAATATCGATTTGGGTTATAAACCCTCTGCATGAACCGAACTCCCATTGAACCACGTAGGAGTTTTTAAACTGACATGAGCTACTTCAGTAGCAATCGTAGAGGAAACAGTGACTGCTTGCGTAGACCTGCCAATCGCAGGAGAAGGAGGCGGTGAGGCCTTATTGAATTGATTCATGACTAGGCCCAAAGCCTGAGCAAACTGATCCATGCGATGGTCTTGCTCTTCTTGCTTAGCCATGATTTCACCCAGCTTAGACATAAGTACAGATAAATCTGTCGGATCCATATCAGGCCCTGACCTGATGTAACGGGCGCTGCGGCGCTCACACAGGAGTAGCGAGGTTGAGGTCTTATTGGACAGAATTATCTGCTCGATCATAACAAAATAAACGGTATTTTCAGACTTATACTCCAAAGCCAAGGAGTATGACAAGAGAACCGAACTGCTACTAAGTTCCAAAGGTTTCAAGACCAACGGACAACTTAGAGCACACAACAATACAGAGAGCTGTAAGACTGGAGTGAATGTACCAGTTAGTACGACAGTTAACAAATTGTGCAGCCTGCAGGGCATTCAATGACCTGACCAACTTAGCGTTTTCTGTGAAACCAAAACGGGTATGTTGTACCTTATAATCAACAGGGTCTATTTACACACATAAGGGCGTAAGGATAGTACAATCCTGGGTACACTTGGCAAATTGAGCAAGGTGAACATAAGCAGAAAACAAGCGGTATTTCGTTATTGCAGATTGTACAAGCGTGCATGATCGTATATCATGAACCTTGGGCCTGGAGCAGAACCCCGATAAGGCTATATATGGTACACCAGAGCAAGATGGGAATATCCCCCAGAGGCGAGTAAAACCCCAAGCAGCCTGTATAGGGTTAAACCAACAACGCACAGCACTAGCAACCGCTATAGCATGTAACATGAGAATAGTCGAAGACAAGCCGGGTCAAAATCAGGAGCAGGAATCGTAGATGTGAATGGGTCGGCAACTTAAACAGCAATAAGAATCAATAGGAAGCGATGCGGGAATGAACTCCACGTCAGGGCGACGAGGCAACTCCTCGCGCCCTGCTTTAAACCATGTGGCTCCTCGTGACCACGCCAGGCCCCGCCCCCTCGGACGCCACTCGGCCATTACATGGTGCTGGCACTCGACCAGCCAGTGGCACCGAACCATGCCCAGACCCCCCAGAAAGCACAGCAGGGGCTGAGGATGTAACACCCTCTCTCTCTTTGATCTCTCTCTGTGATCCCTCTCTCACTCTGATCCCTCTCTCTGTAATTCCTCTCTTTCATCACTCTCTCTGTGATCCCTCTCTCACTCTGTGATCCCTCTCTCGCTCTGTGATCCCTCTCTCTGTGATTCCTCTCTTTCATCCCTCTCTCACTTTGTGATCCCTCTCTCATCCCTCTCACTCTGCGATCCCCCTGTCTGTGTCTCCACTCTCTATGTCTCCCCCCCCCGCATGCCGCCCCCTCCTCCTTTTTGCCGAGGTGAGAGCTGTGAGGGCGATCAGTAAGTAAAAAAAACGCTGTAATGGGGAATCAGCTAGGGGAATCTTACCTTTCCCCCTGGCTGCTGCTCAGCTGGTCTTGCTGTTTCTTCTCGCCTCCTTTCCACATGGCCTGGAACCAGGAAGACATCGTGTGCAGGAGGATGGGGAGGAGCAGCCAGAGGAGTTTCGCTCAGCAGCTGATGAGCGCCACCTACTGGCTGCTCCCTCCACAATAATCCTCCTGCAGGGACAGAAGCAAGTCTGAGCTGTGTGCCGGCCTGTTGCCATGGCACCCTGTGCAGGTCGCACACCCCAAGGCTGGCCCTGAGAGAAGCGATGGTTAATATATTCACAGAACACTGTACAGCAGGGAAAAATTGTCGACCTCCCCTGATGTTCGGTGCTTTTATTCTTCAGGTTTATTCAGGCGAATCCCATAGGCTTCAATGTTAAAAATATTCCCATTTTTATTTAATATCTAATAAACTGTTTATTCTTTTAATCTGCAGTAAAAAGTCTATTTATTTTAGGATCTTGTAGGCATTTTTATGGATTTTTTCTTGAAAGATATTTTTTGTTTTTTTTAATAGCGTTTTTTCTTTTTTCTGTAACATACTTTTTTATTATCATTCATAGAACCTTGTGTGTTAATTTCAGACATTTTCGTTCAGTAGTTTTTTTGCAAACAGCATTTAAAGTTTGACACTTTCAATTGTTTTGTTTTGTTTTGTTTTTTTACCCATCTGGCGGCTTCTTTGCTTTTTTTCTGCGGCTAGTCGGCGATGTGCTTGGCGGCTCGTTGGCTGCGTTTGATGGACCTCCTTCGGGTTTGGATGTCCGGCAGGTTGGTGGCGGCATGACACGGGTTTGCAGCGTGCTGCGGTGGCGGGTGATGAGTTTGTGGCAGGTTTGTGGTGGCAGCTGGTGGTTTGCGTCAGTGGCCGGCGGTTTGCAGCGGCATTCGGAGCCCAATTCTCTGCATTTTGGAGACCCTGCGGTGAATGATGAATTCACCGCCGTGTGGGGAACTTTGATTCCCCGAAGTGCAGGGAAGTGCCGAAGACGACAGAATGTCGGTGACATTTCGGTGCTTTGTGAATAACCCCTTAAATTAAACTATTTATTTACCATCACTGAGATTGTCATTAGACATATTAAAACACTATTTATTTACGGGATTATTTTAACCAACTGGTTAATTCTATGCTGCTTCATTATACAGGTGTCCATAAAGTCTCTTTACAATTTCAAAAATTTATTACAAATGCAAGTGAAAATTATTACAAAATGAGACGTATATATTTAAGTTTTTTAGCCTCATTTATTACACCTCTCCATGGGCAGCATTTGTTGCACGAAGCACATAAAGACAGTACTCGATTTCTTTCCATGTTCGTTGTAGCGGTCCCTCATCAATGGTGGCAATGGTATCAGTGATCCTCTGCTTTATATTAGTGATGCCACGTAACTTTGTTCGATATTCGATGGGCCCTATTACACTCTTAACGCAAATGTTAACGCTCACATGCGTGAGCATTAACGTTTGCCGTGGTATTTACCGCATATTACAATCCAAACGGGTTAAAAAACCCGTTTGCAATTGGTACCTTGTGCTTTTCAGCGCGAGGTTACTGTACTTTGCGCTCCCTATACTTAACATGGGGAGCGCAAAGTGTTAATCAGCGATGGATTACAAAGTCCCAGCGCTGATTAACGCCTGGCTCTGGTCAGCAAAAAGTTAACCAGAGCCAGGACTTGCTGTTAACGGATTCTGCAGAAGTGGAATCCGTTAACACCAGGCTTAAGAATGAAAAATTAATCAGATACTTACCCTCTGTCCCGCGGCGAGGACCGCAGCTCTGTTCGCCTCCTCCGGCCAGCGGGAGCAGGGAAAGACTGGGGGAAAACGTCCCCCCAGTCTCTCCCTGCGTATCACTACGCTGACTGGCCGGATCTCGCGGGGCAGGATCCAGCTGGTCACGTGACTGGCAGGGAGGAACTCAATGGAGTCCTATGGACTCCAGCGAGTGGACGCTCACAGCTGTGCTCAGCGCTGCTGCGAGCCTCTTGGAATTTTACGCTCGGAAACAATGCAGGCAGCTTTTTTATGCGCCTGCATTGTAATCCAGTGTTAAAACATGGGTGAAGGGTGAAAACTGCGGGCGCAGTTTTTCCTCCCTTGCGCCCGCGTTTTAACGCGAAGAGTGTAATAGAGCCCGATATCTTTAACATAACCCCATATAAAGAAGTCAAGGGGAGTGACATCTGGTGAAAAACCTCGGCTAGGGAAAGGTCAAATCCACCGGTCTGGTAATGTTTCCTTTAGGAACCATCGAACATGCAGTCCCCAATGTGGTGGTGCACCATCTTGCTGGAAAATGATGGTTGGTTGAAGGTCATGTAGTTGTGGTGCCATGTATTCAGTCAAAAGGTCATGGTAAACATTTGCAGTAATTGATGTCTCGCCAAAGAAAAACGGACTAATGACTCAATTGCACATGATCCCACACCACACATTCATCTAAAGCAGAGGATCACTGATGCCATTGATGAGGGTATGCTACAGAAAACATGGCAAGAAATCGAGTACTGTCTTGATGTGCTTAGTGCAACTAATGGTGCCCATATAGAGGTGTATTAAATGAGGCTTTATGGACAACCTGTATTCTATCTAACACTGGTTATCTCATAAAACTATTTTGGACAAATTGTATATTGTACAGTGCTAAGGAATTTGTTGGTGCTTTATAAATACTTGTAACTGCAACAATTAAGTTATATGTTCCTAGATACATTATTAAAAATGCTTTAACTCCAGTTTTATTAAATGAGACCTACCAGGGTCATTATTCTCAAATTACACAGATCAATTAAAACATCACCAGTTACTCCTAATAATTATTATAGTTTTTCCTGGACCAAGAAATTGCTATAAAAATGTTTATCATACCATATACAATGCAATAATATACAATAAAAAAAATCTTTGGTTTTGTTTGAATTAATAAGTTCATGTAAGCATTTGCGTTTGCTATCAGCAGCAAGAAGCAAAAAAAAAGCAACACATTTCCAATCCCAATCCAGGGGTGAGTGGCTCCTCAGTCAGATTTATAAAAGAAAAACAAACATGGTTATTCAGAGAGAGGTGAAAACCAGGAGAATGACTGGAGAAGTAAAAATTCTAGGTCAAAATAGCCAAACCAGAAAAATTCTCCCATTTATCTCACTTTCAAAATCGTCTGTTTGGTCTAGATTGTTCATTCTCCAGGCAATTCTCCTGGTTTTCACCTCTCTCTGAATAACCCTGAAAGTGTCTATCAGGGTTATTCAAAGAGATCCGAATTGCTGGCGAAAGGTAACCGAACGCTGAAATTCAGCGTTCTGTAACCTTTCCTGGCCATTCGGCTATCCAGAGAGCAGGCAGTTTGCCAAACATTGGCGAATTGCCTGCACATACGGTGCCTGTTCCGTGCCTGTTCGAGGGCAGTGAATCCCCATAGAGAAGCAATGCTTTGGCTATTCAGAGAATAAAACCCAGCAGTGAAAAGTTGCCGAATTGCCCTGCTGTTTGGTGGTTTCATTCGACAGGTTTATTCAGGAGAATCCCATAGGCTTCAATGTTAAAAATATTCCCGTTTTAATGCAATATCTAATAAACTGTTGATTATAATATTCTGCAGTAAAAAGTCTCTTTATTTTTCGATTTTTTTAGGATCTTTTAGGCATTTTTCTGGATTTTTTAGGGAAACTTTTTTTCATCGTTTTTTCTTTATTCTGTAACAGCCCTTTTTATTATCATTCATTGGACCATATATGTAAATTTCAGACATTTTCGTTCTGTAGTTTCTTTGCAAACAGCGTTTCACTTTTCAAACATTCAAGCCTACTGTTTTTTGTTTTTTTCACTTTTGTGTCGACTTTTTCCGGTGGCTGCTCGGGTTTCTCCGGCGTGTTCGGCAGGGTTAATCCAGATGTTTTTGCGGGTTTCGGTGTGCATTCGCCTGGGTTTTGCGGTGAGTGTTCGTCGGGTTTGCGGTGAGTATTCTATGCACTACGATGGCCCTGTGGTGCTTGCTGAATACACCGCAGGGTCGCCGAAATGGGATCACCAAATTGCACCGAATTGAAGAGAACGAAAAGTCACCGAACGTGCGGTGACTTTTTGATTCTCTTTGAATAACCCTGTATGGTTTCCTGAAGATTTTCTTTTTTTGGATTCCTGAAAGATAGAGCGCAACTCCTTATACAGCGCTATGGACCTTGGTGGCTCTGTCAATTGATACTGTAGCTGTAGCTCACTTCTCCAAACTCCCCCCTCCCTTTTGATAAGCTCCCATCAGCGGCCCTAGCAAGCGGTCAGGGATGTGTGCCGCGGAAGTCAATTATCCTCTACTCTACTGGCTCTGTTGTGATGGGTAACAACTAATGATATCTTCCATCTAGCTTGATCTTGTTTTGTTCAGATCGTAGGCATGCATTCCTAGGTTTAAGAAACTTGGAAAAAATAGTTTTTTATTATCCTGTAGGAGAAAAAAAAATATTATTCCATCAATTATAACATAATACAACATTCTCAGGGGTTAACATTGAAGAAAACAAGAAAATACATTGATTTAAACTTACCATGCTCAGGACAGGGCACTGTAGTATCTCTTTAAAAATGGGACGCGCCGCACAGATCACAGCTTTGCGAACAGTACGCACTAACGGGGGGGCGGGGGGTAGTGTGGCTGCAGATGCTGGTGAAACAAGACAAATATCTGAGCCTCATTATGCAGTGGACGTGGTTGAGGGTAATTTGGTTTGGATGCCATTTATTACTCATAACACGTGCTACTCCAAGCAAGCACTTCCACATCACGCACTTGCTGATTCATCAGCGGAATGACTTGAGGGTTTGGGCACTCAAGATAATGCACGGGAACAAACCCCGCTGCCCATGCATTGATCATACCTGTCAAGCGACATGTTTAAAGCGACACACAGTCCTTATATTATAAGCACAGATAAACACAGGCAGCAACATAAAATACACAATTAGGCTAGGGACAGATGAGCGCATTTTCTGCGGCCACCGTCAAAATGTACGTCGATGCGTGCGCACGCATTTTTTCACGGAATACGCTTAAGTGGTCAGACGACCACAGTCGCACAGTCGCAGGTACTCACCAACGCAATTCTAGGGAAATCCGGCTGTTTGAACGTTATGTAGGCCGCACACTAGCAGCGTCTGACGTCTCCTAATCACGCACACACGCTGCCATGCGGCCGCAGCGCACTCTGTACGTCTGTAGCAGCGGTTTCACGTTCTGAGAAAAATGCGTTCATTTGCCGGTTGCGTGGTGTCGGCGCACTTTTGTACGCACGTACTGCGTATATTGGCCGTCATTGGCCGTTATGTGCTGCTACTGCCGCCGTGATTTAGTGCGCCTGCACGCGCGTTCCGACTGCCCCACTCTGACCCTAGCCTAACTTGAATGCACATTCCAAACATCAAGAATAAAACAGACACTGATAAGACATATTCTGTCTTAACATTTAAATTTTTATCTTTTAAACTGCAAACACAGCCACTTAGTGCAAAAAACTTTTTTACATCTAATGTCAGACAGAAAAACCATATCAGCTTTATTACTACTTGAGATCCTTGAGATACTTACAATTATTTATATACGTATATAAGCACTACCGCTAGCGTTGAGATGATAGAGCCCTCTGTATGGTAGTAACAAGGAACAAACCCCTAGGGAACTTCTTGTTTCCTTTTTAGCTACTACAATTAAAAGAACTATCCTGAGCAACCAACAGAGGTTCCTTGATGCCCGATTTCCTTGGAGGAATTTGAGCAAGCCCTAAAATTGACACCATCTGGTATGAGCCCAGTTCCAGATGGGTTTACAGAACATATATATACTATACAACATAAACTATAGAACATTTAAAGACATCCTGGGACCCCATTTTAAGGTCTTTAATTCTATTTTGACACAAGCTCCTTTCGCCCCACTACATTGGAGGCCTCCATCTCGGTACTTCCCAAACCGGAATGATACCCCCTGGACTGTGCTAATTAGAGGCCCGTATCTCTTAACGTGGACCTCCAACTCTATACAAAATTTATGGATCAAGTCGGTTTTGTGCTGGGCAGGAAGGTACGGGAATCGGGATAATACTCTCCATGCCCTGACTCTCCTTTATAGTTCTTCCACTACTGGAACACCACTTCTGGTGCTGTTGGTTGATGCTGAAAAAGCGTTTGACCAGGTGGATTGGGATTACCTCTTTGATGTCTTGGGGGGATGGGATTCAGGTGGAAGGTTGGTGTTCTTGACTTTGTGCCCTTTACCATTGCCCGCAAGCTAAAGTGCGGGTAACTGGAAGTTTTTCCCATCCTGTAGTGATTGAAAATGGGACTATGCAGTGCTGTCCATGCTGGAGGAGGGCCACTATTTGGCCCTGGATAATTATGATAACTATTATGCAATATGGAGGCTGTGGATGGATTATTTATCCTCCATTGACATTCTGGTCTCTGATGGGGTGGTGATGTTTGTGGCCAGGATCACGGAGGGACGGACCTGGAGGTTTCTTAAGTTGGGTAAAATTAACCAGCGCTATATGTGTATATATACTGTATATGTTTTGATATCTTTCCATTTCTGTATTATGTATATTATTGTTGTGTTCTTATAGTCTGTTTATTGTATGAGGCTTTCTTATGTGATGTTCGAGGTCTTCTACTGTTGATGAGTGAATCTTGACCAGCTGTACATGCCACGTGTATGATATTGTTTGTACTGCTTTCCACGTAAGCTAATAAAAAGATTTTACATTTTAAAAAAAAGTTCCATAACATGGGAGCAGGCAAGAAGAGTGAAATTGGTGGTTGGGAGAAAATTTGGAGATGAGTTGAGAGATTTAAGAGAGTGAAGAGTCTGAGAGGGCTTTATAAGTGAGAATATTTTAAATTTGACTCTGTAAAAGGTAGCTGTAGCCAGTGCATGGATTGACATGGAGGGAAGGCAGAGCTGGAGCAATGTCTTAATAGGATGAGCTACACCAAGGCATTTTGTATTGATGGCAGTGGGTACACTCGGTCCTCGGAAATGGGGGGTCTGGTAATGAGGGACTTGCAGTAGTCCTTACGGGACATAATTAGAGACTGGATGTGTCTTGTATTGGTGGCTTTTCCATAGGGTCATATGCGGCAGCAACCTACCAAATTTTTTGGAATTAAAAAAATATATATGTATTTAATTTTTTTCTTGTTTTGTGTCACTTTACATGTGCCTGTTGATAAAATGTGTTATGTCCCTTTAAGCAGTGTCATTGTCTCCTCAACTGTTGCTCGGCAGAGAGAAAAGAAAAGAAAGATTACGTGATTATTTGTCTTTGACCAGTATCCAGAAATCTGATAAGGGCTCTATGGTAGATCTTACAAAATACAACTGCAACTGTTATCAGATCTCTTGCTGCTGGCTAATTTAGTTCTGCTGGCGTCAAACAAACTGCCCAAAGCTGAGGCTTTACTGCAAATTTTATCTTCTACACACACCGTTTGCCTGTCTTAACCCCTTAATAACTGAAGATGCACCCAATATTTGCCTTAAAGGGATACTCTTGGCAACATGACCACCTAAACTTTTTTAGGTGGTCATGATGCCCTGAGTATGCCCTTGTCTTTCCCCCCTCCCTCCGCTCAGCCGATCGGCTGAAACAGCTGAGAGACGCGGAGGACTTTACTCCGCTCTCCCAGCTGTCAGTCAGCAGAGCGGGATTTGTATTTCCCGCTTCTGCCGTCTATTGCCAAGTAGGAAACATCATCGCGCTTTCAGCGCAATGACGTCTCCAACTCGCCGCAGTAGCTGGCGGGAACGTGCCGCCAGCATAGTCTGCGGCTGCGATTAGTGTTGCGCGCATCCTCTTGCGCATAACACTAATCAAATAAGGTGGCTCGCAGAAGGTGGCGCCAACTTCCTGGTTCGCATGGAAGAAGAGGGCGGCGCGGGACAAAGAAAAAAACGCCGTGGGGTAGTATGTCGTAAGTAAATCGTTTTATAAAAAAAAAAGGTAAAACAACTTGCTAGGGTATTAGGATTAATATAAAGAAAAGGGTGGCTCATTTTGAGCCTAGAGTGTTCCTTTAATATGCTAAATACTAATTTAAAAAAATTAAATAAAATTTAAAAAAATGTGCAATAGTAAATAGGATTTCTTTCTTCACACACTGAAGTTTTGTATACTCAGAGTTATTTAAAATAAAATGGGTGGGATCAGCATTCAGTTTTCATTCTTAGCAAATAATAAAAAAAATTATAATGAATAATGCTTTATGCAAATGTCTTGTGGCTCATTTCTGGATTACACTTGTAATCATTGAGTTTATGGCCATTTTATTTGCCTCATTAATAGTGATATATCTATAAGGTTTATACCCCACTAGCTTTTGCCCACGGCTTCGCTCGCGTGGATTTTAGTATTTGTTAAAATTGATTTTTTAAAAGAAGCTTAGTTTTTTTTTGGTAGAACCCCCCTTTCCCCCCACTTGGGATTTTTGGAAAATTGTAAAACATGTGTTTTTTTATTTTTCAAGAAGAATGTAAGTGCCAAATTTCACACCTGTAACATCTTTGGTTTTTGAAATATAGGTATACTGATAAAAGTATTCACATCCCTTTCCCCCACCCCCCTTAACTGGATTTTCGGAAAATGGTAAAACATGTTTTTTTTTGCACGAAGATTGTAAATATCGAATTTCACACCTGTAACATCATTGGTTTTTGAAATATAGGTATAGTGATAAAGGTATTCATCCCCCTTTTTGCCCCCCCCACTGGATTTTTGGAAAATGGTAAAATACATGTTGATTTATTTTCAAGACGAATCTAAATACCAATTTTCACGTCTGTAACATCTTCTGTTTTTGAGATATAGGTATCCTGTTGAAAGGTATTCACCCCCCCCTTTTTTCACCCACCATGTGGGATTCTTGGAAAATGGTAAAACATGTGGTTTTTTATTTTTCAAGAAGATTGTAAGTGACAGATTTCACACCTGTAACATCTTCTGTTTTTGACACGTAGGTATGCTGTTTATAAGTATTCACCCCCCTTTTTCACCCCCCTCTTGGATTTTTGGAAAATGGTAAAACACGTGTTTCTTTATTTTCAAAAGATTGTAATTACCAAACTTCACACCTGTAACATCTTGGTTTTTGAACTATAGATATACTGATAAAAGTATTCAGACCCCTTTCCCTTGACCCCCCCTTTTTTTGGATTTGTGGAAAATGGCAAAACACATGTTTGGCTTTTTTCACGAAGATTATAAATACCAAATTTCACACCTGTAACATCTTTGGTTTTTGAAATATAGGTATACTGATAAAAGAATTCAACACCCCCTTTTTGCCCCCTCCCACAAAATTATGGGAAAATGATAAAATAGGTGTTTTTTTTGTTTCTCAAGACGAATCTAAATACCAATTTTCATGTATGTAACATCTTCTGTTTTTGAGATATAGGTATCCTGATTAAAAGTATTCAGCCCCCCTTTTTTCACCCCCCCCCCCACTTGGGATTTTTGGAAAATGGTAAAATAGGTGTTTTTTTTGTTTCTCAAGACGAATCTAAATACCAATTTTCATGTATGTAACATCTTCTGTTTTTGAGATATAGGTATCCTGACTAAAAGTATGCAGCCCCCCCTTTTTTCACCCCCCCACTTAGCCCCCCCTTTTTTCACCCCCCCCTCTTGGATTTTTGGAAAATGGTAAAACACCTGTTTTTATTTTTCAAGAAGATTGTAAATACCAAATTTCACGTCTGTAACAGCTTTGATTTTTGAAATATAGGTATAATGATAAAAAATATTCAGACCCCTTTCCCCCGACCCCCCCAATTGGATTTGTGGAAAATGGCAAAAAACATGTTTGGTTTTATTCACGAAGCTTGTAAATACCAAATTTCACACCCGCAACATCTTTGGTTTATGAAATATAGGTTTACTGATAAATGTATTCAACCCCCCTTTTTGCCCCCCCAAGGAATTTTCAGAACATGGTAAAATACGTGTTGTTTTATTTTTCAAGACTAATCTAAATACCAATTTTCAGGACTGTTACATCGTCTGTTTTGGAGATACAGGTATCCCGTTTAAAATATTCAACCCCCTTTTTTCGCCCCCCCACTTGGATTTTTGAAAAACGGTAAAATACGTTTTTCTTTATTTTTCAAGACGAATCTAAATACCGATTTTCACATCTGTAGCATCTTCTGTTTTTGAGCTATAGGTATCGTGTTTAAAATATTCAACCCCCTTTTTCACCCCCTTATGGGTGGATTTTCCAAAAATCCTTCCTTAGTGGGTGCCTACATCATAAAAACAGTGCACCTTCAAAATTTCACGTTCCTAGGTTAAACGGTTTCAACTGGGCGTTGATGAGTCAGTCAGGAGTTTTGCGTTTATATATATAGATGTATTTAACCCCCCATTTTGGCCCCCCCATGGAGTTTTCAGAAAATGGTAAAATACGTGTTTTTTTTATTTTTCAAGACGAATCTAAATACAGATTTTCACGTCTGTAACATCTTCTGATTTTGAGCTATAGGTATCCTGTTTAAAATATTCAACCCCCTTTTTCACCCCCCCTAGGGGCGGAGTTTCCAAAAATCCTTGCTTAGTGGGTGCCCACATCATAAAAACAGTGCATCTTCAAAATTTCACGTTCCTAGGTTAAACGGTTTCAGCTGAGCATTGATCAGTCAGTCAGTCCGTCAGGACTTTCGCGTTTATGAAAAAAGTATTCAATCCCCCTTTTTTTCCCCCCAAGGAATTTTCAGAAAATGGTAAAATACGTGTTTTATTATTTGTCAAGATGAATCTAAATACCGATTTTTATGTCTGTTCCATCTTCTGTTTTTAAGATATAGGTACCCTGTTTAAAATATTTTAAATATTCAACCCCCCTTTTTTTGTCCCCAGTTGAATTTTTGAAAAACGGTAAAATACATGTTTTTTTATTTTTCAAGAAGAATCTAAATACCGATTTTCACGTCTGTAACATCGTCTGTTTTTAAGATATAGGTATCCTGTTTAAAATATTTAAAATATTCAACCCCCTTTTTTCGCCCCCCAGTTGAATTTTTGAAAAATGGTAAATTATGTGTTTTTTTTTATTTTTCAAGAAGAATCTAAATACCGATTTTCACATCTGTAACATCTTCTGTTTTTGAGCTATAGGTATCGTGTTTAAAATATTCAACCCCCTTTTTCACCCCCTTAGGGGCGGAGTTTCCAAAAATCCTTCCTTAGTGGGTGCCCACATCATAAAAACAGTGCACCTTCAAAATTTCACATTCCTAGGTTAACCGCTTCAATGCGGTGGACGCGCTCAGCGCGTCCAACCGCATTGGTACTTCGCTGAGCGCGTCCTCCCTTTGCAGCCGCGATCAGCCGGTATTCCGGCTGATCGCTCGGCCCCCCGGTGCGGGCTGACATCATCGATGTCAGCCCAGCCTCCGGGACCCCGGCGGGCACGATAGACGTCTATTTCAGGCACCCCCCCCCCGCCATTGCAGGGAAGGTGCCTGAAGGGGAGGGGGGGAAGGTCCTTCGGACCTCTCCCCATCCCCGCGGGCCAGCGATTAAAGGCAGGTACCGCCTGGAAGGGCACAGCCTGCCCTTCCAAGCGGCGGCTGTCTTTAACCCCTAGGGGGCTGGATTGCGATATGGCGCCAACATGTGCCGTATCGCGGTCCCCTCCCGGAGCTGGCCGACATCTTGGATGTCGGCCAAGCTTCCGGGATATCCCCCTAATGACTGGCGTCATCGCGCAGAGCGCGATGGCGCCAGTTTTGAAATTAACCCCTTGCTGCCACCTATAGTGGAGATAGGGGTTCCAATGAACCCCCTATCTCCCGATCCGTGACAGCTAGGGGTTAATGTGTGCTATCATTGGAACGGCCAGAGCGTGGCCTTTCCAATGATACCAAACATGACCATGTAAAATGTAAAAAAAAAAAAAAATAAAAAAAAAAAAACAAAGATTTTTTTTTCTTTTTTTAGATTTATTAGTGCAACAATATTGTTCCCATTTCAATTATAATGTGAACAATGATGCTGCACTAACGATTTTTTCTATGGGGGGCGTTTGCTAAAAAACACGTAATTTTCCCCCAAAAAAGTAACGATTCCTCATTTCTATTTTTTTTAACATGCGCACCCCATAGAAAATATAACCGCAAATGATCGCATTTTAAAATGTGAAAAAAAACACTTTACACATTGTAAATTATTGAAAATTCTAATTTTATTGCATTTTTTGTTATAATATACAGACATGACATAACGTATACATATAATAATGACATATTATGAATCTGCACAGTCTGCCGGAAAGAACGATATATAATATGTCTGGGTCATATATTAAAATAAGGCTTCAAAACGCGGTTAAACATGATGAGCGAAACCGGTTAAAATGAGCTCAGCACAGAGGTGGGAAAAGGCTCAGCAGCGAAAGGGTTAAACGGTTTCAGCTGGGCGTTGATGAGTCAATCAGTCAGGACTTTCGCGTTTATGATAAAAGTATTCAACCCCCCTTTTTGCCCCCCCAAAGGAATTTTCAGAAAATGGTAAAATACGTGTTTTTTTATTTGTCAAGATGAATCTAAATACCGATTTTCACGTCTGTACCATCTTCTGTTTTTAAGATATAGGTATCTTGTTTAAAATATTTAAAATATTCAACCCCCTTTTTTCGCCCCCCCCTAGTCGAATTTTTGAAAAACGGTAAAATACGTTTTTTTTATTTTTCAAGACGAATCTAAATACCGATTTTCACATCTGTAGCATCTTCTGTTTTTGAGCTATAGGTATACTGTTTAAAATATTCAACCCCCTTTTTCACCCCCTTAGGGGCAGAGTTTCCAAAAATCCTTCCTTAGTGGGTGCCTACATCATAAAAACAGTGCACCTTCAAAATTTCACGTTCCTAGGTTAAATGGTTTCAGCTGGGCGTTGATCAGTCAGTGAGTCAGGACTTTCGCGTTTATATATATAGATATATGGGATCGTCCACATATTTTGGAGTTAGTAAGGCCATATAGACATATTCCTATTCATGATTAAAAACATTCATGTTTCCAGTCTGGCACCCCACCAACTTGAAATGTCACCAGCCACCACTGGTGTCTTGTATCAGAAAAGGTTGTGGTGTTTTGGATATGTATGTGAAAGTGACAGGAAGTTGTAAGATTGACTGTGCAATTTGAGATTGAAGTCAATTATCACTCAGAGACCGTGGATCTGGGAGGCAGAATGGATGGGGGAGCCATCATTAATGTGTTTGTGTTGTGGAAACCTCCATAGGGCTGGTAGCTGTAACTATTGTACAAATAATCTGGTGGTGCAGGGTATTGTGGGCATTTCTATGCAAGATATTGTGCTCTATTTACTGTTTAGCACATGACCAATCCTCTCAAACCTTATTTAAATATTTAAAACTAACTGATTTGTTTAGAAACATGGTATTTTAAGAAAAAGAGTGAGGAAGATTCATATATTTGATTTTTTTTTTCTCTTAGTTATGCAGGATTACGGTTTAACGAATATTATAAAGTGAAATCAGAAGTGATTCCACTCCATGCCATGAAATGAAGGGTGTCACTTCAAGACTGAACGCTACAGGAAAGACTGGGCCACTCACAAGGTAAAGGAGAGCTCCACTCATAGAGATCCTTCTGGACATAATAGGACTTTTTTTTAACATGACGCTACACAAAACCAGGATTTTTGCCAATAAAGATCTACATCCAATGTAGCCATTCCAGAGGCATCAGACGTTCAATATAACACCTAGGGACAACTTGGTAGCTCAATGTGACTGCCTGATACTCTGTTTAAAGTTGTTGCTTGAATTTACAAATAAATATAATTCAGTGCCTACATTCTGCACAGTAATACTTGAAGTGCTTTGTGACATGTTATAGTGCCTAATTCAGTTGTGTAGCAATAATAGTAGTTTACACACAAACTCTTCATTATTGTTAAAATTTCCGATGATGATAATGATGGGTTTAACAAATAGTAAAATTTTTGAGTGATTTTGACAATAGAATCTCTATCTCCAAAATAGAAATATATAGGGATATATTCCAAGTGTTAAACTCAAAGGGCCATATTATAATGGTGGCGCTAAAGCGAGTCGCTAACGGTGAAAACCTGTGCCTGCAGGTTTCCCTGTAGCGTCCCCATATTATCACCATATTATGGGTCAGGCGCTAATTCAGCAGCCTGCCCCGTAACGCAGTGCTACCCTCCCTGATACTCGCGGCAGCGCTTCTGCTAAATGTTGCCAAAATGGGAGTGAGATAAAACTAATTTTATTTTCCCTTTTACATGCACAAAAACATGCAGGAAAATACAGTCCTTTTTATTTTAACCCCTTACTCCTGGGCGGGTCATGCCCAGTGGGGGTAGGGTATTAATGCCAGTGGGGCTTATTAGTACTTGCCGACTGCTGCGGCAGGCCCCTCCTCCAGCCCACCTACACAGCCGACACACGGCATCCAGGTTGCAAACCCCCTCCCACCAGGATACATGATTCAGAGAACTGTGTGAAAACACTGGCCTTAGGAGTGCGCCATGGGCCTCAGAATCATATGTAGTGGACAGATACCTCAAAGTAATGTAATGGGGGGGTGCACATTATCAAGCACCTGCTCCCCAGGTTTTGTATTTGCACTTTGAAGCTTTTTCCGGCTGCCGCTGATAACAGTGGCCGCTGATAGCAGTGGCCAAGCTGCAAGTGTGTTTGTGGGTGTGTGCAGGGCCGGTGCTAGACTATTTTGTGCCCTAGGCAGGACCAGCTACTTGCACCCCCCCCCCAAAAAAAGAAAGCTCACATGGGTATATTTGCCTCCAACTCACACATGGAGATATTGCCCCAGCTCTCACATGGAGATATTTGCCCCCAGCTTTCACATGGATATATTGCCCCAGCTCTCACATGGGTATATTTACCCCCAGCTCTTACATGGGTATATTTACCCCCAGCTCTTACATGGGTATATTTGCCTCCAACTCACACATGGGTATATTTGCCTCCAGCTCACACATGGAGATATTGCCCCAGCTAAAACATGGCATGGATATATTGCCCCAGCTAACACATGGATATCTGCCCCAGCACACACATGGGTATCTGCCCCAGCTCACACATGGGTATCTGCCCCAGCACACACATGGGTATCTGCCCCAGCTCACACATGGGTATCTGCCCCAGCTCACACATGGGTATTTGCCCCAGGTCACACATGGGTATTTGCCCCAGGCTCCCCAGCTCACACATGGGTATTTGCCCCAGGCTATCCAGCTCACACATGGGTATCTGCCCCAGGCTCCCCAGCTCACATATGGGTATCTGTCCCGGCTCACACATGGGTATCTGCCCCAGGCTCCCCAGCTCACACATGGGTATTTGCCCCAGGCTCCCCAGCTCACACATGGGTATCTGCCCCAGCTCACACATGGGTATCTGCCCCAGCTCACACATGTGTATTTGCCCCAGGCTCCCCAGCTCACACATGGGTATCTGCCCCAGGCTCCCCAGCTCACACATGGGTACTTGCCGCTCCGTCTCCGCCTCCTCATAGCCAGTCCCAATACGTGCTGGCGTCGCCGCTGGCGTAAAGGAGACGGAGGCGTGGACTTGGTGTAGGAAGCTGGAAGCACCAAGTCCATGCCTCCGTCTCCTTCTCCTTGACGCCGGTTCGTATTGGGGCTGGCTGCAGTACGCGGCCATTTTTTTTTTTTTTTAAATGGTCGGGTCGGCTGCGCCCTAGGCGGGCACTGCGCTCTAGGTGCCCGCCTAGCTGGCCTAGCGGCAGCACCGGCCCTGGGTGTGTGTGTGTGTGTGTGTGTGTGTTCCCACAGGCAGAAGTCTGTGAGCTTTATATCGGTAGAGATCTCTCTGCCTCTCAAACACACAAAACTCCAATCAGAGGATATGTATAAATTGTAAATACGTTGAGGATGGGAATAGAGAAAGAAGAGTTAAGATGAGGATCGAATTGATACTCTAGCAGAGCCTACAACATCTTATGCAATTCGACTGTTACAACCCTGTAACTTAATGCTTCCTATACTTTGTGTCAGAAGTGTTAATTTGCATGCAGGAGGAGAGTAACAAGCGATTTCAATGTCACTCATTATTTTCAACTCAAACCAATATTTAAAAAAGAAAAAAAAGGAGAACCTGATATTAAGTGAATTTGCAAAATTGTCACACATTGCATAGGATGGCACAATCTACCACTTCCTCTATAGCTTGCATAATGACACTAAGACATGGAGTACAGGCAACAACACGCGTGTATGATTGGATGCTGACCCAGTTACGCAAGAGCCATCAGAAGGGGCCTCAGTCATCCTTCAAACGCATCATGTATACGCATCATGTATATTAGGCACACCCTAATGTTGGGTGAAGAGGTCTTTTCCCACCTCCTACATTGACATTTTATATGTCCCTTATCTGGTTCATGATGAAGAGCATAAAACTGACTGTATCTCTGATTACTGGCTTGTTATTGCTGATGAAAAATGTGCATTTTGTGCAAAATCTTCTAAACATGAGTTTTCAATCAATAAATGTTCCATGTGTGCACACCCTAATGCAACGGGCTGTGCACGCCAGTGATATATATATATACACAGACAAGGAAAATATAAATATTACACATGTATATATGCATTGGGATGTAAAATAGCCATTCTGTTATTGAAAGTAACACACCAAATTAGGACAGAAAATATCGTATGAGTTTAACACCCACTGCCGGGTGGGCTGTGCCTGGTGGATGGGTCAAAACACCAGCTGGATGTTCTATAACACCCCGGCTCTCCGGCGTCTCCTCTGCCCTTCCTACACAGCAGATGGGTTGGGCGCATCATTGGCCGCAGTGGATGGCTTGAGTTCAGGTCGTCCCACGGCAGAGAATGATGCGCAGCCCACACACGCTGGTGGGAGGGCTGGAATCAGTCCATAGTTGCCTGCGAGGCATGCTATGCCATCCCATGGTGTTGAGACCCACCCGCCGCGAGGACTGCATAGTACACCCCATGGCGTTAATTGGTTAAGTTATTGTCTGTCTAATTTTGGCATGTTACATTCAGTGAAAGTGCGGTTATTTTTCAATTTAGATTAATGTAAATCATGAAATTAATTAAGTCTAATATTAATACAATTCAACAAAAAAAAATTTTTTAAATACTTGGGGGGGTAATTTTTTGGTTTTGTTTCTGGTTTAGGGGCAAGTGGATCCTGAAATTTAGGGGCCATTAGTAAAAAGGGAGCAATCCTTAGGTGCACTGTCAAATAAAAGCCAGCACAGTGTATCGTGACACAATTCTCCAGAATTACCCCAGTTTTGAAGTGGACCATTATGACCCATTATGGGCTAAATTACAATCTTGCGCCGGTGCAAAAAAACATTAACGCGAGGTGTAAAACCCTTTGCGCTGTACGCCGTATTACATTGTCAGCGCAATAAATGCGCGTAATCGTCTACCGCGGGTGAACCTGCGCAAACGCTGCGTGCGCTTACTGTATGTCACGCATCCTATACTTAACATTGTGAGCGCAAATGCGTTTGTGCGCGGATGGTATTATAATCTTTGCGCAGAAATAGCCGTTGCGCACATAATTTTAGCAACTCCTAAAAGCTGGTGTTAATGGCAAATCTGAACAACCTGGCCAAACCCAAATACACCAGCCCATAAAAAAAAATGCAGCAAAGTATAGTTAAACATTCTACTCATTCCAAACCAATAAAATGGAGAAGTTGTGTGTGCATTTATTATTGCTGCAGCATATATGCTCAGATTGACTTTGGCAGGCGCAAAAACTTAACGTGAGATAATTGTGGTTCTTAATTCTGATTGGCTGAATCACGTAAAAAAACAGTCCGCACTCTGATTTCTGCGCGCAACAGTACTGCGCGAGCATTTGTGCGCGTCTGTTTTATGCGCGTTATTGATCGACAGATGAAAAAACACGCGAGGATTGTAATTCCAGCGGTGATTTACGCGCGTAAATGTTTAATGCTTGGCGCACAAATTCACGCATTGAAGATTGTAATTTAGCCCTATGTCTTCTAAAATGAATTGAGTTTTCCCCTAAAAACACTAGACTGCATTTTAATATTATCATGTGCTGCTGGATAATTAAATTATGGTACAATATTATAAATTTTTATGTAATTGTTTAACATTTATGAAATAAAGAAATTGTGAAACTAATTGGAGCTACAGCATCCTATTTATATGTTTCAAAAAAGTGCTGCATGTGTATATATCTGTCGTTAACCAATGCCCTGTCTTTGTCACCAGGGCACCTTGCATGAGCTGAGATGAAACTCATATATGGGGTTAAAAGCCCAAAAAGCAGGAGACACCACTAGCTAAATGAAGAAAGACAGAATGGCAAGCAGGTGGTGAACACTGTTAGGTTGGGCAGGGATTCTCTATAGATATCCAGGATTTAGACACAGCATGTCCCTGTTGTAATATCATAGTCTGGAGATGTAAACCCGCAAGGCAAAGATAAATAAAACCAATACAAGGCAAGGGAAAAAGGGAACCAAATAAATAATAAACTAGAGGGCAGGGCAAGAACAACAGCAGGACCAGCAGAGAAACACACAGCATATGACTCAAATGAAAAAGCATAGCACTAGGGGAGAAACATCCTTATATACGGAGTTGGTTAAGTACTGTGACAGAAAGGTGATCATGAGGAGAAAACCCTTGACTGGATGCAGGAATGGCAGGGCAAGAACTAAGAGCCAGGCCAGATTGGCTCAACTATAGGGCTCAGGGCCGGAATCGTGACAGTCTTGTCAGTGGACATGAATCATTGAATGAGAACTTTGCAGACTGAAAATTCGTGTCTAATTGTGTGAAACTGGAGAAATTGCCACCATTTTTCCTCTGCAAATATTGAGATGACCATAGTATATATTTATAATAATCTGAGAGAATCTATATTAACATATTTGGAACGCTAATTGTGATGTCATGATAGGCTTGTGTGATGTTTTTGTTTTGGATTCTCATATTGGGCCATTATGACTGTCGGGACTTACCAGGAGTTGGACCCCAGGATGCAGACGATTGCGCAAACGGGGGCAGGTTCAGTTACGCGGTACAGAGCGGGGGTAATCCAGGCATGTGGTCAGACGGTGCAGAGGTCGGGGCCGGCAGAACAGGAGCATGCACAGTAGACAAGCTGGTGTCAAATCCAGAAAGGCAGTGGCAAAAGCAGCCTGACAAATCACGACACATTCAGTGTATGAAAACAACAGTGCAGCAAGAGTTGGATTTTAAAGGCAGGGAAGTGCCATCAGGTGAATGTGCTAATTGTCCATTCACAGCAGGTATAAATCCAGAAGGGGTGATCCCATCATGGGTTCACTGCCGCTGTAGGAAATCACAGTGATCTGAGAGGTCCAGTGGCAGACTGGATAAGAAACAGAACTTAACGGAATATGCATGTCTAGAAAAAAATAATTAATTGACATTTGAACACTTTTTATCTATAGACAAACCATAAATCAATAAAAGTTTTAAAAATGGGTAAAAAATGTTTATTTTCTTGCTTTAAACTGTCATTTCATATTCTCCGGTGACGCCCCTCAGCTAGGGGTGTTTCAGCAGCTCACACTTCCTGAATATTCTCCGCCTCCTCCCCACCCACTACTCTGCCCATCAAAGCTTCACATGAACTACATTTCCTGCTCCATCTTGCCCACAGCCCCCCATGCACCCCATTACTTCACATACTCAGCTATTACCCTCACCTAGTGTGTCACCCCTCTCCTCTTAGATTGTAAGCTCTTGGGCAGGGTCCTCTCTCCTACTCTTATGTGTGTTTAACTTGTATGGACATTTGTTATTCTGCCTCTCCCATTGTACAGCGCTATGGAACTTGCTAGCGCTTTATAAATACCTGTGACTGTACGAACTAACACAAGCTGTGCAGCTTAGGACCTCAGACTGGGGAATCTGAGGAACTGAATATTAGCGATCTCTGCAACTGTGAATGAAAGCAAAACACACTCACTTGCTGACTCGATCACACACTCACGCTTTCTCATACACAGACTCACCCACTGAGACACTCACTTGTGCTCTTTCATGATTTACATACTCACTCAAACTCCCTCACAGTCACTTACTCTCATACGCTTTCTTGTGCTGTCTGTCTCTTGTGTGCACTCTCTTTCTCTGCACCTTTTCTTGGTGGCCCTCTGCTTTATCTTGCTGTCTTTCTCTCTTTACTGTTTCTTGCTGTGTCTCTCTGTGCTTTTCTTCGTTGTCCCTCTCTCTGCTGTCTGTTTTTCTTTCCTTCCCTGTCTCTGCAGTAGCTGGGGGAGAAAGTTCAGCCCTGCCCTCGCCTCAGCTCACAGTGCAGGAGTGAGGAGGAGCAACTCAAACGCACATGCCCAGTGCGTATTTTATCTATACCTATTGTATAGTCATTGGTTACCTCAAAGTGCCCCCTGAGGTGGGTGTGAAAAACTTCAAGAAAGAAAAGCAGGTAAATATGAAAAAATATAATATTTATTTGCTTTTTATGCCTGCTGAAGGAGACTACTGGCTGACTCAAAAGGCATTGCATGTTTTTAAAAGCACACTAGCAAAGCATGCATGTCCCTTTAAGTCCGTGGGTTCAAACCCTGACAGGGGGCTTAAAGGGCGGACCCAGGCTGCAGGGCAGCCATCAGGGCATTACGCCCCATGCTGTAGTAAGGGGCCCACCGTCGGCAGCGCCCTTCCTTTTTGTCAGTTCCGGTATCGGACTCTAGGAGTCCGAATCCAGAGCTGTGTACTGGCCGGCCACTTCCTGGCTGGCTGGCTGGGCCGGCGAAGCAGCGTGCATGTGCCTTCATAGCACGTTGCTTTGGCTCTGCCCTCCAGTCACATGTGTGAGAGATACAGAGAAGACATGGAGAAGAAGAGAAGACGTGGAGAAGAAAGAGCACAGAGCAGGAGAAGAAGAAGCAGAAGAAGAAGAAGCAGAAGAAGAAGGAACAGAAGGAGAAGAAGACCGGGACAGAAGACTGGTGGAGCGGTGAGCCAAGGCCCAGCCAGACCTAAGGGCCCAGCCAGACCCCAGGGCCCAGTCAGACCCCAAGGCCCAGTCAGACCCCAAGGCCCAGCCAGACCCCAAGGCCCAGTCAGACCCCAGGGCCCAGCCAGACCCCAGGCCCAGCCAGATCTCAGGCCCAGCCAGACCTCAAGGCCCAGCCAGACCTCAGGCCCAGCCAGACCCCAGGCTCACCCAGACCCCAAGGCCCAGCCAGACCTCAAGGCCCAGCCAGACCTCAGGCCCAGCCAGACCCCAGGCCCAGCCAGACCCCAGTGCCCAGCCAGACCCCAAGGCCCAGCCAGACTTCCAGCCCAGCCAGACCCTAGGGCCTAACCAAGGCCCATCCAGATGCCCAGCCAGAGCCCAGCCAGACCCCAGGGCCCAGCTAAGGCCTAGCCAGACCCCAGGGCCAGTCAGACCCCAAGGCCCAGTCAGACCCCAAGGCCCAGCCAGACCCCAAGGCCCAGTCAGACCCCAGGGCCCAGCCAGACCCCAGGCCCAGCCAGATCTCAGGCCCAGCCAGACCTCAAGGCCCAGCCAGACCTCAGGCCCAGCCAGACCCCAGGCTCACCCAGACCCCAAGGCCCAGCCAGACCTCAAGGCCCAGCCAGACCTCAGGCCCAGCCAGACCCCAGGCCCAGCCAGACCCCAGTGCCCAGCCAGACCCCAAGGCCCAGCCAGACTTCCAGCCCAGCCAGACCCTAGGGCCTAACCAAGGCCCATCCAGATGCCCAGCCAGAGCCCAGCCAGACCCCAGGGCCCAGCTAAGGCCTAGCCAGACCCCAGGGCCCAGCCAAACCAAGGCCCAGACACCAAGACCCAGCCAGACCCCAGGGTGCAGCCAGACCCAGGAAGACACCCAGGGCCCAGCCAAACCAAGGCTCAGACACCAAGGCCCAGCCAGACTCCAGGGCCTAACCAAGGCTCAGCCAGACCCCAGGGCCTAACCAGGGCTCAGCCAAGGCCCAGCCAGACCCCAGGGCTCAACCAAGGCCCAGCCAGGCCCCAGACAAGACCCAAGGCCCAGACCAGCCCCAGCAAAGGCCCAGCCAGGGCCCAGACAAACCCAAAGACCCAGCTAAGCCCATAGGCCCAGACCAGCCCCTGGTTCCAGGCCAGCCTTCAGGGCCTAGGCCAGCCCAAGGGCCCAGCCAAGCTCAAGGGTCATCATACACACAGTACATTTCTGTGAGTTTTATTGCTGTTGAGCTCTGATACGCTCATACACACTGCACATTGCTGTGAGTTTTATTGCTGTGGAACTGTGTTATGTCCTTTTTTTTCTTTGGAAGGGGGCGAAAAGCTGTTAAGGGTTGAGGGAGTGCACGGGGTCTCCATCGTGAGGTTCGGGGCCCCATCATTTCTGATGGCTGCCCGGCCTGGCTGTCTGCAGGGCTCTGGGTTGAGCATGACAGTGACATCATCTATGGTGACATCGAATGGGCCTTTGTGATATTTTGAAAGTAAACAAGGGAATGACACAACATAATCTCTCTTGATTATTGTTTATTAGGAGCAGACCAGTAGTGGTTTGGCTCTAAGAGAGCCTTTTTCAAGCCTTACAAGGCTCGAGAATGAGAGACAATTCCTGCCTATATGGAGAAAAAACTTTAGAATCATCTCAACACATGGCTTTATTGGGACAGATATCTCTCATCTTATACTGGTCATACCAGTTCTGTGTAACATCTAGACCGGGGTTATCAAACTTGTCTCTCCAGATGTTTTGGAACTACATCTCTCATGGGGCATCATGGGTGATGTAGTTCCAAATATCTGGAGGGCCAAGTTTGATGACCCCTGGTCTAGACTTGGTGTGCATTGGGATCAGAGGGTAGGCGGTGGCCCTCTTTTAGTGGGAGCTAGATCTCAAGCATCTCTCGGCTGTCATCTTCCATTCTGCTCTCTCACCTCAGTCTATGTTTGTTTCCTCTTACTGCTTGCTTTTTATCCTTTATTTACATTTTCCCTATTCCTCTTTGCTTTTCTTTTCTCTTTCCACACTGTTTCCTTGGTCTCTTTCCCATCAAGACAGAAATCTTGTCAGGTTTCTGATGGTCTGTCTATCTACCTGAAGAGGTTAAACCAGTTTCCCATACTTCTAGAATATTCCCTCTCCTTTAATCCTCACTCCTATGCCCCCTCCTGTTTTCCTGCTTTGTTTAACATACCAGGTGACTTGTTTTTCACTTACTTTCTGTCATGTCTAAAACCACTTATTCGTGAGATAAGCAAAATAGCTATTTTGCTTATGTTGGAAGGTCTTTGTTTGAAAATGTGTTTAAGACAATTTATTATATCTGATTGGATTAAGATCTGATAATTTGATAGATTTGTACATTCTACTAAAACTGCTTAAATACAAATAGCAAAAAAAAGAGTCAATTTTCTAGCGCTTGTAACACACCTTTTGCTTCCGGTGCTTATGTTCTATTTTTCCCAATGCTGGTGAGTTAGGGGAAAAGATAAGGACCACGGCAGGATATATATACGAATACTCACACAGGTATAGTAGACTACACTCAGTTTAACAGTTTTGGTGTAGTCGACAGGATTCTCATGATAGAGACCAGATTTTTAAAATTAAATCTGGGGATTTTTTTTTTATTGGCAAATGGTAAAAGAAAAAACGATTTTATTAGTATATTTTAATCAAATTCTATATGCATGTATTTGGTATGTGCAGTATGGAGTCACTGTATGATATGTATATGATACAGTTAAACCCCGAAGTGCAGTTAATCTTAAAATTACCCGGGTAAACCTGACATTACCCAAAACCGCTTGGTAAAGCTGCAAAAAAATGAAAAATTCAGACTTTACCCGGGTAATCTTAGCACTAACCAGCCGCCCTTGGGTAACAGTCTGGAAGAGCTGAAAAATTTGCACTTTACCCAGAGGATCTGCAGACTATCCAACCCCATTTGATTAAAACCGAATTTTGTTATCGTTCAGATAAAAGTCTGAAGCTTTTTAATTTCCTGTATGAACATAAATATACTGTAATTCAATTATGATTTATAAAAGCCTGCTCTAATGCAGGGTTGTGGTTTCCACCCGTCCTTTCCCCCCTCCTTTTATTATGGCATGTGATCTTGTTAGGAATGCTGATTTGAATCCAGACCATATCCTGGTATATCCTGGGCACTACGCACTGAGGAAGGGGCTGCGACCCCGAAACGTCTGTGTATTTTCTTGTCCTCACTGGAATTAAATTGGGTATCACTAGTGGACCCTATTCAAGCAGCGCTGGTATTGTATTACTTTTTCTTCATATCCTGGTATAGTGAGGATCCTTTTTTATAAGGACAGAAATGCTGGAAAAGTGCACGAAAGCTGGAAGACAGAAAAGGATTTCTTGCGAACCATATATGGTAATAAGTGCCTATGTCTGACTGTTGGTTAAACTCTGACGTAGAAATGTATCTGCTCTGATTGGCTGTTATATCACATTCCTGTGTGGGGTGGATATGAAACTTTGTCTATAACGAGCGTTTCTATTGGATGTTGAAATCTAATAAATTGGTCTGTCTAAACAAAGACATTCAGACATGATGCAGCTATACCTTCTGTGTGGTTGATATTACTGTCTCCGCTAGCGTCAGCGCTCATTTTATTTATAATATTTTCTTATTTGGGAAGAAACTTGCAGATGTTTATTGGAATTCCATATATGATAATTATATTGATTCGATTAGCTAAAATTATTATTTAACAGCTGGTGTCAGAAATGAGATCTAGTAATTCAACTGTTTGAGATGATTTATTTTATTTTTATCTCATGTTAAACAGTTGCCTATATAGAAAAAGAGACTTTTCCTCTTGGCTTGACTTTTGTTAAGGCTCTGGCACACTCACTTTGTCTTGGTTTGTTTTTGTTATTTTGTGTTTATTGTAGTAAAGGAAAAATCGTTTAAGGACCTCACGTGTGTTGTTCACTCACCCGTTTAAGGCTCTGGCTGTAAGAGTCTAAAGTGCTGGAGTATTCATTGTGTCACTCACCCAGGAAACAGACGTTTCTAGCGTTAATGGTAGTCGCTCTTGGGTCATATGGTGGTTCTCTTAATTCACATCGTCCATATGGATCACATAAAAAGAAGCAAATAGCATAATAGTGCAGAGCGTACTATACAATTGATTGTAAAGGATTATTATATGATGGTTCCACTCACAAATATAGAGCCCCAACACTGGCTCTGAGTGGGTAGACGCGTTTGGGTACTTTGCTTCTCTACTTTTTTTTTTTTAATTTTTATTTTGTAAGTAAGTCTGCGTACAAACAGAGTAAAGTAAGGGCCACGCAGGGCCATCCAACACTGTCATCAGAAAAACAACAACATACGAAAAACAATAAACATCCCCAAATAGAGGGGTCTCAGCTATATATATCAGAGAAAAGGGGAGGGGTAACGCAAAAGTCTAGGTGTGAAAATCTAGATAATCCCCAGACGGGGATCATCAGCAACAAAGTCATCAAGATCCTTTGTAAAATGGGGGGTCACATAAAAATAGAAAGTCGCTTCAAAGATAGAAATACTCTGCTGATAAAGGAGGGGGGCTGGAGCAGGGGAGAATTGAAGCAGGAAGGCAGCTCGATAATAAACAGAGGTCTCCAGATAGTAAAGGTGCTCAGCATGAGGGGGGGGCGAACAAAATGTCACCGAAAATCTCAGCTGAAATAAAAATAAAAATCAATCAGCTCAGCCCGTGTACAGCCAGATAAAGCTGTATGTAGCAACAGCAAGCACGTGTCCTCTTCGGAGGGACCGGACAGATGGCTCTCAGGGGTGTGCAGCCGAGGCCAGGACCACGCTGCGGGACCAAGGCACGCACCGCAGCCCTCCAGGATGGTGTTCCCCAGCACCCGGCCGCATCTTCACATCACATCGAAGCGCCTCGGGGGTCTCAGCTACAGCTGCCTTCTCCACAGATACCATTGAATCTTCTGCAGGGCGGACCAGATCGGGGAGATCCACCGCACGTTCAGCCGGCGGCAAGGTCTTCTCCGCCAGGGGGATGCCCGCGTCTCCACATGCGCCTCCCGACGTCCACAGAGCACCCCCATTAGCTTATGCCAGGAGCCTCTTGTCAACGGGCTCCCCTCATCCTCCGGCAGCGACCGCAGGCACTCCTCCAGGTCCTCAAACACAGCCTCCAAGGTCCTGAGTGTAGGAGGGTATGTCCGTTGACGCCGCTCCACATCCACCGCCATCTGCTCTGCCACGGGGACAGCCGTCTCGGTCAGATCATGGGGGCCCTCCACTCTCCGACCCCGCAGCCGCCAAGCACCCGAAGCCTGGAACGTCATAGAGATAGGTATGGGCGACAAGGGGTAGGCCTGACGATCCACAATAGGCTTCAAAGTGAAACAAAATGGCCACCGTCACCACGAGGCAGCAGTCATCCGCAGTAACTTCATTCTCTGGTCCGGAGGGGGGAACCAAGCGGCCTCCGGACAATGTGTTACCGACAGCCAGCCGCTCAGGGACCCTTTCAAGGGCAAACTCTGTGGTAAAAGTCTCTGAAATGCCCCCATTTTGAGCAGACGTGTGGAGCTCCTGTAATACACGTCCACTCTCACGAGCAGCTGGCCACGCCCCCTGCTTCTCTACTTTTAGGCTAGGGTCAGAGTGGGGCAGTCGGAACGCGCGTGCAGGCGCACTAAATCACGGCGGCAGTAGCAGCACATAACGGCCAATGACGGCCAATATACGCAGTACGTGCGTACAAAAGTGCGCCGACACCACGCAACCGGCAAATGAACGCATTTTTCTCAGAACGTGAAACCGCTGCTACAGACGTACAGAGTGCGCTGCGGCCGCATGGCAGCGTGTGTGCGTGATTAGGAGACGTCAGACGCTGCTAGTGTGCGGCCTACATAACGTTCAAACAGCCGGATTTCCCTAGAATTGCGTTGGTGAGTACCTGCGACTGTGCGACTGTGGTCGTCTGACCACTTAAGCGTATTCCGTGAAAAAATGCGTGCGCACGCATCGACGTACATTTTGACGGTGGCCGCAGAAAATGCGCTCATCTGTCCCTAGCCTCAAGGTGACCCACGCCCTTCAATGAAAGAATAGTCTTCCAGTATAGAGTATATGTAAAGACATAAAAACAAGCGAGCTTCCTTGTGTAGATCCACTGTTTCAGAGGTGCAATTATAAAATATGAAATGCCAACTCACATTTGGTGGAGCTTTAGACCAAGCTCTAGGTGGGAGCTCCTATGGACTTATTGCCAGGTTAAGTCCATAAAAACCCTTTGGAATTCCAGAACACCGGGGACTTGTACTTCAAATTTTTTTTATTAAAACATAAACAAATAAAATAAAGTAAACCTGATGCAGCCAGGTAACCAGGACGTGTTTCGGCAAGTTATATGGCTTCCTCAGCTGGTTTACAGGTAATTTTAAACAAACTGTTTATATAGTGTCCTCTTAATAATAAAATTGTCCCCACATGTTCTAATCCCGCGGTTGGTGTGCGCTCCATGCCTCGAATCGTATGTTCCTTTATGTTGCGGCGGGCGCCGCCATCTTGCGCATGCGCTCAGGCAGCGCTTGTGTTTCACCTTGCGTTTCACGCTGTACTTCCGGTCGATACATCCGTTCCAACGTGCGTGTCATGCTGTGTTTCCGATTAGATAGTCTTCTACTCCCTTTTCAGCTGCATAGTGCTGCCTTGCAGCTGCCATCCGTGATGCCCAATTACATATATATACAGTTGTGTTCAAAATTATTCAACCCCCACTGAAATTGAGTGTTTTGGCCAGTTTGACATTGATTTTGATCATTCAGTCATCTTGCTTACAATTAAATCAAAGAGGCACGTGTAGGTCAGACAAATATAACATAACATTTATAATGAAATAACCACAAATGTCTTTTCTGTGCTCACATCATTATCAGTTTTATTCAACCCCCAAGTGACATTCAATCTTAGTACTTAGTACAACATCCTTTTACAGTTATAACAGCTTTTAAACGTGAAGCATAGCTTGACACAAGTGTCTTGCAGCGATCTACGGGTATCTTCGCCCATTCGTCATGGGCAAAAGCCTCCAGTTCAGTCACATTCTTAGGCTGGCGCACTGCAACTGCTTTCTTTAAGTCCCACCAGAGGTTCTCAATCGGATTTAAGTTAGGTGACTGCGATGGCCACTCCAAAATGTTCCAGCCTACCCACCCGGTTGGCCCATATTTCAGGGAACACAGGTCTCTGTTGGAGATGTCTTACCGGCACTGGCTCATTATTGCATACTTTCTGGCTTTGTCCCATGCTGGGGGGATATTGGGAAAAGATAAATAGGTTGATCTCCCATTGTACTTCACTTAAACTCCCACTTTGTCCGAAAATGTACCTCTTACACCTTATACCTGTCATAGGAGGTTTATCTCCATGGTACTTGGTACAGCTAAAATTGTAATAGCTAGACATTGGCGGTCCTCTATGTGTCCCTCTATGAAGGAAGTTATGGGGGCCCTAGAAAATGTTTTCAAATATGAGGAAATGTTTCACACCGCGAACAATTCTATGTGCCTGCTACATGATACGTGGGAGGGATGGAAGATGTTTGTTGAATCTGGAAATCTGATATAAGATATGTCGACTGTAAGATGATAGTGCTGCCATGCTTTCTGTTTTATGTTAGTTTAGGAATTATAAGTTATTAGAAAATGGAGTGCGCACAACTGACCCCCTTTTTCAGTTTACGGAGATAATCCAATTGAATTATATTGTTTATTGCCATTGATGCTCATTTATGCTTCTTCCTTTGGATGGTTCTTTCATTTAAATGTATGTACCACTTTTTGTGTAAACTCCAATAAAAATTCTTTATATGAAAAAAAAACAAAATGTTCCAGCCTTTAATCTGCAACCATGCTCTAGTGGACTTGGAGGTATGCTTGGGATCATTGTCCTGTTGAAAGGTCCAACGTCTCCCAAGCCTCAGGTTTGTGACGGACTGCATCACATTGTCATCCAATATCTCCTGGTACTGAAGAGAATTCATGGTACCTTGCACACGCTGAAGCTTCCCTGTACCTGCAGAAGCAAAACAGCCCCAAAGCATGATTGACGCCCCGCCATGCTTCACAGTAGGCAAGGTGTTCTTTTCTTCATAGGCCTTGTTCTTCCTCCTCCAAACATAGCGTTAATCCATGGGCCCAAACAGTTCTAATTTTGTTTCATCAGTCCACAGAACACTATCCCAAAACTTCTGTGGTTTGTCCACATGACTTTTGGCATACTGCAGTCGACTCTTCTTATTCTTTGGAGACAACAAGGGGGTGCGCCTGGGAGTTCTGGCATGGAGGCCTTCATTACGCAGTGTGCGCCGTATTGTCTGAGCTGAAACTTCAGTACCCACATCTGACAAATCTTTTCTCAGTTCCTCAGCAGTCACACGGGGACTTTTCTCCACTCTACGCTTCAGGTAGCGCACAGCAGTCGAAGTCAGCATCTTCTTTCTGCCACGACCAGGTAGCGTTTCAACAGTGCCCTTTGCCTTGAATTTGCGAATGATGCTTCCTTTGGTCTCTCTTGTTATGTTTAACATCTTTGCAATCTTCTTATAGCCATTGCCCTTCCTGTGAAGAGTAATCACCTCTTCTCTTGTCTTCCTGGAGCATTCTCTTGACTTCACCATGTTTGTAACCACACCAGTAAATGTCTAGAAGGAGCTGAGTATCAGTCATTTTAAAGCTGCCTAATTGGTGCTAATTATGCTTTATTGCTGCTCCGTGACATCCACAGGTGTTTTCAATACCTGATTGAAAACACTTGAATGAACCTCTGTTCAGTGGTTGTCTTTAAGGGGTTGAATAATTGTGTCAATGAAGAATTCACAAAAGAAACATTTACTACTGTATTACAAAACCAATTGATGTCATTTTAGTTGCATATGGTTCTTTAAAAAGTCCTTGTAGGATTTCATTCTGAATACAATTACAAATGTACACTAAATTCCCTAAAACCCTTTACAGCATTGGGGGTTGAATAATTTTGAACACAACTGTATCTTTATCTGAGGGGAAAACGAGTTTTGTCCTAGCAATAACTAACTAAAGACTCCACATTAGTTATTGCTAGGACTAAACTCGTTTGTGAGTTGGCATTTCATATTTTATAATTGCACCTCTGAAACAGTGGATCTACACAAGGAAGTTTGCTTGTTTTTATGTCTTTATATATACTATATATTGGAAGAAGAGTCTTTCATCGAAGGGCGTGGGTCACCTTAAAAGTAGAGAAGGAGGGGGCGTGGCCGGCTGCTCGAGAGAGTGGACGTGTATTACAGGAGTCGGACGTCAGTCCCGTGTGAGCGCACGCTTTTGATATATATATATTGTAATATCAGCGCCAATCATTCACTCTTTGCCCTTGTGGGCTATTGCTACAACGTGTATTACAGGAGCTCCGCATGTCTGCTCAAAACGGGGGCATTTCAGAGACTTTTACCGCAGAGTTTACCCTTGGAAGGGTCCCTGAGCGGCTGGCTGTCGGTAACACATTTTCCGGAGGCCGCTTGGTTCCCCCCCTCCGGACCAGAGACTGAAGTTACTGTGGATGACTGCTGCCTCGTGGTGACGGTGGCCATCTTGTTTCATTTTGAGGCCTATTTTGGATCAGTGGGCCTACCCCTTGTTGCCCATACCTAGGCGCTCCCACCTAGAGCTTGGTCTAAAGCTCCACCAAATGTGAGTTGGCATTTCATATTTTATAATTGCACCTCTGAAACAGTGATCTACACAAGGAAGTTTGCTTGTTTTTATGTCTTTTCATATACTCTATATTGGAAGAAGATTCTTTCATCGAAGGGTGTGGGTCACCTTAAAAGTAGAGAAGCAAAGTACCCAAACACGTCTACCCACTCAGAGTCAGTGTTGGAACCATCAAATAATAATCTTTTACAATCAATTGTATAGTACGCTCTGCACTATTATGCTATTTGCTTCTTTTTATGTGATCCATATGGACGATGTGAATTAAGAGAACCACCATATGACCCAAGAGCGACTACCATTGCGCTACCAGATACATATTCTCACATTGATAACACACTGGTTTGGGGGAAACCACTGATATTCTGGTTTGGCATTGGGGAACTGGTGGCGGTACAAGCAAGGGCACCTACCATTTCTTTTTCTTTCGTTTCTAGCGTTGAGTATGTGTATATCGGTTGGTCTGTCTATTGGTCTGTCTGTCCGTATTGTAGCTCCGTTGTGTTTTGGAGTTTTTTGACTAAGTCCATACCTGCTTGTAATTTGAGCATTTTATTTTAATTGGTTAGATCTGTCTGGTTTCTTCTCATATAGCAAAATGGTTTCCTTTGTTTCCCATTGAGAGTCAATCCCTTTGCGCAGCTGTTTGTCTGTTCACGCTGTCTGGTTTCTGTATTATTTTCGCTAACTATTTTTTTAAATTATTTTATTGCTGATATTTTTTATTTTTTTATTTACATGATTTAAATGCAATGTTTTTTTTTTTTCAGATATGTTTTTGTATTTTATTACTTATCAATTATGAATTAGAAACAGTGACGTCTTTCATGTTTTATATTTTTATTATAATATGCAGCTGCCTAAACTTCTCTGTAACCAAAAAATGAAACACCAGTCAGGACCTGACCAAATCCCAGCAATGCTGCTGAAAATCAGTGCGCCGGCAATTGCAAAACCTGTCGCAACCCTAATCAATGAATCACTGGCGACTGGATATATACCCAAACTCTGGAAGACTGCGAGAGTGGTACCTACCCATAAAAGTGGAGACAATACTTTGGTATCCAGCTACCATCCAATATGATTGCTTCCTATAATGTCAAAAATCCTGGAAAAATGTGTTTACACTCAATTACGCGATTACTATCAGTATTGGAACTATTTAACCCCAGATCAATCCGGCTTCCGTCCAAATCATTCTACCACAACTGCCCATTTAAAAGTTTCCAATGATATCCAGGCTGGTATGGAACAAGGAAACCTAACTGGAGCCATCTTCCTTGATTTTGCCAAGGCCTTTGACACAGTAGACCATGGCATCTTATTACAAAAATTTAAAAACTCTGGTATTGGTGTTGCTAACATGGCATGCTAACCTGGTTTCAATCATATGTGTCTGATCGGTTGCAATATGTGTACATTTCTGACAGCACTTCCCTCCCCCTCCCAGTCACGTGCGGTGTACCCCAAGGCTTGATACTCGGCCCCCTGCTATTCACAATATTCATAAATGATCTGCCCAATGTCTGCAAAGCCTCAACTGTACACAGACGACACTGTACCAGCAAACCAGATCTCCCACAGCTGGAGGCCGTGCTGCAAGACCAATTCACAGAGGTAGAAAAGTGGATCAAAGATAACAAACTTTTTCTAAATGCTGTCAAAACTGTTACAATGCTCTTTGGAACAGCACCTAAACTGCACAAGTTGCAAACACCCCATCTATGTGTCAGGACAAAATCAAATGGCACGCTGACCACAGTCACTTCTCTCAAATATCTAGGTATGTGGTTAGACCCAAATCTATCCTTTGGCCCCCACATTGCAAAACTTTCATCTAAAATTTACCCCAAACTAGGTGCCCTGTACAGAAACAAATCCTGCCTGAGCCCCGCGGTAAGAAAGCAGATTGTACAACAAATGCTTATGCCAGCTATTGAATACGGAGATGTAGTGTATGCAGCCGCCCCGCAAACGCACCTCCAGAAACTTACTACATTGTAGAACTCATTCTGTCACTTTGTGCTACAATGTAACTACATGACCCAGCATGTGACATGTTAAAAGAACTAAACTGGCCGTCGTTGGAATCTAAACGCACCCTTCACCTTTCCAACCTGGTGTTTAAGAGCTTTTCTGGGAAGCTACCACCCTACCTGAATAGGCTGCTTCCCTCAGCAGTTCCCTCATCCTATAACCTCCGCTCCAGGACCAGCACCTTACTTGCAATACCACAATACAAAAAGCAAGTGGCAAGTGGTTATTATGGAATAACCTCCCAGACGCCATCAAATCTTCCCCCAGTCTAAAGTCCCTTAAGAGCTCCATATTAACATACCTCAATAAGGAATGCACCTGTAAACATGTAACATAGTGACTATATTTCCTACATATTTATTTTCTGTTAATCTGTATATTTGTTTTGTGTTAATTTCTTGCATTTTACTACTTTGTATTTCTGTAACCATGTTCTTGAACCCAGGACATACTTGAAAACGAGAGAAATCTCAATGTATCCTTCCTGGTAAAATCCTTTATAAATAAATAAATAAAATAAAATTTCTCTCTCTATATATGTATATATAGAGACTACCTACCTTAATACAGTTGCTTGTCTCCTATGATTTCTACTGCTTAGCCTCGAGTAAAAAAAAAAGAGGAAACGGACAATAGCAGCTTTGCTTTCACATTACCTTTCAAACGCGCCTGCTAACTAATTTTTTTCTCTCATAAATTCTTGTAGAAAAAGTTTTCTTTCTTTGTTTTTTATAAGGATTGTTTTTTCTGTGTTCAATTATTCTCTTTATCTCTCTTCTTGATCTAAACCAAATGTGAGTTTTTTTTTGGAATGCATGTTGGATAATGGAATATGTAATTATTTTTGTTGTTCTGCTAGGAGTATCTATTAGGGATTATTAGACAGTGTATAACAAATAGTAATACTATTCTGATAATTTGTTATCATTATTGATTTTTAAATTATCCAGAGATTTAAAAGGGGCGTGGTCGGTTATTTTTCTCTGGTCTTTATTTGAGTCCAGGACAAAAGATTGACCACACCTTAATATAAGTTATATGTTTTGCATAAGGGATGTGCATGCCTGTGTAGTCTTCTTTGTTACTGAACGAATGATAATCTCTATTAAAGGTATAATAATAATAATAATATTTGAATTCCGTATTAAATAATTGCCAAAATGTTACGTGCAATGGTCCGTCTGGTGGCGTTAGAAAGAGATCAAATTGCAGAATTCACACTCCTATGGTTCTTACTGGGACGAATTTGTCTCCGGCGGACTGAGACTTCCACCGCCACCCTCTACTGACTAGACTTCTGTCGTGTCACAATTCCTCTACACAATGGGAGGCTGCGGCGTCTGGACTAGGGCCGATACCCTCTGTACCCTATGGACGATTTTGGTTCAGGAAGCTATGTGGCTTTTCCCCCCTTCTGTTAATCCACCCCCTTTTTTTTCTTCCCCCCACTCTCACTCATCCTTTTCCTTTTCTCCCCTTATCTTTTCTGTCATTCTTTCTATATGCTGTACTCTAATTCTACATATTTGTCTCTTTATCTGTTCTCTGTCACAATTATTTGAGATTGATGTGCACTTAAGCTCGGTCACATTCCATCACACTCTGAAATGGCAAAAGGTTGAACCGGATTACTACGAAACACTGCTCCCATTTCAAGATTTGTTTCACCAAACAATATGTTCTTCTCTTGAGAAATGTGATCTGCTCTATGTCTTTGTACCACTTTTTTGACATTTCTTGCGCATGTTGAACTTTTCTACTTGATACTTGTTTCTACTTGTTGGCATGTGTATCTCCTGTTATTTCTGCCTAATAGAATTTTATAAGTAAAAAAAAAAGAAAATTGCCAAAATGACTGACTGAAGTCATTTACAGGTTCTGTAACCTGTACAATAGAATATATATATATATAAATGTTCATCATAATACAGTAGGCAAAGAGGACCTGTTTAAGAGCTTACAATCAAAAAGGATAGAGTGATATTGAAGGATTAGAGTTAATTGAGAATATGAAGTATTAAAGTTTACGTGGATTGTGTGGAAAGCGCCAACAGGTTCTGTAGTGCTGTACAAAGGAATGTTAAAGTATGTTAGTACCTAGAAGAAATAAGAAAAAGAAAAAAAGGAAATTAGGCAGATTTATTTGGTATTCAGGTGATAAGTGGGGATAGAAGGTTTTTTTTTACAAAAGGAGATAAAAGATTGTAATTTAATATCCTAAGCATTGTTTATTTTCTTTTCAGAAAACATTTGATTAATTAGGTCATATTGCTAAATGGGGATTTGTGCACATAAATATTTGATAATTATTTTTAACATGCCCTTCTATACGTTTTCTTTTTCCCCAGTTTATGATATCTGTGTTATGTGTTTTTTTTTTAATATACTGGAGAATGTAAGACATTGGTGACCGTTGCAAAAGCAAAAAAAGTTTTCACATTCTTCTCCTAGCCCCCTCCATCACATCTTTCTAATAACTCCTCCTTTTTTTTCTCTTAGTTCCTTTGTGTCCAAAATTTACTGAATGTTACAAGTTTTAACCATGTAAGTTTTACCCATGTAAGTTTTAAAGTTTGACAGGTTATTAATATTTTTTTTCCAAGTTTTTTTGATTTAGGTGAAAAATTACCCGAGTAACGCATGCCAACGCATATTGCAACTATTGCTGATCAAGCTAGATGGAAGATCATTTGATACCAATATCGATATAGCTATTTAAATTGAAGGAAATTTACTCAAACACACATTATCATTTCACATTGCAATGTTTTCTCCACCAGATAACAAGAAAGGAATTATTAGACACTGGGCAATAAGACATTCTAACAAAAGGAGTTGTATTTCATCTTAAATAATATGAAGGAAGAAGAAATTTTATCAACAACTCATCGATTACTTATGCGATTAAAGAAGATCATTGATTTGGAAATAAAATTTAAAACATGTCAATTACTGACATGTCAGTTTCACAAAACAGTTATATTTGATTTTAAACCATTAAGACAGAAGATAAAGAAAGAAGAAAAATAATGTATTTTTATATGTTGATGGATTATTATTGCGTTGTCTAAGTGATAATTATTCTGTATATTTTATTTTATATTTTATTATTTTTGTTGTCTGGTTACAATTAATATTGTTCAAATTCCCTGACATTTAGGATTATTGGAGATCACATCCAATTAAAATTAGAGTTAGTTAATGTATCTAGGAAACATATAATTTAATGCATTTGCATAAATACATTTCATGACATATATAGTGTTGAATGGAATATAGTTTAATTCAGGTCTAAATGATTGTAGGAAAGTTTTAATTCGGTAAAATTATAAATTGTTTTTATTTTTTGATTTTATTAGGATTGGTGTGTTTTATAAACTCCAGTTTGTTTCAAAACACCAAACAAGAATGGATAAGATATCAATATATTATTTTTGATATTAAAATGGGTGAAATATGCACTTCGGTTATATTTCCTTTTGAGCCAAAGTTGCGTTTATATATATATATTTTTTCTAATGCAAAGAGTCAGAAGTAGTATGATTTTCTTTTTTTGTTGCGTAAGGTCCATAGGCTTTGCGGGGAAATTTTACAATTTATTATCTGTGTCTCTTGTGTAAATTAAAATTTTTATTGCTTTCGTGCATCTGAGAGTGATGTATGAAAATGAATGAATGTGTATATGATTAGAGGGTTATTTTCTTTCTTTACTTTTGCTAAAACCGTGTCACATCTTTATCATCTCAAGAAATCTGACAGTCACAATGACTGCATATGGAACGAATCATGGACATTTTGTGTCACGGTTAAAGGTCAGAGGTAATAAGCAACCAGCGCAAAGAGACAGCTCAGTCTAGAGGAGGAGCTTACAGTCTATTATATTGATTTGATTAGCTAAAATTATTATTTAACAGTAACAGAATATGTTTCTTATATGAATGTTAAAGAGTTACATGATCTTTATTATGTGTCATAAGTGCTAATATATCATTTATAAAACAATAACCATTAGGCTACTCTTTATATAATATCTTTATCTTCATAAATTCATTTTCAGACAATTAACTCTCAGAGTTACATGACAGTTATTTAGTCTGGTATGTGACTGGATACAATTTGGTTAAAAATAACAAAAAACAATTTTGTCAGATAATGGTTTGCAGCTTTACCCGGGTAATCCTCGGAATTCAATCAACTGTAACCTGCTGAAAACCCAAGAAAAGCGGAGTACCCAGAAGCGTTTGGATACTTTGCAGATGACACGGATAAAGTCCGAAATTTCATTTCACTTCAGACTTTTTCTAACGACGCTTGGGTAATGTCAGGATTACCCGGGTAATCCTAAAATTAACCGCACTTTGGACTTTAACTGTAACATATATACATTGGGCCCTATCTGGTCCTCTGAGCTAAAACTGGGACGCTAAGGGGAAAAAGTAGCATTTGCTAATTTTCCCTTTACTTCCCCGTTTCACCAGCGGATTACGAGGTAGGCGCTGAGTCCAGCAGCCTGCCCCGTAGCGACGGCTAGGCTCGCGGTTGCTCTGGATGGTGTTAAAGCACCGTCCCGAACATCCCCTCCATGGAGTCCATAGGACTCCATGGAGACTTCTTCTGTTAGGTCACATGACCGGCAGGATCTCACCACTCACAAGATCCTACTGGTCGGCATAGTGATCGTGGACGGGAGACTGGGGACTCCCCCCCGGTATCACTCTACTCCCGGTAGCCAGAAGCAGCAGATCGGGCCGCCGTTCTTGCCATGGGATGTGAGGTGAGTATTTGATTTTTGGGGGCTTTTCAGCTGCTGCTAACTGATTCTGCAGCAGCCGAATCAGTTAGCATCAGCTCAGAGCTGGTGTTAACTTTTTCAGTTACCAACAGCTCTTAGTAACTAGCATTAAGATCCTTGTGATCCTAACGCTAGTTAATCTCTGCTTGCACTTTGCGCTCCCGTGTTAAGTATAGGAAGCGCAAAGTACAGTAAGCTTATAGTGCAAACTGCTAATACTGATTCGATAATGGTTTTCTTAATAAATTGGAGGTGATCTCTGTATAGTGCTCTCTGTATAAGCTAGCACTGACATGAGTGCTAGCAATAGCTTGAAGGAGGTGATAGGGCCCGTTATTTCTCACATTTCGTCAATGAGATAAAATAAATACTGAGAATTTTTTTGGAATATGACTACCAAATTTTGAGAAGATAAGATAGAGAAAAAACGTTTCAATGCATATTTTGTATATTATTCTTGCCAAAGAATTTTAGTTCAACATTAACAATATAAATTAACAATTCATAACTAGGGATGAGTCGAACACCCCCGTGTTCGGTTCGAACTCGAACAATTTCAAAAGTTCGAGTTCGAACACGAACCGAACTCAATGCAAGTCAATGGGGCTCAAAAGTTCGGTTTTTAGAGTGCCCTGCAAGAGGGCATATGCAAGATATTTGCCATAAAAGGTGTATGGGGGTCCGGGTAGTGCCCTGGGGGACAGGAAACAAGGACAAAAAGTAAAAAAAAAACGTTTTTAAAGGGACTGAGTTTTCCATGAAATAAGGGTTAAAAACGATAAATTCCGAGGGGCGGAGTCGGCCGGCCATGAGAGCAGTCGCATAGTGCCCGAGCTCCGGTGAATCCCGCTACCGCACCCGACTGTAGCCACCTCCACACAGCTTGACAAGCACCATTACACACCCAGTGGACTCGGGGAGCACCATGAAGTCCTCAAAGAAAAAACCCCGTGAGGAAACGCAAGTAGCGCCGATTTTTGGGACCAGATACAAGGCCGCAGGAGACATCCAAGATGGCGGCGGCCACGCCGCATCTCCTCCATCAACCGAGGGCACTCCGGAGGCGGCTGACCCAGCTACCAGGCAAGATATACAGCACTTGAAAGATTTTATTGCACTAGAACTGGGGAAAACAACGAAAGCCCTCACAGCTGAGGTACATGCAATAGGCTCACGTACAGCGCATCTGGAGGAGAAAGCAGATAAGATGGCGGCTTGTTATAATATGGCAGCACAGAAAATGGACGATATGTCTGATCGAGTAGCGCGCATGGAAACAGCTATAGAAGACCTCTCTAACCGCTCCCGCAGGAATAATGTTCGGCTACGAGGCCTATCGGAGGATATTACATCTGAACACCTTGATGCCACGCTGCGCGGGATAACGCAGCGGTTGTTGCCGCATCTATCCGCCTCTAAACTAATGCTGGACAGAGTTCACAGAGCGCTGGGTCCAAAGCGTGCTAATAATGCAGCGCCACGTGATGTGGTGGCGAGATTTCACTATTTTGCTACGAAAAACGCCCTTATGACAGCAGTGCGGGAACAAAACGTGGAATTTGAGGGTAACTCTATAACCTTTTATCAGGATCTGGATCCAACAACCCTGGCTAAGCGCAGGGAGTGGAGAGTCGTGACAGACCTACTACGCCATCATCGGATTAAATATTCATGGGGGTTCCCGTTTCGTATTGTGGTACATAAGGAGGGCACCTCCCACATCTGCTCTCATCTGTACGGGGCATCTGACTTTCTGCTTAAACTGGGAATCCCGGCACCGGAGGCCTTATTGGCGCTTGCGCCGCCAGCACCCCTTCCTCAAATACGACAGGAGTGGTCTCAACCAGCCGACTGATTAAGGGTGCACAGCCCTGAGGGGCCTGCGTTCACCTCATCTCTCTTGCAGGGAGATGGGCTCCCGACTGCATGGGAGTGCTTCCCGTGGTTTATGGGAGCAATATACAGAATTAGCGCTTTGTTGAGCTGAGTGGTTTATCGGTTATATTATTATTCTTCCTTTTATGCATATTATACAGTGTGTGGTTACATATGTTATGTTATGTTATATTATATTTCGGTGGCGGGTGCCACGGTGGGCGCCTGTTGTACTGTCCTCGGATCTGGCTTCCCCTGAATACTCTCCCCCTAGGTTCCGATCTCTTGGTTTCCCCATTCGTTCGGAGTCCCTGTTTTCCCCCCTTTTATTTCCCCTCTCTGTTTATTATGTTCCTCGCTATGCCTCTCTCTCTTTCTCTTCTCCTCTCTTCTTTTCTATCACCTCTGGACTGGGGGCCTCCTTCAAATTCTTTTTTAACTACAAAATTCCTGATATGTAATGGTTTCTGAGTTATTGGTATTGTCATTGAACGTGAAAGGCCTGAACTCGCCCCGTAAGCGCAGGTTGCTCTTTAGAGATCTGAGGCGGAAGTCTGCTGGCATAGCCTTTTTGCAGGAGACGCGGATGCCTCGAACTGCGGCTTACCGGCTGGGCGCCCGTCCATACGGTAGAGTTTACACTTCCTGTGCTTTACCAAAGCGAAACGGCGTTGCCATAGCCTTACATGACTCTTGTCCACTGATAGTGGAGGAGATTCACACGGATACTACGGGCAGATATCTCCTGGTGAAGGGAAGGGTTGCCACACGCTGGTATTCGCTTTTATCAGTATATGCTCCTAATGGCTCAGATGCATCATTTTGGAAGGAATTGTCCTCCTTTGTGGCGGGTCATGCGAGGGGCACGCTGATTGTCGGAGGAGATTTTAATGCCACCCTCTGTCCCCCGCTGGACAGATCTACCTCGCCTCGGCTGGCCTCGCCGCATGCCTTGTCGTCTCAGGATCGGCAATTTTATGGATTTGTTACTGATCACCAGTTATGCGACGTATGGCGCCTGCATCATCCGTCGGTTAAAGACTATACCTTCTATTCTGCGCCGCACTCTTCGTATTCGCGAATTGATTATATACTGGTTTCGTCTGATTGCATGCCACTGATAATTACCTCGCGAATTGGCTCCATTACATGGTCAGACCACGCAGACGTATCCATTGCGTTACAACCTTTATATAAGGGCGGGGAGGGCAGACGATGGAGACTCGATCCAATTCTGTTGCAACAGCCTGAAATCCGAACGAGAGTTAAAGATTCTCTGACGGAATATTTCGCACTGAACGAAACCCCGGATGTTTCTACCGCGGTTGTGTGGGAAGCACACAAAGCGGTTACGAGAGGAGTACTCATTAGTCAGGCCGCCTACCGTAAGAAAGAAAAACTAAAAGACATCCTCACCCTCCAAACTAAATTAAGAACGCAAGAATTGATACATAAAGCAGCACCAGAGGAAGCCACCTATCTTCTTTTGTCGCAAACAAGAACGGATCTTAATAGACTTTTTATAGAGGACGCGGCGCGAGCGCTCCTGTGGTCTAAACAGAGGTACTTTGAACGATCCAATAAAATAGACACCCCCCTTGCTCGGAAAATTAAACCAAAATACAAATCAAATCAGTTTGCTAAAATAGTTGATAAGCAGGGAGTGTCGCATGACACACCCAGAGAAATTCGGGACGCTTTTACGGCTTACTTCGCTAAATTATATCACCATACCCCTTCCCACAACGAAAGCAACCAAACACTCCTGACGGATATTGAAGGATATCTAACAAAAAGCAATATACCCCATCTCAACGAGCAACAGATAGCGGCCCTGGATTCCCCCTTTACCGAGGAGGAAATACGCGAGGTGGTAAAAGAACTAAAACCGAACAAAGCCCCAGGCCCTGATGGCCTCACGGGCCAATATTATAAATGCTTCGCCAACTCTTTGGTACCCAGACTGTGTCCTCTGTTTAACACACTTAGGGGTGGAGGCGGGCTGATGCCGGAGGCTCTTCTGGCTTCAGTGGTACTCATCCCCAAACCTGGCAAAGATGTTCAAGGCATAGATAACTATAGGCCAATCTCACTCCTTAATACAGATATTAAGATACTCGCCAAGTTGATGGCGCTCAGATTAGGACCTATGCTCTCGACCCTGATTCACCCGGACCAGGTAGGATTTATGCCTGGGAGGCAAGCATTCGAAAACACACGGAGAGCTGCAGACCTGATATGGTGGGCGCGCTCGCGAAAGGTGCCTTCCTTATTTCTCTCATTGGATGCGGAAAAAGCATTTGATAGAGCTGAAGGGCCCTTTCTTTTCCGTTTGTTGGAGAGGGCGGGCCTCCCGGACAGTTTCTTAGCCCTTACCAGAGCCTTATATGCGAACCCTATGGCACAGATCTTGATTCCAGGTACAGATCCGACCCCCTTCCCGATACGTAATGGTACAAGACAGGGCTGCCCACTATCACCGTCCTTGTTTGCCATCTTTTTAGAACCACTAATGAGAATAATCCGAGCTGATGAAGACATCCGGGGTTTCCTGGTGGGGGGACAGCAGTTTAAGGTCTCAGCATACGCAGATGATGTCCTACTATCGTTGACTGACCCCGAGACCTCAGTGCCGGCCCTTATGTGCCGATTGACGGAATATTCACAGATCTCTGGTTATAAAATTAATATCGCTAAATCTATGATACTCCCGATCTTGGTACCCGCTAGGATGCTGCGGACTCTGACGAGGGAGATGCCTTTGCAGATTTCCGCCTCAGAGCTCCCCTATCTGGGGATTAAATTGACTGGTCTTCCCGACCGCTTATATGAAGTAAATTATGCCGCGATGTATGCCACGCTCAAACAGGATCTTGAATGTTGGGATAAATATGCTATTTCATGGGTGGGAAGAGTGAACTGCATTAAGATGAATGTACTTCCATGCCTTTTATACTATTTTCAAACGATACCGGTGGCACTTGACCCCTCAGATGTCCGCTCGATGCAAAGAGCAATTGATAATTTTGTGTGGGCAGGAAAGAGGCACAGGGTGGCTAGGGCCACTCTTTACCGGCCTAAACAGCTGGGCGGTCTTGGTCTCCCAAGCCTCTTTTCATACTATTATGCTGCTCAGCTTGCCCAGCTGGTGGCATGGCATGAGGGGGTTCATGCTGGCCGGTGGGTTGAGTTGGAGAGAGCGCTTATGGCCCCTAATCTACCGCACCACTGGATCTGGTTGGCTAGAGAACACAGACCACTCCTACCCACGAACTGTCCAGCTATAATGAATACCATACGCATCTGGGACAAACTAGCGGCGAAATGTGATCTTGCCACCTTGCCTTCACCGCTGACACCAATATTTCGCAACCGGGAATTCCTGCGGGTCTACGACCTCTACCCTTTCAACAGCTGTGGGACGCTGGCCTCCACCGTTATGCCATCTTTATCAAAAAGAACAATTGTTTGTCATGCCTGCTACTGCTCCTGCAGTACGGCCTTCCCAACAGAGAGGGCGCCAGTCTTTGAATCAGGCCACTTTGTATGCCACACCTGGTCAGGGATCTAGGCCTTTAAATATCAGTTCCAGTCTGTGCTCTGAGCCCTGACGTGGTTATTTCTAGCCTCAGCGCGTGTCTACAGCTTATGCATATTGATTTCCTGGTTTGACTTCTGGCTTGTATTTTGACTGTGTTTCCTGTATTATCCCTTGGCTTATGTTTATCTCGTGTACCGACCTCTGGCTTGTTAATACCACGATATCTCTCCTGTCCCTGATCTATACTTCTATGTATTTGAGATTAGTACCTGGCCATCCTAAGGACCAGCTTCTCAGTTTAGGGTTCTGTCTTGCCTTTCTGGGTTTTGTCTGCGTGCTGGGTGACTCTATATCCTTACATTACGTCAGGGCCATGGACCCTGCAGACATTGCTCAGCAGTTTATTGCTTGCTGTACCCATATAAGGGAGGCTGATGCCAAGATGTATCAATTTGCAATATTGCTGGATACGCTCTTGGAGAATACAGAATGCGTGCAGTCTCCTTCACCTGCTCCTATAACCCATTCTGACACTTCGATGGTTAACTCTGCTGTTCCAGTGCAAATGTTGCCCTCTGTTACTTTCAGTGGTGAGGCTGCTGCATGCAGAGGATTCTGAAGCAAATTGATTTATGTTTTGAGTTAAATCCTCTTATGTGTATAACTGACAGAGCTAAAGTATGTTTTCTTTTTAACCATCTCAGAGACAAGGCCTTAGACTGGGCTACTGCATTTTGGGAGTCTAATGATCACATAATAAATAACTACGAGGAATTTGTTTCCATCTTAAAAAGTGTGTTTAACCCTTCCAGAGGAACAAATCCTGCTATGAAACGGTTAATGAGGTTAAGTCAGGGAGACAGAACTGTGTTGGAATACGCTGTTGAATTTCAGACGCTTGCTGCCGAGGTTAATTGGGATAATGAAACTCTGGTGTCCTGTTTTCTGAAGGGTTTATCTGACTCTTTAACCCTTGCTATTACAGCAAGAGATCTTCCTGGGAATCTGAATGATCTAATTCCATTCTGTATGGAGATGGAGGATCAAATCAGGAACATGTGTAAAACAAAAGCGCAACCTAATAGGTTAATGTCGTGTGTGTCTCCAGAGTTTAACCCTGCTGCATCTGACAACTCTGTACCTCAACCAATGCAGTCTGGAGAGATTAAACCGTCAGAGGAGAGGGGACTGGTATCAGAGGTCATGACATTATCTCCTTCTGTTTATAGAAAGCGTTGTTACTTTACTATTGGGATTGAGGTGGGTTCCTCCATTATTCAGGTAGATGCACTTCTTGATTCAGGGGCAGAGAGACAATTTTATGGACACTACGTTTGCATTGGAGAAAGGGATTCCCTGTGTGGAAAGAAACCCACCTATAGCTATTCGTGCTATAGATGGCAGACCCCTTTCCAACCCATATATTTCTAAGGAGACCAGTCCTATTTCCATGTCTGTAGGAGTTCTCCATAAAGAGACTGTGGTATGCCAACTCATATCATCTCCTTCATGTCCTGTTGTTTTGGGGTATCCCTGGTTACAAAGACACAATCCAGTCATAGACTGGAGAAGAAACACTGTTCTGTCATGGAGCAAGTCTTGTTTTGATTCATGCATGATTCCTGTCAAGTCTGTGCACACTATAAATGTACCCACTGCTGCTCCTTTATCTGTATTGGTTCCTATACAGTATGAGGAGGTCAAGGAGGTTTTCAACAAGGAGGGGCTGAGACTTTACCTGAGCATAGACCCTATGATTGTGCTATTACTCTCCTTCCTGGCACTTTTCCTCCCAAGGGACGAGTGTATCCTCTGTCTCAACATGAAAACCTCATATTAGAGGAGTACATAAAGGATTCCCTTGCTAAGGGCTTCATAAGGAAATCCACATCTCCTGCTGGTGCTGGGTTCTTTTTTGTCTCTAAGAAAGAGGGGGACTTAAGACCTTGCATAGATTATAGGGGTTTAAATACAATAACTGTGAAAAATGCCTATCCCATTCCATTGATTGCTGAACTCTTTGACAGGTTAAAAGGTTCTCAGATTTTTTCTAAGCTTGATTTAAGAAGCGCGTACAATTTAGTGCGCATTAAGGATGGTGATGAATGGAAAACCGCTTTCAATACCAGATCTGGTCACTACGAGTACCTTGTAATGCCCTTTGGGCTATGTAACGCTCCAGCTGTGTTCCAGGATTTTATAAATGATGTTTTGCGTGATTTCATACACGACTGTGTCATCGTGTATTTGGATGATATACTTATTTACTCACCTGATCTCGCTACTCACCACTTGCAGGTTAAAAGGTTCTTCAGACGTTGTTGAACAATGGCCTTTACTGCAAATTGGAGAAGTGTCTCTTTGACCAACCTAAGTTAGCATTTCTAGGTTATGTCATTTCCAAAGAAGGATTTTCCATGGACCCAGCTAAACTTACTGCTGTTACTGACTGGCAATGTCCTATAGGGCTAAAAGCTATTCAGAGATTCATAGGGTTCGCCAACTACTACCGCAGGTTCATACTCAATTTCTCCACAATACTGGCACCCATTACCAATATGACCAAGAAGGGAGCCAATACCCGTATTTGGTCCCCTGAAGCCGTTAAAGCCTTTGAGACTCTTAAAGAGGCTTTTTCTACGGCCCCTATACTTGTCCACCCTGATCCAAGGAAGCCTTTCATCCTAGAGGTTGATGCCTCTGAGACAGGAGTAGGAGCTGTTCTTTCCAAAGAGAATCCCCTGACCAACCACTCAAGCCTTGTGGCTTCTTTTCCAAGAAATTATCTAGTGCTGAAAAGAACTATGATATCGGTAACCGAGAACTCCTGGCTATCATTTCTGCTTTGAAGGAGTGGAGACACCTACTTGAAGGAGCTCCTACTCCCACTATGATTCTGACTGACCATAAAAACCTGACCTTTATTGCCGATGCCAAAAGACTGTCATCCCGTCAAGCCCGGTGGTCGATGTTTTTGACTCATTTCAATTACATAATCACCTATAGGCCCGGTAACAGAAATGCGAAGGCAGACGCGCTTTCCAGGCAGTTTGAGGTCACAGAACAGCAAGATAGACCAGTGGAGTCGATTGTTCCTCTGGAGAGAGTAGTGGCAGCTACTCATCTCACCCTTACTTCTACACTCCTTACTCGTATCCAAGCTATGCAAAGTACAGCTCCCCCTGAGACTCCTTCTGACAAGTTGTTTGTTCCTGACGCAGAAAGAAAGGAACTACTCTCTTGTTATCATGCCTCCAGGCCAGCCGGTCATCCTGGTATAAAAAGGACATTGTCAGCCCTTACACCGATGTACTGGTGGCCAGACATTGCCAAGGATGTGAGAGAATATGTACAGGCATGTGTGGTGTGTGCACAATCCAAAGCCTCTACTCAATGTCCTGCAGGGCTATTGCAACCACTAGCCATCCCTGACAAACCATGGTCACATATTTCTATGGATTTCATAGTAGATTTGCCACCTTCTGAAGGGCATACAGTGATTTTGACCATTGTTGATCGCTTTACTAAAATGGTTCATCTGGTTCCTCTCAGGAAATTGCCAACATCTAAAGGTCTAGCCAACATATTTGCCAAAGAGGTATTCAGATTACATGGTTTGCCTCATGAAATTGTCTCTGATCGGGGCCCACAGTTCATTTCTAGATTTTGGAGAAATTTCTGTTCACAGTTGGGTATTAAAGTATCATTTTCTTCTGCTTATCACCCACAGTCCAATGGAGCTGCCGAACGTGCCAATCAGTCTAGTGAAAACTACATTCGTAGCTTCTCTTCTCAAGGGCAAGATGATTGGGTATCTTTGCTTCCTTGGGCTGAATTTGCTCTGAACAGTAATGTTAATGCCTCGTCTGGTCACTCCCCGTTTTATGTTGCCCATGGTTTCCAGCCTACTTTTTTGCCATCCCCTAGCGCTGACACTGGTCTTCCTGACTTGGACTCCTATGTTCAGTCTCTTCATAAAGTGTGGACTTTGGTACGTTCCAACCTCTGTCACGCTGCAGTCCAACAGAAGACCTATGCAGATAGGCATAGGCGGATGGGTCCTTCCTATGTTCCAGGCCAGAGAGTCTGGTTGTCTACCCGTAACATTAAGTTACGTGTGCCATCTATGAAATTTGCTCCGCGGTACATTGGTCCATTCAAAGTCCTAAGACGTATCAACGAAGTCAGTTATGCGCTGGACCTACCTCATACCCTCCGTATACCGAATACCTTTCACACCTCCTTGTTGAAGCCCCTTCTGTGCAATCGGTTCACCACTGTTATTCCTCGACCACGTCCTGTACTGGTCCAGGGACAAGAAGAATTTGAGGTCCAGTCCATTGTTGATTCCCGTCATTCCCGTGGTGGTCTTCAATATTTGGTGCACTGGAGAGGGTATGGCCCGGAGGAACGCTCATGGGTTCCAACTTCTGATCTCCATGCCCCCCGTCTGGTCCGTGCCTTTCACCGTTCTCATCCCACTGCTCCGGGATCTCGGCGCCCAGAGGGCGCTCGTGGAGGGGGGGGTACTGTCATGCCTGCTACTGCTCCTGCAGTACGGCCTTCCCAACAGAGAGGGCGCCAGTCTTTGAATCAGGCCACTTTGTATGCCACACCTGGTCAGGGATCTAGGCCTTTAAATATCAGTTCCAGTCTGTGCTCTGAGCCCTGACGTGGTTATTTCTAGCCCTCAGCGCGTGTCTACAGCTTATGCATATTGATTTCCTGGTTTGACTTCTGGCTTGTATTTTGACTGTGTTTCCTGTATTATCCCTTGGCTTATGTTTATCTCGTGTACCGACCTCTGGCTTGTTAATACCACGATATCTCTCCTGTCCCTGATCTATACTTCTATGTATTTGAGATTAGTACCTGGCCATCCTAAGGACCAGCTTCTCAGTTTAGGGTTCTGTCTTGCCTTTCTGGGTTTTGTCTGCGTGCTGGGTGACTCTATATCCTTACAGTTCCCTCCATTATAATTGACCAACAGGAGTCCGGGACTGGGGGCCTGTTTCTGCCGGAACGACAATGCGAGCCTTGCCTCTCGGAGACATATATAAAGCTGCCTCTCAGACACCGCCTCTCATTTTTGAATCCATTTGCTTAAAGGGTACCTATCCTAAAGCCTGATCTCTACTCTATATTATAAAGCTAACGTCATTGATTGACTGGAAAGAACTCCATTATATACAAGTCTGGGAACGCGACCTGGCAGAGGTACTGGACTCTGATGACTGGCTCGACATTTGGGAAGCCTCGAAAGGGGTTTCACTGTGCACTTCCATGCAGGAACAACCGCTGAAAATGCTCATGCGCTGGTACACCACACCTACGCAACTTGCACACATGTCCCCGAATCACCCGGATCTATGCTGGCGATCCTGCGGCTCCAAAGGTACTTTTATACATATGTGGTGGGAATGCCCACAAATCAAAAGTTCTGGACTAACATCCTAGCGATGCTCTCGGCGCACTGGGGAAGGAAGTCCCCAGTGACCCCTGGAATTTGCTGCTTTCTCGACCCCTGGAGGGCTTCACAAGACATGAAAACAAGCTAATTTCTAAAATCTCGATGGCGGCCAGACGGGCAGTGGCAAGACCTGGCGCCACCAGGCTCTCCCCGTTATGGCCAAAATTTCGGCTAAAATACAAGACACTAGGATCATGGACGAACTCACAGCCGTCGTGAGACACACCCTACCGCAATTTCACAAAGTCTGGGACCCCTGGACGGATGCTGGTTTATAGTCTAGCCGAGGCACCTCGGAAGGCGTTTTCACCTGTGATGCCTCAGATCATTTAATTGGTTAATGATATAGTTACGGTGACCCCCAGTCCATCTTCTTTTCTCTTTTCTTCTTTCCCTCTTTCTTTTCCTCTCTTTCTATCTTCTTTCTCCCCTGTTTTACCCCATCCCTTACCTTATCTTATAACCTTTAATTTTAAACAATTGGCTTATAACATGCTGACAGGAAACGTTTAATGTTTCATTGTTTACTTTCAATCCTGTCTATGTTATTATTTGTGAATGCCTAATAAAATTCATTTAAAAAAAACAAAAAACGATAAATTCCTTCAAATATCGTGCCTAGGAGGTCCCCATAACCTGCCCGTGAAGTGGCGGATTTGTAGGATGTATAGAAACATTTAAAAACAAAAAAATGACGTTTCAAATGATGGTAAACGGTTTTCCCTTAATCTATTCATAAACAACTGCTTGGGGCGGCAGTCTGTAATAAAAGAGGAGACCTTTTAGGACACGCAGAACAAGTTTAGTGATTTTTTGGCTAAATTATGGTGAAATTTATGCAGGCTTTGGATGAAAGTAACAATAGGTGCTTTAAAATTGGGCCTTTAGTGTTGGCAACAGTACCGTCACACTGTAACCCCTCTGTGGTATTGTGGAAGAGTGCAGGGTTGGACCCTGCGGTCCAAAAAATTAAAATGATATAAATCTGGTACAGGCGTCAGTGCACCCAAATATTGTGCCTTTGGTGGCAGCAAGTGCCTTCACACAGTAACCCCTTTGTGGTATTGTGGAAGAGTTCAGTGGTGGAGGTTTTGTAAATGCAGAAGACATCCCCGATCTATTCCGTTACTTCAGCATCAGGGGATTGATAGCTGCTGATCCAGGACTGATTCATTTTTATAAATGTCAGCCGGTCTACAGAGTCAGTGGACAGACGCACTCTTGTCAGTGACAAAACCTCCAGCGGCACTGAACGTCCTTTCAGAAAGCACGCTGGATGAAGGGCAACCTAGTAGCTGCATAGCATATTGGCTAAGTTCTGGCCAGTGATCCAATCTCAACACCCAGTAAGCCTATGGATCATCTGCTGGAAAGGTTTCCAGGTCTGCCCTTGCCCCTAGGTAGTCCTGCACCATACGGTGAAGATGCTTGCAATGGGTGCCTACATTTGACGTCCCTGGGCTTCGTTACTAAAAAAATGTAAAAAGACATCAGTCAAGCGGCCCCGGACTTCACCACTATTCCTCTGATCATCCGCAGCCTCAGAAGCACCTGTGTCATCACTTGGGAACCTACCAGTGCCTGGAAAGGTGTTACACAAGTGTCGCTTTAGAGCGTCCTCATGTTTTTTCATCCTGTTCTCCCTCTGTGCGGGCATGATGAGCTCTGCAACTTTACCCTTGTATCGTGGATCAAGAAGGCTTGCCAACCAGTAATGATCCCGCTTCTTGATAGCACGAATACTGGGGTCCTTTACCAGGCTTTTCAGGATAAGGGAGCCCATGCAGCGTAGGTTGGAGGTGGCATTAGCTTCCGAGTCTTCCTGGTCAATGAGGATGACCCCATCGTGCACTTCCTCCTCCCAGCCACATACTAGTCCTTGGGTTTCTGGGCACACAAAACCCTCCCTTGAGGAATCCCCACCTTCAATGCCCCCACTACTTAAATATTCCTCCTCATCCTCCTCCTGTCTGATCTGAGGACCCACTGGAATACTGTCTGCAGAAAGAGCTAGGGAAGGCCTCCTCTTCCTCCCACTGCTCTGCCTCTAGAGCCACATCTATAATTCCCCGCGGAGTCTGCTCCAGCAGGAACACTAAAGGAATTGTGTCACTGATGCATGCACTGTCCCTGCTCACCATCCTCGTGGCCTCCTCAAATGGTGACAGTACAGCGCATGCATCCTTGATCATCAGCCACTGCGGGGGGAGGAAACCAAGTTGACCTGAACCTGTCCTTGTGCCATACTCACACAGGTACGCGTTGATGGCCCTCTGCTGCTTTTGCAGATGCTGCAGCATTGCTAATGTCGAGTTCCACCTGGTGGGCATGTCACAGATCAGACGGTTTGTGGGAAGGTGGAATTCTCTTTGAATTTCTGCCAGGCGAACACTTGCTGGGAATGACAGTGTGAAGTGGCTGTAGACTTTTCTGGCCTGGCTGAGAAGCTCTGCCAGCCCTGGGTACCTTGTTAGGAAACGCTGTACCACTAGATTTAGGAAATGTGCTAGGCATGGTACATGCATCAATTTACCCTTGCGTAAGGCGGAGAGATGGTTGCTGCCATTATCACAGATGACCATTCCCAGCTGAAACTGGCATGGTGTTAACATCTCTGCACCTGCCCCTGCAGAGCTGACAGAATTTCTGGCCCGGTGTGGCTTCTGTCCCCTAAACAAACCAGCTCAAGCACAGTATGGCATCTTTTTGCTTGAGCCATTGCGTAGCCCTTGTCACGCGTCGGTTTAACTGCCACTTCACCAGAGAAGGAGGAGGGAGAGGTGGTGGTGGAGCAGACAGACCTCATACAAGCAGCTTTGTGGAGGTGTGGTGGATGAACAAGCTCCAGCACAGAGCCCCGTCTTGAATCCCTCCCAGCTGCAATCAGAGTTACCCATTGTGCCGTGAAGGATGTTGTAACGGCCCTGTCCATGCTTGCTGGACCACGTGTCTAAAGTCACATGCACCTTGCTGCTGACTGCCTTTTCCAATGACTCCATAACATTGTCTTCCACGTGCTGGTATAGTGCTGGAATGGCATTCCGTGAAAAGTAATGGCGTTTTAAAACCTGCCACTGTGGTACAGCACATTCATCAAATTCACGGAAGGAAGCAGAGTCCACCAGCTGGAAAGGCAGCAGCTGTAATGTGAGTAATTTTGCTAAGCTGGCATTTAGACACTGTGCTTGGGGATGGTTGGGACTATATTTTATTTACGCTACAGCAGCTGGGGCAATGTAATCTGACTGCGTAAATCTTCAGCTGATGGGATGCTGTCACATTGTGAGGAAGGACCTGGTACATCCATTACTGTAGCATCATCCCTGTCAGTGGAGTTTGGATTCAATGACATGGCATGACATATAGTGGGGGTAGAGACAGGTGAGAAGGACCTACGCAATGTTTTGCACCAACGTGATGCGTGGCAGGTGGTCATATGTCGCCTCAAGCACGTGGTACCCAAGCGTCCGGTGTCTTTCCCACGCTTGAGCCTCATCTGACACAGATTACAAATAGCAACGGTGCAGTCTGCTGCACATTTTTTAAAGAACTCCCAGACAGCAGAGTTTCTGGATGTGTGCTTTGAGACAACAGCGCTCTGCACCTGAACAGCTCGGACATCTGATGCCTTGGACTGGCTAGTGCTACGGTTGGTCATAGAGGATGTTGTGCCTCGTGTTTGTTGTGCCTCCTCCTCACTTGACTCCTCTGTTCGATCAGGCACCCAGGTGGAGTCAGTGACCTCATCATCATTGTCATCACCCCCTATCTCCTCGTCACTGGAGCCAACTTGGCAGAATGCTGCAGCTGCTGGGGCAACATTAGTGCCAGTTATTTGTGTGTCACTGGCACCCCCTTCCTCTAGGTTCATTATACTTCCTTCCTCAACCTCAGAGATTGAATCAGAGCACTGTAGTTGCTGCGCATCCTCAAGCAGCATGTCACTGTTATTGTTTTCAAACAATTCAGCTGACTCCTCCGTGTGTGATAGTGAGGCTACGGCAGGAGTAGCTGTGGACATGGAGGCTGCATTAGATGCTTTGGCAGCTGAGGTGGACTGTAAACCACTACAAGCCTGGCTGGCAGAGGACTCGGAGGATGAGGATGGCCTGGTTAGCCAATCCACCAAATCCTCTGTATGTTGCTGATGCTTAAGACAGCCAGCACCAGTTAGAAAGGACAAGTGTGCCCCTGCAGAGGATGCACCATGTCCACGACGACCAGAGGCACAGCCTCCCGACACAGAGGCTGCTTGCCCTCTTATCTGTATCTGGGAGCGTCTGCCTGTCCTTTTTGGTCTTTCTGACATGGTGAGTGATATATAGATTAAAGATATAGAACTAATCAAATAAATATAGAACTCTGATTTAACTCTGTTATAAAAATTGGAGATATGCAGACCGCTGATTCAACTGTGTTAACTAGATTAAAGATTTCCAGAACTATGGTATAACTCAGTAAGACACCCTGATAGCTGGCAGCCAGTGACAAGACACAGATTACAATTCCCAGAAACCTCCTATAAATCAGTGAGACCCCCTGATGGGTGGCAGTGACAAGACACAAATTACAATTCCCAGAAGCCACCTACAAGTCAGTGAGACCCCTGATAGGACCCCCTGATAGCTGACAACAGTGACAAGACACAGATTACAATTCGCAGAAATCTGCTAGAAGTATGTGGGACCCCTGATAGCTGGCAGTGAGAAGACACAGATTACAATTCCCAGAAACCTCCTATAAATGTCAGGCACGCTCACGTACCTGAGGGTGGACGAACGGTTAGCCCTAAGTGAAAACAGGAGCCTCGAGTTCGTAGGAGAGAAACCAGTCCTTGTAGTGGTTGGGTTAACACAAATAATGAGGGCTGCCCTGTACTCAGGCCAACACCAACCAAGGGTACGTAACGGCAGTGCCGGTAAAGCAAGATAGAGTCACAATGCGGTACCAGTCCTTATAGTGGCTGGGTTTTGCACAAACAGGAGGTGAACCTATAAGGCAGGGACACAAGGAGGACAGGAACCAGTCCTTAGAGTGGCTGGTGTAAACGCTGGTAAGCCAGGAACGTATATCAGAAAGCAATAGGGTATAGGCGAAAACAGAGTCGAGTAACAAGCCGGGTCAGGGGGTATAGAGGTACACAAGTCGAGAGAGATAGCCAGGTCATACACAGTAAGTCAAATAGAGTGAAATAAACGAGCACTTAAGGGTCAGACAGGCAAAACCACGAAAGGGCACTGAGGAATGGGAAAAGCAAGTTTAAATTTGGTGCCTTGCCTGCTGATTGGTCCTTCGCGGTCACATGGAGATTGGTGACGTCGCGCCACCGGGAGGGCTAAATCCGGAACTGCCGGTGGCGCGCGCGCCTACTGCGCGCACACAGGACTCGGAGAGGACGCCGACCCCGGAGCCGGGAAGAAGGATGCCGGGTCGGCGGCCCGGCGGGACGCCGAGCCGGCGGCACCCGCCGAGCCCTGACAATAAATCAGTGAGACCCCCTGATGGGTGGCAGTGACAAGACACAAATTACAATTCCCAGAAGCCACCTACAAGTCAGTGAGACCCCCTGATGGGTGGCAGTGAGAACACACAGATTAGAACAATTCCCAGATATTTTGTAGAAATGAAACCCCCACAATAGTTGGTGGCAGTGAGAACACAAAGATTACAATTCCCAGATTTTTTGTATAAATGACTGACCCCCAAAATTGCTGGTGGCAGTGAGAACACAAAGATTACAACAATTCCAAGATATTTTGTATAAATGACTGACCCCCAAAATTGCTGGTGGCAGTGAGAACACAAAGATTAGAACAATTCCCAGATATTTTGTATAAATGACTGATCCCCACAATTGCTGGTGGCAGTGAGAACACAAAGATTAGAACAATTCCCAGATATTTCGTATAAATGACTGACCCCCACAATTGCTGGTGGCAATGAGAACACAAAGAGTAGAACAATTCCCAGATATTTTGTATAAATGACTGACCCCCAAAATTGCTGGTGGCAGTGAGAACACAAAGATTAGAACAATTCCCAGATATTTTGTATAAATGACTGACCCCCACAATTGCTGGTGGCAGTGAGAACACAAAGATTAGAACAATTCCCAAATATTTTGTATAAATGACTGACCCCCACAATTGCTGGTGGCAATGAGAACACAAAGATTAGAACTATTCCCAGATATTTTGTATAAATGACTGACCCCCACAATTGCTGGTGGCAGTGAGAACACAAAGATTACAACAATTCCCAGATATTTTGTAGAAATGAGACCCCCCCCCCCAATAGCTGGTGGCAGACTGGCAGTGAGAAGACACACTAACAGAACAATCTCCTCTCAAAAAACACGTGCTGAAGGCTGTGTGAAGCCTTATATAGTGTGCTGCGGGACTTAGCTCTGTGAGCCCATGATTGGGCAAAATTTGCCCAATCAGGACTCTGAGCCGTGATTGGCATAGTCTTGAACCTGTCTTGCACCAGACCTGTGGTCAGGTGCAAGGCTTTAGCCAATTACAAGCTTCATGGCAGTGGAAAAGTGCATTGTGGTCCATTGTGGGCGAACACACGTAAATGTTCATATTTCGCGAACAGGTGATGTTCGAATCGAACTCCGAACTGATCGAACCGAACAGCTCATCCCTATTCATAACAGTAAAATATCGCATGGTTTCTCTTTTCTCTGTTTCTTCTCCCCTCTTCTCCTTTCTTTCCCTCTCTCCCTCCCTTTTCCCCTCCTCCCCTTCCCCATGGAGTTTCCTCTGGTCACTCTGAGAGCTTTCTACAAGATTCCTTTCCCTCCTTGAAGACTGGATTGCATTTCCTTCCTTTTTGACTTAAGCCCCAATTGTAGCTAACCACTACGGTATCTTCACTACTCTCTTTTTTTTTTTAATTCTTTATTTAAAGAATAATAATTCAAAGGAAGATCATGAAATCAAACGAACATACGGCTACATAAGGCCAGCAAATCCGAAGACAAAGAGTCCGGTACCAGAGTCCAGCAGGAAGAAAGAAAAACAAGTGACAAGCAATGCGTTCGGGGTTAGCGAGCAGCAAAAAGAAAAGTCCATGCATGGATCAAAAAACAGTGCCGAAGTCTCATAACTATAGATCAAGTACGGTCCGGGGAGCTCATCTTAAAAACACTTAGAAAAAAGGCATAGTGAGGGGTACGAGAATTCTCAGCCCGGTTGTATCTACGGTGGGTCCAGGGAAACTCCAGCTGTTGCAAGGTCAGTCCAAGCCATTTCGGGGTCTGTAAGCGTGTATGGCTTATTATCGTGCTTTACCACCAGTGTGCCCGCCGGGCCCCACCGGTAGCGAATCCCTTTCCTACGTAGGGTAGATGTCACATCTTTAAAGCGACGGCGGGCCATCAAGGTCTGGAACGGGAGGTCGTGGTAAAGGGCTAGGGTGTAACCCTCAAATTGCACTTGGTCGCGCGCACCAGGGGTAGTCATAATTTTCACCTTGCGAACCACGTCACGAAGAGCTACCACTATGTCTCTCGGCGCCCCTGTAAGGGACGTCGCCGGCCTCCGGACCCGAAACACGGAGCCAACAACATCCAGCGTATCCAATGGGAGCCCAGCGACCTGGAGGGCCAAATGGGTGACGTAGGGCAGCAATTCCTCAGCCAAAACCGAATCCGGGATGCCTCTGACCCTTATGTTACGACGCCTATGTTGAGATTCTAACGATTCCACGGATCGGGTCAGGACCTCCACCTGCGATCGAAGTGCGACGACTTGGCCAGAGAGACGTGCTTGTTCCAGCTTCACCTCAGAGGTTGCTGTCTGTACCTCCACCACCTGAGTCCGTACTGCAGCGACCTCCTCACAGACCGCAGCCACTTCCGGTTTCCAGATTTCACGTATCTCCCACAGTTCATCCAAAATTCTGTGAAAGTCGCCTTTTGTAGCAGGAAGATGATCATCTTCACCCCGTGGCGTGGGTTCTGTGGGACTGGCCCCCGGCGCGACCGCCGGTGCCTTAACTGCCTTCACCCAAGGCACCAGTCCCGGGCCAGGTCATCTATCTGGGGGCCCATTGCTGGCAGCGGAGAACTGGGAGTCGTCAGCCGAGTCCTCACCAGTCAATGCCTGAGAGGCCTCCAAGGTCTTCGAGGGCGCTGTGATTGTGGCCTTGCACTTTTTATGCGCCCGCTTCTTCACCGCCGTGGAGAGTGGGCGCGATTCTTGGGACAGGGTCTGAGGGGAGAGCCACATTATTCCCGCTCCATCCCCGCTGGGCCAGGAACTGTTATCATCCCCAGATGATCCATAGTCTGGAGGGAGAGACGCAGTCACCATCCTCCTTCCAGGGGCAGACCCACCTGTTAGCGTTTCTCTAATATCCCACTGGTGGGAGCCCCCCTTCGCCGTCTGGATGCTGGGCATGTCGCTGTAGACACCGCAGATGTAGAAACTCAGACCTTTGCCCGCATGAGGCGTCTAAGATGGCTGCCGTCACTAGGCCCAAACCCGGGGGAATGCTGCAGAGCACCTCGGAACACTCGGTCGAAAAGCCAGTAAGGAGCGCGGTAATCCCCAGAGTACCCCAGAGCACCCGGGCACTGCGAGACGCTGGGTAAGAGGCTGTTTAATGCTGTGTTGTTGCAGAGCTCCTCGAAAACACGGCCGCACGCTGCTGCTGCTAGCTCCGCCCCCTCTCTTTTGAGTGCTGTCACCCCCTGCACTCTGAAATTATATGCCGAAGGTGTTCCCTTATGTTGCGCCACCACGCACCTCCTTTTTGTGGTGTTTTAGTGTGTGCGTGCGGTGTTTCAGTGTGTGCATGCGGTGTTTCAGTGTGTGCATGTGCAGTGTTTCTGGTAGCCAAACATAGAACAAAAGTCAAAAATCATTGCTCAGAAGTGTACACTGATCTGCATTTCATCAGGTAGTGGGACTATGCAGCAGCCAAAGACTACCAACGAGCTTGCATGGAAAACCAATGGATTGTCTTAATATTTGCTTGAGTGTTCACCCTCCGACCTTTATGTCCCATCTGCGTCTTGAGAGTAAGCCAGAGGTATGGCATATAGTCAGAGGGACTATATGACACAGGGAAGTGTTTTAAAACAGACTTGGAGGTGTTAACTCATCTGTCTGCACCACCCCATCTCAAGTACCGGACCAATTTGACAGTTATCTGAAGCACAGGTGATAAACACCTGTTCAGCAGACAACCCCTCCACTCATCTGTTGAGCTGCTGCACACCCCCCCCCCCCCGCGAATCCCACCGGCTTTGAGTGCTGAGTAAGCGCCCATTACCTGGGAGGCTGGAGCAGACATTCAGCCAGGGCTGGTCTCCCCCTGCGGCAGGCAGTCGGTCAGTCTGCGTGGCAGGCACAGTGTTACCGTGGATCAGTGGGAGCTGAGAAGGGGGGAGCCAGGAGCTCCGCCCCCCTGTGGCAACGTGTGTCCTGTGTCAATCAATCCATGGGAGGCTCTGGATCTGCCTCCCATGGATTGATCGACACAGGACACACGTTGCCGCAGGGGCTCTGCCTCCCATGGGGGGCGTTTTTTAAAAAAAATGAATTACTTGAGACCAATGGAGGTTTCCCATTGGCTCAAGCTTTCAATTGCTCTCAGTGCCTCTAAGAGGCACTGAAGAGTGTAGATCCAGGAAGTCAGCTTGAGCTTCAGCTGCGCAAATTGCGTAGGCTAGGCTGGCTCAGTGCTGCCGCTGCTGTCTGTGTAGTGAATTACACACACAGCAGCCGGCAAACTGAAAGTAGAGAAACAAAAAGCAAGAGAAGCATGGCGAGGGAGCGTGGAGCAGGTGAGTATGAGAGCTTTTTAACCCTTTCGCTGCTGAGGCATTTCACGCCTGTGTGCTGATCTCATTTTTACCGGTTTCGCTCATCATGTTTAAACGCGTTTTGAAGCCTTATTTTATTATATATTATACATATTATATATCGTTCTTTCCGGCAGACTCGGCAGATTCATAATATATCATTACTATATGTATTCGTCATGTCCTGTCTGTATATTATAACAAAAAATGAAATTTGAATTTTCAATAATTTACAATGTGTAAAGTGTTTTTTTTTTCACATTTTAACATGTGAGCATTTGCGGTTATATTTTCTATGAGTTGAGCTTGTTAAAACAATTAGAAATGGGGGACTTGTTACATTTTTTGGGGGGAAATTACACGATTTTTAACAAGCGCACGCCATACAAAAATTGTTATTGCAGCATCATTGTTCACATTATAATTGAAATAGGAACAATATTGCTGCATTAACCCCTTAGTGACCGGGCGGTTTTACACAAATCCGTCCTTTAGTGACCGCTGCTGTTTTTACGTTTCTGTGCTGTTTGTGTTTACGTCAGATTTTCCTCTTACTCGTTTATGCAACCCACACATATTTTACACTGTTTTTCTCATCATTAAATGGACTTTATAAAGATACAATTTTTTTCATCATTTCATATAATTTACTATAAAAAACATTGTGAAATATGACAAAAAAATTGAAAGAACACCACTTTTTCGAACTTTGACCCCCAAAATTTCTTATGTATTAACAACCGTCAAAAAAATTTAATTCCTTAGTAGTTTCTAAATTTAGTTCTGAGTTTAGCAATACCCAATGTTTACATATTCCTCGCTTTTCTCCTTATCTTATTGTCGGGTACATTACAGAAAGGAAAAATGAAAATGGATGTCTGTAGCCATTTTGTTTTTAAAGACAGGTTTTTTTTTCAATTTTCTCTAGGTTTAGAAATGAACGAGATTTTTTTTTACAGAGCTCATTCCTGGGTGAAGTCTTTTAGATTTTTTTAAGAAGTGCCAGACATGAAGGAACCTAGAATGTTTTTGTGTGATAATGCTAGAGTTAAGTGCTAAGACGTGTCATAATTAAATTTATTGGTCTGTCTTAAGTTTTTAAAACAAAAGATATTTTGTCTTTTGGGTATAGGAATAAGAGTTAATATCTCTGTAATATAGATTTATATTCACAAAATATATGTTTATAATCAAGATATATTTTATTATAGTTACAGTAGGAAATATATACTCCAATAAATATTGTAGAAAGTATATAATTGGTAAATAATAAAAATTACTAAAGAATAGATTCTGTTGAGTTAACCAGAAAAGAATTCAGCTGATAGGACTCAGTAAGTAATTTTAAAAGGGAGTAGGGATATAAATTAGGTATGACAGATAGAGACACAGTGTCTAGTGACTGAGAGAGAGGTTCTTTGTTACGTCTTATTGAACTTTGACCAGAGATAAGAATATTTAAAAGAAATAGTGGAATTAATTAAGAAGTGCAATACTGCCCTCTAGAGGATAGTAAATATTAGATTTGATGTACCAATAATATTGCTAGTGACGTCAAATTGACTATAATAAGCGGCAATTTTGGTTGCAAATCAGTCTGAGATTCCAGCATTCAGACTCACACCGCAATGCATTCAGAAGTCCAGTACACATGACCCTCTGAGAGTCTGAGATTCCAACACTCAGACTCACACCACGATGCAGGCAGATCCCAGGACATGAGGCAATCAAGATTCTCACCAAATCTCTGACTCTCACCAAATCTCTAACTCACATGCATTGATTATCTGATATCGATATTCTTCACATATTCCAAAACAAAGCATCACATAGAAAATTCCAAGACTTATTAAAATCCAGATTGGACAGGTAATGTATGAAATTAAGGAATTAATGTAATTATATATATTTGTAGATATTCTTGCAACGTAGACTGAGACTTCTCAGATACTGGCTAACTCCAAAAATTCTAAGTATTTCTATTCTGCAGATAGAAATATGAAGAAGAGGACATAAGGATTTATTCCTAAAAAGAAATGTTGTAAGATTGATACCAATATATATATTGAATTTGGAAATTACTGTGATTAAAATTAATAAGCAAGGAATTATATAACTACAAAATAAAAAGCAAAAGATTAGAAGTTTAATTCTCGACAATAGGGGAGGATTCACTAAATATGTTTTTATTACTTATCATTAAATTAGCTCATCTTTTGTTGATCCATGTAGCATAGAGATATATATATATATATCTATAAGAGCTGGCTGCTTAAACATTGTTTGCTGGGAAATGCATGTTGTATTAAGCAGAAATGTTTATTAACCATTTGTGTATTAGTTACTAACTGATAAGGTAAATGATATTAATCATATATGCAGTTACTAACCGGAGATACATATATTGTGAAGCTAGTTTTTATATGCTGATGGATTGTGGTTTATAAATTTTTGTTTATGATATGAGATTTGAAACTTGTTTTGTATACGTAATAAATATATATATATTTTTATCCGATTATTAATTATTGTATTTTTCAAAGCAAAACACAGACAATTAAAAGAATTTAGGAGAATTTCTAGGAAATATAAACGATTGATATTTGTGTCTCGTGTAGATTTCTTATGAAATAATAATCCCTGACATATTGGAGGCTTGGCTGAGAAGTCCAATATATATAACGTGTTGTATTCACGTGCAGAGATTATATCCGACAAATTGGAGGCACTGTACCGAGATTGTAGTTTTTGTTTGGAATATAATTGTCAATATTGTCTGATTAGACAGAGATAAAATATATATATTTTGACTCCTTGTTGTATTTTGACTTGTGGTTTTACGGTTGTCTACTAAACAGTGTAAAAATGTCAGAGTCAGAATCTGAGACTCAGGAAGATGTAGAGATACATGCTAATCAAATAGTATTGATAGATGTAATGTCTTATCTAAAGGACAAGTTACACGTCACAGACGATTTATTTGATTGGATAAAAGAATTAAAATCAAATGTTTCTAATTATGTTGATTCAATCTGGTCAGATCACTCAAATTTTCTTGAATGTTTGCGAAAGATAAGTGCAGCCACAAATAAAAAAGACAAAGAGATTTTTGTTTTAAAAATTGTGCCTGAATGCATATATTTGATCGCAGAAATGAACAAGAGATTAAATGATGACAAAGAAACCAGAGACAGTTTAGAAAATAAAAATTGTGACTGGCATGATACCGTAAATAAATTAAAAGATGAGTCAGAACGAATGATAATGGAGTTGAAAGTGTGTGCAAGAGAAAAAGATCAATTGCAAGATGAGATTGTTCAATTATCCAAATTAAATAAGGAGCTGAATGCAAAATTGGCGAGAATGAAACGCGAACATGAGAAATTCGCTGATGAGTTACGTCAGATTGAAACTGATGTTCGAAGGGTTAAAAATCCTTTGTTAGAGAAGTTCCCTTTGAAAGCTTTGAGCTATAACTTATCACTGATTAGGCCTGACAGCTCTATTTATCTGAAGAGCGAGAGTGAGCAGAGCGAATGCGAAAGTGAAACTAAATCTCATGATGAAAAAAGAGCGAAGCCTCTTACACAGGAGTATTTCAAATCACATCACTCTAGCCAGCCACAGCCTATTAAAAGAAATCTCATAAAGTTCTAATTGGAGCAGAAAGGAACTGTATAAAAAAGATGGTTTGCATCTTACTCATAGGGGAACATATGTTCTCAGTGAGAAGTTCAAAGATTTCACACAGGAATATTTAAACTAGGAGGGGGGGACAAAAGTGTAAAAAAACAATCTGCCCGATTGTCCCCCAAAACTAAATCGGAGGGTGCAAGCAACATGCGAGGTAAAAAATGAAAAGCTCAGAGTCGTGTCTATAAATGCTCGCAGTTTAGTCAATAAAATCAATGAACTGGAGGCAATGATGACAGCTGAAAAAGTAGATTTAGTGGCGAGTGAGAAAAATAACTGGGACATAACAATACCGGGGTACTCTTTATATAGAAAAGACAGAGAAGGTAGGAAAGGAGGAGGAGTGGCCCTGTATGTGAAAAACAACATAAAAACGAACCAAATAAAAGTGAGCGAGGTGAACATAGAGTCAGTTTGGGTTACGCTAACATTTGGCAATCATACAGTAGCTCGTGTAGGTGTGATCTATAGACCCCCCTGGACAAGTAGAAGAGCTAGATAATCTGCTGCTTGAGGAAATAGCCAAAATGGCAATGAAGGGGGAAGTTATTATCATGGGGGACTTTAATCTTCCTGATGTGAACTGGAAAACCAAAATAGCTGGGTGCACCAGGAGTACAAATATTCTAAACTCCTTACTGGGATTATCTCTAACACAAGTAGTTGAGGAGCCGACCCGTAAAGAGGCCATATTGGATTTAATACTCACAAATGGAGGTTTGGTATCGGACGTTGTTGTAGGTGAAAATTTGGGATCTAGTGATCACCAGTCAGTGTGGTTTACTATAAGAACAGGGATGGAGCCGCACCACACAAAAACAAAAGTTTTAGACTTTAAAAAAACAGATTTTTCTAAAATGAGATTTTGTGTGAAGGAGTCATTATCAGACTGGAGGAGTTTAAAGGGAGTCCAGGAGAAATGGGATTATTTAAAGGAAGCATTATTGAAGGCCACAGGAAATTGCATTCGGCTTGTTAGCAAAAACAAAAAAGGGAAGAAACCACTGTGGTACTCTGCAGAAGTGGCCAAAATAGTAAGGAACAAAAAGATAGCATTCAATAATTATAAAAAAACTCAGAGTGAAGAAGATAGGCAAACCTATAAAATTAGGCAGAAAGAGGCAAAGCAATTTATAAGAGCTTCCAAAGCACACGCAGAAGAGAAAATAGCTCAGTCAGTAAAAGAAGGGGGACAAAACATTTTTTAGATACATAAACGAGAAAAGAAAAGTAAAACAAGGATTAGTTAGATTAAAAACAAAGGAAGGAAGGTATGTAGAAGAGGATAAAAGTCTCGCTGACTGCCTCAATGAATATTTTTGTTCAGTCTTTGCAGAAGAAAAGGAAGGAAAGGGACCTCAGTTAGGAGAGAACACTAAAGAGACATTTACATATGAGTTTACAGAGGAGGAGGTTCTACAGCAGCTGTCTAAAGTAAAAACAAATAAGTCAATGGGGCCTGATGGGATCCACCCTAAATTATTAAAAGAGCTCAGTGATGTAATAGCAAAACCGTTAACAGATTTATTTAACCAATCCTTGTTAACGGGAGTCATCCCAGAAGACTGGAAATTAGCAGATGTTGTGCCCATTTACAAGAAGGGTAGCAGGGAGGAATCGGGGAACTATAGGCCAGTTAGTTTTACGTCAGTAGTGGGGAAATTAATGGAAACCATGTTAAAGGAAAGGATTGTTGAACATCTAAAAACACATAGATTACAGGATCAGAAACAACATGGGTTTACCTCAGGGAAATCATGCCAAACTAATCTTATTGATTTTTTTGATTGGGTAACAAAAATAATAGACACAGGTGGTGCAGTAGACATTGCTTATTTAGATTTCAGTAAGGCTTTTGATACTGTTCCGCATAAAAGGCTTATCAATAAATTGCAATCTTTGAGCTTGGATTCCAATATTGTTGAATGGATTAGGCAGTGGCTGAGTGACAGACAACAGAGGGTTGTGGTAAATGGAGTTTATTCGGCGCAAGGTCTTGTTACCAGTGGGGTACCTCAGGGGTCAGTACTTGGACCCATTCTCTTTAATATTTTTATTAGTGATATTGCAGAAGGTATTAATGGAAAAGTATGTCTTTTTGCTGATGACACAAAGATTTGCAACAGGGTTGACGTTCCTGGAGGGATCAGTCAAATGACAAATGATTTAGGTAAACTAAAAAAATGGTAGGAGTTGTGGCAATTGAGTTTTAATGTGGATAAGTGCAAGATAATGCACCTGGGACGTAAAAACCCAAGGGCTGAATATAGAATATTTGATACAGTCCTAACCTCAACATCTGAGGAAAGGGATTTAGGGGTCATTATTTCAGAGGATCTAAGGGTAAGTAGTCAATGTAATAGAGCAGCAGGAAATGCTAGCAGAATGCTTGGTTGTGTAGGGAGAGGTATTAGCAGTAGGAAAAGGGAAGTGCTCATGCCACTGTACAGAGCACTGGTGAGACCTCACTTGGAGTACTGTGTGCAGTATTGGAGACCGTATCTCCAGAAGGATATAGACATCTTAGAGAGAGTTCAGAGAAGGGCTACTAAAATGGTGTACGGCTTGAAGGAGAAAAGTTACCAGGAAAGGCTTAATGATCTTAACATGTACAGCTTGGAAAAAAGACGAGACAGAGGAGATATGATAGAAACATTTAAATACGTAAAGGGAATACACAAGGTAGAGGAAGGGAGTATATTTTAAAGGAAACAAAATAGCAAAACAAGAGGACATAGTCTTAGATTAGGGGGGCAAAGGTTTAAAAGTAACATCAGGAAGCATTATTTTACTGAGAGGGTGGTGGATACATGGAACAGTCTTCCAGTAGAAGTGGTAGAGGCCAAAACAGTAATTGAATTTAAGCAAGCATGGGATAGGCATAAGGCTATCCTAAACAAAAGATAAATCCAGGTAAAGTATCCATGTAATTGGGCAGACTAGATGGGCCGAAAGGTTCTTATCTGCCGACATTTTTCTATGTTCCTATGTTTCTATGATTTAACGAAAATCGTTCATTTCTTAAAAAACTCAGTAGGTATCTTTGACCTTAAGGGATCGCCAAAAATAATAAATAATTTAAATATGTTTGAAGAAGCTTTGTCAATATTAGGAATTAATTCAGATGCTCAGAAAATTGAGTTGATCCCATGGGTCTTTGAAGGCAAACATAGGTATTTTTTTCAGTCTTTGAAAGAATCTGGTATACATAACTGGAGTAAAATAGTCTCTGAGGTCAAATCTGAATTTGGGCCTCACCGTACCAGTATAGCTGCGAAAAGAGCAATTTTAACTCTAAAATGCAGACCTAATCAAAGCCCCCGTGAATTTCTTTCAGTCCTTAAAAATGCGTACAGCTTGGCTGAAAGAAACCCAGATTTTGAAAACCCTGAATTTATCCAATTATTTTATGACGCATTGCCAAATAAAATAAAGGTTATTTTGGCAAGAGATTATGACCCAAGAAATGGTTTGGATTGGGTACTAAAAGAAAGTATGACCCTATTTACTGTATTTGAATATAGTGAAGAAACTCAGGGGAAAAGAGTGAAAAACTCACCTGAGGAAATAGCGGAAACTCACGTTAAAAAGGGTGATATTAAATTTGAGTCCCACAAAAAGAGTTATGCGGAAATATTGCGTGACTCCATACCTCAAAGGGAAAAATCCAAGCCAGATCAGGAAAGAGGGTTTGCCAGAGAAAATTCAGGAAGTAAATTTCAATCTAGGAAGCAATGGGTACCTAGAAGTCAGTGGGTTAAATCAAGGGAAAATGTACCTAGACAGGAAGCAACCAGAGGTAAGACTGAATCTGAAGAGTCTGATAATGCGCAAGCTTCGTCCCCAAGGACGAATAGAAAGCGGAGATATAATGTACGCCATTGTATTGGTCAAATGCAGGAAAATTTCTGTGTGCTGACAGAAAAACTGGATCAGATCACTCAGTTAATGACTGGAAATAACCCTGGTCAAGTTGTAAGCGATGCAACACCTGCAGCCCCACCCAACCAGTGACTAGATGATGTTTCTGATAAAGTAACCAGTATCCATGACAATTTACCAGAAAGTGATGATGAAATGATTAATACAAATGTTTGTATGATTGATGATTTAAACCCTTCCCTGCAAAGAGAAGGAAAATGTATTTTATCTCCCCAGACTAAGTACGAGCAAGTTGAGAAGACTGGATCCGAAATGGAAAGCACAGCTGCCAAAAGCACGTTTGAGAGAGCAAAATCAGTCGGTAAAATCTGTACAAAACCTAATTTCATATCTCACTCTAAATTTCTCTGTAAATTGCATAGCATTGAAGACCGATATTATGTTAATGTAGAATTACAAGATAATTTACCACATATTCCATCCTTGCTAGACAGTGGAAGCCAAGTTACGTTAATATCAGCTCATTATTTTGAACAGGTCCAAGAACTGTCCTCCAGGAAGCCTAGATTAGATAAATCTAATGCTAATCTAGTGAGCGTGAGTGGCACATCTCTGAAAGTTCTGGGCACGGCTAAATTGGATTTTAAATTGGGGAATAAAGTAATTCGGCATCCAACGCTTGTTGTGGATCTGCCCCAAAATTGCCTAATTATTGGAATGGACCTTCTCAAAAGGTTAAACCCAATCATTGATTTTATCAATGAGGTTATTTGGTCCCAAGTAAATGTTCCAATCAGCTACGATAGATCCCAATCCCATCACACTCAGCGTAACTGCCACGTGATTGAGGAAAGGCCGGATTCTATTGAAGTCCACTTCAGAAATAGCCAGACACCTGATATCTCTTTCTTAAGGCCAAAGCCCCTGACTCCAGAAGAGCAGGAGGATAACACCATATATGTCCCCCCCCCGAGAGAATTCGAGATATATGTCTGGAAAATGACGTGCTAATTATTCACCTCCACAAAAGGGAGACAGAACCAAATGGACATAGTGACCCTGAAGTGATCAGATACCCAAATCCTCAAGATGAGTGGATAACAGATCTAGATAATGATGGAGACAGTCCTAATGTTATTGGAAAAAGTTATGTTATGTATTTCAAGAAGAAATAAAACTGCCAAGCTCAATTGCATGATTGTCATCCTAGATCACCTCAGAATGTGAAGATGGAACAGCAGAAGACTCTTAACTGGTATTATGTGAAGTGATGTTTTAATTAACATCTGATTCTTCTTCCCAGCATTCAGATGTTTAACTCAAGCTAGTAGATGGAATAGATCCGTACGGTTAATTAAAATTAATCAGAGATCAGAGTATCTATAGGGAATTTGAGTGAAATCGCTAGTCTATGAATGGTTATTTATACTCTTTCTTTCAACAGAAATTGAGATAAGTGGTTAATCCGAACTGCGACGCTAATTCGCAAAGATGAATCGAACCACCAAGGAGACTGCGACTATCTGGAAATTGTACGGTTTTCCGCACAATTCCAAGCAGATCCAATGCTAAAGTCCCATGAGAATCAAGCTCATGCAAGCCTGAAAGACATGCTGGATAAAGCCAGGATACCGTTTATTGCTATGTACAAGAACCACTGAAGGAAAAGATTTGCCGCATATTTTATTGCAACTGCTGTTCTACAGAAAGAGAAGCAAATGCTTACTGGAAGGATCTGGTACAAAACAGAGAGTGTTCATACCTACACCAGTGATTCTCGTGAAAGTTTCTAAAGAATCAAGAGTTGTTATCGAGAAGTTACTTTTTATAAATGAAGTCTGGTATGACGAGATACAAATCATTGTCGTATTCCAAGGGCAAGAGATATCTATGAATCCAGATTTGAAATCTTTGCTAAAGAACTAGCATGACCATACTATTGAACTTCTAATAAAAAGATAATCTAACAATTTATGCTCCAATGTATTCACAGATTAATTATCAATTGCTATCTGCTTATAACGGGCCAAAGATTACAGAGATTGTGATTTGTATAGTAATTATGTTTCTAACTGTCTGGATGATTGTACTAACAAAGAAAGTACGTACATTGAAGTTTAAAAACACTGCATCTTCAATTATTAAATGGATGATAGAAGAAAAACGTGTAGCGAAAGGTGGAAACCTAGCCTAATTGGTAAAGGGGGGAGATATTGTATGTTTTCCTCAATTTTATTTGATCAATAAATAGATGAAACCAAAGGGGGGTTATGTCGGGTATATTACAGAAAGGAAAAATTAAAATGGATGTCTGTAGCCATTTTGTTTTTAAAGACAGTTTTTTTTTTTCAATTTTCTCTAGGTTTAGAAATGAGCGAGATTTTTTTACAGAGTTCATTCCTGGGTGAAGTCTTTTATATTTTTTTAAGAAGTGCCAGACATGAAGGAACCTAGAATGTTTTTGTGTGATAATGCTAGAGTTAAGTGCTAAGACGTGTCATAATTAAATTTATTGGTCTGTCTTAAGTTTTTAAAACAAAAGATATTTTGTCTTTTGGGTATAGGAATAAGAGTTAATATCTCTGTAATATAGATTTATATTCACAAAATATATGTTTATAATCAAGGTATATTTTATTATATTTACAGTAGGAAATATATACTCCAATAAATATTGTAGAAAGTATATAATTGGTAAATAATAAAAATTACTAAAGAATAGATTCTGTTGAGTTAACCAGAAAAGAATTCAGCTGATAGGACTCAGTAAGTAATTTTAAAAGGGAGTAGGGATATAAATTAGGTATGACAGATAGAGACACAGTGTCTAGTGACTGAGAGAGAGGTTCTTTGTTACGTCTTATTGAACTTTGACCCGAGATAAGAATATTAAAAAGAAATAGTGGAATTAATTAAGAAGTGCAATACTGCCCTCTAGAGGATAGTAAATATTAGATTTACCAATAATATTGCTAGTGACGTCAAATTGACTATAATAAGCGACAATGTTGGTTGCAAATCAGTCCGAGATTCCAGCATTCAGACTCACACAGCAATGCATTCAGACGTCCAGTACACATGACACTCTGAGAGCCCGAGATTCCAGCATTCAGACTCACACCGCAATGCATGCAGACGTCCAGTACACATGACCCTCTGAGAGTCTGAGATTCCAACACTCAGACTCACACCACGATGCAGGCAGATCCCAGGACATGAGGCAATCAAGATTCTCACCAAATCTCTAACTCACATGCATTGATTATCTGATATCGATAATCTTCACATATTCCAAAACAAAGCATCACATAGAAAATTCCAAGACTTATTAAAATCCAGATTGGACAGGTAATGTATGAAATTAAGGAATTAATGTAATTATATATATTTGTACATATTCTTGCAACGTAGACTGAGACTTCTCAGATACTGGCTAACTCCAAAAATTCTAAGTATTTCTATTCTGCAGATAGAAATATGAAGAAGTGGACATAAGGATTTATTCCTAAAAGAAATGTTGTAAGATTGATACCAATATACTGTATATATTGAATTTGGAAATTACTGTGATTAAAATTAATAAGCAAGGAATTATATAACTACAAAATAAAAAGCAAAAGATTAAAAGTTTAATTCTCGAGATTAGGGGAGGATTCACTAAATAAGTTTTTATTACTTATCATTAAATTAGCTGATCTTTTGTTGATCCATGTAGCATAGAGATATATATATATCTATAAGAGCTGGCTGGTTAAACATTGTTTGCTGGGAAATGCATGTTGTATTAGGCTAGGGACAGATGAGCGCATTTTCTGCAGCCACCGTCAAAATGTACGTCGATGCGTGCGCACGCATTTTTTCACGGAATACGCTTAAGTGGTCAGACGATGCGCAATTCTGGACGTATTTCATGACGATGGGGTGAAAAGAAGTCTAGGGAAATCCGGCTGTTTGAACGTTATGTTGGCCGCACACTAGCAGCGTCTGACATCTCCTAATCACGCACACACGCTGCTATGCGGCCGCAGCGCACTTTGTACGTCAGTAGCAGCGGTTTCACGTTCTGATAAAAATGCGTTCATTTGCCGGTTGCGTGGTGTCGGCGCACTTTCGTATGCACGTACTGCGTATATTGGCCGTCATTGGCCGTTATGTGCTGCTACTGCCGCCGTGATTTAGTGCGTCTGCACGCGCGTTCCGACTGCCCCACTCTGACCCTAGCCTAAAGCAGAAATGTTTATTAACCATTTGTGTATTAGTTACTAATTGATAAGGTAAATGATATTAATCATATATGCAGTTACTAACCGGAGATACATATATTGTGAAGCTAGTTTTTATATGCTGATGGATTGTGGTTAATAAATTATTGTTTATGATATGAGATTTGAAACTTTTTTTGTATACGTAATAAATATATATATTTTTAGTCGATTATTGATTATTGTATTTTTCAAAGCAAAACACAGACAATTAAAAGAATTTAGGAGAATTTCTAGGAAATATAAACGATTGATATTTGTGTCTCGTGTAGATTTCTTATGAAATAATAATCCCTGACATATTGGAGGCTTGGCTGAGAAGTCCAATATATATAACGTGTTGTATTCACGTGCAGAGATTATATCCGACATTATGCAACAATAAGTGAAAGTAGCACTTTGCCATTTACAAAGGGTTTACTTTTAAAAGTAGTCATAGTGACATTGTAACACTGATATCTGTCACTAATTCCTGAATAACCCTCCACATATACATAGTTTTTTAAAGTACACAAATCAAGGTATTAAACTTGGGGTATTTTGACTCTTTCCATGCAAACCAGTTTACCACAAATCTTTGCCAAAGTTTGAGAAAAAAAAAGGTTTTGGTGATTTTTGTTTTTTGGATGCAATTTAAGAGTACATGTACTGTGAACTTTAAGGTTTACTGCCAAAAAGCACCCCAAAATATGTTCAGCAACATCTCCTGAGTAAATTGATACCACCCATGTATAGGTATGTCGGGTCATTTGGGGGCTAATAGGCCTTATTTGGGGGGTGCACATTTCAGTTTTCCAACTTGGAATTTTCACATTTCGTCATCATGCACCCATGTCCTATTTGGGACATTTTTGAAGCCGGACAAAGTAATTTACCCCCATCAAACCATATATTTTTAGAAAGGGCACACCCTAGGGTACTTCAAAGAGTTGTATTTTAACACTTTCCATGCACTAGCTCTATGTCAAACTTTCAGGTAGTCACTTTTTGTGTTATTTTTTCACACACATTGTACTTTAGGCATGAATTGTCAAATCCAGTTATGGGTTACTGCCAAAAAACACCCCAAAATATGTTCAGCAACATCTTCTGAGTAAATTGATACCACCCATGTATAGGTATGTCGGGTCATTTGGGGGCTAATAGGCCTTATTTGGGGGGTGCGCATTTCAGTTTTCCAACTTGGAATTTTCACATTTCGTCATCATGCACCCATGTCCTATTTGGGACATTTTTGAAGCCGGCCAAAGTAATTTACCCCCATCAAACCATATATTTTTAGAAAGGGCACACCCTAGGGTACTTCAAAGAGTTGTATTTTAACACTTTCCATGCACTAGCTCTTTGTCAAACTTCCAGGTAGTCACTTTTCGTGTTATTTTTTCACACACATTGTACTTTAGGCATGAATTGTCAAATCCAGTTATGGGTTACTGCCAAAAAACACCCCAAAATATGTTCAGCAACATTTCTGAGTAAAGTGATACCACCCATATATAGATTTGTTCTGTTGTTTTTGGGGTGCTACGCCAATCTTTTGACATGTGCTTGTAATTTTTCTAATTTGACATATCTTCTTTGCTTATCTTCTTTTTAGGGGCCTTTTTCCATACCCCAATTTTATGAACGTGCATATATTTGGTAAGCTAACACCCCAAAGTATTGTAAATGGAGTGTTTTTATGCCATGGATGCAACCGTTTGCTCCAAACAAATTGGATACTGTTTGGTGGTCATTTTTCATTTTCACACCCACATCAGATTTGCACTGTGATTTAGGAGACACTGTTGTCGGTTAGTGCATGAAAACTCTCCAGGTTGTTTTCTGCAAGGTCTCCTGAGTACACCCATGCCCCCCATGCATAGGTTTGCCAGGATTTTGGGAAGGTTCAAATACAATTTTTATGACTTTGTCATTGGAGTTGAAATTTAGATTATTTCTTCAGCTAGGCCTATCTTTGGTTTTGGGTCTACTGCATACCCCAGTTTGAATTATTGCCAGAAAATTGTTTATATTTGAAATGTTGACACCCAAAGGTATTGCATATGGAGTGCTTTGATGCCATGGATGCATCGGTTTTAGCCCAAAACATTTGAGAAGGTGTGTGGCGGTAATTTTTAAATTTTCTGATTTTTACGCCCACATTAGATTTGGACTGTGATTTAGGAGACACTGTTGTCGGTTACTGCATGAAAACTCTCCAGGTTGTTTTCTGCAAGGTCTCCTGAGTACATCCATGCCCCCCATGCATAGGTTTGCCAGGATTTTGGGAAGGTTCAAATACAATTTTTATGACTTTGTCATTGGAGTTGAAATTGAGATTATTTCTTCAGCTAGGCCTATCTTTGTTTTTTTTTTATAACTCTTTATTTTGAAAAAGATTTAAATACAGAAAACAGGTAAACAGCCACCCGCGACATCGCCACGCAGGGCAGGGAGGGCAAGCTGGGTAAAGCCTGACCTAGCACAACTTTCAGATTCAAGGTGTAGACAAATTATCAGGTCAGTCAAGTTAGAATAACATATTGGAGATGAGCCCTGATGCCCATCTTGTGGCATGCCGCGCAGCCGGCCTTGACGGGACAAACAATAAATCACATAAAACAAAAGAGGGAAAAGAAAAGAAAAGGAAAGGAAAGAAAAAGGACTGGGAAAATAGAAAGGGGGAACCTCACTCATCTAACCCACCTCAGGTACTAATAGATTTCTTCCCATCGACTCCAGGTTTTGTAAAACGAGGGAAGAGAGTTGTGAATGACTGCCGACAGCTTATCCATGTGGTGCGCCTCGGCTATATAAGCCCGGGCCACCTCTACGGGAGGCACATCTCCATCTCGCCAGTGCCTAGCGAGAGCTCTCCTAGCACCCAACACCATCCTGTGAAAGAGTTTGCAATCCGGCCCCTGAAGGGATGCCAGGGACCTGTGGAGCAGGAAGGCCCAAGGATCAAGTGGGAAAGGCTGTTGGAACACCTCCTCTAATAGGTCACCTATCTGGTCCCAGAATGTACGCACCTTCGGGCAAAGCCACCACATGTGAAACAAGGTACCCCGAGCCCCACAGCCCCTCCAGCAAACATCAGGGGTACCCGGCTGCAGATGCGACAGCAAGACCGGGGTAGTAGTATACCATCTGTACATCGTTTTATATGCTTGTTCTTTCAGCGTAACACATATAGACACTTTTGCAACATTTTCCCACATATCTTGCCATTCCTCACCCTCCAACTCCTCCCCGATATCCGCCTCCCAATGGGCAATGAATCCTGGGGTCAACCAGGAGACATCCTCGCATGAAAAGTGGTTATATAAAGTGGAAATCAGAGCTTTCGGAGCCCTACCAGAATCACACATGGATTCAAAAAACGTAAGTTTCTGTCTCGCTGCCTGTGAAATGTTATGTTGAGATAGAAAGTCCCGGATCTGTAAAAATCTGAATTAGTCAAAGGTCCGAAGGTCTCCCTTCGATTGTAGGTCCGAGAAAGAGAGCCAGTTATCTCCTGAAGATCTGAAATGCCGTACCCTCTGCAGGTTGATATTTTCAAAAGCTGCAAAGGCGGAGGGGGATAATCCCGGAGCAAAAGCTCTGTTGCGTAGATATGGCATTAGAGGTGAGTAACAAGAGCAGAGGTGGAATTTGTCCCGGACAGAGTCCCATACCTTCAATGAGGTCAGAGTCGCTGTACAAGTGGACCGTAATAATGGGCGGAACTCCTTGGGTAGCCAAAAAAAAAATTGCGGGAGGTCTGGTGCAAATGTGTGGCGGTAATTTTTCAATTTTTTATTTTTACGCCCACATTAGATTTGGACTGTGATTTAGGAGACACTGTTGTCGGTTACTGCATGAAAACTCTCCAGGTTGTTTTCTGCAAGGTCTCCTGAGTACACCCATGCCCCCCATGCATAGGTGTGCCAAGATTTTGGCAAAATACAGCACCAATTGTAGAACATAAAAATGTAGGAATAAAATGTAAAAGTCTGCTGCAGTAAAAGAAAAAAAAAACTAAACAGAACTAACTAAATAGACTGTAAGAAAAAAATCACAGATCTCGCACAGTGTGATACATCTTGAAACAGTCCCCAAGACACAGACCGGGTTGTCCAGGGCATTCTGGGAAGTAAAAGATTGTGTCTCTCCTCTGCCCCCTCTTGAAACACACCCTGCATCTTTTTTGGGATTTCTGTTTGCCCTCAGTAGGGGGGATTTTAAAAATAAAATGTGTAACCCCAACTCTGTCCCCCATCACCGCCCGGGGAGCAGGTGCATCCTGGTACAAAAACCCCGAAATGACCTGGAGCTGAAACTGTAAAAAGGACAGCGTCATTCCGGGGTTTGCCTTTTTGCAGAGCAAAAAGGCATTGTGGGTTGCAATTTGCATCAGGTAAATTGCAACCTTTTTGTACCAGGCCCTTGACTTCCGCATAATCTGGTAGAGCTGGAGCAGCTGATCTGCCAGATCAACCCCACCCATATGCCGGTTCTAGGCTTTGATGCACACTGGCTTCCTGATGCTGCCACGTACAGAGACCTCCACAGACCTCTCAGTGTGGATGGTGGATAGAAGGTATACATCCTTCTTGTCTCTGTACTTGCCCGCCAACAGCTCCTCTTGGCGCAGAGCTGAGGTCTCCCCCCTTTTTAACCGGGTGCGGACAAGCTGTGCTGGGAAACCTACACGGTTCTTGCGAACAGTACCGCATGCTGCTGTATCAAAACAATACAGTAGCTTGAACAAAGGGACACTCGTATAAAAATTATCAACATACAAGTGGTACCCTTTGTTCATCAGGGGAAAAAGTAGGTCCCACACAATCTTGCCACTGGTTCCCATGTGTTCTGGGCAACCTGGAGGGTCAAGGCTACTATCCATTCCCTCGTACACCCGGAAGGCCTGAGTATACCCACTCTCGCTGTCACAGAGCTTATACACCTTCACTCCATACCTGGAGCGTTTGGAAGGAATATACTGCTTGAATCCCAGCCTTCCCTTATATTTCATTAGGGATTCATCCACGCAGATATTCCTTCCAGGTGTATAAGCCTCTGCAAACCTGGCGGCGAAGTGGGTAATCAGGGGGCGGATTTTATACAGCCTGTCAAACTGGGGATGCTCTCTAGGAGGGCACAGGCTGTTGTCACTGAAGTGCATGAAACGCAAAATGTTTTCATATCTTCTACGTGACATTGATTGGGGGTAAATGGGGGTAGAGCAGATGGGGCTACTGCTCCAGTAGGAGCGAATTCAGGGCTTCTTTATGATGCCCATCAGCATAGTAAGTGCCCAGAATTTCAGAAATTCTGGCACATCTAGCGGGGTCCATTGCTGCCTTGCCAAGTAGGAGTCTGGCTTTGCAGCACAATGCTGATGGGCATACAGATTTGATTGGGCAACAATGTGGCCCAACAAATCATCCCCCATAACCACCTGCAAAAACTGTGTGGCGTTAAATCCTGCAACATCAATATTGATGCCAGGATTTGCCGTGAAAGGAGGGATATCTGGCCTCTGGCGATGAGGCACTACCCACTCCTCAGCTGGAGCTGTTCGTCTCCTGCTGGCAGGTGGTGGCCCAGGATCTGCGTCAGAAACATCACTAGGAGATACATCAGCCAGCGTAGATGATGTATTTAGCGATGTCTCTGAGCACTTAGCGGGGTCAAAATCTGGGTCGGAGTCCGACGCAGATGCCTCAGATTCTGACGCCAGGATGGCATATGCCTCCTCGGCGCTGTACACCCTCTCAGACATTATATATAATAGATTATAAAATTTTATAATTATTATATATACAGTTGTGTTCAAAATTATTCAACCCCCACTGAAATTGAGTGTTTTGGCCAGTTTGACATTGATTTTGATCATTCAGTCATCTTGCTTACAATTAAATCAAAGAGGCACGTGTAGGTCAGACAAATATAACATAACATTTATAATAAAATAACCACAAATGTCTTTTCTGTGCTCACATCATTATCAGTTTTATTCAACCCCCAAGTGACATTCAATCTTAGTACTTAGTACAACATCCTTTTACAGTTATAACAGCTTTTAAACGTGAAGCATAGCTTGACACAAGTGTCTTGCAGCGATCTACGGGTATCTTCGCCCATTTGTCATGGGCAAAAGCCTCCAGTTCAGTCACATTCTTAGACTTGCACACTGCAACTGCTTTCTTTAAGTCCCACCAGAGGTTCTCAATCGGATTTAAGTCAGGTGACTGCGATGGCCACTCCAAAATGTTCCAGCCTTTAATCTACAACCATGCTCTAGTGGACTTGGCGGTATGCTTGGGATCATTGTCCTGTTGAAAGGTCCAACGTCTCTGAAGCCTCAGGTTTGTGACGGACTGCATCACATTGTCATCCAATATCTCCTGGTACTGTAGAGAATTCATGGTACCTTGCACACGCTGAAGCTTCCCTGTACCTGCAGAAGCAAAACAGCCCCAAAGCATGATTGACCCCCGCCATGCTTCACAGTAGGCAAGGTGTTCTTTTCTTCATAGGCCTTGTTCTTCCTCCTCCAAACATAGCGTTGATCCATGGGCCCAAACAGTTCTAATTTTGTTTCATCAGTCCACAGAACACTATCCCAAAACTTCTGTGGTTTGTCCACATGACTTTTGGCATACTGCAGTTGACTCTTCTTATTCTTTGGAGACAGTAAGGGGGTGCGCCTGGGAGTTCTGGCATGGAGGCCTTCATTACGCAGTGTGCGCCATATTGTCTGAGCTGAAACTTCAGTACCTACATCTGACAAATCTTTTCTCAGTTCCTCAGCAGTCACACGGGGACTTTTCTCCACTCTACGCTTCAGGTAGCGCACAGCAGTCAAAGTCAGCATCTTCTTTCTGCCATGACCAGGTAGTGTTTCAACAGTGCCCTTTGCCTTGAATTTGCGAATGATGCTTCCTATGGTCTCTCTTGGTATGTTTAACATCTTTGCAATCTTCTTATAGACATTGCCCTTCCTGTGAAGAGTAATCACCTCTTCTCTTGTCTTCCTGGACCATTCTCTTGACTTCACCATGTTTGTAACCACACCAGTAAATGTCTAGAAGGAGCTGAGTATCACAGGCTGCCTAATTGGTGCTTATTATGCTTTATTGCTGCTCCGTGACATCCACAGGTGTTTTCAATACCTGATTGAAAACACTTGAATGAACCTCTGTTCTTCAGAGTGGTAGTCTTTAAGGGGTTGAATAATTGTGTCAATGAAGAATTCACAAAAGAAACATTTACTACTGTATTACAAAACCAATTGATGTCATTTTAGTTGCATATGGTTCTTTAAAAAGTCCTTGTAGGATTTCATTCTGAATACAATTACAAATGTACACTAAATTCCCTAAAACCCTTTACAGCATTGAGGGTTGAATAATTTTGAACACAACTGTATATAAGAGGATTATTGGTTCTCAAAAGAACCGTTGGGTTTCACAAGAAAATAAAAATAAACACCTAAATCGCTCTAAATCCCTCTAAACCTGCCTCAATTGTTCTAAATCTCCCTAAAATCTCTCTAAATCTGCCTCAATTTTTCTAATCTCACTAAATCTACCTAAAATCTCTAACCTGTCAAATCTGATCTCTCTCTCTCGCTCACCAAAACACAAGTGAGGAGAGGGAGGGAGAATCACAGAGGTCACGGCCAATATTTACAAAATATTGACCTGACAAATTAGAAATTTTATTTTGATTTTTTATAACTTTTGATTGGATGTTGCTAGCCTGCCTTTCTGATGAGGCAGACTAGGAACATCCCACACAGCCCCAAGATGACCCTGCCCTTAGAAGGGCAGCGCCATCTTGGCTGTCACTTTTATTTTATTTTATTCATTTTGATTTATTTATTTTTCTTTTTTTACACGTTTTTTAGTCTGCTGGGTGCCTTGATCCCTCGAGGTACCCAGCAGAGCACCTGATCATTTTTGTTCTGAGTGACACGATACCTCGTGGCACTCAGTACTTCCTGCCGCTACCGGAAGTGATCGCTCGGGGGGAGCGATCACGGACGGACCGCGGCAGGTAACCATATTGCAAGGATGCCTCGATGTCGAGGCATCCCTGCAATATACTCAGAGCAGCTGGAAGCGATACCGATTGCTTCCAGTGCTCTGTAGAAGTGCGGGGCACCTTTCCGGTGAAACCGGATGTTGATCGCTCTCGGGGAGCGATCACAAGGGGCCCCGGCACTTCTAACCGCCATTGCACGGATGCCGACATTTTTTTGTATGCAGTACGTTTGTTAAAAATAGGGAAATTTCCCCCCAAAAAAAAGTAACGAGTCCCCATTTCTAATTTTTTTAACATGCGCACCCCATAGAAAATATAACCGCAAATGCTCGCATGTTAAGATGTGGAAAAAAACCACTTCACACATTGTAAATTACTGATAATTCTAATTTTATTGCATTTTTTGTTATTATATACAGACAGGACATCACGTATACATATAATAATGACATATTATGAATCTGACGAGTCTGCCGGAAAGAAAGATATATATGATGTCTGGGTCATATATTAAAATATGGCTTCAAAACGCGGTTAAACAAGATGAGCGAAACAGGTAAAAATGAGCTCAGCACAGAGGCGTGAAACGCTCAGCGCGTCCACCCGCAGGTAGGGTTCCATGCGGAGGACGCGCTGAGCGTGTCCTCCCTTTGTGGCCAGCGATCGGCCGGATTCCAGCCGATCGCTGTGCCCCCCGGTGCGGGCTGACAACCTCGATGTTAGCCCAACACCCGGAACTGCCGCCGGCACAATTAGATGTCATTGCGGCGGCGCGATGACATCTAATTCAGGCCCCCCCGTATGTGCGGAGGAGGCGCCTGAAAGGGAGGGGGTGGACCTCTCTCTCTCCCGATCGCCGGGGTGCAGAGGGTTAATCCAGGCACCGTTTGGAAGGGCACAGCCTGCCCTTCCTAACGGTACCTGGCATTAACCCCATGGGGGTTGGATCACGAATCGGCACTGAAAAGCGCCGGTTCGTGATCCTTTCCCGGAGCTGGCCGACATCTTGGATGTCGGCCAAGCTTCTGGGAATGCCCCCTGAGGACTGGCGTCATTGTGCATAGCACAATGACGCCAGTCCTGGAGTTAACCCCTAACTGCCACCAATGGTGGAGATAGGGGGTTCCAATGAACCCCCTATCTCCCGATCCGTGGCAGCTAGGGGTTAATGTTTGGTACTGTTGGATCGGCCAGAGCATGGCCGTTCCAACGATACCAAACGTGACCATGAAAAAAGTTTTTTTAAAAAAATAAAAATATTTTAAAAGAGAATTATAAAAAGAAATAAACAAGTTTTTTTTCTTTTTTTTGGTTTGTTAATGCAGCAATATTGTTCCCATTTCAATTATAATGTGAACAATGATGCTGCACTAATGATTTTTGTATGCGGTGTGTTTGTTAAAAATCGCGTAATTTTCCCCCAAAAAAAATGTAACGAGACCCCATTTCTAATTTTTTTAACAAGCGCACCCCATACAAAATATAACCGCAATTGCTTGCATGTTAAAATGTAAAAAACCACTTTACACATTGTAAATTATTGAAAATTTATATTTTATTGCATTTTTTGTTATAATATACAGACAGGACATGACGTATACATATAATAATGACATATTATGAATCTGCCGAGTCTGACGAAAAGAACGATATATAATATGTCTGGGTCATATACTAAAATAAGCCTTCAAAACACGTTTAAACAAGATGAGCGAAACAGGTAAAAATGAGCTCAGCACAGAGGCGTGAAACGCCTCAGCAGCGAAAGGGTTAAACATGATGAGCAAAAGCGGTAAAAATGACCTCAGCACAAGGGTGTGAAATGCCTCAGCAGCGAAAGGATTAATGGAATGGCAGGTGAGGCAGGGCAGCCCTGCCTCACCTGCCGCCCCTGACTGCACGTCCCTGAACTGTGGTGCTCCTGTTCTGTGATCTTACTGTTTCTATACTGTCTGCAGACCTTCAATAAAAATTGTTGAATTTAAAAAAAATATTGCATGGTAACAACACAAAGAATACCTTATTATTTAACGCATAACATAACAATTTATTATTATTTTTTTTAAAAAGTACCTTTCTTTCAGAAACTAGAACCCGATTCTCCCTCTTAACAATAAATGTAAAATTTGGGATTATGGGATGGGCAGCTGACTCCCCTGCAGCATTTTATTGGATAGTTGGTCCAACCGTCCAGACTAGCTCAATTTAGTGGGGGGGGGAAAGAATATCCTAGGGGCGCCAATTGCCCCCCTGTAGTGACACCAATGGAAGGAATACAGCGTGTGCCGGTTACTATTTAAACCAGCGCGCTCCGTGTGTAGCTTCTGACAGGCTGCGCTAATAGCATATCTTCTCAGAAGCTGCAGATAAAGCGTGGGCCAGTTTTAATAGTACCCAACACATGCTGTATGCAGCTTCTGACAGCGTGGGAGATGGGAGGCTGCGCTCCTCGGTGGATCCAGGTATCAAATGAGTTTAAAAAAAATTACTTAAATTCGGTGGACATTTCCAGGAACATAATTTGACCCGGGCGGTCTCCTCAATCCGAGGACTGTCCGGAAATCGGGGACAAATGGTTACCCTACCTTAGGCTTGTGGTGAGTGATCAGTATACAGTGGTGGGTCCATTGGTTTTAGGGGACAGTGGTACTGTCCAGCCCATATTATGGCGCACTGTAGGAAGACGGGTCCATCCAGAGATATTATGATATTTTTTTCTTGTCTCCAAACTGTTACTAAAGGAATCTGGTACTGGTTGTCTTTATCTTTAGCAGTCTGTATCTCTCTACCGATTTGTATTGTATGACTCATTACTTTCCTTGCCTTTACTTTTTCTATGCATGTACTTTTTTCAGGTACTCACTGATACTTTTATTTAATGTCATGTGACCACTTTCCAATAAATAATTTAGGGTTTTGATGAAAGCCTGTCCAATTTATGTTAATATTGAAATGTATGTCCAGACACCACATTTACCCACTGCACAGGCCTGACCACACACAGACACCAGACCTGACTTCAGATACATATGTATACCCATACACCAGTCCTCATACACATATGTATACCCAGACACCAGACCTCAGACGTGTATGTGTGTGTATATGCAGTATCTCACAGAAGTGATTACACCCCTCACATTTTTGTAAATATTTTATTATATCTTTTGTGATATTAATTAATATTTTAGATATCTTTTTATATCTATGTGACAACACTGAAGAAATTATACTTTGCTACAATGTAAAGCTTGTATATCAGTGTAAATTTGCTGTCCCCTCAAAATAACTCAACACACAGCCTGTCTAAACTGCTGGCAACAAAAGTGAGTCTATATACACACACACACACACACACAAGCACTGGTCAGAGGTCTGAAGTGAGTGTATGTATATATATATATATATTCACACACACACTGGTCTGAGGTTTGGTGTGTGTGTGTATGTGTGTGTGTGTATATACAGTCAGATCCAGAAATATTGGGACATCGACACAATTCTAACATCTTTGGCTCTATACACCACCACAATGGAGTTGGAATGAAACAAACACAATGTGCTTTAACTGCAGACTGTCAGCTTTAATTTGAGGGTATGTACATCCAACTCAGGTGAACGGTGTAGGACTTACAGCAGTTTGCAGATGTGCCTCCCACTTGTTAAGGGACCAAAAGTAATGGGACAGAATAATAATCATAAATCAAACTTTCCCTTCTTAATACTTGGTTGCAAATCCTTTGCAGTCAATCACAGCCTGAAGTCTGGAACGCATAGACATCACCAGACGCTGGGTTTCATCCCTGGTGATGCTCTGCCAGGCCTCTACTGCAACTGTCTTCAGTTCCTGCTTGTTCTTGGGGCATTTTCCCTTCAGTTTTGTCTTCAGCAAGTGAAATGCATGCTCAATGGGATTCGGGTGGGATGATTGACTTGGCCATTGCATAACATTCCACTTCTGTCCCTTCAAAAACTCTTTGGTTGTGTAGCGCTGGTTTAAATCCTGTCGCTGTAGTTACTTGTTTCTGGCCACCAGGGGGAGACGAACGCAATGTAAACTGATACTGGACACTTTCGGACTATGTTTTCCAGCATGCTTTGGGGCAGGAACAGGAAGTGGGTGGGGAGAACCGAGAGACATCCGCAACCTCGTGCAGAGGAGAGCCAGTGCGCGGCAAGGGGTGATTAGAGCAAGACGCACGTGAGACAAGGAGCGATCGTGACCAGGCCGGAGTGCAGGTGCTGCTTTGCGGAGCTGGAGATGGGCCCAAAATCACTTGCCAGAAGACCTATTAACCTATCGGTGAGAAGTTTTAAAGATACAGAGCTGCAGAAGGACCCCAAGTTAGGAGACCGCGATGATCTAACGGGAGTGCAGGCGGTGAGCTGAGGATCTTGTGGCAGAAACGGACAAGCAAGACAAGCGGATCCGGTGGCACAGAGTCCCAGTCAAGTCGAGCGGAGAGACGTCCTGGGTCGAGCAGAGCGCAGAGTATCTGGCGGATGGGTGAGAGGCCTTCCCGGCCACAGTGAAAAATAATAAAGCACGCTGCAGTTTGTCTAAACCTACAGGGCCCCAACGTGACTAGTCGAAGACACATTGAAACCATTCACTGGACAGTTGAATCTAGTACCCGGGTACCAACACACGCATACACATACACCTTCTTGGGACACAACCTGTATGGGACTCACATTTCAGCAACAAAGGGGTTAAAATTCCTTTTTCTTTTCCGCTGCGTGTTTCTCGCATTACGAACTTCTGTAAATATATATGTATACCGTGCTGCTATATGCCAGTTTATTTGAGATCAGTAAACTATATAACTTATAAAAATCCACAACAGTGCTGGTGTATATTTATTCCCTAGTGCGGGGAGACTGACCCGAGGTTTAAATTCAGCGGCTCCTCCGGGAGTGAGCGCTACACGTGGGGGTCGTTTCCGGATCCAGTCTCTGGAAAAAAATGCATTTAAAGGGTTAAATATGGATCAGACACTGCTGCCAATGGGTGGTGTGAGGAGCAAAGTAGTCAGATAGAATTATGTATAGTCATGGATATTCCTGCAGACACTTGGGCCGAAGATCAGATTCGCCGGACCGTGGCCGAGCTGACACCAGATCATCGGGGTTAATCCTGGACATTAAAGCGAACCCAGATACCTCTCACACATATGTTCTTTTTGAATGGAGAAAGGGTGTCCCAGTGTGTTTTCACGGCGCGAGCGTGAAGCTGACCGATGAGGTGGAAGTTCAACTGATTCAGCCAAGTGCGCCACGTGGCGATCCCGCAAGTGTTTTCCCGCGCCCAGTCCGCTGGCCATGATCGGCCCTGAATTTATAGTGGCTATTGGAGATTTGCTGGCTAAATGTCAAAAAACAAGCCCTCCGCACACTAACTGTGGTTATCGACGGTTGAGAAATTTTACAGGAAACGTGTCAACTCCGGCGGGAGTGAAACCTTTGAAGAATGGGTAGAACAGTCGATGCAGGCTCTGGATGAGTGGGACGTCCCCAAAGCGCAGAAGAAGCAAAGAATTACTGAGAGCCTAAAGGGACCTGCGTCAGAGGCTGTAAGAAACCTAAAATTTAGTAAACAAGACTGCACTGCTTTAGATTACCTAAACGTACTACAGGAAGTTTTTGGGCAAACGGAAAAGGCTGCGTAGCTCGTGTACCAGTATGAACATACTTACCAACGGAAAGGTGAGAAAATGACTGAATACATGAGGCGCCTAGATAAGATTTTGCACCAGATACTTCTTAAGAAAGGGGCCGAACCGGCCGAAATAGATAAGATCCAAATACAGCAGATCCTGAGGGGCGCTCAACCTCTAGATCCTGTGATGCTACAGCTGAGAACCAGAGAAGGTAATCGAGAATTGAAATACCTGGAACTGATCCGAGCTGTCAGAGAGGAAGAGGCTCTACTTGAAGAAAAATCCCTTAGGAGAGGAGAAAGAGTTTACGCACAACCCGTGAGGCATAACGAGTGTGTGCGAGCGGAAGATGATTCGCTAGACACCTATGGGTCCGAAGTGGACGAACAGGAGCATCTGGTTGTTTCTAAGTCCACAGAGAGTGCTGCAAGAGAGCAAATTCTTCCTACATACAGTGAAATTCACAAAACAGTTAAGAAAGTGCAAGAAGCTCAAGCTGAATTGCAACAGGCACACACGGACCTGTGCCGAGTGCTTTTGAAGGTGGCAGAGACACAGACCGATATGCAGAAGTTCCTTACTGATATGCGGACAACTGGAGTTGCTGTTGTTTCTGGCCAGGGTCCTTCAACTGAATCACCACAAGCAAATGCGTCTCCATCTTCAAATAAGAGATGTTTCAGTTGTGGAGAAATGGGTCATTTCCGAGCGCAGTGCAAAAGCCGAAAGCCTGAGAAAGACAGGGTAGAAGAGTTTTTAAAAGCCTTGGAAGGGCTGCTATCTACCTCACCGGCGGGAAACGCCAGAGGGCCCAAGTGAAGGAGCAAACTAGGTGCCCAATAGTTAAAGACCGCTACAGAAATCTAGCCAGGACTGAAAGGGCGAAAAGGCCCAGAGTTTCGTCCACTGCGGAACCAACCAGGACTGAAAGAGTTACTCCTTAGCATCCGGTCCTACGTCATGGGGAGGCAATGCACACCCAAAATCTACACGGGTCAAGAAGAAGGCCAGGGTACAGCAAACGGGGTCTAAACTTCTTGCTACTACGACAAAGTTTCCTGACCAGCTGATAGGTCCTTCTCCCATCGTTCCAATCCAAGTGGAGGGAGTCTACACCAAAGCTCTGTTGGACTCAGGGGCTCAAGTGACACTGATCTACCGAGACTTCTATGAGAAACACTTGAAACACATACCTCTACAGGAGCTAAAGGAACTTGAAATCTGGGGTATCGGAACTAAGAAACTTCCCTATGACGGATATCTACAGGTGAAGCTAGAGATCGGATCCGAAGTCATCGGACAGTCTGGGGGTTGTGATGCGTTGGCCATTGTGTGTCCTCGAACTTCAGGGGCCAACAGGAGTTCTATGATAGTGGGGACGAATACTGATCAGGTGCGACGTCTCCTGACCCCTATAGTACTGGAAGAAGGTTCTACCAAGGGAGTACACCCGATGTTGCGTCCAGTCTATCAGCGAATGGTCGAAGAACAGAAGGCACCTGCCGAAAGTGGGGCGTCTGTGGAGATTAGGAGGAACAGAGAAGGTTCTACAATCAGGAGAAGTGGCGAGTTTCCGGGCTTCAGTCAAGTTGAATGGGTCGCAACCAGGTCCCTATGTGGTACTGGAAACTGATTTTAATCATGGGAGTGAAGCCGGAGTCGAAGTAATCCCTGAAATAATCTCCACAAAAGCTTTGAAACGAACACGAGGAATAGTCTCAGTCAGTGTATGTAATGTATCTGATTCTCCAGTGATCCAGAAAGCACGAATGCCTATCGGGCAAGTGGCATCCGGTACGCCTCTCTCTCCTACTGATTTAGGAGAGGGAGCGAATAAAGATATTCCAGCTGACAAGTTCTATCCCAAGGACGCTCCCATCTCGCCTGAATGAAAGAAACGTCTTCAGTCCCAGATCCTAAAATGGAGGGACTTGTTTTCAAAGGATGAGTTCGACGTGGGCCTGGCTAAGAGTACTGAGCATGGCATTCGACTGCAGGAAGATAAGCCGTTTCGAGAAAGGTAAAAAAAAGACGAGTTCCACTGGGAGACCTGGATGATCTAAGAGAACAGCTGAATGAACTGCAAAGAACCAAGGTCCAGGAGTCCGTACGCTTCTCCCATAGTGATGGTTCGGAAGAAGAATGGTTCTGTCCGTCTATGCATAGACTATCGCACGCTAAATCGGAGAACCATCCCCGATCAATATGCCACTCCTTGGATAGAAGATGCCTTGAAGTGTTTGTCTGGAGCAAAATGGTTTAGTGTACTAGACCTGCGAAGTGGGTATCACCAGATACCAATGCATCCCCGAAAGAGAAAGACTGTTCATCTGCCCACTGGGGTTCTTTGAGTTCAACCGAATGCCTCAAGGCCTTACGGGGGCTCCAGTCACGTTCCAACGGTTAATGGAGAAGACAGTCGGAGACATGAACCTGATCGAAGTACTAGTGTATCTGGATGACATAATCGTGTTTGGAAAGACGTTGGAAGAACATGAGCAACGGTTGGAAAAGGTCTTGAAGCGGCTCCATAAAGAGGGGTTGAAACGGTCTCTGGAGAAGTGTCAATTCTGTTTGCCTTCCGTCACGTATCTGGGACACGTTGTTTCAGCAGAAGGCGTTTCGACGGATCCTCGAAAATTGGAAGCCGTAGCTTCCTGGCCTAGACCCCGAAATGTCACTGAACTTAGATCTTTCTTGGGATTCTGCTCCTATTACCGAAGGTTTGTAGGAGGGTTTGCCAAGATAGCTCAACCACTGAATAAGCTCCTGCGGAAGGAAGATGTAGAAGAAGGCCACAAGGCCTCTGACCGAAATCTGTCGGCTCCAGGGCCAAGGAAGGCTCGAGAATCTATCCAAGGAGAATGGACTAGTCAATGCGAAGGTGCTTTCGTGAAGCTGAAAGAGAGTCTAACTCGAGCTCCTGTCTTGGCCTACGCTGATCCTCATAAGCCGTACGAATTGCATGTAGATGCCAGCCGAGAGGGTCTAGGGGGAGTCTTATACCAAGAATATTGTGGATTGTTGAGGCCTGTAGCCTACGTGAGCCGGAGCCTTACGCCTTCAGAAAAGAATTATCCTATCCACAAGTTGGAGTTCCTCGCTTTGAAGTGGGCGGTGGTCGACAAGTTGAAAGACTATCTGTATGGAGCCGAATTTGTGATAAAGACGGATAACAATCCTCTTACCTACGTCCTTACTACTGCGAAGCTGGATGCAACGGGACATCGGTGGTTGGCTGCTCTGTCAGGGTTTAGGTTCAGCCTGAAGTATCGCCCTGGAGTGAACAATCGAGATGCTGATGCTTTGTCGAGAAGACCCTACACTACAGAATGGACTCAGTTAACTCCAGATGGGGTGCAAGCTTTATGTCAAGGAGCAGAGCGCCGGGTCAAGGGAGGGATTGAAGCAGAAGCCATAGGAGTCATGGCTGCGGCTGTTCCAGAGTTCTACTGTAACCCTACGCAGCTGAGAGATGAAAGTTTGCCTACTTCTTCGAAACAGGACCTGAGAGCTGACCAGGCTGGAGATCCTCTGATCGCATTGACCATGAAGGCTCTAAACGCGAACCAATGGGAGATTCTTCTGACAAATTCCCCAGAAGGGGCCAGATTGGTCTACAAGGAGTGGGAACGGTTGAAAATGTTGGATGGGGTGGTCTACCGAAGGGGCCCCTCAAGCGATGCTGGAGAGACCCAACAGTTGTTCCTTCCCACCAAACACAGAGAGGGTGTGCTACGGTCATTACATGATGACCATGGACATTTAGGAGCAGAGAGAACTTTTAAGCTGGTGCGGGACAGATTCTATTGGCCCTGCATGAGGCCTGAAGTTGAAAGTTACTGCCACTCATGTCTGAGGTGTATCCAAAGGAAGACTCTGCCAACCCGAACTGCTCCAATGAGCCACCTACAAAGTCAAGGACCCATGGATTTGGTGTGCATTGACTTCCTGTGCTTAGAGCCGGATGCTAGTGGGCAGGGAAATATCTTGGTGGTGACTGATCATTTCACGCGTTAAGCCCAAGCTTTTTCTACAAGAGACCAACGTGCTCCTACGGTGGCGAAGGTTTTAATGGAAAGGTTTTTTGTTCACTATGGACTGCCATGGAAAATACACTCGGATCAGGGTAGAGACTTTGAGAGCCGGCTTGTTGGGCAATTACTGGAAATGCTGGGAATTCAGAAAACCCGAACTACACTATATCACCCTCGAGGTGATGCTCAGCCAGAAAGGTTCAATCGCACTCTGCTAAATATGTTGGGGACATTGTCAAACAGAGAGAAGCAGAGCTGGAGTCGTCACATAGCCACGCTAGTACATGCATACAACAGCACGGAGAGTGACGCTACTGGATACTCACCGTACCGTCTCATGTTCAGAAGGGAAGCTCGACTGCCGGTTGATTTGGCGTTCGGGTTATCTCTGGATCAGACGTCTGTAGCCTTTCATAGGAATTATGTGGATAGACTCCGGAAGAATTTGGCCTCTGCGTTTGAACAAGCCCGTTTGACCTCTGGGAACAGGGAACAGAGGAATAAACAAAACTACGATTTGAAAGTTCGGATACAGGATCTACAACCCGGTGATAGGGTTTTGTTGAAGAACTTGGGTGCTTCTGCCAGGCATAAGTTGGCGGACTGATGGAGTTCTCAGGTCTACATTGTCTGCAAGCAACTGCCTTGTCTGCCGGTTTACTAAATTCGACCTGATGGGAAGGCTGGGCCTCTTAAAAACTGGCACCGAAATCATTTGCTACCTCTGAAGGAAGCTGTAAGGATACCAGTTGGAGACGAACTTTCTCTGCCGAATCCGCCTCCGCCTGCTCCACGTTTGACTCCCGTTACTCGGTCTCAGCAGACACGAGTTGTTGAGGAGAGCGAAGGGGAAAGTGAAGAAGAAAGTTTTTGTCTAAATTGGGTGCGCTCACCAGAGCCTGAAGAAGTCATCCCAGTTGCCGAACGGTGGGAAAGCAATCTGAGGCCTGAGGCTCCAGAATTCCAGCTGGACATTCCTGAAACTTCTGAAATTCCTATAGTTCCTGAAAACGCGTCCTATGACTACAGTTCTATGCCTTCATTGGAAGGATCATACTCCGAGGAGATGTCTGTTCCAGTTTTGAATGAAAGACCTGAACCTGTATCTGTAATACTTCTGACTGAAGAAGAGCTGATTGAACCAGAGCCAAAACGTTCTGTCCGACCCCCTCAAAGACTCACCTACGACTCATCAGGACATAGCACTGAAGAGGCTGTTACCACAGTGCGAAGGTTGCCCGAAGTGTCTGCTATGTTAGCTGAGGTAGCTAGAAGTATGAGTAAATTTGAGGATGTATACCTAACCCATTGTATGTTTGCTGCTGAGCCTATATATATCGACTGATGTAATGTTGAAATGTAATGTAACTTTTACACCTCCTTGGAGAGACCCAAGAGTTCTAGGAGGGGGAGAGTGTAGCGCTGGTTTAAATCCTGCCACTGTAGTTACTTGTTTCTGACCACCAGGGGAAGACGAACGCAATGTAAACTGATACTGGACACTTTCGGACTATGTTTTCCAGCATGCTTTGGGGCAGGAACAGGAAGTGGGTGGGGAGAACCGAGAGACATCCGCAACCTCGTGCAGAGGAGAGCCAGTGCGCGGCAAGGGGTGATTAGAGCAAGACGCACGTGAGACAAGGAGCGATCGTGACCAGGCCGGAGTGCAGGTGCTGCTTTGCGGAGCTGGAGATGGGCCCAAAATCCCTTGCCAGAAGACCTATTAACCTATCGGTGAGAAGTTTTAAAGATACAGAGCTGCAGAAGGACCCCAAGTTAGGAGACCGCGATGATCTAACGGGAGTGCAGGCGGTGAGCTGAGCATCTTGTGGCAGAAACGGACAAGCAAGACAAGCGGATCTGGTGGCACAGAGTCCCAGTCAAGTCGAGCGGAGAGACGTCCTGGGTCGAGCAGAGCGCAGAGTATCTGGCGGATGGGTGAGAGGCCTTCCCGGCCACAGTGAAAAATAATAAAGCACGCTGCAGTTTGTCTAAACCTACAGGGCCCCAACGTGACTAGTCGAAGACACATTGAAACCATTCACTGGCCAGTTGAATCTAGTACCCGGGTACCAATCCATGCATACACGTACACCTTCTTGGGACACAACCTGTACGGGACTCACATTTCAGCAATGAAGGGGTTAAAATTCCTTTTTCTTTTCCGCTGCGCGTTTCTCGCATTACGAACTTCTGTAAATATATGTATACCGTGCTGCTATATGCCAGTTTATTTGAGATCAGTAAACTATATAATTTATAAAAATCCACAACAGTGCTGGTGTATATTTATTCCCTAGTGCGGGGAGACTGACCCGAGGTTTAAATTCAGCGGCTCCTCCAGAAGTGAGCGCTACATTTGCTTTTGCAGTATGCTTTGGGTCATTGTCCATCTGCACTGTGATGCACTGTCCAATGAGTTCTGCAGCATTTGGCTAAATGTGAGCAGATAATATTGCCCAAAACACTTCAGAATTCATCCTGCTGCTTTTGTCAGCAGTCACATCAGCAATAAATACAAGAGAACCAGTTACATTGGCAGCCATACATGCCCATGCCATGACACTACCACCACCATGCTTCACTGATGAGGTGGTATGCTTAGGATCATGAGCAGTTCCTTTCCTTCTCCATACTCTTCTCTTCCCATCACTCTGGTACAAGTTGATCTTGGTCTCATCTGTCCATATGATCTTGTTCCAGAACTGTGAAGGCTTTGTTAGGTGTTGTTTGGCAAACTCTAATCTGGCCTTCCTGTTTTTGAGGGTTTTGTGATGAACCCTCTGTATTCAGTCTGGTGAAGTCTTCTCTTGATTTTTGACTTTGACACACATACACCTACCCCTGTGGAGGGTGTTTTCTTCATCAGGGAAAAAATTCTTCATTCATCCACCACAGTTGTTTTACGTGGTCTCCCAGGTCTTTTGGTGTTGCTGAGCTCACCGGTGCGTTCCTTCTTTTTGAGAATGTTCCAAACAGTTGTTTTGGCCACGCCTAATGTTCTTGCTATCTCTCTGATGGGTTTGTTTTGTTTCTTCAGCCTAATGATGGCTTGCTTCACGGATAGTGAAGGCTCTTTGGATCTCATCTTGAGAGTTGACAGCAACAGATTCCAAATGCAAATAGCACACTTGAAATGAACCCTGGGCCTTTTATCTGCACATTGTAATTGGGGTAATGAGGGAATATTACACACCTGGCCATGGAACAGCTGAGAAGTCAAATGTCCCATTACTTTTGGTCCCTTAACAAGTGGGAAGCACATCTGCAAATTGCTGTAAGTCATACACCGTTCACCTGAGTTGGATGTACATACCCTCAAAGTAAAGCTGACAGTCTGCAGTTAAAGCACATTGTGTTTGTTTTATTCCAACTCCATTGTGGTGGTGTATAGAGCCAAAGATGTTAGAATTGTGTCAATGTCCCAATATTTCTGGACCTGACTGTATAATGTAAATTCGATAGGCCGTGTTAGTCCAGATGCCAAAATTACGAGTATAGCAGTACGTAGTGATACCTTTTTTATTGGACTAACGTTACATTTAAAAGACAAGCTTTCGAGGGGTGGTGTGGCCGGCTGTGCAGGGGATAGGACGTGTTGCAGGGGAGCTCTGCTTGTATTGCTGACAAAGGTGGATTTTTGGGTCCGATTCCCCTATTTTTTCCTTGATCTTGGAGCCCCTTTGCAGCTGGCCACCGGCAGGAAGGCTCCGGAGCCTGTGTTGTCCCCCCCTCCGGAGCTGAGACACAGGTACCGCTGGTGTTCACAGGCGGGTACGTGACCATTGGCCATTTTGAGGCCTGTTCCCTGTGGCTTTTTTGGTGCTTTTCTCCTCGTGCCTCTTCCTGCGGAGATTCCTTGTCCAGGTGTTCTCCACATGAGTGCCTTGTGAATGGAGGGCCCCCATCTACCAGCAGCTGTGGGTGTTCCTGCGGCGGAGGCTGCAGGAGAACACGCGGGGCGGCGACACTCGGATCCCACTCCCCCCTTGGAGACCTGGAGGCAGCGCTTATGCGCCTAGAAGACTTCTTGGAGCTTCTGGCGGTGGACGAGGGGAGCCCGTTCTCAAGAGGGACCTGGAGGCAGCTCATGGAGGTGATGGGAGCTGGCCGAGAAGCGGTGCCTGATGGTGCCTGATGAAGGACCTGAACAGGTTCCACTGTTGATTAATTTGGTATAATGGTTGCCTCTCAACATTAATCAGATATAGATTGGAATATCACTAAATCCTATAGAGACATCCCAATTTAATCGAGCCGTTAGCACATCGCCTAAACATCACTTTGTTTATGTTTTTTAAACGTATGGTTTTTTATGTCATGTGTGTCCAATAAAATTGAGTTAGGATAAGGGGCTTGGAGCCTCCCACGGTTTATTTAAGGTACTACATCTGAACTGCTGTTCAGATCTTTTTCTTTCATATGTATATTAGTCATAATTCAACACTATCTCTAGTAGATCCAGAACAAACTCAATAGGCGGTCCCTGATAAACCTCAGAGTGGGCCAAAAGATGACGCATGGCCTCAATTCCTGCATCAGTAGGAATTACTGTGTACAAACTCTTCACGTCACACGTCATGAGTACAATTGGACCAACAGGTAAGGATATGCTTTTCTTTATATACATATGTCACTTATGAGGATATTTTTTGATTACCTGCTGCGTTCACCTTTCCTTGATGACATTTCTTTTTATTTTTTGTTTTCACTTTACATGTGTTTTAGCAGATGTCATGCTATGGCCCTGCGCGGCCATTTTCTTTTCTCATATGTTCATTTTATTTGTCTATACAAAACCCATAAATAAAGAATTATAAAAAAATAAAAAAAGACAAGCTTTCGAGAGGATGCCTCTCTTCCTCAGGACTGGAAGCTGTACTGATCAGTTCCTAGAATTGAACATTAAGACACTAAGGGTCACATGGGTGAGGGGTTTTAGATGTCGTAAAAAGTGAAAGTCAAAGGGTGTGTTCGAAATGAGAAAATAAACACATGAGGGATCTTAGAAACATAGAAACATAGAAAAATGTCGGCAGATAAGAACCTTTCGGTCCATCTAGTCTGCCCAATTACATGGATACTTTACCTGGATTTATCTTTTGTTTAGGATAGCCTTATGCCTATCCCATGCCTGCTTAAATTCAATTACTGTTTTGGCCTCTACCACTTCAACTGGAAGACTGTTCCATGTATCCACCACCCTCTAAGTAAAATAATGCTTTCTGATGTTACTTTTAAACCTTTGCCCCTCTAATCTAAGACTATGTCCTCTTGTTTTGCTACTTTGTTTCCTTTTAAATATACTCCCTTCCTCTACCTTGTGGATTCCCTTTACGTATTTAAATGTTTCTATCATATCTTGGGTCCATAATAAAGCAACAGGATGGTTAAAAGGTTGGAGGAGACTTTAAACTAGTGGAAGGGGGGGGGATACAGTATCTTACAAAATGGAGACAGAGCAGATAGCGGAAGGGTTTCAGTTCGGACTAAGGGGGGTGGAGCCGGGGGGATGGGTAATGTCAGAAGAGTGGAGGCATGTAATGTAAAGTCGCATTCAGCATGTGTGGGTAGAGACAACATTAAATGTATGCTTGCTAATGCAAGGAGCCTCAATAACAAGATGGGGGAACTAGAGGTAATAGCACACACTAAGCAATATGACATAATAGGAATAACAGAAACGTGGTGGGACGAAACGCATGACTGGGCTGTAAACTTAAACGGTTATACATTGTTTAGAAAGGATAGGAAACATAAGAAAGGGGGTGGAGTGTGTTTATATGTAAATCAGGATTTAAAGCCTAATATTACACAACTGGAAAGCGATGAGGGAAATGTGGAATCCTTATGGGTAAATATTTCATTGGGGAATAAACAGGGAAGTCAACTATTGGTTGGCATATGCTATAAACCAGGGCTCAAAATTTCAAGTCCCAAGCTACTAGCCAGGCCTTAAGAGTTACACGCCACTAGTTGCCCCACCTAACCCCTTATCCTGCCCTGCCTCTGCATTCCCTCATGTAATTTCCACTCGCCAAATGCGAGCAGGCGAGTGGAAATTTTGAGGCCTGCTATAAACCACCTAATATAGATAATGATGAGGAAGAACAACTGTTAGAGCAAATTAGGAAGGCTGCAGATCATGGTAGCACTTTAATTATTGGAGATTTTAATTACCCGGACATTAATTGGGATAGTGGGACTAGTAATTCAGCAAAGGGAATTCGGTTTCCGAACATTTTAAATGATACCTTCATGTCACAACTGGTAGAAACACCAACTAGAGAGGATAACTGTCTGGACCTGGTTATAACAAATAATGTGGATCTTTTCTCAAATATTAATGTAAAGGAACAGTTGGGAAACAGTGACCATAATATGGTGACTTTTGAAATAAACTCAAAAAAACACATTCATAAGGGGCATGCTAAAACATATAATTTTAAAAAGGCCAACTTTATTAAAATAAAGGAAGCTCTCAATGTCATTGACTGGCAGAAACTCTTTCACGGGAAAAACACTGAGGATAAGTGGAATATCTTTAAACTAACACTAGAAAAGTACACATCACAATGGTTAATAAATATAAAAGAAACAGACTGAAACCAATGTGGCTTAGTAGGAAGGTAACTAAGGAAATGAAAAATAAAAAGAAGGCATTTAAAGCTTTTAAATCTGATAAATCTGAGGCATCCTATAAAGCATATAGGGCAGCCAATAAAGCATGTAAAAATGCGATTAGATGGGCTATACTAGAAAATGAAAAAGAAATAGCCAAAGAGAGCAAGACCAACCCTAAAAGATTCTTTAGGTACATAAATTCTAAAAATCCTAAGAGTGAAAATGTAGGTTCACTAAAATCTGAGTCAGGGTTATTGTAAACTGAAGATCAGGATAAGGCAGAAATTTTAAATGATTATTTTTCTTCAGTATTTATCAAAGAGAAACCTATAACAGGAGACATGAAATTCATTAATAAAAACTTACTAATACAAAGTGACTGGTTGACTCAGGACAAGGTTTTGCAGAAATTAAACAATGTGAATGTGAATAAAGCCCCAGGGCCAGATGGAATTCACCCGCGAGTACTGAGAGAGCTATGTGTTGAAATATGTAAACCTCTGTTCTTAATCTTTCAAGATTCTTTTCTTTCAGGAATAGTACCAGAGGATTGGAGAAAAGCTGACGTGGTCCCTATATTTAAGAAAGGTTTAAAATTTGTGCCTGGGAATTATAGACCTGTGAGCTTAACATCTGTGGCTGGGAAAGTATTTGAGGGGTTACTAAGGGATAATATTCAGGAATTTATTGGGAGGTATAATGTAATTGGCAAAAATCAGCATGGTTTCATGAAACACAGATCATGTCAGACTAACCTAATTACGTTCTATGAGGAAGTAAGTAGAAGTATAGATAAGGGGGTCGCAGTGGATGTGATTTACTTAGATTTTGCCAAAGCTTTCGACACAGTTCCACACAAAAGGTTACTATTTAAATTAAGAAAAATTGGTCTAGATGAAAATACTTGTTCTTGGATAGAAAACTGGCTAAAAGATAGGGTACAGAGAGTGGTCATAAATGGTACATTTTCAAGATGGACACCAGTGGTAAGCGGTGTCCCTCTGGGGTCTGTTATAGGACCAATACTATTCAATTTATTTATAAATGACCTTGAGATAGGCATTGAAAGTCATGTGTCAGTGTTTGCAGATGACACAAAACTAGGAAAAGTAATACAATGTGAGCAGGATGTTACTTCGCTGCAGAGGGATTTAGATAGATTGGGGGACTGGGCACTTAAATGGCAGATGAAATTTAATCTAGATAAATGCAAAGTTATGCACTTTGGAGTGAAGAACACACAAGTAATTTATACCCTAAATGGTACGGAGTTAGGGAAATCCAAGCAGGAGAAGGATTTGGGAATAATCATAGACTTCAAACTAAGTAACAATGTGCAATGTCAAACAGCAGCCGCCAAGGCCAGCAAAGTATTGGCATGCATTAAAAGGGGAGTTCACTCACGGGATGAAAACATAATTTTGCCTCTGTATAAATCAATGGTCAGGCTGCACCTTGAATATGCCGTGCAATTTTGGGCACCGGTCTTAAAAAAAGATATTATAGCGCTAGAAAAAGTGCAGAGACGGGCAACTAAATTAATAAGGGGAATGGAAGGGTTATGAGGAAAGACTAACAAGCTTAAACCTGTTTAGTTTAGAGAAACGGCGCCTTAGAGGGGATCTGATAACCTTATATAAATATATACGGGTCCATTATCAACCATTGTCTGATAACCTATTCATTAACAGGTCTATACACAGGACAAGGGGTCATCCATTTAGACTGGAAGAAAGAAAATTTAGCTTAAAGCATAGGAAGGGTTATTTTACGGTGAGAACAATAAAGCTGTGGAATTCTCTGCCTGTTGAGGTGGTTGGGTCAGAGTCTGTACAGACTTTTAAAAAACGACTGGATGACTTCCTGCAGACACAGAATATTAAGGGTTATAATATTTAATATGTGGGTAAAAGCTTCTTGATCCAAGGAGAAATCTGACTGCCATTCTGGGGTCAAGAAGGAATTTTTTCCCAGTATGTTGCATATTGGCAAGCATTTCAGACTGGGTTTTTTGCCTTCTTTTGGATCAACAGCAGTAGGTTATGTGGGAGAGGCTGAACCCGATGGACGCATGTCTTTTTTCAGCCTATATAACTATATAACTATAAGATAAGATCATACAACTAGAATGAAAAAAGGAAAGGAAAAACACCCAAAAACACAAAACAGTGAAGGTTGAAAGAAACATAAAAAAGAGAAACCAAGAAGTAATCATAACGTCACAAAACATTCAAAATTCTGGGTGATATTTTGTTACTTCTTGGTTTATCTTTTTTTATGTCTCTTTCAGCCTTCACTGTTTTGTGTTTTCGGTTGTTTCTTTTTCCTTTTTTCCCCCCATATATAATGTGAGCTCGGCCACTATGTATCCATGTGAGCTGGGGCCAATATATATCCATGTGAGTTGGGGGCACTATGTATCCATGTGAGCTGTGGGCACTATGTATCCATGTGAGCAGGGGCAATATATATATCCATGTGAGCGGGGGGTACTATGTATCCATGTGAGCAGGGGCAATATATATATCCATGTGAGCTTGGGGGCCAATATATATATCCATGTGAGCTGGGGGCACTATGTATCCATGTGAGCTGGGGCACTATATATCCATGTGTGAGCCTGGGGCACTATATATCCATGTGAGCTGGGGCACTATATATCCATGCAGGCTGGGGCACTATATATCAATGTGTGAGCTGGGGCACTATATATCCATGTGTGAGCTGGAGCACTATATGTATCCATGTGAGCTGGGGCACTATTTATATCCAGGTGAGCTGGGGCACTATATATATATCCATGCGAGCTGGAGCAATATATATCCATGTGTGAGCCTGGGGCAATATGTATCCATGTGAGCTGGGGCAATATATATACATGTGAGCAGGGGCCAATATATATCCATGTGAGCTGGAGCACTATATATCCATGTGTGAGCCTGGGGCACTATATATCCATGTGAGCTGGGGCACTATATGTACCCATGTGAGCTGGGGCACTATATATATATCCATGTGAGCTGGGGCACTAGATATATATCCATGTGAGCTGGGGCAATATATATCCATGTGTGAGCCTGGGGCACTATATACAGTCAGGTCCAGAAATATTGTGACATCGACACAATTCTAACATCTTTGGCTCTATACACCACCACAATGGAGTTGGAATGAAACAAACACAATGTGCTTTAACTGCAGACTGTCAGCTTTAATTTGAGGGTATGTACATCCAACTCAGTGGAACGGTGTAGGACTTACAGCAGTTTGCAGATGTGCCTCCCACTTGTTAAGGGACCAAAGGTAATGGGACAGAATAATAATCATAAATCAAATTTTCCCTTCTTAATACTTAGTTGCAAATCCTTTCTATCAATCACAGCCTGAAGTCTGGAACGCATAGACATCACCAGACGCTGGGTTTCATCCCTGGTGATGCTCTGCCAGGCCTCTACTGCAACTGTCTTCAGTTGCTGCTTGTTGCTGCTTTTGCAATATGCTTTGGGTCATTGTCCATCTGCACTGTGAAGCGCCGTCCAATGAGTTCTGCAGCATTTGGCTGAATGTGAGCAGATAATATTGCCCAAAACACTTCAGAATTCATCCTGCTGCTTTTGTCAGCAGTCACATCATCAATAAATACAAGAGAACCAGCTCCATTAGCAGCCATACATGCTCACGCAATGACACTACCACCACCATTCTTCACTGATGAGGTGGTATGCTTAGGATCATGAGCAGTTCCTTTCCTTCTCCATACTCTTCTCTTCCCATCACTCTGGTACAAGTTGATCTTGGTCTCATCTGTCCATAGGATCTTGTTCCAGAACTGTGAAGGCTTTGTTAGGTGTGGTTTGGCAAACTCTAATCTGGCCTTCCTGTTTTTGAGGCTCACCAATGGTTTACATCTTGTGGTGAACCCTCTGTATTCACTCTGGTGAAGTCTTCTCTTGATTGTTGACTTTGACACACATACACCTACCTCCTGGAGAGTGTTCTTGATCTGGCCAACTGTTGTGAAGGGTGTTTTCTTCCCCAGGGAAAGAATTCTTCGGTCATCCAACACAATTGTTTTCCGTGGTCTCCCGGGTCTTTTGGTGTTGCTGAGCTCACCGGTGCGTTCCTTCTTTTTGAGAATGTTCCAAACAGTTATTTTGGCCACGCCTAATGTTCTTGCTATCTCTCTGATGCGTTTGTTTTGTTTCTTCAGCCTAATGATGGCTTGCTTCACTGATAGTGATAGCTCTTTGGATCTCATCTTGAGAGTTGACAGCAACAGATTCCAAATGCAAATAGCACACTTGAAATGAACTCTGGGCCTTTTATCTGCACATTGTAATTGGGGTAATGAGGGAATATCACACACCTGGCCATAGAACAGCTGAGAAGCCAATTGTCCCATTACCTTTGGTCCCTTAACAAGTGGGAGGCACATCTGCAAACTGCTGTAAGTCCTACACCGTTCACCTGAGTTGGATGTACATACCCTCAAATTAAAGCTGTCAGTGTGCAGTTAAAGCACATTGTGTTTGTTTCATTCCAACTCCATTGTGGTGGTGGATAGAGCCAAAGATGTTAGAATTGTGTCGATGTCGCAATATTTCTGGACCTGACTGTATATATCCATGTGAGCTGGGGCAATATATATCCATGTGAACTAGGGCAATATATATCCATATGAGCTGGGGCACTATATATATCCATGTGAGCTGGGGCACTATATATATATCCATGTGAGCTAGGGCACTAGATATATATCCATGTGTGCTGGGGCAATATATATCCATGTGTGAGCCTGGGGCACTATATATATATATATCCATGTGAGCTGGGGCAATATATATATCCATGTGAGCCTGGGGCACTATATATCCATATGAGCTGGGGCACTATATATTCATGTGAGCTGGGGCAGTATAGACTATATTGCCAAAAGTATTCGCTCACCTGCCTTGACTCGCATATGAACTTAAGTGACATCCCATTCCTAATCCATTGGGTTCAATATGACGTCTGCCCCCCCTTTGCATCTATAACAGCTTCTGGGAAGGCTGTCCACAAGGTTTAGGAGTGTGTTTATGGGAATTTTTGATCATTCTTCCAGAAGTGCATTTGTGAGGTCACACACTGATGTTGGATGAGAAGGCCTGGCTCTCAATCTCCACTCTAATACATCCCAAAGGTGTTCTATCGGGTTGAGGTCAGGACTCTGTGCAGGCCAGTCAAGTTCATCCACACCAGACTCTGTCATCCATGTCTTTATGGACCGTGCATCAGATTGCCAGATGGAGAAGTGCGATTCGTCACGCCAGAGAATGAAAACTGCTCTAGAGTCCAGTGACGGCGTGCTTTACACCTCTGCATTCAACGCTTTGCATTGCACTTGGTGATGTATGGCTTGGATGCAGCTGCTCGGCCATGGAAACCCATTCCATGAAGCTCTCTGCACACTGTTCTTGAGCTAATCTGAAGGCCACATGAAGTTTGGAGGTCTGTAGTGATTGACTCTGCAGAAAGTTGGCGACCTCTTCGCACTATGCGCCTCAGCATCCGCTGACCCCACTCCGTCAGTTTACGTGGCCTGCCACTTCATGACTGAGTTGCTGTCATTGACAAACACTTCCACATTCTTATAATACAGCTGACAGTTGACTGTGGAATATTTAGGAGCGAGGAAATTTCACAACTGGATTTGTTGCACAGGTGGCATCCTATCACAGTTCCACGCTGGAATTCACTGAGCTCCTGAACAACACTAGGGTTTTCGGGTCATGTGTCTGGGTTTGGGATCACCTGTCACCCGGACACATGACTGCCTCAGCTCAGACCCTGGAATGATATCTTGAATTGCTTCACTCACACGCAGGCTGTGTGTGAGTGAGAAACATTCCGCCAGTCACTGGCAGTGTGGGTCTGCAGTGACGTCTCCTCCCCACTCTGCCTCCTCCTACCAGCCCGTTGCTCACTCACATGCTCCAGACCACGTGCACTGCATGCTGGCTGTGATGTGGAGCTCCTGGGACAGGGAGGAAAGACTGAGGAGCTGCTGGAAGGAGCTGGGTTATACAGGCAGAGCAGGACTCTGTGTCTTCCCCCCTCTCTCCTCCTCCACCACATTGTCTCTAGTCCTCCACCCTTTACCCTCTACACCCTTCTCATCTCCCTCTCACTGCCCCCTTTTCTTTTCACCTCTTCCCCCTCCAACCCTGCCCTTTTTCTCCTCACTTTCCCCTCTCTCCCCCTTTTCCCCTTCTCTCCCCCCTTTTCTCTCCCCTCTCCCTTCCCCACTTTTCTCCCCCCCTTTCTCCCCTTTCTCCCCTCTCTCCCCCCTTTCCCTCTCTCTCCCCATTTTCCCCCTCTCTCCCCCTTTTCCCCTCTCACTTCCCCTTTTCCCCCTCACTCCCTCTCTCTCTCCCCCTCTCTCTCTCCCCTCTTTTCTCCCTCTCTCCCCCTTTGTCACCCCTCTCCATACTCCCCCCTTTTCTCTCCCACTCTCTCTCTTTCTCATCTGTATGTGTACAGTGTGAGGAAGTTTGGGGCGAAAGGGGCTTATTTGCAAACTAAAGGACCTGATTTGTGGTTAAGAGTGAGAGGAGCTGATTTGGGGGCTAAAAGGTCTGATCTGAGATTTGGGGGTGAAAGGGACTAAAATGTGATTGAAAGGGAAGGACATGTATATGTGTGTGACTGAGTGTCTGAACGTATACCCGTGAGCAGCAAAAATATTTTGCTACGCATTGTTAGTTTTCGGTTTTGGCTTCAAGAAAAGGTGGCAACCCTAAACTACACTTGCTATGCAAAATGATAAAACCATGCAGATAACATTTTCCTACGTATCTTGATTGTAAGTTCCTATGGGACCAGGCCCTCAATTCTTCCTGTATCTGTTGTATACTGACTTGTCTTTTTCGTGTATTGTAGAATTGTCTTGACTTACCCATTGTACCTTTGTACAGCGCCGAGTAATGTGATGGCATGTAATAAATAAAAATATTTTTTTCTTTGTCGGCATTTACATTCAGTAACGGCATTTACATTCAGCAACGTTTAATTCTGTTTTATTATAATTTACACTGTTACTGCATGACATCTTGTGGAATATTTGTACAATTACATCTCAGTTCATGCAGCTGTACCTGTAAATTTAAAAACTATCAAAACTTCAAAAGAAAAAAGTGTAAGTTGTGGAACTTTTAAATGGGACATAACCCTTAAGAACTGATACCAGAGAAGAATATTTGTGGGCCTGCTCGGCAACTATTGTAGACGTCCCAATGAAATAAAATAAATTTTTAAAAAAACTCATATGACTCCTTTATTTCAATAATGACGTACCAACAGACAACATACATTTAAAATCACCATATAAATGCAATAATGACAAGATTCTTCCCACTCTTTGCTAGGGTATTTACAATTCAATTAAATATAAACCTGTAATATGAGAGTATTAACTGCAGTGCAATGTAGGGTTAATATCGTTATGATTTTAGCAGATAACTGCTTTCTGGATTATTAGTGATGTTTCCTGAGCCTTACTGTAATGACTAGAATAACAGATTGTTATTACTGCGGCTCATAGTACTTGTAGGCACTGGTAGATCCAGAGAAGGGGCACAGGTGGGGGCATTTTCCCCCTCCTGAGCTGCAGTCCCATTATAGGTCATACAGGGGACCTTTGGACATTTGAAACCCTGTATCTCCGGTACTACACATCCTACATAAACCAACATGGCCAGATTCTGACCTTACCAATGGTACCAAACATGACTATGTACAATAACAGGATAAAAATAAAACACAAGAGAAAACAGTGTATTTTTCTCTCAATTTGTTTAAAATTGTGTATTTCCTTAGAAAAATGCAGGATGGGAAGTGGTGAAATTGCTCAGAAGCAAAGGGGTTAACTTCTATGTATCAATCCTCTGGAGTTCACTTGACAAGGCTAATTCCTGGATACACTCAAAATATATAACCCAATTGTGTGTATATTTGTCCCCTCCTGCGCTGTGGTCCTGGGTCGCCTGGCAGCACCTTCCACGCTACTTGCTGGCTGACCACCGAGTGAAGTAGCCTATGATCACAGCGTGGCGTGAAGACGCGGCGCCAGCCGAGTTTAAAAACAGATGCCTGAACACTGGCCCCTTGCCCCGACGTGGTTTTCACGCCTCTCAGTGCGTTCCCAGTAATATATACCTTTTTGCTCATCTGTGTATGATCTTGCCTTGTCTAACTATTCCACTTGCGGTTAACCCTTTGGCACTTGGCTGACGCCCCAACCTGGTATCCGAGCCCTGGCATTTGGCTGACGACCCGACCTAGTATCCGACCCCAGGCTGTCATGTGTAATTCCACGGGGTTGAGGTTGCGAACCCAGGATGCAAGTGATACACGCGAGACACTCGGTAAGGTGAAAATCAGATGGGGGTTTATTAAGGAAAAACAATAATCATAGAGAGGCAATGCTGAAAAGTCTCTTGTTGGGTGGAGTGCAGAAGGGGAGTCTTGGGACAGGCACAACAAAGGGGTCTCGAGGCACAGTACCAGAGGGGTAATCCAAATTCAGAGTACAGGGGAAAAACCAGGGGTCCGGTACACAGATGTCAGGTTGAGCGGTAGAGCTTCTGGGCAGGCTGGAAGTCAGATTGACTGTGGCAAGTTTGCAAGCAAAATGCAGAAGCATCCTGGGACAGGCGTGCCTCTGCTAAATACTGGATGCAGGTCCTAATTAGTTACACCTGCTGATTCTGCAAGTGCGTGTTTCACAATGGAAAAGTCCGGCAAGACATTGCATGAAGGGTGCTACCTGGGGTGATCAAGGTGGTGCAGCACCAGCTCTGCCTTTCTTCCGCCGGCATCAGCGAGGAACGTGACACAGGCGCTTGACTGACGACCACATCTGGCATTCGGCCCCTGGCACCATGGGCGTCCGCAGCATGGGTCAAGGGGGCACTTGCCCCCCCGGATCAACAGGCTTTAACCCTTTCGCTGCTGAGGCTTTTCCCGCCTCTGTGCTGAGGTCATTTTTACTGGTTTCGCTCATCATGTTTAAACGCGTTTTGAAGGCTTATTTTAGTATATGACCCAGACATATTATATATCGTTCTTTCCGTCAGACTCGGCAGATTCATAATATGTCATTATTATATGTATACGTCATGACCTGTCTGTTTATTATAACAAAAAATGCAATATAATATGAATTTTCAATAATTTACAACATCTAAAGTGTTTTTTTTTCACATTTTAACATGCGAGCAATTGCGGTTATATTTTGTATGGGGTGCGCTTGTTAAAAAAATTAGAGATGGGGTCTCGTTACATTTTTTTTGGGGAAAATTACACGATTTTTAACAAACGCACCGCATACAAAAATCGTTAGTGCAGCATCATTGTTCACATTATAATTGAAATGGGAACAATATTGCTGCATTAACAAACCAAAAAAAAAAAAAAAAAATTGTTTATTTTTTTTTTATAATTTTTTTTTTTTTCTTTTTCTTTTTCTTTTTTTACAAAAATTTTCACAGTAGTGTTTGGTATCGTTGGAACGGCCATGCTCTGGCCGATCCAACAGTACCAAACTTTAACCCCTAGCTGCCACGGATCGGGAGATAGGGAGTTCATTGGAACCCCCTATCTCACCATTGGTGGCAGCTAGGGGTTAACTCTAGGACTGGCGTCATCGTGCTATGCACGATGACGCCAGTCCTCAGGGGGAGTTCCCGGAGGCTTGGCCGACATCCAAGATGTCGGCCAGCTCCGGGAAAGGATCACGAACCGGCGCTTTTCAGCGCCGATTCGTGATCCGGCACCCCAGGGGTTAATGACAGCCACCGTTTGGAAGGGCAGGCTGTGCCCTTCCAAGCGGTGTCTGTTTTAACCCCCTGCTCCCCGGCGATCGGGAGGGAGAGAGGTCCGAAGGACCTCCCCCCTCCCTTTCAGGCGCCTCCTCCGCACATGCGGGGGGGGCGCCTGAATTAGGTGTCATCGCGTCGCCGCGATTACACCTAATGTCCCCGCCGGCCTCCCGAGTGCTGGGCTGACATCCAAGATGTCAGCCTGCACCGGGGGGCGCAGCAATCCGCCGGAATCCGGCGGATTGCTGCCTCCTGTGCTCGGACTCGCTGAGCGCGTCCGTAGCACAAGAGAACCACTTGGCTGGACGCGCTGAGCGCGTCCTTAGCAGCCAAGTGGTTAATTATGATAATTTATTCACTGCTGCACAGCTGCAGTTCCTTGGCTCTCCACTAGGCTGCACGAGCGTCACATCCCCACTCCACCTCCAATCCACCACGGTCTCCCACGGTTTGCACGCTGGGAGAGGCAGGGCTGAGGTGCAGCTGCTCCTACGGGCCATAGGCTGGGATGCTGGACACAGGAAAAAAGGTAATGATTGTCAAATAAATACATTTTTATTAAGCTTGATGCCAGTGTCTTTATTAATGAGAGTCCCCTGATCTGAGGTCTAGTTTATCGGTCTGGGGAAGAGGGACACAAAATGATTAATAGTAATCTGGTGGGGGCCTGTGTTAAGCTCACAGAGCTTGCATGAGGTACAGACCAGGGCAATAGTTTCAGTCCTTTTTGTGATATTACATTGATGAGTGAAGGAGACCAGCAATGAAGAGCGCAACATCCGAAGTTCTGCACCCTCCACATGCCAATGCAGTAGGCTGTTCTATACAGAGGGGGGCATTAATTAATACGGGAGGATGTTCTATACATTATACAGAGAGGGGTATTAATGTAGGAGGATGTTATATACATTATACAGAGAAAGGTATAAATTGAGGAGGATGTTCTATACAGAGAGGGACATTAATTAATTCAGGAGGATGTTCTATACATTATACAGAGAGGGATATTAATGTAGGAGGATGTTATATACATTATACAGAGAAAGGTATAAATTGAGGAGGATGTTCTATACAGAGAGGGACATTAATTAATTCAGGAGGATGTTCTAAACATTATACAGAGAGGAGCCTTTTTTTTTTAGCCCTTTAAATCCAGTGGCTGTGAGCGCTGAGATCGGCTGCTTGTTATATTATCTCTCAGTACAATGTATCAGTCTCAGCTGTTACAGTAACTGACTGCTGCTCATCACAGCGCCCAGAGTTTCAGTAAAACAAGGAAATAATATTGTTATAACCTATTATGTATAAAAATATTATTTACTAGTGTAGCGCTCACTCCCGGAGGAGCCGCTGAAAATGAACCACGGGTCAGTCTCCCCGCACTAGGGAATAAATATACTCCAACACAGTTGTGAGTTTTTATCATTTAAATAGTTTACTAAAATATTTGAGCAGATGTCGAGACACGGTATTCCCAAGTATTATTACAGTATTTTCGTATCACGGTAAAACGCGTAGCGGAAAAGAAACGAAACACGAGGCTTCGTATTTCGGAAAATAAAATATTCGCAACCGAACATAAAAAGCAATGCAATTTCCCGATAGTTCAGAAAAGGGGACACGTAGCAAAAAACCTCAAACATACAATCCCTTCGTATTACGGTAAACGCGCAGCGGAAAAAGAGGAAAAATATATTCGGAACGTATCTTTATCTGTAACCCCTGTTCCGATTCGTAAAAGGAAATGAGTCCTGCACCAGTTTAGGTCCCAGAATGTAAAGAAGGTGTATATGTATGTGTGTGGTACCCGGGTACTGTTCAACTGGCCAGTGAATTTACATGAAGGAAAGTCTTCGACTAGTCAGTTGGGGCCCTGTGGACTTTAAAGAGAAAACAGCAGCTTGACCTTTAATCACAAACAGCCTTGGAGGCCTCTCACCCATCCGACGCAGGCTTTAGGCTCCGCTGACCCAGGACGTCTCTCCTCCGGATTTTGACTGGGGATACTAGCGGCCGGATCCGTTGTCTGACTTCATGCAGCTTGTCCAGCTCACCGCCTGCTCTCCGTTCGATTCCGCCGGTCTGCAGCAATGTCTGGGCTCTGACAAGTCTCCTTCTCCTCAGGTTGAGTGACCCAAACAGGAATAACAGGTCTCCCTCGGGCTTTGGCCTAGGTTCTCCCGCGATCTCCTCAGTGCGTCTGCTTTCTCCTGTTCCCTGGCGCGCTCTCGAACTTTCTCCACGAGGCAGAGGATGTAAGTGTCCAGTCCCCACCCACTTCCTGTCTTCTGGCAAAGCATGCCCGGCATTGTAGTCCCAATTAGACATGTGCATTCGTTTTAGTACTAAAACGATTTAGTCCGAATTTTGGGATAATTTAGTTTTCGTATGACTCAGGAGATACGAAACTGCTCAGTACAAAAAACGAAAGAAACTAAAATAAAATGCAGTACATTTTAGTTTCAGTCCTTTTTGTGATATTACATGAGTGAAGGAGACCAGCAATGAAGAGCGCAACATCGCAACATCCGAAGTTCTGCACCCTCCACATGCCAATGCAGTAGGATCTTCTATACAGAGAGGGGCATTAATTCATGCAGGAGGATGTTCTATACATTATACAGAGAGGAGCCTATTTTTTTTTTCAGCCATTTAAATCCAGTGGCTGTGAGCGCTGAGATCGGCTGCTTGTTACATTATCTCTCAGTACAATGTATCAGGCTCAGTTGTTACAGTAACTGACTGTAACAGCACTCAGAGTTTCAGTAAAACAAGAAAAGAATATTGTTCTAACCTCTTATATATAAAAATATTATTTACTAGTTTTACTGAAACTCTGAGCACTGTGATGAGCAGCAGTCAGTTACTGTAACAGCTTTGCCTGACACGGGGCAGTATTACAATGTTGGTGCTAACTTAACTAGAGCTGTTGTAAACTGAAAACCTCCATAGGCTATAATGGCTCTGGGAAGTTTACAACAGCTCTGGTTAAGTTAGCACCAACTATGTAATATGGCCCACATTGTGCTGAGAGTGAGAGATACTGTAACAAGCAGTGATCTCAGCCCTCTGAGGAGCCACCACTACAATAGTAATTGTATCCACTGGTTTTCGAATAAATGAAATTAGTTTTCATACTAAAGAACTGAAAACGAATTTCTTTAGCAACTAAATAAATTGCATTTTAGGACTAATCCATTAGTTCAAAACGAAATTTTGCGCTGTGCACATGTCTAGTCCCAATGTCCAGTATCTCTGATCGCGATAGTCTCCATCTTGTGGCCAAAAATAGGTACTGCCACTGCAAGATTTTTAACACAGCGCTACACTAGTTTTACTGAAACTGAGCACTGTGATGAGCAGCAGTCAGTTACTGTAACAGCTTTGCCTGACACGGGGCAGTATTACAATATTGGTGCTAACTAAGGCTAGGGTCAGACGAACGCATTTTTCACGTTGTCCGTGAAAAAGTGCGGTCGAACGAACGTACGTATTTTTTCCCGGAATAGGCGACAGCGGTCATACGATGCGCCTGTTCATCCGTGATTTTGTACGGATCGTCAATAAAACACTTTTTGTGTCTGGACGTTATGTTGGCCGGACATTAGCAGCGTCTGACGTCTCCTAATCATGCACACACGCCGCTATGCGGCCGCAGCGCACTCTGTACGTCAGTAGTAGCGGTTTGACGTTCTCGAAAAAATGCGTTCGTTGGCCACTTGCGTTGCGCGGACGAACTTTCGTGCGGCCGTTCGTCGTATGTTCCCCGGCATTAGACGTCATTTGCTGCTAGTACGGCCGTGATTTCGTGCGGCTAAACACACGTTAAAACTGCGCTAGTCTGACCCTAGCCTTAACCAGAACTGTTGTAAACTGAAAACCTTCATAGGCTATAATGGCTCTGGGAATTTTACAACAGCTCTGGTTAAGTTAGCACCAGCTATGTAATATGGCCCACATTGTGCTGAGAGTGAGAGATACTGTAACAAGCAGCGATCTCAGCCCTCTGAGGAGCCACTACAATAGTAATTGTATCCGCTGGTTTTCGGATGAATGAAATTAGTTTTCATACTAAAGAACTGAAAACTAATTTCTTTAGCAACTAAATAAATTGCATTATAGGACTAATCCATTAGTTCCAAACAAAATTTTGTGCTGTGCACATGTCTAATGCAAATCCCACTTCACAACAATTTTTCCCCTGAACCAACAGCAAGCCATATTCAAAGCAATCTCTACCTCTGTTTCCTGCAAGAAAACCAGCAAGGTATTCTTCAATCAACACCTTTTTTGCCATATTGTTACTGCCGCTAGTTTATTTTATTATTTTTTTTCTTCCCTCTTTTTCTGGTAGTTTAATTCTGTGCTGATTCTCAGTCCACTCCTCTCTGTTGTAAATACTTTGCATGCAAAAATGGCTACCCCTCTAAACTCTGTATTTGGTTTTATCCAGAGTCACTCTTCACCACCATTTTTCCCTCTGCTGAAAATCCACCCTCCCACCCAACTGCCCCACCCAGCCCCTATCCTAATTATATAGGCTCCTATTCTCAGCTGCTTCAATCCTCACTCGGTTTAAATTCATCATGCCCAAGCTCTGCTATATTCTCTCTGGTAATTATCTCCACACTCCCCCTGTTCCCTTTTGTTTCACTTGCCTTAGTCCCTTACATTGTGAGCTCACGGGATGTCTGACTGAGCACTTAGTATAAAGTGCTACATTTGCAGGACAATTATCCTATGGACAGGGCCGTCTGTTCCTTATGTTTTTAATTTATTATGTCACCTGTTTGTGCTTCCCCATTGTAAAGCTCTACGGAATCTGTTGGCGCTGTATAAGTACTTGTAACTGTAACTATAGAATGCATGAGGAGGTTGGAGAATACATAGCAAGGGAACTGAGACCATTCCTCCAATACAAAACTCTCCAGATCCTTTAAATTTCAAGGTCGATGCTGGTGGACTTCACTCTTCAGCCCCCCCCCCCCAGGTTTCATACAAGGCTCACGTCAGGGAATTGAGAAGGCCATGACAGGACCTTGTGGTCAGTAAATAATTTTTGTGTTGATTTGTTGTACCTTTTGGATCATTGTACTGCTGAACGATCCAACCACAGCACATTTAAGCTTTCTGGCAGATTCAATCCGTTGTTCACTTAATATTTGTTATTTGATGGGATACATGGCATCGAGAACTCTAACAGAATGTCCCAATCCCCTCGTAAAAAGCCACTACCATATTGCAACTTGGACATGAGGTACATTAACCTGTGTGCACCAAACCCTCTTCTGGTGTTTACTGCCAAAAAGCTCTATTTTGGATTCATGACCATAGAAGCTGATCCCATTTGACGTTCTAGTAGTGTCTGACAAACGAACATGCTTAAGTTTGTTTATGGATGAGGGTAGAGGCTTTTTTCTTGAAACCCTTCCAACAACTTGTGATGTAGGCAACGTTGGAAAGTAGAATTGGAATTTTCCCAATTGTTCTCCAGCTGTGATCCTTGGAGATTTTTTGGCCACTCAAACCATCCTTTTCACAATACGTTGAGACAATATAGACACAAATCCTCCAGGTTGATTCATAACATTTCCTGTTGACTATAACTTCTTAATTATTGTCCTGATTGGGGAAATGGGCATTATCAATGCTTTTGCCATTTTCCTATACCCACTTCCCATATTTTGAAGCTCAACAACCTTTGGCTGTGCATCACAGCTATATTACATATTCTTACCCATTGTAATGAATGACTAAGGGAATGTGGCTTATGCGTTACCTCATATTTATACCACTTTGAAACAGGAAGTCGTGTATGAACAATTGCCTGTTCCTAGTCACCATGGTCAGGGCCGTAGGGAGGGCGAGGCGAGTGAGGCACACGCAGGGCCGTAGGGAGGGCGAGGCGAGGCACACGCCTCGGGCACAGCTGTAACAGGGCGCAGGCAGGCTGCATTCACTCGCTGAGAGCAGCGAGATGGGAGACGTGCAGGAGGATGGGACGGAGCCGGCAGAAGGTGTCTCACTCTGAGTGAGCTCCACGTAGGGGGCGCAAAACCCCCAGCATTTTTGGCCACCCACAAAGCTTGGCAATTACGAGCACAGCATTTGTGTGTCGGCAAGCCAGCCCCCCTGTGCAGAGACCGGGTCTGCCCCCACCAGGCAGCCTCCGCCTCCCTGGGGCTTCTCCACTCAGATTCAGTGCAGCTGAGCTGATGTGAGGAGGAGTGAGCACACTGCTTCCTACTTCCCCACTTGGCTCCATCTCTTCCTACAGCATCCTGTCCCCGTGCAGCTCTCACTGCATGCAGAGGGTCTGCTGAGGAGACCGGGCCCAGACTGCAGCTACAGAAGAGGGACAATAGGGAGGTCTCGGGACGCAGGACATGTAAGTATTTTTCTTTTTACATTTGCCCCTGCATCCCCTGTCACTGTGTGGGGGGAGGGGGCTGCTCCCTGTAAAGCTCTAATTCCCCCTCCTATCTCTTTATTATCATCCCTCACTTTCCTTCAACCCTCTCTCTCCCTCTTCCCAGTTCAGCTCACAGAATTTTCCCCCTCTATTTTGTTTTAGTTAAAATGCTGCTCTTGCCTCCCTCACTGTATCCCACTGCAGAGTAAGGCTGTGGGGGGGGGGCTGTGTTGATTTTTAGTCCCACTCAGTGTCTAGCATAATAGACAGGTGAGAGAGAGCTCGCACACATCACTCCCATCAATCACAGACAATCCAGACATCGCTTCCAGCCAGTCCATACATTGCCCCCATCACTCCCAGCCAGTCCATACAACGCTCCCACCACTCACAGCCAGTCCAAACAATGCTCCCATCCCTCAGAACCAGTCCATACATCCCGCACAGCCGGTACATACATCACTCCCATCAGTCACAGCTGGTCCACACAATCCCATCACTCACAGCTGGTCCATACATCACTCCCATCAGTCACAGCTGGTCCACACAATCCCATCACTCACAGCCAGTCCATACATCGCTCCCATCAATCACAGCCAGGGCCGCCATCAGGGCATTACAGCCCATGCTATGGTAAGGGGCCCGGGGACTGGGGGGGCCCGCTGGCGGCAGCAATCTTTACTTTAGGCCGCAGGCCTCAGAGGAGGTACTACCGCCTACCTGGGCCCGGACAAGCAGAGACTTCCAAGACGGCGGCAGCCGACGAGCCCCCTCTGATGATGTCAGAGGGGGCGCACCAAATGTCTGCAGCAGGCAGCGTCATGCCCCGATCCTGACCCTGCCTTCCTCCTGAGTCGCGCCGCCGCACGTGTTCTCTGCGGCGCTGGAGGAAGTGGTCTTATAACGTCACTTCCCCCCGGCGCTGCAAGATGCACGTGGAGCGGCGGAGGAAAGAGAGGAGAACCACCGGCTCGAGTCCCATTCAGGCCAGGTAATACTGGGAAGGGGGGGTTTAAAACAGAGGGGGTGAAATTAAAAGAGAGGAGGGGGTGAATTTAAACAAGGGGGCTATGAATTTAAAACAAGGGGGGTGAATTTTTAACTAGAAGGGGGAGGGGGGAAATTAAATCAGAAGGGGGGTGAATTTAAACCAGAAGGGGGGGGGTAAATTAAAACAGGGGGTGAATTTTTAACCAGAAGGGGGGTAAATTTAAAACAGAAGGGGGGTTAAATTAAAACAGGCGGTGAATTTAAAACAGAAGGGGGGGGTGAATTTTTAACCAGAAGGGGGGTGAATTTAAAACAGAAGGGGGGGGTGAATTTTTAACCAGAAGGGGGGTGAATTTAAAACAGAAGGGGGGTGAATTTAAAACAGAAGGGGTTACATTAAATCAGGGGGTGAATTTTTAAACAGAAGGGGGGCGAATTTAAAACAGAAGGGAGAGGGGTTAAATATTACAGAAGTGGGGGTGAATTTTTAACCAGAAGGGGGGTGAATTTAAAACAGAAGGGGGTTACATTAAATCAGGGGGTGAATTTTTAAACAGAAGAGGGGTGAATTTAAAACAGAAGGGGTTACATTAAAATGGGGTGAATTTAAAACAGAAGGGGGGTGAATTTTTAACCAGAAGGGGGGTGAATTTAAAACAGAAGGGGGAGGTTGAATTAAAACAGGGGGTGAATTTTTAAACAGAAGGTTAAATTAAAACAGGGGGTGAATTTTTAAACAGAAGGGGGGTGAATTTTTAAACAGAAGGGGGGGGGTGAAATTAAACCAGAATGAGAGGAGATTAATTTAAAATAGAGGGGGGAGATTAATTTAAAATGGGGGGGAATTAAAACAGGAGGGGGGATGAATTTAAAATGGAGGGGGGTTCAAAGAGAAGAGGGGGTGAAACTAAAGGAGAGGAGGGGGGAATGAAATGAACATGAGAACTAAGAGTGGGGTCACAGGAGCCACAGCAATATTTTAAAAAAGAAGAAAGATATATATATATATATATATATATATATATCTCATACAGCGTAGGCGCCTATTTATAAACCAGATTAATATAGTGTTATGAAGTAGTTAAATTATAACTAATAAGTAGTGAGATGCTGCCCAAAGCGGTAAGCGCAATATACAGAAAAAACAACCAAAATCTGCATTAACCAAAAATGAAATTATAGATAGAACCTTTGTAGCGCATCAAAAATAGATTTAAAGGTAGACTTCAACAAAGAGGTATATCAAACATAAAGTGCTTCAGTCTTAAAGTGCTTCAATCTTAAGGTGACAAATATTCAATCAATGTACACATATAAAAGTGCAATGTGCCATAGAACACAGTAAAGTGCAACAATATATAAAATTCCAGCAGTGCGATGGGTATAAGAGAGTCTATAAAGTGCAACAGTGTCCGACTGTGCAAAATGTGCAAATTCAATGATATCCAGTACAACAGTATGAATACCAGTGGGAAAATTCCTTAAAATTTACTTCTCTTTATGTTCAAGCGATGCACAAATATAGTCCTCCTTTCTTGGTCTGTGTATCTCTTGCCGTCTCTCAATAGTGGAGAGGATAGCCAGAAAGGAGAAAAAAGTGAGAGAAAGGAAAAAAAAATAAAAAATTTGGAGGGGAGAGAAAAAATGAAGAAATAATCGTGCAGAAAATCCCAATTAAATATGGCAAATAAATCACTCGTAGGAATATGGAAACTCACATTTATAAGAGCCCAAAAAATCCCTGGCTCTAGGTTTAGGAGCTTCCAGCCATATAGAGGGTGGCGTATCCCTTCTTAAATTTTCAACTCTGGTTGCGATGGCTACAATAAGATAATAGACAGCGCTCCCATAGTATATTACCGTATTATGATAAAAAAGAGGTGATAATGTATTGAACTCACCAGATATGGAGCCTCTTCCACACAGGCTCACTCAATACAGCGTCAGGTACACTATGGTGTGTCAGGTATATTACACACAAAGGAATTTTAAAATGGATGCCTGTAGCCATTTTGTTTTTAAAGACAGTTTCTTTTCTTTCAAATTTCTCTAGGTTTAGAAATGAACGAGATTTTTTTTACAGAGTTCATTCCTGGGTGAAGTCTTTTATATTTTTTTTTTTAAGAAGTGCCAGACATGAAGGAACCTAGAATGTTTGTGTGTGATAAGGTTAGAGTTAAGTGCTAAGACGTGTCATAATTAAATTTATTGGTCTGTCTTAAGTTTTAAAACAAAAGATATTTTGTCTTTTGGGTATAGGAATAAGAGTTAATATTCTGTAATATAGATTTATATTCACGAAATATATGTTTATAATCAAGGTATATTTTATTATATTTACAGTAGGAAATATATATACTCCAATAAATATTGTAGAAAGTATATAATTGGTAAATAATAAAATTTACTAAAGAATAGATTCTGTTGAGTTAACCAGAAAAGAATTCAGTTGAAAGGACTAACCAAAAGGGAGTGAGGATATAAATCAGGTATGACAAGATGGAGACACTGTGTCTAGTGACTGAGAGAGAGGTCTTTGTTAAGTCAGATTGACCTTTTGACCCGAGATAAGATATAAAAATTAAATGGTGGAATTAATTAAGAAGTGCAATACTGCCCTCTAGAGGATAGTAAATATATCAAATATATTGCCAGTGACGTCAAATTGGCTATAATAAGCGGCAATGTTATTTGCAAGTCAGTCGGAGATTCCAGCATTCAGACTCACACTGCAATGCATTACACATGACCCTCTGAGAGTCGGAGATTTCAGCATTCAGAGACTCACACCGCAATGCATTCAGACGTCCAGTACACATGACACTCTGGAGTCGGAGATTCCAGCATTCAGAGACTCACACCGCAATGCATTCAGATGTCCAGTACACATAGCAGATCCCAAGACATGAGGCAATCAAGATTCTCACCAAATTTCTGACTCTCACCAAATCTCTAAATCACATGCATTGATTACCTGATATCGATAATCTTCACATATTCCAAAACAAAGCATTACATAGAAAATTCCTAGATTTATCAACATCCAAATTGGACAGGTAATGTATGAAAAAAAAAAAGAATTAATGTAATTATATATATTTGTAGATATTCTTGCAACGTAGACTGAGATTTCTCAGATATTTGGGGTTAAATCCAAATTCTAAGTATTTTCTATTCTGCAGATAGAAATATGAAGAAGTGGATATAAGGATTTATTCCTAAAAGAAATGTTGTAGGATTGATACCAATATATATATTGAATTTGGAAATTACTGTGATTAAAATTAATAAGCAAGGAATTATATAACTACAAAATAAAAAGCAAAAGATTAGAAGTTTAATTCTCGAGATTAGGGGAGGATTCACTAAATAAGTTTTTATTACTTATCATTAAATTAGCTCATCTTTTGTTGATCCATGTAGCATAGAGATATATATATATATATATATATATCTATATGAGCTGGCTGGTTAAACATTGTTGGCTGGGAAATGCATATGTATTAAGCAGAAATGTTTATTAACCATTTGTGTATTAGTTACTAACTGATAAGGTAAATGATATTAATCATATATGCAGTTACTAACCGGAGATACATATATTGTGAAGCTAGTTTTTATATGCTGATGGATTGTGGTTTGTAAATTTTTGTTTATGATATGAGATTTGAAACTTTTTTGTATACGTAATAAATATATATATATTTTTATCCGATTATTGATTATTGTATCTTTCAAAGCAAAACACAGACAATTAAAAGAATTCAGGATAATTTCTAAGAAATATAAACGATTGATATTTGTGTCTCGTGTAAGTTTCTTATGAAATAATAATCCCGGATATATTGGAGGCAACTGCCGAGGTAGGTCCAGTAAATCCAATATAGACATATTGGAGGCTTGGCTGATAAGTCCAATATATAACGTGTTGTATTCACGTGCAGAGATTATATTCGACAGGTGGATACCCAGAACCTCTTCTCAACCGTCTGAGGGCCAGATATCAGGAGCTTCCAAGCGGTGGCAAGTATATATCCAAGGAGAGTAGTCAATAGAATATAAACCATATAAAATTTATTAAAAAATTTATTGCATATTAAAAAATGGACAGATGCGTTACCGAGACGCGTTTCGGCATTAACAGCCTTCCTCAGTCGGTATATTTAGGTGCACTATTGTCCAAAAAGATCTCCAAACAGGAGCAAAAGTAAAAAAATCCTCTTTTATAGTCCTATCATGGGATTATGTGAACCACATGAACAACGTAAAATTTACGTTGTTCATGTGGTTCACAAAATCCCATGAAAGGACTATAAAAGAGGACTTTTTTACTTTTGCTCCTGTTTGGAGATTTTTTTGGACAATAGTGCACCTAAATATACCGACTGAGGAAGGCTGTTAATGCCGAAACGCGTCCCGGTAACGCATCTGTCCATTTTTTAATATGCAATCAATTTTTTAATAAATTTTATATGGTTTATATTCTATTGACTACTCTCCTTGGATATATACTTGCCACCGCTTGGAAGCTCCTGATATCTGGCCCTCAGACGGTTGAGAAGAGGTTCTGGGTATCCACCATAGTGTACCTGACGCTGTATTGAGTGACCCTGTGTGGAAGAGGCTCCATATCTGGTGAGTTCAATACATTATCACCTCTTTTTTATCATAATATGGTAATATACTATGGAAGCGCTGTCTATTATCTTATTGTAGCCATCGCAACCAGAGTTGAAGATTTAAGAAGGGATACGCCACCCTCTATATGGCTGGAAGCTCCTAAACCTAGAGCCAGGGATTTTTTGGGCTCTTATAAATGTGAGTTTCCATATTCCTACGAGTGATTTATTTGCCATATTTAACCACTTGAATGCTAAGGACGCGCTCAGCGCGTCCTCAGCATTCCCGCTGGTATGCGGAGGACGCGCTGAGCGCGTCCTCGCATTGGGGTCAGCGTTCGGCCGGGTTCCGGCCGATCGCTGGCCCCTCCGGTGCGGGCTGACATCCTGGATGTCAGCCCGGCATCCGGAGCAGTGGCCGCCATTATTATGTGTCATTGCGCCCCCGCGATGACACATAATTCAGGCGCCCCCCCCCGCATGTGCGGAGGAGGCGCCTGAAAGGGAGGGGGGGAGGTCCTTCGGACCTCTCTCCCTCCCGATCGGCGGCTCACAGGGGCTTAACCCAGGCATCATTTGGAAGGGCACAGCCTGCCCTTCCAAATGATGCCTGGCATTAACCCCTGGGGAGCTGGATCGCAAATCGGCGCTGAAAAGCGCCGATTTGCGATCCTTCCCGGGAGCTGGCCGACATCTTGGATGTCGGCCAAGCTTCCGGGAACTCCCCCAGAGGACTGGCGTCATCGTGCGTAGCACGATGACGCCAGTCCTAGCATTAACCCCTAACTGCCACGAAGTGTGGAGATAGGGAGTTCCAATGAACTCCCTATCTCCCGATCCGTGGCAGTTAGGGGTTAAATTTTGATATCGTTGGATCGGCCAGAGCATGGCCGTTCCAACGATACCAAACATGAAAGTAAAAAAAATTGTAAAAAAATAAATAAAAATAAAAATAAAAATAAAAAAAAAAAAAAATTAAAAAAAAAATTAAAAAAAAAAAAATAAACACTTTTTTTTTTTTTTTTTTGTTTTGTTAATGCAGCAATATTGTTCCCATTTCAATTATAATGTGAACAATGATGCTGCATTAACGATTTTTGTATGCGGTGCGTTTGTTAAAAATGGTGTCATTTTCCCCAAAAAAAAATGTAACGAGACCCCATCTCTAATTTTTTTAACAAGCGCACCCCATACAAAATATAACCGCAATTGCTCGCATGTTAAAATGTGGAAAAAAACACTTTACACGCTGTAAATTATTGAAAATACATATTTTATTGCATTTTTTGTTATAATATACAAACATGACATAACGTATACATATAATAATGACATATTATGAATCTACCGAGTCTGACGGAAAGAACGATATATAATATGTCGATGTCATATACTAAAATAAGCCTTCAAAACAGGTTTAAACATGATGCGCAAAACAGGTAAAAAATTACCTCAGCACAGGGGCGGGAAAAGCCTCAGCAGCGAAAGGGTTAATTGGGATTTTCTGCACGATTATTTCTTCATTTTTTCTCTCCCCTCCAAATTTTTTTTTGATTTTTTTTTTTTTTTTTTTTCCTTTCTCTCACTTTTTTCTCCTTTCTGGCTATCCTCTCCACTATTGAGAGACGGCAAGAGATACACAGACCAAGAAAGGAGGACTATATTTGTGCATCGCTTGAACATAAAGAGAAGTAAATTTTAAGGAATTTTCCCACTGGTATTCATACTGTTGTACTGGATATCATTGAATTTGCACATTTTGCACAGTCGGACACTGTTGCACTTTATAGACTCTCTTATACCCATCGCACTGCTGGAATTTTATATATTGTTGCACTTTACTGTGTTCTATGGCACATTGCACTTTTATATGTGTACATTGATTGAATATTTGTCACCTTAAGATTGAAGCACTTTAAGACTGAAGCACTTTATGTTTGATATACCTCTTTGTTGAAGTCTACCTTTAAATCTATTTTTGATGCGCTACAAAGGTTCTATCTATAATTTCACAGCAATATTTTAGTTTAACGGTAAAGGCAGTGAGTGAACGTACACAGAATTCCTGTGTATGTTCATACTCCCTGCCTTTATCATTAGAGGTCTATTGCTGTGGATCCTGTGTACGTTCATACTCCCTGCCTTTACAGTGAGAGTTCTGTTGCGTTGGTGCTCTGTGATGCTTAACCAGTGGAATTATCTAATTATACTTTTATGCTACATTGTTTGCACTAATACACATTTTATGTGATTTTTAAAGGTATTGGGAGCAACACTCTGTAATACGATCTTGATTCATATTATTTTTTAATCACAATTTCATTCTGTCTTAAATTATTTGAACCAGATTGGTACTTTTTTATGTCAAATGTACTGTTGTGCGAGCAATATGTGTGATTTCAAGATATTGGGACTACCACTCTGTAATGTGATCACGATTCACACTAAATATTGTATTTATTATGGGAAGACGGGATCATGGGGGGGCCCATTGTGAGGGTCAGTAAGGGGCCCCAAAATTTCTGATGGCTGGCCTGATCACAGCCAGTCCATACATCGCTGCCATTACTCACAGGCAGTCCATTCAGCACTCCCACCACTCACAGCTAGTCCATACATTGCTCCCATCACTCACAGCCAGTCCATACATTGCTCCCATCACTCACAGCCAGTCCATACATCGCTCCCATCACTCACAGCCAGTGCATACATCACTCAAACCACTCAGATGCATCACATCATACACAAGCAGCCCACACATCACTCCCACCACTCACAGGCAGCCATAACCCACTTACAGACAGCTAAGACTGGGATCACTCAAGCACACTATCAGGATTATTCAATAAGCCTAACTTGCCACTGAGTTGCACCGAACAGTGAATTTCGCCGTACAGTGCAAATTCGTGGCAATTTAGCTATTCAGAAAGCTGGCAATTTGCCAGATACTGGTGAATTCCCAGTGAAATACGATGCAGTTTGCCTCAAATTACTGCAATTTCACGACCGGCCGTGGCAGTGAAATTGTCCAATAGAGAATGGTTAATCTATTCACAGATGTCAAACTGCAAAATGTCAGTGAAATGCCCTGATTTTCAGTGATTCAGTTTGACAGGTTTAAATCCCACAGAATTCAATGCAAAAAAATAAATACTGGTTTCTTTTATATATATATATATATATATATATATTCAACCTTTTCCCTTTTTTTTTATGACTCTTTTTTCTTTAACAGACTTTTTTTATTATTTTTTTTATAGGATCTTTTTTCTTATTTGCAAGCATTTTTTTTTTTAAATTGCTGTCTTCTCTTTACCCTCAGTTTGGCGGCTGATGAGCGGCTGAAGCGGCTGCGTTCGACAGATCGGCGGCGGCGGGTTGATCGCAGGATCCCTTCGGCACACTTGGGGACCCTGTGGTGAATGCTTAATTTGTAATGAAGATTTATTTTCTTGATAAACCTGTCTTGTGTTTTCAGTTGTTTGATATCAATGAGAGAGCATAGTATTTTTTTTAACAATAGATAAAAAGGTTAAATAAAGAAAAAATGTTATAACATTCCTTGCTCATATTTACCAAGGGTATCAATATTAGTGGAGGGTACTGTACGTTCTAAAGTATTGAAGGCCTACGAATTTATTGTTCAGGTATTTCACGCACAGTCACTGCAAACAGGTGCATAAAATCCAGCAAATAGCTCATGAGCTCATCATAGATAAATATTGGCAACACAATGGGATGTACTAAAGAGCCCAGTGCCTTCATAGGAATGTGACCATTGCCACGTGTCTTTCTGAGCCTATGTTGTGAAATGGGAGTACTTGAGAAGCAACAGGCCAGCCATGATGAGGTAGAATGCGCAAACTCACACAGTGCAGGTGCAGCATCTTGAAATTGGCTATCCATAATAATCGTCATAATTGTTGAATGGGATGTTGAACTAGCTCATAAGTGTCAGGGTTGTAGAAATCTTAAAATATATACCTGTCCTGGTATGCAAAATCATCTCATCTAAATGGCATTTATATACAAAAGTCTAGACATGTGACAGGAATGACTCAGAAATTAGCCGCCAGAGGAGAGCCATGACACAAGTAATTGTACATAGAAAATATTAACTGACTTTAGAAGAGCTTACATAGATACTAACATTCCAGAGGTTTCTGGTGTAGCAATTACAAGAAGAATCCGGCCCGAATAAACAAAGGTGCCAAGGAACTGATTTAGTTTAGCCAAGGCCAATAAAAGTCTCAGGCCTGGGTAGAAAGAGAACAAAGGATTCCCTTAGCGCAGATGGGGCCTTATCAGTTTTGGGAGGAACAGACCCGCAGGGGGATGATATTGGCAGGGTCTAGCTAGCTTCTAAATCTACTAAATGTCCTAATTGTATAGGAAAAGGCAAATTGCGGAATGTTCTTTGTGTCCAAATTAGAGGGAGGGCACATTTGCCCAGGGGGTGTACCTGGGATGTACCTTTTTACGAATCAATGTATAAGAATTGTATCTCTGTCTTCAAGACTTCACTCGAGCTTTGCGATTCAATCGAGCTTGAGTCTGACGTCATAATAAAGAATGCTTTTTCCTGCCATTGACTAGTGTCCGGCCTGTCATTGTCCGCACCGTGCCGACCTTCTCCCGAACAAACTAGCTGATTGCCGGTAACATATCGTCCGACACCGGATCGGCAGTGGCTATCGGACAGTAGCGGTTACCAACATACAAATCGGGCTGAGCAAAGGGAAAAAGTTAATCTAAACCACAAACTTGTCGTTCATCCTTAAGTGCCCCTTGTTCGGTTCCCACCAGGGGTTGCAAGCGGGTGTGGAACTCCAGGAAGTTCCTTCCTATGACTAGGGGATAGGGTAGTCGAGGAATCACTTCCGCTGATATCCTTACCAGTTTTCCCTATACAAAAACCTCTATATTGCTTGTAGGATACCGTACAGTACATCCATGAATACAAAGTACCCCCATTGTTTTATGGTGTTATACCTGTGCAGGCTTGACTAGGCCGCCTGCTACCAGAGTTAAGGCACTACCAGAGTCAACATGGGCTCCTGTCTCACGACCATTTAACTTTACAGTCATTCTAAATGTATGTGCACCCTCTACCAGGCCTGCTAGACATATCAGTCCACAAAAGTTTAAGGGGTTCTCCCCCAAGCCACATTGCTCGGCTCTGGGAGGTTAGGGCACCCTGCCCTGACATGTCCTCTTCTGCCGCATTCAAAGCAGATTATAGAGTTTCTTCTCAATAGGTCTTTTGTGGGAGTATGGTCCTCACAGTCTGTTTCACGCAGACGTATTCTCGTTCCAGAATTGGGTTCAAGTCCACCTTTCTGGGGTCTTGGTCGCTGGGGCAAACTAAACGAATTAGTAGGAGATCTCTCCAAGTCCTTTGCAGACAGGTATCTTTCTACTTGTGTGACCATGCTGTCATAAGTTCTGGGGTCTCCTTGACTGACCCATTCACGAAGGCTCTGGGGAAGCTCTCACAGGTATTGGTCTAGCACCAGGGTTTCCACGATCTGAGCAGGGGTTTGACTCTCCGGTTTGAGCCACTTCCGGGCTAGATTAATTAAATCAAACATCTGTGATCGGGGTGCCTTATCTCCCTTAAACTGCCACTTGTAGAAACGTTGGGCTCTCACATTGGTTGTCACACCCATCCGGGCCAGGATCTCTGCTTTTAGTTGGGGGTAACTTGCAGCGGCCTCTTCGTCCAGATCATAATAGGCCTTTTGTGCTTCACCAAGGAGAAAAGGGGCAATAATTCCAGCCCACTGACCCACGGGCCAGGCTTCACGTGTAGCTGTTCTCTCAAACGCCAGAAGGTAGGATTCCAAGTCATCCTGTGGGGTCATCTTCTGTAGACAGCTGCTTGCCCGTATCCTGCTTACACCCTCTGCTGGTGCAGTCAACCCCCAGGGTACTGATGCAGTCCAAGAGCTCTTGGAACATGGCATGGTCCATCTTTTGAGCTTCGCCCCAAGGCTTCAACCTGCAAGACCAGGAGTTTATTAGTCTCTTGCTGAGCTGCAGCTGAGGTTGCAGTGGAGGCTGCAGTAAGCCTGTTGGTCTCCTGTTGGGTTCCTAAAGCTTGCACTAGGGCTTTTACAACTTCCTCCATTATCGTGGGTTCTGTACCTTTTAAGGCTTCTGTGAAAGCGGAGCCGGCACAACAAGTATCCCACCGCTGCCACCACTTGTGGTAGGGCTGCTCAGAGAAGCACAGGATTTGGAGGTGTACCTCCTTTTATTGAACGCCACAAAACAAAGTCTCTTTAAACACTGGGTACACTTGTATTACCAAACAAAAATTAAACACAAATTGGCCTACTCCTTCCTTTAGAAGTCTAACTAAACAAATTTTTCCCCTCACTACGGGATACTGGGGTAGCTATTCTGCCCCCAGTATCAACAAAAAACTCTGTCCCTTTTTACATACGTGCCAACAAGTCCTTCCTGCAGTTCTGTGCATTCCACTCCTCAGTCTTTCAAATGCAGTCTTTTTCTGCCTTCCTCTGTGCTGGGAACTGCTATATTGGCTTGTTAAGGAGTTGCAACTGTGGCTGCTGCCAGGGAAGGTGTGACCCCTTACTGACCGGGAAATACTGCATCAGTCAGCCTCCTGCTAACATAAACAGATTCCCATACTCTGTCACATTATATATATATATATATATATATATATATATATATAATTAGGGCTGGTAATGATTAACATTTTTGTGTTCGATTAATCAAATTTTTTTTTAATCGAAAAACCTCCCTGGCGGTATTCCCGAGTGTGACTCGGGGTTAAATTTCACTACCGCGAACGGTAACCCCAAGCCACACTCAGGCTGGATGCATACTCTCCTCCTCCTGCGCTCCCTCGCTGTCCCCCGCAGTGTGATCGCGGCGAGCTGCTTCCTGGTAAGGTTCCCTGCGAGTCACACGATGCAGGGGGTGGGACCAGCAGCAAATTTAGAAAAAATTTATAAAACACTGTATAATCCAAAGTGCAATGTTAATGAACGGCCACTAGGTGGCACTACAGGATAATAAACAGACCATACATCGTCTAACCCTTGTTTTCAGACAGATTTCAGTGTTTTTTGTTGTATTTTATTGAATATCATTTATTTGCATTATTTTGGATAATTATTTTTGGGATAATAAATTATTATGTCGTGTTTCAAACTTTATCGGACTCAGTGTATTTACTATTTTTTTATTTATTTATTTATAAATAAAGGATTTTACCCACAAGGACTCATGATTGCACGGATTTCAGTTTGTGATTCCTATTTATTACAGGCTATGTACAAAAACACGTTTCCTTTAAAAAAAAAATTGAGACGCTTTTAGACACGAAATTTTGAAAAAATTAGACTGCCAGGGAGGTTAATCGATCAATTTCGATTAATTATAGCGCACATACAGATCCAACTACTTTTAGCTGATCTGCATGCATTGCAACTCTGCATTAGTCAGTGGTAAATGTGGTATACACTATATACAATCACCCAACACTGGTTAGTTTCAACAATCCATAACTTTACTTCACAGTTCACACAAATACGTTTTAAATTCAAACTGTAGCACTGACGGAAGTTATTTTCTATTAAATTTTAAGAAAAAGAAAACGTATTGAGTTAGTTAATCTTGTTTAATTATTTTTTATAACACCCAGTATACTGACTGTCAGTCACTTTATAGTAGGCAAGTAGGCATCACTTTAGCCAGTCACGCAGACATACCAGAGTGTGTACATTTTCAGGAAGTAGACATGATCGCATTTTATTGACGATATACCCTGAAGAACTGAACAGTCTTTCGCACGGAACAGATGTTGCTGGTACACAAAGAATTGTCTGTGCAAAACTGCTTAGGACAGGAAAACGATGGGTATTAAGTTTCCACCACATGAGAGGATCCTCTGTTTCTGGAATGGGAGCTTCTACTTGGTACTACAACAGCTCGGCTTGTGCACCGTGTACTGCATCTGATTCGCCAGCTGAGGACTGCGAATCAGAGTCGCTCAGCAACAGAGTAAGTTTTTGTTTCTACAGCACATACTACTTTTGTCTAAGTTTTTTCTTCTAAGTCTGTAGGACGTCCTGCTGGCTGTCTTCTATCGTGGAAAGCCCTGAATGCATTTGACAATGCTGTCCACACTATTTCACGTTTCTCTCTTCTTAGACAAGTGAGTTTCTTGTAACGTGGATCTAAGGCCACAGCGATTTGCAACGTTGTCAAAGCATCAATGCCTTCAATTCTGTTTGTGAAGTTGTTCAATGTTGCAGTTTTGAATCATGCAAAATAACCTGGATCATCATCATTAACCATTAACAGTCTACGCAAAATGGCCTCTAACGGAAGAACGGCAGAACATGTCACATATTGTTCATTCCCAACATATTCCGTAGCATCTGCAAGTGAACCTAAGACTGACGTATATTTGGCCATTTTGTCCCAATCTGACTGATAGTTTAGGTCCACTGTAGTTTTTTGGATGATCGATGTGATACTGCATTATGGCATCTTTGACTTCCAACAATCTGGCTAACATCAAGTAGGTACTGTTCGAAGGAGTTGCCACATCCTGCCCATATAAGCTGGGGAGCAATATATACCCATATGAGCTGGGGGGGCAATATATACCCATATGAGCTGGGGGGGCAATATATCCATATGAGCTGGGGGCAATATATACCCATATGAGCTGGGGGGCAAATATACCCATGTGAGCTGGGGCAAATATACTCCTGTGAGCTGGGGGCAAATATATATATCCATGTGAACTGGGGGAAAATATATCCATATATTCCGGGTGTGTGTGTCTTTTTAGGGGCTCCTCCATATATTCAGGGTTTGAGTGTCTTTTTAGGGTCTCCTCCATATATTCAGGGTGTGCAGGTGTTTTTTAGGGGCTCCTTTATATATTCAGGGTGTGTGGGTGCCTTTTTAGGGGCTCCTCCATATATTCAGGGTTTAGTGTCTTTTTAGGGTCTCCTCCATATATTCAGGGTGTGCAGGTTTTTTAGGGGCTCCTTCATATATTCAGGGTGTGTGGGTGTCTTTTTAGGGGTTCCTCCATATATTCAGGGTGTGTGGGTGTCTTTTTAGAAGCTCCTCCATATATTCAGGGTGTGAGTGTCTTTGTAGGTGTTCCTCCATATATTCAGGTTTTGGGTGTCTTTTTAGGGGTTCCTCTATATATTCAGGGTGTGCGGGTGTCTTTTAAGGGGCTTCTCCATATATTCAGGGTGTGTGGGTGTCATTGTAGGGGGGGCAGCATTTCAGCCTTCGCTCCAGGCAGCACAATGTCTTGGGCCGGCCCTGCCTAGCATGGACCTGTTCCAGAGAGTTTGGAATGAGTTGTGTTTGTTGCAACAAGGGGGAGCTGTGTGGGACCAGGAAGATATTATCCCTCTGCATGTGGAATACAATAAGTACAAGGTCCCAGGCTGAATTGAGCCAGGGGACATTCATAGCCAGGAGGAGAACTGGCTGGGCACTACATCACACATTCAGAAGGTGTATTCAGACCTGGATTGGTGGAGTCCAGGGATTTTGGAAGCATCAGCTTCTGCCAACGTCAAGACCCAGACAAAATATGCCTCCGCACGAACTGTGACTGTCAACCCACCCTCCACAAGTAAGGCTAAAAAGAAGCAGAGGGGTAGACAGGTGAAAGTAATGCAAGAGGTGCTGGAGGGAGAATGCAAACTTCGTGACCAGCTTCAAAGAGAGGTAGAGACTTTGAGATGGCGACTACACTCTGCCACCCAGAGCGAGTGAGAGATTAGCCTACAATTGCACTGGCTATAGGATCAACTGCAAGATGGCCAGAGAGAGCTGGATGAGATGAGACTATCCAGAGATGCTGCAAAGGCTAATTTAAAAAGCCTGAAGGTGGAGACCAATGGTTTACTGGGGTTGCTTAAAGCTGCTGAGAGAGCCAAGGAGAATGCTGCTCAGGAGCAAGCTGAAGCCATTGTCATCAGTGTTTTAAAAGTCCAGACTGCCTTGTGGGGAAAAGTAACGCCTGGTGTCCCTTATTATGCAGCTGGAGAAGCTGAAAGCAGAGCAGAGTCATGCTGAGCGAGTAAGCGATGATCTCAAGAAAGCCAGACTGCTGGTTGACCAACTAAGAGCAGACGGGGAGTCAGAGCAAAGCAAGACCCAGCTACTCAAGAAGGCTTGTCAACAGCTGGGGGATCAGTGCCAAGAACTACAGGCTGAACTCCAGGTTTCCATCACTGCCTGGGGAGGTAAAGGTTGACAGCTTCAGAAGCAGCTGGATGCAGAAACTCCGCAACATCACGGTATTGGTGAGCAGCTGCGACAATCCGAAAGCAGACTGAAAGCTTCTATAGGTTCTCTGGCTCCAAATGCAGGTGATATATGTAGTGCTTTGTTTAACTTGGCTCTGGGAACTGAATCCATATTGCCTCTAGAGGGAGCCAGAGCGCAATGCATGGGAAAGACTATAATGGACTTATGGACTACATCCCCCAGAAACCCCTGGGGGAGAGGAAGGAAGCGAGCGCTCTAGCGCCAGGAAGTAAAGGGCCTCGTGTGCAGCGTGAGGAGAACGAGAGAAGCGGTGAACAGAGACAGTCGCATTAGAGACACCTTCCGGGATCTGAGCAAGTGGGAGCACGGAGAATGGATGGCATCCATTGCTAGAGTGATCGGGGAAAGTGCACATCGATCTGGAGTGTATCCCGCTGAGCTCTTCTGGTGGCAAGTGTGTTCGAGAAGGACCTCGTGTAAGGAGGCCGCGGACAGACCGGAGTGCTGGCGGGATTCGTCTTCTGGCTGTGGAGATTTGGTTCGGGAGCGTGGTTTCGACAGCATCTGCTCCAGAGAAGAACTTTCGGCAGAGTTCATCGGTCTGGGACAAGCTGTTTCGCCAGTTGGGTGAGAGGCCTTGGGCCTATGACTTGATAACAGTGCGCACTTATTTGATTGCTTTAAATTTCAGGGCCCCAACGTTGACTAGTCGAAGATATTCGTCCATCCACGGGCCAGTGGACTTAGTACCCAGGTACCCTAGGACATAACTAACGAGCATTATTGAGTGGGACTTGGAACCAAAGAACTGAGAACCTTGCTAACCGTTATTCACTATATATATATATATATATCCACGTTATGTATTATGTCGGGTATATTGGAAGGGAAAAATGAAAATGGATGCCTGTAGCCATTTTGTTTTAAATAGAAAGTCTTTTCTTTTTCAATTTTCCCTAGTTTTAGAAATGAACAGAGATTTTTTTTAAAATAGTTCATGGCTAGGTGACCAGACATGAGGGAACCTTAAAATGTCTTTATTTGACATAATGCTGAGCTAAGTACTAGAAAGGAATTTACTCAGTTTGAGAGGAGTGGAGGCATAAATTTTATTCTGGCAGGATAGACTCAAAGTCTACATTGAAAATAGAGGGTCTTTGTGAGTCGGATTGACCTCTTGACATGAGATAAGACATATAAAAATTAAATGGTGGAATTAATTAAGAAGTGCAATACTGCCCTCTAGAGGATAGTAAATATTATATTTAATATAATGAATAGATTGCCAGTGATGTCAAATTGACTATAATTGGAGATACGACAATGCAGTCAGCCATTCCAGGACATGAGGTATTCAGAGACTTACACACAAGGCTAGTAGACCATCCCAGGACGATGCACTCAAGATTTCACACCAAATCTCTAACTCACATGCATTGATTATCTGACATTGATAGTCTTCACATATTCCAAAACAATCAAAGAATATTCAAGGCTGTAATTTATAGAATCCAGATTGGAGGTAATGTATGAAAGCTATTTTTATTAAGATTAAATAAATTATATATATTTGGAATATTTCTTGCAACAGATAGACTGAGATTTCTCAGATACTGTTAGATCCAGAATCTAAAATATTTATATTCTGCAGATAGAGATATGAAGAAGAATTGGATATAAGGATTTATCCTAAAGAAACTGTTGCAAAGATTGATATACCAATATATATATTGAATTTGGAAATTACTGTGATTGAAATTAATAAGCAGGGAATTATATAACTACAATATAAAAAGCAGAAGATTAGAAGTTTAATTCTCGATATTAGGGGAGGATTCACTAAATAAGTTTTTATTACTTATCATTCTAAAAATAGAATAAGTGATAGCTCATCTTTTGTTGATCCAAGTAGCATAGAGAGATACATATATCTCTACAAGATCTAGCTTGTTAAACATTGGTTTGCTGGGAAATACATGTTTCGTTAAGCAGAATTGTTTATTAACCATTTGTGTATTAGTTACTAACTGATAAGGTAAATGATATTAATCATATATGCAGTTTATAACAGGAGATACATATATTGTGAAGCTAGTTTCTATGTGCTGATGGATTTTGTGGTTTATAAATTTTTGTTTATGATATGAGATTTGAAACTTTTTTGTATATGTAATAAATATATATTTTTATCCGATTATTGATTAGTGTATACTTCAAAGCAAAACACAGACAATTAAAAGAATTTAGGAGAATTTCTAGGAAATATAAACAATTGATATTTGTGTCTCGTATAAGTTTCTTTTAGAATAATAATCCCTGACATATTGGAGACACTGCTGAGAGAAGTCCGATATACATATTGGAGGCAACTGTTGAGATAAGTCCAACATATTGGAGGCACTGAACCGAGATTGTAGTTTTTGTTTGGAATATTTGGGTTCTAAAAGATCTGCACATAGAAGTCTTTCTGCTGTCTTTTCATGTCCATTTTCCATGAGCTTACTCCAATCAATATAAGGTGTGGGTCACCTTGAGAAGCGGAGAAGTTAAGACACCCAAAAGCCTTGACCCACTTAGAGCCAGTGTTCGGGCTCTCCAATTTGTGAGTGAATACAGCACACCTCACTATTCAGTCGTTGTGTCAGTACCATCTGCACTATATATTGTTTTGTTTCCTTTCTTTTCCATATGCTCCATGTGAACTAAGAGAACCACCACCTACCATTCAGCGGCTACCATCGCGCCACCTGATACGTACCTTTGTTTGGAATATAGCTGTCAGTATTGTCTGATTAGACAGAGGTAAAATATATATATTTTGACTCCTTGTTGTTGTATTTTGACTTGTGGTTTTATGGTTGTCTACTAAACAGTGTAAAAAATGTCAGAGTCAGAATCTGAGACTCATGAAGATGTACATATACAAGCAGATCAAATAGTATTGATAGATGTTATGTCTTATCTAAAGGACAAGTTACACGTCACAGACGATTTATTTGATTGGATAAAGGAATTGCAATCAAATGTTTCTAGTTATGCTGATTCAACTGGTCAGATCAGTCAAATTTTCTTGAGTGTTGGCGAAAGATAAGTGCAGCCACAAATAAGAAAGACAAAGAGATTCTTGTCTTCAAAATTGTGCCTGAATGCATATACTTGATCGCAGAAATGAACAAGAGATTGAATGATGACAAGGAAACCAGAGACAGTTTAGAAAATAAAAATCGTGACTTGCATGATACCGTAAATAAATTAAAAGATGAGTCAGAATGAATGATAATGGAGTTGAAAGTGTGTGCAAAAGAGAAAGATCAATTGCAAGATGAGAGTGATCAGTTATCAAATTCAAATAAGGAACTGAGCATACAATTGGCGAGATTGAAACGCGAACATGAGAAATTTGCTGATGAGTTACGTCAGGTTGAAGCTGATGCTCAAAGGGTTAAAATTCCTTCCTTAGAGAAGTTCCCTTTGAAAGCTGGGAGCTATAACTCATCACTAATTAGGCCTGGTGACAGATCGCTGCTGTGCCAGAGAGAAGATAGTGATAGCGAAAGTGAAACTAAATCTCATGATGAAAAAAGAGCGAAGCCTCTTACACAGGAGTATTTCAAATCACATCACTATAGCCAGCCACAGCCTATTAAGAAATCTCATAAAGTGCAGGATTTAACGAGAATTGTCCATTTCTTAAAAAACTCAGTCGGGATATGGGACCAAAAGAGCGCTCCAAAGATTATAAACCATTTAGAAATGTTTGAAGAAGCATTATCAGTCTTAGATATCACTTCAGATGCTCAGAAAATTGAGTTTATCCCATGGGTCTTTGAAGGCAAACATAGGTATTTTTTTCAGTCTTCGAAAGAATTTGTTATACGTAACTGGAGTAAAATAGTCTCCGAGGTCAAATCTGAATTTGGGCCTCACTGCACCAGCCTAGCTGCGAAAAGAGCAATTTTAACTCTAAAATGCAGACCTAATCAAAGCCCCCGTGAATTTCTTTCAGTCCTTAAAAATGCATACAGCTTGGCTGAAAGAAATCCAGATTTTGAAAACCCTGAATTTATCCAATTATTTTATGACACATTGCCAAATAAAATAAAGTTTATTTTGGCAAGAGATTATGACCCGAGAAATGGTTTGGATTGGGCACTAAAAGAAAGTATGACCCTATTTACTGTATTTGAATATAGTGAAGAAACTCAGGGGAAAAGAGTGAAAAACTCACCTGAGGAAATAGCGGAAACACACGTTAAAAAGGGTGATATTAAGTTTGAGTCCCAGAAAAAGAGTTATGCGGAAATTTTGCGTGACTCCATACCTAAAAGGGAGAAATCTAAGCCAGATCAGGAAAGAGGGTTTGCCAGAGAAAATTCAGGAAGTAAATTTCAATCTAGGAAGCGATGGGTACCTAGAAGTCAGTGGGTTAAATCAAGGGAAAATGTGCCTAGACAGGAAGCGACCAGAGGTAAAACTGAATCTGATGAGTCTGAGAATGCGCAAGCTTCGTCCCCAAGGACGAATAGAAAGCGGAGATATAATGTACGCCAGCGTATTGGTCAAATGCAGGAAAATTTCCGTGTGCTGACAGAAAAACTGGATCAGATCACTCAGTTGATGACTGGAAATAACCCTGGTCAGGTTGTAAGAGATGCAACACCTGCAGCCCCGCCCAACCAGTGACTAGAGAATGATTCTGATGAAGTAACCAGTGTCCATGACAATTTACCAGAAAGTGATGATGAAATGGTTAATACAACTGTTTGTATGGTTGATGATTTAACCCCTTCCCTGCCAAGAGAAGGAAAATGTATTTTATCTCCCCAGACTAAGTGCGAGCAAGCTGAGAAGACTGAATCCGAGAAGGACAGCACAGCTGCCAAGAGCATGCCTGAGAGAGGAAATTCTGTCGGTAAAATCTGTACAAAACTTAATTTCATATCTCACTCTAAATTTCTCTGTAAATTGCATAGCATTGAAGACCGATATTATGTGAATGTAGAATTACAAGATAATTTACCACATATTATATCTCTGCTAGACACAGGAAGCCAGGTTACATTAATATCAGCAAATTATTTTGACCAGGTTCAAGAACTGTCCACCAGGAAGCCTAGATTAGATAAATCTAATGCTAATCTAGTGAGTGTGAGTGGCACATCTCTGAAAGTTCTGGGCACAGCTAAATTGGATTTTAAATTGGGGAATAAAGTAATTCGGCATCCAACGCTTATCGTGGATCTGCCCCAAAATCGCCTAATTATTGCAATGGACCTTCTCAAAAGGTTAAATCCAATCATTGATTTTATCAATGAGGTAATTTGGTCCCAAGTAAATGTTCCAATCAGCTGCGATAGATCCCAATCCCATCACGCTCAGTGTAACTGCCACGTGATTGCGGAAAGGCCGGATTCTATTGAAGTCCACTTCAGAAATAGCCAGACAGCTGATATCTCTTTCTTAAGGCCAAAGCCCCTGACTCCAGGAGAGCAGGAGGATAACACCATATGTGTTCCCCCTGAGAGAATTTGAGATATATGTCTGGAGAATGACATGCTAATTATTCACCTCCACAAGAGGGAGACAGAACCAAATGGACATAGTGACCATTCTCAGTCCTTAACTGAAAAAGAGAAGATAAATGAAGAGGTATTTTTCCCTATACGTGTAAATAGTTTAGCTAGAGAAAATATGGCTAAGATAGATTTGCGCCACGAAAATAGCTATATTAGCAGGGAGATGCTGAATAAGATAGCTAACCTTAAAGTGATCAGATACCCAAATCCTCAAGATGAGTGGATAACAGATCTAGATAATGACGGAGACAGTCATAATGTCATTGGAAATAGTATGCTATATATTTCTATAAGAAATAAAACTGCCAAGCTCAATTGCATGATTGTCATCCTAGATCACATCAGAATGCGAAAATGGACCAGCAGAAGACACTTAACTGGTATCTGTCACGGTTCCCAGATCCCACCACGCAGTACTTAACACCCCACACTCCACAGAGCCCAGAAGCTACCAACAGAGTAGCCGTGAAAGATCTCTAACTGTCTGGTCCTTAGAATTGGCCAGGTAAACTAGCTAGACAGAAAGGGTAAACAACACAGGGAGTAGTCAGCCAAGCCAGAATCAGGAATACAGAGTTCAGAATGGTCAAATGGAATAGCCGGGTCGATATCAGAGCAGTGGCGTAGTACAAGAAAATGGTCTAGGGCAACAGAAGGCAGAATAGTCAGAAACAAGCAGAGGTCAATAACGGGTTAATTCAATATAGCAGTCAGGTACAAGGAGCTCAGGTATGGATAACCACGATCTGGCAACTGCTGAGAAAACACTGAGGGTTTTTAAAGACCTTCACCAGCCAACGCCCCCCACTCAAGCCGCGCCTCATGCAGCCACCTCCCTGCCTGTCTCCATTTAAACTAGGCATTGGTCAGCGAGCAGCATCAGACATGCTGCACTCAAGCACACAGGTAGGGCTGGAAGCTCCCAACGTTACAGTACCCCCTCTCCACGGGAGGCCACCGGACGACCAACAGGACGAGCGGCAGGACGACCACCAGGGTGATCGGGGTGTGAGGCATGGAACGCCCTAACCAACCTAGAGGCAGACATGTCGGAAGCTGGAATCCAGGACCGGTCTTCTGGACCATAACCCACCCAATCGACCAAGTACTGCAGAGTGCCCCTGCACAGCCTAGAATCCAAAACCCTCCTAACCTCATACTCAGATTCACCATCAACCTGAATAGGTGGAGGAGGAGGAACGACCCGCGTGTACCTGTTACACAACAATGGCTTCAGTAGGGAGGTGTGGAAGACGTTGTGCATGCGAAGATGTTTAGGAAGGGCAAGAGCATAAGCCACAGGATTAATGCGGCGAATGATTTTATATGGACCTATAAACCGAGGTGCCATTTTCATAGAAGGCACCCGCAACTTCACGTTCCTAGTGGACAACCAAACTCTATCCCCCACGTTATAGGAGGGAGCTTGTAACCTATGCCTGTCAGCCTTGTGTTTCTGGACAGCAACATTGCGCTCCATATTTTCTCGAATCTGTCTCCAAATCTCTTGCAGTTGAGTGAGATGGTCATCGAGAGCCGGGATGGTCTGTTCAGTAAACTGAAGCGGTAGAGCCGGAGGGAAAAAACCATAGATGGCAGAAAAAGGAGAGTGGCCAGTGGTCTCGTTAACGGCGTTATTACGTGCATACTCAGCCCAGGGCAACAACTCCGACCAATTGTCTTGTTGTTGTGTGGTAAAGCAACGTATGTACTGCTCGAGACCCTGATTTGCCCTCTCTGCTGCCCCATTGGTTTGTGGATGATATGCTGAAGAGAAGGCCAATCGCACCCCCATCTCTGCACAGAAAACCCTCCAGAAACGAGAGACGAACTGGGCTCCTCTGTCAGAGACTATTTCAGACGGAACCCCATGTATTCGTACAATCTCTCTAGCAAAGACGACCGCCAGTTCTTTGGCTGTAGGAAGCTTAGGTAGAGGGACAAAATGAGCCATTTTGGAGAAGCGGTCTACAACTGTCAGAACCACAGTATGACCCTTGGACTTCGGCAAGTCCACAATAAAATCCATAGATAGATGAGACCAAGGCCTCTTAGGCATGGGTAAAGGCTGCAATAGACCGACAGGCAAGGATTTACTGGTTTTGCTTCTGGCACAGACTTGACAAGCCAAAACAAACAGACGTACGTCTTGTCGCATGGTGGGCCACCAGAACTGTCTGGAGATACTGGTAAGAGTCTTAGTAATACCAGGATGACCTGCTGGTTTAGAATCATGAAACATTATGAGTAATTCTTGTCTTTCCTTTTCAGGTACAAACAACATATCTGGAGGCTTGTCAGGTGGAGCCCCTACTTGAACTGCCTGGAGGCGTTCCAGGAAAGGCGAGGAGACAGACAAGACTGTGGAAGCCACAATACGTTCAGGAGGAACTATAGGATTGTGGTCTTGTGTATTAGACTCATACGGGTCATATTGACGAGATAAGGCATCAGCCTTTACATTGCGGTCACCTGGTCTGTAAGTCAATACAAAATTAAACCGAGACAGTAGCAATGACCACCTGGCCTGTCTCGCGTTCAAACGTTTAGCATCCCCGATGTACGTAAGGTTCTTATGATCAGTAATTATCAACAAAGGGTCAAGAGTACCTTCCAACAAATGTCTCCACTCTGATAGGGCAGACACAATAGCAAGCAATTCTCTGTTACCGATATCATAATTGCGTTCTGCTGGTGATAATTTTCTTGAAAAAAACCACAAGGATGTAGAGGTTTTCCTGGAGACTCTCTTTGAGACAGGACAGCCCCAATGCCTATCTCGGAAGCATCAACCTCAAGAACAAACGGAATCCTGGGATCAGGATGCCGTAACACGGGAGCGGAAGTGAAAGCTTGTTTGAGGGCTTCGAATGCTTGTTTGGATTGAGAAGACCAGATCTGGTTCTTCAGACCTTTACGTGTCATATTAATGATAGGGGAGGCTACAGCGGAATAATTCTTGATAAATCTCCTATAATAGTTGGAAAACCCCAGAAACCTCTGTATGGCCTTGAGACCTTGAGGGAGAGGCCATTCTGAGATGGCTGTGAGTTTAGAAGGATGCATCTCAAAACCTTCTGGAGTGATATATACCCAAGGAATTTCACAGTAGTAATGTCGAATAAACACTTCTCTAGTTTGCAATAAAGACCATTGTCCAGTAATTTTGCTAATACCTGTCTGACATGTGCATGGTGGGTTTTCAGATCGGGAGAGTAAATCAATATATCGTCTAGGTATACTATAACAAAGGTTTGTAAGAAATCTCTGAGCACATCATTAATAAAATCCTGGAATACCGCTGGAGCATTACAAAGACCGAAAGGCATGACCAAGTATTCATAATGCCCACTCCTGGTGTTAAATGCTGTTTTCCACTCATGCCCCTCTTTTATACGTATCAGGTTGTAAGCCCTCTTAAATCAAGTTTTGTGTATACTGCTGACCCCCTTAACCTGTCGAAAAGTTCTGATATGAGAGGGATAGGGTACACGTTCTTAATGGTGATCTTGTTAAGCCCCCTATAATCGATACATAAATCTCCCTCTTTTTTAGACACAAAAAAGAACCCAGCCCCTGCTGGAGAAGAGGAACGTCGGATAAAACCTCTCTCCAAATTCTCCTTTATGTACTCCTCCATAATTTGGTTCTCCTTTATGGAAAGAGGATATACTTTGCCTCGAGGAGGCATGGTACCAGGATGAATATCAATGGCACAATCATATGGTCTATGTGGAGGCAGTTTCTCTGCCTCTCTTTTATCAAATACAGCCCTGAGGTCGGCGTATTGGTCAGGAACCTCTGTAGACAATGGAGGAGCTGTGGGTGTGTTCAGGGCACCGACATGCTGAATGGGTATTAAACAAGTCCCAAAACAAGCAGGACTCCAAGACAGTATCTCTCCCTTAGCCCAATCAATAACAGGATTATGTTCCACCAACCAAGGGAAACAAAGTACAACAGGATTGGAAGGTGAATGGATAACTTGAAATATGATTTCTTCTTTATGCAAGAAACCAGTGGTAAGAACCAATGTAACCGTATCGTGAGTAATCCTAGGGCAGGATAACGGTCTGCCGTCTATGGCTTCGACGGCTAAGGGTGTCTATCTTACAACCAGAGGTAGAGAAATGGAAGAAGCGTAGTTAACATCGATAAAGTTGCCAGCAGCCCCAGAATCCAAAACAGCGGTAGTATGTGTGGTCTTGGTCTCCCAAGCCAAGGATACTGGTAACATAAGTTTAGTGTCTTAGACAGGAGACATGCACGTCACACCCAAGGCCTGTCTCCTCAGCTGCCTTAGGTGCGGTAGTTTTTCCGGCTTATCATACATTTTAGGACGAGTAGGACATTGAAATCGTACATGACCCCCCAAACCACAATACAGGCACAATCCCTCACGAAAACGCCTTGTTCTCTCTTCCTCTGTAAGCCTAGTACGGCCTAGTTGCATAGGCTCAGAGGGAGGAGATGACTCTCTTGGTGGTGCCTGAAAGACAGGGGCCAACCTAGGTAACAGTCTCTTGGGCTTCTCTCTTGGAGTCCTTCTGTCCCTTATCTGATTATCCAGATCTATACAATAAACAATGAGTTCACACAATACCTCAGGTAGTTTACGTGGAGCCAATTCATGCATCAATGACTCTGATAACCCCTCCATAAAAGCCAGAACCAGTGTCTCATTTGTCCAGTTCACATCAGAGATCAAGGTTTTAAATTCTATGGCATAATCAGAAACAGTCCTGTTCCCTTGACGTATGCGGAACAAGGATTTGCCAGCTACCGTGGCCTTTCTGGTAGGATTAAATGTACGTTGTAACTCGGCTATGAATTCTTTATAATCCCGTATGATAGGCTTCTCTGCCTCCCATAACGGAGTCGCCCATGTCAATGCTCTGCCAGACAGATGATTAATAATGAACCCCACTTTGGCAATGTCAGAGAAAAACATCTGTGGATTTAATTTAAAATGAATATCCACATAGACCAAAAATCCCCGCACTCTGAGGGAGTACCGTCAAACCTCATAGGAGCGGTCATGTGTACCTGGGATGTCTGAACGACAGGGGACACAGGTATATCAAGCGGGGGTGCAACCCCAGCTGGTTCCAGGTGAGCCGTACGAGTCAGGATAGTTTGTAAGGCAATAGCAAACTGATCCATCCTATGATCCTGCTCATCCTGTCTGGATACAAAGTTAGCCAAGTGCTGTGTTAAGTCTGCGGGATCCATAGTGGCCAGATCGTAATGTCACGGTTCCCAGATCCCACCACGCAGTACTTAACACCCCACACTCCACAGAGCCCAGAAGCTACCAACAGAGTAGCCGTGAAAGATCTCTAACTGTCTGGTCCTTAGAATTGGCCAGGTAAACTAGCTAGACAGAAAGGGTAAACAACACAGGGAGTAGTCAGCCAAGCCAGAATCAGGAATACAGAGTTCAGAATGGTCAAATGGAATAGCCGGGTCGATATCAGAGCAGTGGCGTAGTACAAGAAAATGGTCTAGGGCAACAGAAGGCAGAATAGTCAGAAACAAGCAGAGGTCAATAACGGGTTAATTCAATATAGCAGTCAGGTACAAGGAGCTCAGGTATGGATAACCACGATCTGGCAACTGCTGAGAAAATACTGAGGGTTTTTAAAGACCTTCACCAGCCAACGCCCCCCACTCAAGCCGCGCCTCATGCAGCCACCTCCCTGCCTGTCTCCATTTAAACTGGGCATTGGTCAGCGAGCAGCATCAGACATGCTGCCCTCAAGCACACAGGTAGGGCTGGAAGCTCCCAACGTTACAGTATCATGTGAAGTGATTGTTTTAATTAACATGTGATTCTTTTTCCCAGCATTCAGATGTTTAACTCAAGTTAGTAGATAGACTAGATCCGTACGGCTAATTAAACTTAATCAGAGATCAGAGTCTCTATAGGGAATTTGAGTGAAATCGCTAGTCTATGAATGGTTATTTATACTCTTTCTTTCAACAGAAATAGAGAAAAGTGGTTAATCCGAACTGCGACGCTAATCCGCAAAGATGAGTCGGACCACCAAGGAGATTGCGATTATCTGGAAATTCTACGGTTTTCCGCACAATTCTGAGCAGATCAAATATTTGAACCAGGACCGTTTCTTGGCATAATAATTCAAGAGGCGCCTGGATTTCTTCTGACCAAGGAGAATGTTAAAGTCCCATGCGAATCAAGCTCATGCAAGCCTGAAAGACATGCTGGATAAAGCCAGGAAACCGTTGATTGCTATGTACAAGAACCACTGGAAGAAAAGATTTGCCGCATATTTTATTGCAACTGCTGTTTTACACAGAAAGAGAGGCAAATGTTTACCGGAAGGATCTGGTACAAAACCAGAAAGTGTTGATATCTATACCAGTGATTCTTGTAAAAGTTCCTAAAGAATCAAGAGTTGTTATCGGAGACGTTACTCTTTATCTGGTCGGAAATTAAGTCTGGTATGACGAGATACCTATGAATCCGGATTTGAAATTTCTGCTAGAGAACAAGCCTGATCATACCATTGAATTTCTAATAAAGAAAGATAATCTAACGATTTATGCTCCAATGTATTCACAGCTTGATCATCAACTGCTATCTGCTTATAACGGGCCAAAAATTACAGAGATTGTGATTCGTATAGTAATTATGTTTCTAACTGTTTGGATGATTGTACTAACAAAGAAAGTACGTACATTGAAGTTTAAAAACACTGCATTTTCAATTATTAAATGGATGAAAGAAGAAAAACTTGTTGCGAAAGGTGGAAACCTAGCCTAATTGGTAAAAGGTGGAAATATTGTATGCTTCCATCAATCTCTCTTGAACAAGGAACAGATGAAACCAAAGGGGGGTTATGTCGGGTATATTGGAAGGGAAAAATGAAAATGGATGCCTGTAGCCATTTTGTTTTAAATAGAAAGTCTTTTCTTTTTCAATTTTCCCTAGTTTTAGAAATGAACAGAGATTTTTTATTTAAATACTTCATGGCTAGGTGACCAGACATGAGGGAACCTTAAAATGTCTTTATTTGACATAATGCCGAGCTAAGTACTAGAAAGGAATTTACTCAGTTTGAGAGGATTGGAGGCATAAATTTTATTCTGACAGGATAGACTCAAGGTCTACATTGAAAATAGAGGGTCTTTGTGAGTCAGATTGACCTCTTGACATGAGATAAGACATATAAAAATTAAATGGTGGAATTAATTAAGAAGTGCAATACTGCCCTCTAGAGGATAGTAAATATTATATTTAATATAATGAATAGATTGCCAGTGACGTCAAATTGACTATAATTGGAGATACGACAATGCAGTCAGCCATTCCAGGACATGAGGCATTCAGAGACTTACACACAAGGCTAGTAGACCATCCCAGGACGATGCACTCAAGATTTCACACCAAATCTCTGACTCACATGCATTACATAGTTACATAGTTATATAGGCTGAAAAAAGACATGCGTCCATCGGGTTCAGCCTCTCCCACATAACCTACTGCTGTTGATCCAAAAGAAGGCAAAAAACCCAGTCTGAAATACTTGCCAATATGCAACATACTGGGAAAAAATTCCTTCTTGACCCCAGAATGGCAGTCAGATTTCTCCTTGGATCAAGAAGCTTTTACCCACATATTAAATTTATAACCCTTAATATTCTGTGTCTGCAGGAAGTCATCTAGTCGTTTTTTAAAAGTCTGTACAGACTCTGACCCAACCACCTCAACAGGCAGAGAATTCACAGCTTTATTGTTCTCACCGTAAAATAACCCTTCCTATGCTTTAAGCTAAATTTTCTTTCTTCCAGTCTAAATGGATGACCCCGTGTCCTATGTATAGTCCTGTTAATGAATAGGTTATCAGACAATGGTTGATAATGGCCCCGTATATATTTATATAAGGTTATCAGATCCCCTCTAAAGCGCCGTTTCTCTAAACTAAACAGGTTTAAGCTTGTTAATCTTGCCTCATAACTTAACCCTTCCATTCCCCTTATTAATTTAGTTGCCCGTCTCTGCACTTTTTCTAACGCTATAATATATTTTTTTTAAGACCGGTGCCCAAAATTGCACGGCATATTCAAGGTGCGGCCTGACCATTGATTTATACAGAGGCAAAATTATGTTTTCATCCCGTGAGTGAACTCCCCTTTTAATGCATGCCAATACTTTGCTTGCCTTGGCGGCTGCTGTTTGACATTGCACATTGTTACTTAGTTTGAAGTCTATGATTATTCCCAAATCCTTCTCCTGCTTGGATTTCCCTAACTCCGTACCATTTAGGGTATAAATTACTTGTGTGTTCTTCACTACAAAGTGCATAACTTTGCATTTATCTACATTAAATTTCATCTGCCATTTAAGTGCCCAGTCCCCCAATCTATCTAAATCCCTCTGTAGCGAAGTAACATCCTGCTCACATTGTATTACTTTTCCTAGTTTTGTGTCATCTGCAAACACTGACATTGATTATCTGACATTGATAGTCTTCACATATTCTAAAACAATCAAAGAATATTCAAGGCTGTAACTTATAGAATCCAGATTGGAGGTAATGTATGAAAGCTATTTTTATTAAGATTAAATAAATTATATATATTTGGAATATTTCTTGCAACAGATAGACTGAGATTTCTCAGATACTGTTAGATCCAGAATCTAAAATATTTCTATTCTGCAGATAGAGATATGAAGAAGAATTGGATATAAGGATTTATCCTAAAGAAACTGTTGCAAAGATTGATATACCAATATATATATTGAATTTGGAAATTACTGTGATTGAAATTAATAAGCAGGGAATTATATAACTACAATATAAAAAGCAGAAGATTAGAAGTTTAATTCTCGATATTAGGGGAGGATTCACTAAATAAGTTTTTATTACTTATCATTCTAAAAATAGAATAAGTGATAGCTCATCTTTTGTTGATCCAAGTAGCATAGAGAGATACATATATCTCTACAAGATCTAGCTTGTTAAACATTGGTTTGCTGGGAAATACATGTTTCTTAAGCAGAATTGTTTATTAACCATTTGTGTATTAGTTACTAACTGATAAGGTAAATGATATTAATCATATATGCAGTTACGAACAGGAGATACATATATTGTGAAGCTAGTTTCTATGTGCTGATGGATTTTGTGGTTTATAAATTTTTGTTTATGATATGAGATTTGAAACTTTTTTGTATATGTAATAAATATATATTTTTAATCCGATTATTGATTAGTGTATTCTTCAAAGCAAAAAACAGACAATTAAAAGAATTTAGGAGAATTTCTAGGAAATATAAACAATTGATATTTGTGTCTCGTATACAGTTGTCTTCAAAATTATTCAACCCCCACTGAAATTGAGTGTTTTGGCCAGTTTGACATTGATTTTGATCATTCAGTCATCTTGCTTACAATTAAATCAAAGAGGCACGTGTAGGTCAGACAAATATAACATAACATTTATAATGAAATAACCACAAATGTCTTTTCTGTGCTCACATCATTATCAGTTTTATTCAACCCCCAAGTGACATTCAATCTTAGTACTTAGTACAACATCCTTTTACAGTTATAACAGCTTTTAAACGTGAAGCATAGCTTGACACAAGTGTCTTGCAGCGATCTACTGGTATCTTCGCCCATTCGTCATGGGCAAAAGCCTCCAGTTCAGTCACATTCTTAGGCTTGCGCACTGCAACTGCTTTCTTTAAGTCCACCAGAGGTTCTCAATCAGATTTAAGTCAGGTGACTGCGATGGCCACTCCAAAATGTTCCAGCCTTTAATCTGCAACCATGCTCTAGTGGACTTGGAGGTATGCTTGGGATCATTGTCCTGTTGAAAGGTCCAACGTCCCAAGCTCTCTTTGTGACGGACTGCATCACATTGCCATCCAATATCTCCTGGTACTGAAGAGAATTCATGGTACCTTGCACACGCTGAAGCTTCCCTGTACCTGCAGAAGCAAAACAGCCCCAAGCATGATTGACCCCCCAGCCATGCTTCACAGTAGGCAAGGTGTTCTTTTCTTCATAGGCCTTGTTCTTCCTCCTCCAAACATAGCGTTGATCCATGAGCCCAAACAGTTCTAATTTTGTTTCATCAGTCCACAGAACACTATCCCAAAACTTCTGTGGTTTGTCCACATGACTTTTGGCATACTGCAGTCGACTCTTCTTATTCTTTGGAGACAGCAAGGGGGTGCGCCTGGGAGTTCTGGCATGGAGGCCTTCATTACGCAGTGTGCGCCGTATTGTCTGAGCTGAAACTTCAGTACCCATATCTGACAAATCTTTTCTCAGTTCCTCAGCAGTCACACGGGGACTTTTCTCCACTCTACGCTTCAGGTAGCGCACAGCAGTCGAAGTCAGCATCTTCTTTCTGCCACGACCAGGTAGCGTTTCAACAGTGCCCTTGCCTTGAATTGAATTTGCTTCCTATGTGTCCTCTTGGTAGGTTTAACATCTTTGCAATCTTCTTATAGCCATTGCCCTTCCTGTGAAGAGTAATCACCTCTTCTCTTGTCTTCCTGGACCATTCTCTTGACTTCACCATGTTTGTAACCACACCAGTAAATGTCTAGAAGGAGCGGAGTATCACAGTCATTTTAAAGCTGCCTAATTGGTGCTTATTATGCTTTATTGCTGCTCCGTGACATCCACAGGTGTTTTCAATACCTGATTGAAAACACTTGAATGAACCTCTGTTCTTCAGAGTGGTAGTCTTTAAGGGGTTGAATAATTGTGTCAATGAAGAATTCACAAAAGAAACATTTACTACTGTATTACAAAACCAATTGATGTCATTTTAGTTGAATATGGTTCTTTAAAAAGTCCTTGTAGGATTTCATTCTGAATACAATTACAAATGTACACTAAATTCCCTAAAACCCTTTACAGCATTGGGGGTTGAATAATTTTGAACACAACTGTAAATTTCTTATTGAATAATAATCCCTGACAATTACCGCCATTCAATTTCCTAACCTGACTGATTTCATGCTATCCTTATTGCCGTTTATTTCTTCAGTAAAGTATAACTTAGAAAAATCCATAAAGGTCTGCTGGTATACAGTGAATTGTTAGTGTGATGAGACCAATCCTGGGGTTATTCAGCGGCTCCTCCGGGGGTGAGCGCTACATGTGGGGGCTCGTCCGGGATTTTTGTTTCAGAGTATACCGCAACTAACGGGTCAGTATGGATCCAGACACAGCAACCGAGTGGTGTAAGGAACAAAATGGCCAGTTAGGGTTACGTGTAATGATGGACATTCCTGCAGACACCTGGGCAGAAGACCAGATTCATCAAGCCGTGGCAGCGCTGGCACCTGACCATCGGGGGTTAATACTAGACATTAAAGCGAACCCAGAGACTTCTCACACCTATGTTCTTTTTGAGTGGAGGAAGGGTGTTCCGGTGTGTTTTCAGGGCGCGAGTATACAACTGGCTGATGACGTGGAAGTTTGTTTGATTCAGCCAAATAGACCATGTGGTAACCCCAAGAACGTTCCTGTGTCAAGCCCGCTGGCTACCATAGGGCCGGAGTTCATTGCTGTCATTGGAGACCTTGTATCCAAATGGTCAGTGGGCCAAACCTCCTTATACCAACTTCGGATATCAAAGGTTAAGAAATTTCAGGAAACTTGCCAACACCGTCGGGTGAGGAAACCTTTGAAGAATGGATTAAACAGGCAATGCAGGCTCTAGATAAGTGGGGCGTCCCTGAAGCACAGAAGAAGCAGAGGATTACTGAGAGTTTGAAGGGGCCCACCTCAGAAGCCGTCAGAAATCTGAAATTGAGCAAGCAAGACTGTACTGCCCTAGATTACCTAAACATACTACAGGAAGTCTTCAGAGGGACGGAAAAGGCTGCTGAACTCATATATCAGTACGAACACACCTACCAGAAAAGGGGGGAAAAGATGACAGACTACATGAGGCGTCTGGATAAAATAATGCACCAAATACTGTTGAGCAAAGGGGCCGACCCCACTGCAGTAGACCAAGTCAGAATCGGGCAAATATTGAAGGGTGCTCGACCTCTGGGCCCTGTGATGTTGCAACTAAAAACTTGAGAAGGCAACAGAGAGTTAAATTATCTAGGACTGATTTGAGCTGTTCGGGAAGAAGAGGCCCTTCTGGAAGAGAAACTCGCAAGATAAGGAGAAAAAGTATATACACAGCCTGTAAGACATCAAGAATGTTCAACTGGAGAGGATGACTCGCTAGAGGCCTATGGACCAGAAATTGACAGACAAGAGAAGTTCACGGTGTATATGCCTCCTGAGGAAATCGCTGAAGAGTCATCAATCCAGGCTTATGGTGAGATACAAAAGACTGTCAAGAAAGTTCAAGAAGTCCAAGTTGAGTTGGAACAGGCACACACGGATCTGCGCCAAGCAATCTTGAAGGTGGCAGAAGTGCAGACTGAAATACAAAGGTCTCTCTTGGATGTGCAAACAGCAGTGGTCGCCGTGGCCTCCGACAGGTGGTCTTCAAATGAGCTGCAAGGAGAAAGTGTGCCCTCACCCTCGAGGAAAAGATGTTTCTGCTGTGGAGAAGTCGGCCACTTCAGGGCTCAGTGCCCAAAAAGGAGACCCATTAACAAAGTCGGCAGAAGAAATCCTGAGGGCAGTGAAGGAACTATTATCTGCCCAGCCGGTGTGAAACTTCAGAGGACCCCGGTTGAGAGAGCAACCTGGGTGCCCAACTGCTAGAGACTGCTTTGATTCCCAAGATCCAAATAGGAGGCAGGGAGGGTCAAAATCTGTACCTGCAAGGATTAAAAGATCCTCTCCCTGGGTGTCCGGTCCTATGTCGCGGAAACACAATGCACACCCACAATCACCACGAATAAGGAAGATGGTTAGAGTACAACAGACTGGGTCCATACCTCCTGCTATTATGGAGAAGTTCCCTGACAAGTTGATAGGTCCTTCGCCCATCATTCTGGTTGAAGTGGAAGGGGTCTACACCAAGGATCTTCTAGATTCAGGTGCTCAAGTAACCCTGATTTACCGAGACAGAAACACTTGATACATATACCCCTGTGGAAGTTAAAGGATCTCGAAATCTGGGGTATTGGGACTGAGAGGTTTCCCTATGATGGATATCTACAGGTGAAGCTGGAATTAAGTTCAGTAGCCATTGGACAACCGGGAGTCTGTGAGGCGTTGGCAATTGTGTGTCCTCGTCCCTGAGGAGCTAATTGAAAGTTCTATGATTGTGGGGATGAACACTGACTTGGTGAGACGTCTTCTAACCCCACTGGTGAAGGGAGAGAGTTCTGCTCCGGAGGAAGTGCACCAGATATTACGGCCGGTCTATTAACGGATGGTCGAAGGACAGAGAGCCCCTGCAGAAGTGGGGTGGCTGCGGAGAATGGGAGGGACAGAGAAGGTCATACAGTCCAGAGAAGTGACTAGTTTCCGGGCTTCAGTCAAGTTGAACGGGTCACAACCAGGCCCCTATGTGGTTCTGGAAACTGATCCTAGTAATGGGAGTGAATACGGAGTAGAAGTTATCCCCGAGATAATCTCCACACGAGCTTTAGAATGGACACGTGGAAGAGTTTCCGTCAGTGTAGGTAATGTGTCTGACTCTCCAGTAATTTTGAAAACACGGATGCCAATCGGGCAAGTGGCCTCTGTTACGCCACATTCTCCTACCAAATTAGGGGGGGGGGTGAATAAAGAGATTCCAGTTGAACGGTTCTACCCTAAAGATGCCCCTATCTCGTCTGAGTGGAAGAAGCGATTTCAGTCTCAACTCCTCAAGTGGCAAAATTTGTTCTCTAAGGATGAGTTTGACGTGGAGTGTGCTAAGAGCACTAAACACTGAATTCATCTCCAGGATGACAAGCCTTTTCGAGAAAGGTCATGACGAGTTCTATTGGGAGACCTAGATGAACTAAGAGAACAGCTGGTTGAACTGAAAAGAACCAAAGGAGTGATTGGAGAAGAGGCTGTAGGAGTCATGACTGCGGGTGTTCCTGAACTATATTGTAACCCTACACAGATGAAGGCTCATTGTGGATCACAGAATCAAAGCCTAAACGTTCAGTACGACCCTCTCAGAGACTCACGTATTATTCACCAGGACATAGCACAGAGGAAGCTGTCACAACTGTGCGAAGGTTGCCCGAAGTTTCCGCCCTACTTGCAGAGGTGTCTAGGGATTTGAGCTTAATTGAGGATGTCTATTCTACCCATTTCCTACCTGATGTCGAACCTGAATATATATGTTATATGTGACCTGAATATATTGTACGCCCTTGGAGAGACCCAAGAGTTTAGGGGAGGTAGTGTAGCGCTGTGTTTAACTTGGCTCTGGGAACTGAAACCATATTTAGCATGGGATAGGCATAAGGCTATCCTAAACAAAAGATAAATCCAGGTAAAGTATCCATGTAATTGGGCAGACTAGATGGGCTGAAAGGTTCTTATCTGCCGACATGTTTCTATATTGCCTCTAGAGGGAGCCAGAGCGCAATGCATGGGAAAGACTATAATGGACTTATGGACTACATCCCCCATAAACCCCTGGGGGAGAGGAAGGAAGCGAGCGCGTTGGCGCCAGTAAGTAAAGGGCCTCATGTGCAGCGTGAGGAGAACGAGAGAAGCGGTGAACAGAGACAGTCGTATGAGAGACACCTTCCGGGATCTGAGTAACCGGGAGCGCAGAGAATTGGCGGCATCCATTGCTGGAGTGATCGGGGCAAGTGCACATTGATCTGGAGTGTATCCCGCTGAGCTGTTCCGGTGGCAAGTGTGTTCGAGAAGGACCTTGTGTAAGGAGGCCGCAGACGGAGCAGAGTGCAGGCGGCATTCGTCTTTTGACTGAGGAGATTCGGTTCGGGAGCGTGGTTTCAACAGCATCGGGCTCCAGGCAGCAGAGAAGGACTTTCGGCAGAGTTCATCGGTCCCGGACAAGCTGTTTCACGGTTGGGTGAGAGGCCTTGGGCCTATGACTTGATAACAGTGCGCACTTATTTGATTGCTTCAAATTTCAGGGCCCCAACGTTGACTAGTCGAAGATATTCGTCCATCCACTGGCCAGTGGACTTAGTACCCAGGTACCCTAGGACATAACTAATGAGCATTATTGAGTGGGACTTGGAAACAAAGAACTGAGAACCTTGCTAACCGTTATTCACCATATACAGTTGTGTTCAAAATTATTCAACCCACAATGCTGTAAAGGGTTTTAGGGAATTTAGTGTACATTTGTAATTGTATTCAGAATGAAATCCTACAAGGACTTTTTAAAGAACCATATGCAACTAAAATGACATCAATTGGTTTTGTAATGCAGTAGTAAATGTTTCTTTTGTGAATTCTTCATTGACACAATTATTCAACCCCTTAAAGACTACCACTCTGAAGAACAGAGGTTCATTCAAGTGTTTTCAATCAGGTATTGAAAACACCTGTGGATGTCACGGAGCAGCAATAAAGCATAATAAGCACCAATTAGGCAGCTTTAAAATGACTGTGATACTCAGCTCCTTCTAGACATTTACTGGTGTGGTTACAAACATGGTGAAGTCAAGAGAATGGTCCAGGAAGACAAGAGAAGAGGTGATTACTCTTCACAGGAAGGGCAATGGCTATAAGAAGATTGCAAAGATGTTAAACATACCAAGAGAGACCATAGGAAGCATCATTCGCAAATTCAAGGCAAAGGGCACTGTTGAAACGCTACCTGGTTGTGGCAGAAAGAAGATGCTGACTTCGACTGCTGTGCGCTACCTGAAGCGTAGAGTGGAGAAAAGTTCCCATGTGACTGCTGAGGAACTGAGAAAAGATTTGTCAGATGTGGGTACTGAAGTTTCAGCTCAGACAATACGGCGCACACTGCGTAATGAAGGCCTCCATGCCAGAACTCCCAGGCGCACCCCCTTGCTGTCTCCAAAGAATAAGAAGAGTCGACAGCAGTATACCAAAAGTCATGTGGACAAACCACAGAAGTTTTGGGATAGTGTTCTGTGGACTGATGAAACAAAATTAGAACTGTTTGGGCGCATGGATCAACGCTATGTTTGGAGGAGGAAGAACAAGGCCTATGAAGAAAAGAACACCTTGCCTACTGTGAAGCATGGCGGGGGGTCCATCATGCTTTGGGGCTGTTTTGCTTCTGCAGGTAAAGGGAAGCTTCAGCTTGTGCAAGGTACCATGAATTCTCTTCAGTACCAGGAGATATTGGATGACAATGTGATGCAGTCCGTCACAAACCTGACGCATGGGAGACGTTGGACCTTTCAACAGGACAATGATCCCAAGCATACCTCCAAGTCCACTAGAGCATGGTTGCAGATTAAAGGCTGGAACATTTTGGAGTGGCCATCGCAGTCATCTGACTTAAATCCGATTGAGAACCTCTGGTGGGACTTAAAGAAAGCAGTTGCAGTGCGCAAGCCTAAGAATGTGACTGAACTGGAGGCTTTTGCCCATGACGAATGGGCGAAGATACCCGTAGATCGCTGCAGGACACTTGTGTCAAGCTATGCTTCACGTTTAAAAGCTGTTATAACTGTAAAAGGATGTTGTACTAAGTACTAAGATTGAATGTCACTTGGGGGTTGAATAAAACTGATAATGATGTGAGCACAGAAAAGACATTTGTGGTTATTTCATTATAAATGTTATGTTATATTTGTCTGACCTACACGTGCCTCTTTGATTTAATTGTAAGCAAGATGACTGAATGATCAAAATCAATGTCAAACTGGCCAAAACACTCAATTTCAGTGGGGGTTGAATAATTTTGAACACAACTGTATATATATTCAATTTCCTAGCCTGACTGATTTCGTGCTTAAAGTATATGTATCCTTATTCCCAGGGCCAGATTTACCATCAGGAACAGTAGGCATGTGCCTACAGGCGCCTGCCACAAGGGGGCGCCGTGCTCTGTGCGTAAATTTTTTTAATTTTTTTAAATTTTGTTTACAAGTTGCGATAATTTAGACCACTGTATCTCTGGAGCCCTAAGGCCTAGAGGGACATGTGAGGTATCATTGGAAAGCCTTTCCAGTGATACCAAATATAACCAGGTTAGATTTATGTAAAAATAAAAATCTAATAAAATAATATTTTCTTATTTTTTTCTAGCACAGCACTATTCAGTTTACAATTATAAAGTGAACAGTGATGCTGCACTAACTCACCTCATTTACCATACTGCCAGCAAGTGTGTATCTGGTGAAGTGTATCTGGTGTGTCAAAACCTAGACCGCGGCGCTGCAGTGAGGAGGGCAAGGGGGACTTTGGAACCTGCATCCCTGAATTGTACAGCACACAAGGTAAAGTGAGGTGTCATTGGAAAGGTCAGAGTCTAGTCTTTACTATGATACCAAACATAACCATGTAATGGGAGTATATTTAAAAGGAAACAAAGTAGCAAAAGAAGAGGACATAGTCTTAGATTAGAGGGGCAAAGGTTTAAAAGTAACATCAGAAAGCATTATTTTACTGAGAGGGTGGTGGATACATGGAACAGTCTTCCAGTTGAAGTGGTAGAGGCCAAAACAGTAATTGAATTTAAGCAAGCATGGGATAGGCATAAGGCTATCCTAAACAAAAGATAAATCCAGGTAAAGTATCCATGTAATTGGGCAGACTAGATGGGCCGAAAGGTTCTTATCTGCCGACATTTTTCTATGTTTCTATGTTTCTAATGTGTGAAAATAAAAAAATTAAAAAAAGTAAATGCAAAATATTTTTTTTCTGTTCTACAGCAGAGGCAATATATGCTTTTACATATAAAACAAACAATGCTGCTGCATTCACTGCCCTCCTCCTCCTTTAACCATTCTACCCCACTGACTCCCTCACTCCCTGCCCCCTCTTCTACTATGTCTTCCTTTTCTACAGTCTCGGAGGTGGATGTAACAGAACTTCTTATGTCCTCCTACCCGACCACCTGTCCACTTGATCCCATCCCCTTACACCTTATTCGGCCTGTCCTACCAGTTACGGTCCCTGCTTTGACTCATACTTTAACCTCTCCCTCTCCTCTGGAATATTCTCCTCTGTATTCAAACATGCTTTGATCACCCTATTCTAAAAAAAGCCATCTCTTGATCCTACCTCCCTCTTGAACTACTGTCCCATATCTCTACTCCCCTTTGCCTCAAATCTTAGAACGTCTGGTCCATAACCAGCTCACCAGTTTTCTTGCTGCTAACTCTGTACTCGATCCGCACCAGTCTAGCTTTCACTCCTAACAATCTACTGAGACTGCTCTGACCAAGGTGACTAGTGATTTAGCTACCGCTAAAACCAAAAGTCACTTCTCCCTCCTTATTCCTCTTGACCTTTCCGCTGCATTCAACACTGGTGATCACCCTCTCCAGCTCCTCATGCTGCGTCAACTTGGCCTCAGTGACATCACTCTCTCCTTGTCCTCTTCCTGTCTCTCTTTTCGCTCCTTCAGTTTCTCCTTCCCTGGTGTCTCTTCACAACAAGTTTGTCTTTCAGTTGGGGTACCTCAAGGCTCTGTTCTGGGTCCCCTACTCTTCTCGATCTATACTGCCTCTTTGGACAACCTCATCTCTTCCTATGGATTCCAATATCACTTCTATGCTGATGACAACCAAATCTAGCTTTCCTCTCTCGATCTCTCTCCTCCGGTGTTGGACCGTGTTACTGACAACCTATCGGCTGTCTCCGACTGGATGACTTCCCATTTCCTAAATCTCATCCTCTCTAAAACTGAACTTCTTATCTTCCCTCCCTCTAAAACCTCCATTCCTGTGCCAATTTCTCTTCAGGTGAATGGTGCCACCATTACGTCTACCTCTCAAGCTCCACTTCCTCAGGGTCCTCTTGGACTCCAATCTATCCTTTACTCCTCACAGTCTCTAACCAAATCTTGCTACTTCCACATAAAAAACATTGCACGCATCCGTCCCTTTCTTAATCCAGACTCTACTAAAATGCTCATGCAAGCTCTTATCACCCGCCTTGACTACTGTAACCTCCTTCTCTCTGGCCTTAAGAGATCCCAGATTCTGCCTCTGCAGTCTGTAATGAGCGCCTATGCCAGACTCGGCTTCAAGACTTCTCCCGAGCTGCACCCTTTCTATGGAACTCCCTCCCCGCAACATCAGACTCACACGTTTCTCCAGTCCTTCAAGAAGTCTCTAAAAACGCATTACTATAGAGAAGCCTATCAGCTCACTCCATGATCCCCCCTGTCATTTCCTGCTCCATCTTCCCATACAGTCCTCATGTAACCCGCTACTTCAAATACCCTATTCATCCTCACCTAATGTGTCACCCCTCTCCTCTTAGTTTGTAAGCTCTCGAGCAGAGTCCTTCCTCCTTCTGTTCCGTGTGTGTGTAACATATATGTATATTTGTTATTCTGTTTCTCTCATTGTACAGTGCTATGGAATTTGTTGACGCTTTATAAATACTTGTAACTGTAACTAATTCAACTAAGGCAACAGATTCTGCCTCTTCTTTTGATTTGAGCACGGAGAAAAACAGTTCCAGTTTTGGGGATAGGGGCACTCCGCATTTCTGTGCCTACAGGCTCCTGAGATGCAAATCCGGCCCTGCTTATTGCCGTTTATTGCTTCAGTAAAGTATAACTTAGAAAAATTCATAAAGGTGTGCTGGTGTACAGTGAATTGTTAGTGCGGTGAGACCAATCCTGGGGTTATTCAGCGGCTCCTCCGGGGCTGAGCGCTACACATACATGACAGCTGTGAATGTGCTCCCTGGAGGCTGGGCAGTCGGTCCAGAGCGCCAACTTGTGGTGGAAGCCATCTCAGAGGTCGAGATTCTCATTTTGTTAATATAGGAGCCTCAGGAGCATCTGATCACATCTTCAGCAGAAGAGCTGACATCAGGACAGAGTGCTGCTGACCTCTGTCCCCAACCCGATGCACCTGATCTCGGGAGAAAGGAGGACAGCCACATGTTAGTGAAAGAACCCCAGGAAATTGCCTCCATCCCAGTGGAAACACTGGCCACAGGACAGAGTTTCACAGATCTCTGCCCACAAGTTATGGCGACGCCAGAGCCTGAGAGCAAGGAAAGACCAGGGATGTAAATGCAGACTAAGTTCTGCACCTCAGCAGTCCCGGGAAGAGAGAGCGATGTGGGGAGAAGTCCCAGTGTGTCCACTAACTTTGTCCCTGTGGACCGTGATTGCCTGTTACCTGGCCAAAGCACTGCATTGGATCTTTGGAGTCTGTTTGGACTCACTGGACAAGAGGGGTGGCCCTCTTTCCATGCCTGCCTGACAGCCACAGGAAAGGGCTGGATCTGAGGCTGCACTGTGCAACAGGATCAGAGGAGAGAGGCTGGAGCCTCCATGCAGGGACACCAGGGAGTACCATTATTGGCGACACTGAAGGAGCGGATCGAAGGGTTTATGGGCACCTGGTATAAGTCCCTGCTCGCTATACTCCTGAGAGCCGGTTGTAGGCTCCCCAGAATGTGAGTTAAACACGAATGAAACTCAATTCCATCGGGTGTTGATGTACTGCGCAATTTTGGTCCTTCTTTCTGTTTTTTCCTGCAGTGCATGTTTTACTATCTACATTATAAAGAAGATTATCGCTTGAAGATAAGAATTACTGTCTGTGGACATATAGTGTGTCTTTCCCACTTCCTTATGGACCTTCGTCTTTTGAGCGCTATGTTGTAATTCTTTTGTTTAGTTGTTATTCAGGTGTTTAGAGAAACCTCCATACACAACATTTAGCGAGTGGGTTAGACACTCGTTTCCGGTGGGCGCTTCACCCTTTTTCTCTGTAGTGATTTTTTGGCTAAATTATGGTGAAACTTATGCAGGCTTTGGATGAATGTAACAACAGGTGCATTAAAATTGGACCTTTGGTGCCAGCCAGTGTCTTCACACCGTAACCCCTCTGAGGTATTGTGGAAGAGTGCAGGGGTGGACTCTGCATTCAAATATTAAAATGATTGGAATCTGGTACACGCGTCAGTGGCAGTGCACTCAAATATTACTGCGCTATAGTGTATGGCAGGATGGAAGCGCACCAGCAGTAACAAGCAGCGAATATACCAGACAGGGGCGCAGAGCGAGAGTAGTTGTTATAACAAAACCGGGTCAACAACGTTTAGGCACTAGTACTGCGCTACTGTATATGGTGAGAATTGGCGCACACCATTAGCAACAGGAAGCAAACAGAACAGACAGGGAGTACACAGAGAGAATAGTCAAATGGCAGGCAAAGCTGGCAACAGATCGGGTCCTCAGAACAAGCAGGGTCAGTAACAAGTATACAAACTGATTCGGTAAGCTAGCGATGCGGGAATGAAACTCCACGGCAAGGCAAGGTGTACAGCGCACGCTCCTGATTTAAAGGTCCCGGCGGCTCTGCGTCATCACATCGCGCCCTGCCCCCTGATCACTCACAGCTGCGCTGGGTGCCACCGGAGCTCCTGGCATTCGGCCAGCTGGCGGCACCATGCGCTCGGGGCCCCCCCGATCGCCATCCGGGGCCCTGAATGTCACAATATTACAATCCAAACGCAAGCGGGTTAATTAACCAAATTTGTAAGAAGAATAATGCAGCATTTGATTCCGCACACTGCCACGCAGCACCTCTACAGTATAATAATGCAGCATATGGATCCCCACACTGCCGGGCAGCACCTCTACAGTCTGATGCTAGCTTTAATGAGAAGATATGCTATTAGGAATCAGGTGAGTATTAGAAAGAAAGAAAAAAATATTTTATGTTCCAGGGGACATTTAAAGATGTCCTCGGATTATTTTTTTTAAAAAAATGTGTCACCTTACCTTAGCCTGGTGGTCAGTGGGGGCTCCCTGGATCCTGGTTGTGGGGGGGGGGGTCTGCCGTGGCTCCCTCCCTGCGCCACCAGTCTCTGCCACATGCACACAGCCGGCACGGTCACAGCTCTGTCATCCTGCGTCCGTATGCTCCTCAAGGGATCCTTGGGAGACCCCGGCGGGCTGCCCTCTACAGTGCCTGATTAGAGGGCCTCGTCTGCCTGATGTTTTAGCAACAAGAATGTTTTATCCCATAGGCTTCAATGTTAAAAATATTCCCGTTTTAATTCAACATCTAATAAACAATTGCTTATAATATTCTGCAGTAAAGAGTCTCTTTATTCTTAGATTTTTTAGGATTTTTTAAGCATTTTGTTTAAAAAAATCAATTTTTTTTTTCAAACTTTTGGCGAATGTCCCAAAAAGTTTGATATTCGAGAACTTTCGAACGGCCACTGTTCGAATCAAACTCATGTTTGGATCGAACCGTCAGCCCATCCCTATTTGGGAGGTGCAGGCCAGATGTTCTGTGTCATTTCCTTACCCTCTCATGTCTGTCTGTATCTGAGTTATAGAGAAAGAATTCCCTTAGGCGTGTGTAGTCTATGTTCGTGGGCTTAGAATGGTATTATTTGTGAATTAATATTCTATTCTTGTCAATTTATTATTAAAACGATTTGTATACCATCTATAGCTCCAACATAACATAAGGAGATCCAAAAATAATAGAGTAGACAATCAAAACAGCATAACATTTCTTGCAGTCAATATTGAATGGATTTAAACTTATACTCGAAGACAAACTTGAAGAGTGTCAAAAACACATCGGTGACCAGAGAGTGGCAAGAGAATATACTCGCCACTTTTCAATATATTAAAATCCCAACAATGTCACTAAATGTAGTATGAGGTAGTTCTCTTTTTCAGGAATAAATGTAGAGCCTGGATGCAGCGAGTCACCGGATAAGTTCTGCTGGGTATCTTCCAATCCTGCAGTGGCTATATAAACAGAGACACAATTGCGCAGCACACGGCGGTACTGGCCCATATCTTCCCCCTATGGGGTACTTACAATAGGGGTAGCCCCTGGCCTGGCTCTGAGGAACGTTGTGCTTGTACGGTATTTTCCGGCAACCCTCTGCCCTTACCGGATTCCCTTCAATCTGGACGAGTTCTTTGGTGATGAATAAAAGGAAACAAAAAAATCCACCGTGGTACAGATAAGATAGTTGAAATTTATTTTTACATTTTAAAAAAGCAAACATAAAATAATTAAAAGGATCAGTGAGTGTGCTGAGACGCGTTTCGCCGAGTATACGGCTTCATCAGTCAGATGAAGGGTATACACTGGTGCAAATATAATTGAGTAAACACTGTAAATATTCTGGTGATGTATCTTATCTATCTGTTCAGAAAACAAAATGGATGCAGACGCCATTTAGTCTCTGATAGCCCTTATCCGACAGTGCTGGATCGCGGTCTGGCGCCTAAGGATTAAAGAAAGGCATCGCTGGAAAGGTCAGACTGTGACCTTTCCAGTGGTGCCTGTCTTGACTCTCTACCCTCCGGCGATGGGGAGATAGAGGGGTCCAAAGTGGACCACCCTCCCCTTCAGGCACTCCCCCTGCTCTGGCGCCCGAAACTGACATCATATCGCCTGTCGCGATGACGTCGGTGCCCCGGGAGGGGTATGAACATGGCATGGAAATGGCTCAGCAGTGAAGGCATTAAAAAGCAAAAACATGTAAAAATTGGGTATTTCTAATCTCAGGACAAAACTTTAAAACTATTTAGCTGGGGTCTTTTTTGGCAGTTGTAGATTTGGGAGATAAAATTTCAAAAAAATTTGTTTTTTAATTTTTACATCATATTTCATAAATTTTTTATAGTAAATTATACGATATGATTGAAATAATGGTATCTTTAGAAAGTTCATTTAATGACGAGAAAAACTGTATATAATTTGTGTGGGTTCCTTAAACGATTAAGAGGAAAATTAGACCTAAACACAAACAGTGCAGAAATGTAAAAACTATTACGAGTACTTTCGGACTGACAGTCGTAAAACTGCCATATCACTATGGGGTTAAATCAACAGTACACCACAGTCAGATCGATTCACTAAAATTCTAGATCAAAATGTCCAAACCAGAAAATTCTCCCATTTATCTCACTTTTCAAATTGGCTATTTGGTCTAAATTGTTCTCTTCTGCCAATTCTTCTGAGTTCCACCTTCAGTGAATAGACCTGTTTGTACATACACAATGCCTGCCATTGTCCCAAAAGAAAACCCTGTTTAATCACGGGAATCTGTACATACACAACACATACCACCCACACTGTAAATACTTTGTGTGTCTCTCTCCATCTTCCTGTTCCCCAGTGCTTCTCCCCCCAATTCTACTGTCCCTCAGTTCCTTTGTGCGTCTCTCCGTCCTACTGTCCCACAGTCTGTGTGTCTTTCCATCCTCCTGTCCCTGGGCCAAATTACATTCCTAGCGCTAAAACGCAGGCGCTAGCGAGAAAAAACTTTGCCCACAGTTTTCCCTAGCGTCCACGTTTTAGCGCTAGATTACAATGTAGGTGCTAAGAAAGCTGCCAGCATTGTTTGCGAGCGCTAAGCCCCGGGATGCGCGCGGCAGCGCTAAGCGCAGACGCGTGCATCCTCTCAATGGAGTCCATAGGACTCCATTGAAGCAGACGCCGGGGGTCATATGACCAGCTGGATCTCGCCTTGTAATGATACGCAGGGGGAGACTGGTGGGACTTTTCCCCCAGTATTTCCCTGCTCCTGCTGGACTGAGGGGGTGGGCAGAGCTACGATCCTCGTCACGGGACAGGAGGTGAGTATACAAATCATTTTTTTTGTTTTTTGGATGGTGTTAAAGGATTCTGCAGAAGAGGAATCCGTTAGCACCAAGTCCTGGCTCTGGTTAACTTTTTGTTAACTGCGGCCGGACGGTAACCAGCGTTAGGACTTTGTAATCCTAACGCTGATTAACACTTTGCACTCCCCATGTTAAGTATAGGGAGCGCAAAATACAGTAACCTCGCGCTGAAAAGCGCAAGATACCAAACGCTAACGGGTTAATTAACCATTAGCGTTTGGATTGTAATTTGTGTTAAATACTTGGGCTTACGTTAATGCTCATGCAGGTGAGCGCTAATGTTAGCGCCAAGTATGTAATTTGGCCCCCTCAGTTGCCCTGTGTCCATTTCTATCCTCCTGTCCCTCAGTTGCTCTGTTTCTATTTCTATCCTCCCGTCCCTCTCAGGCTCTCTCCATCCTCCTGTCCCTCAGTGCTTTCCAGTCTGTCCATCCTCCTGTCCCTCAGTCCTTTCCAGTCTGTCCATCCTCCTGTCCCTCAGTCTATTTCTATCATCCAGTCCTTGTGTCTCTCCCCATCCTCCTGTCCCTCAGTCCTTCGTTGTGCGTCTTCCCTTCTCCCTGTACCTGTATTTTTACCTTCCCTTTTCTTTCCCCCACTATGTCCTGCTAATCCCCATCAACCTTTCTCCTTTCCCTCACTCTCTCCTTCTCCTGACCCACTCCCCAAATGTCTCTCTACAACCCAAGTGCTCCCTACCTGCTGAAGCCTCTGTGTGCAGAGAGCTAGTGGTTCCTCCCTGAGGCAGAGCAGCCGAGTAGCCATGGGCGTCCGCAGAAATATTTCCAGGGGGGGGGCAAAATTTTAATGGCATCCATATTCTGCCCTTTTGACAATGTCATGAAGGCGACAGTCATAAAGCGTAGTAATACAGAGGCTGCGAAACATGATGCAAGACTAATAGAAGAATAAAGGTGTAAGTGTCTGATCTGAGTGTTGCATTTTCTAGGCCATTTCTGTATACACAAACCATGACCCTCCCACAAATATTGGCGCACACCAGGCCCCCTACTCCAAACATATACATACATACAGGCACACACACAGTCCCCTTCCTACACACATACAAATATATATATACACCCCCTCCCTCTGTCTCTGTATACACAGAGCCAGCTCAGTATAAACAGTGACAGAGCCGGCTCTGTATACAGATATACAACCTGTATCCCCCTGTCCTCTTAGATTGTAAGCTCTGGAGCAGGGTCTCCTCTCCTCTTAGATTGTAAGCTCTGGAGCAGGGTCCCCTCTCCTCTTAGATTGTAAACTCTGGAGCAGGGTCCACTCTCCTCTTAGATTGTAAGCTCTGGAGCAGGGTCCCCCTCCTCTTAGATTGTAAGCTCTGGAGCAGGGTCCCCCTCCTCTTAGATTGTAAACTCATCCCCACCAGATTACTATTAGTCATGGTGTTCCTCCTCCCCAGGCAGACAAACTAGACCTCAGACGAGGGGCCATCAAGCTTAAAGATTTGACAATCATCACCTTTTTTTGCTTTGTCCAGCATTCCAATGGCCACAGCAGCAGCAGCCTCTGCATCTCAGCCCAGGCAGCCTCTCCCAGTGTCTAAAGTGAGTAGGAGCATGTGGTGGATTGGAGGCGGAGTGAGGAGGTGAAATCACAAGAGCCACACAGACCACCCCCACACTGACCGGAACTCCTGTGCAACCTGCTGTGAGTAACAAACACTCGAGCAGGCTGCACACACAGCTGACTGGGCAGAGCAGACAGGCAGCCCTGGTTCCAGGGGGGCGAGTGCCCCCCCTTGCCCCATGCTGCGGACGCCCATGCGAGTAGCTTAAGGGAGTGCTGTGTGCTCTGCTGCTGCACTGTGTGAGTGTGGGTCCACAGGGTGAATTGAGGGTGGGGCCGGGTGTACCACAATCGCGGCCCATGTGAAGAGCTGGCCCTGGGGGTACCGCCTGGAGTACAACTACAACAGGTTGAGAACCACTCATAGTGTAAAGCAGTGTTTCCCAAACCTGTCCTCAGGGCCCTCCGCCTCGCCAGGTTTGCCAGATATCTGAAGCACAGCACAGGTGATATGATTTGCTGTTCAGTGATTGCAGGATTCAGTCTGCTTTTCCCCAAGGGGATCTGCAAAATCTGGCCTGGTTGAGGGTCCAGAGGACAGGTTTGGGATACACTGGTGTAAAGCATGCTGCCACTGGACTCTAGAGCAGTAGAAACGTGTTCAGTGGAGTGACTAATCACTCTTCTATTTGACAGTCTGACGTATAAGTCTGGTATAATTTTGTCAGATGCCAGGACAACGTTACCTGTCTGACTGCATTATGCCAACTGTAAAGTTTGGTGGATGAGGGATAATGGTACGGGATATTCTGCTTCCCTAAGCAAAGCTGTGAGGCGTGGATGCTTTAGACTAGACAAGTCTGTATTTGACCAGTACTCACACAATGAAGTTCTGCAGATAGCTTCAACTCAGCAAAACCGACAGGTAGAAAGATGAATCCAGTTGAGTTTAATGATCAGACTGATATTCTTTATAATAGTGTACAGCAATGCAGGTAAAAAGACATTAGTTTTTGTCCAGCAGTGAGCACAGAATGGCTGCTATGTAACCAGGAAGTCCCACAAGACACTGAGCAAAGGGGTGGAAACTAGCTGGATACAGAAAGGCTAAGGAAACCCAACAGGGACAAAATAGCTATGAAAGTTAGGTGCTAGCAGAAAAAGGCAGATTCAACACATAACAGAAAAATATACAAATAATTCCTAAATCATGGGGCATGACACTCCCCGTCTGAAATCTTTAGATTTCAAAATAAACTAACACTAAAACTTTAAATGTCCTCCTGGAAACCCAATGCGGAGACCTGAAAAACAAAGGTAAAGCATTCAATAATACAACTTTACACTTTATAGCCAGTAACTAAGTAAACGGTCTTGAAGGTAGGCCATAGTTCCAGATGCGAGGAGTAAATTTAACAAGTTAACCTATCTTCGTGCTGGGGAAGCCGCACTAGGCCAAAACTAGCACCAACACAGTTGTAATCCAACTGGCTGTTTGTGGAAAGGCTTCTGCCAAGAGCAGAAACTCTTAACTGACCTTTTCCTTTGGCAGAAGGAGTATCAGTTCGGTGATTGGCAGGAAGAAACTATGCACCACACCTCCTTTAGTCCCCTTGACCTTCACTTTTCAGATTCTTCGATCGTCACTAGACATAACCAGAGTGACAAGACCCATTGGCAGGAGTTGGGAATCCACAAACTTCTGATCGGCTTTGCGCTGTTGTGTGACTGCGTATTTGTCCTTCTCTGTTTCAAAGATCTCTCCCTCCTGGTGCTTGGGTTTGCACAGCCTCTTCTTCTTGAAGTAAGTATCAGTCAGGTGCTTTGAAACCTTGACACTTGAGATATTGACTTTAGTGGAAGTGGTGATAACAAATTTCTGGTGAGCTTTATGCAGGGGCACCCGGTTGATAACCAGTGGTCCTGTTACCAGCAAAAGGCCAGACTGGAGGTGCTTCAGAAAAAACACACGCTTCCCCCTGTGGCGTCCAATGAGGAGTATAAGTAAAGTCCCAGGAGTGATGGAGGAGCGCAGGTTGCATTTGTGCTGGCTGAAAGGCTTAACAGCTTCCTTGGAACATCTTCAGTGGAATAATAGCGAGGCATTTTACGTAGCTTGACTACACATGTGCTGCAATTCTTATCCCGACCGACTGTCTTTGACACAGTAGCTCTAGCCTTCTCCCTTTTCATCTGTGTTTCTGAGGCTTTGTACTTGCACTTGTAGAGGGCTTTCCTGAAACGTTGGGAGCTTCCAGCCCTACCTGTGTGCTTGAGGGCAGCATGTCTGATGCTGCTCGCTGACCAATGCCCGGTTTAAATGGAGACAGGCAGGGAGGTGGTTGCATGAGGCGCGGCTTGAGTGGGGGGCGTGGCCTGGTGAAGGTCTTTAAAAACCCTCAGTGTATTCTCAGCAGTTGCCAGATCGTGGTTATCCATACCTGAGCTCCTTGTACCTGACTGCTATATTGAATTAACCCGTTATTGACCTCTGCTTGTTTCTGACTATTCTGCCTTCTGTTGCCCTAGACCATTATCTTGTACTACGCCACTGCTCTGATATCGACCCGGCTATTCCATTTGACCATTCTGAACTCTGTATTCCTGATTCTGGCTCGGCTGACTACTCCCTGTGTTGTTAACCCTTTCTGTCTAGCTAGTTTACCTGGCCAATTCTAAGGACCAGACAGTTAGAGATCTTTCACGGCTACTCTGTTGGTAGCTTCTGGGCTCTGTGGAGTGTGGGGTGTTAAGTACTGCGTGGTGGGATCTGGGAACCGTGACATTACGATCTGGCCACTATGGATCCCGCAGACTTAACACAGCACTTGGCTAACTTTGTATCCAGACAGGATGAGCAGGATCATAGGATGGATCAGTTTGCTATTGCTTTACAAACTATCCTGACTCGTACGGCTCACCTGGAACCAGTTGGGGTTGCACCCCCGCTTGATATACCTGTGTCCCCTGTCGTTCCGACATCCCAGGTACACATGACCGCTCCTATGAGGTTTGACGGTACTCCCTCAGAGTGCCGGGGATTTTTGGTCCATGTGGATATTCATTTTAAATTAAATCCACAGATGTTTTTCTCTGACATTGCCAAAGTGGGGTTCATTATTAATCATCTGTCTGGCAGAGCATTGACATGGGCGACTCCGTTATGGGAGGCAGAGAAGCCTATCATACGGGATTATAAAGAATTCATAGCCGAGTTACAACGTACATTTAATCCTACCAGAAAGGCCACGGTAGCTGGCAAATCCTTGTTCCGCATACGTCAAGGGAACAGGACTGTTTCTGATTATGCCATAGAATTTAAAACCTTGATCTCTGATGTGAACTGGACAAATGAGACACTGGTTCTGGCTTTTATGGAGGGGTTATCAGAGTCATTGATGCATGAATTGGCTCCACGTAAACTACCTGAGGTATTGTGTGAACTCATTGATTATTGTATAGATCTGGATAATCAGATAAGGGACAGAAGGAATCCAAGAGAGAAGCCCAAGAGACCGTTACCTAGGTTGGCCCCTGTCTTTCAGGCACCACCAAGAGAGTTATCTCCTCCCTCTGAGCCTATGCAACTAGGCCGTACTAGGCTTACAGAGGAAGAGAGAACAAGGCGTTTTCGTGAGGGATTGTGCCTGTATTGTGGTTTGGGGGGTCATGTACGATTTCAATGTCCTACTCGTCCTAAGATGCATGATAAGACGGAAAACTACCGCACCTAAGGCAGCTGAGGAGACAGGCCTTGGGTGTGACGTGCATGTCCTCTGTCAAAGACACTAAACTTATGTTACCAGTATCCTTGGCTTGGGAGACCAAGACCACACATACTACCGCTTTTTTGGATTCTGGGGCTGCTGGCAACTTTATCGATGTTAACTACGCTTCTTCCATTTCTCTACCTCTGGTTGTAAGAGAGACACCCTTAGCCGTCGAAGCCATAGACGGCAGACCGTTATCCTGCCCTAGGATTACTCACGATACGGTTCCAGTGGTTCTTACCACTGGTCTCTTGCATAAAGAAGAAATCATATTTCAAGTTATCCATTCACCTTCCAATCCTGTTGTACTTGGTTTCCCTTGGTTGGTGGAACATAATCCTGTTATTGATTGGGCTAAGGGAGAGATACTGTCTTGGAGTCCTGCTTGTTTTGGGACTTGTTTAATACCCATTCAGCATGTTGGTGCCCTGAACACACCCACAGCTCCTCCATTGTCTACAGAGGTTCCTGACCAATACGCCGACCTCAGGGCTGTATTTGATAAAAGAGAGGCAGAGAAACTGCCTCCACATAGACCATATGATTGTGCCATTGATATTCATCCTGGTACCATGCCTCCTCGAGGCAAAGTATATCCTCTTTCCATAAAGGAGAACCAAATTATGGAAGAGTACATAAAGGAGAATTTGGAGAGAGGTTTTATCCGACGTTTCTCTTCTCCAGCAGGGGCTGGGTTCTTTTTTGTGTCTAAAAAAGAGGGAGATTTACGCCCGTGTATCGATTATAGGGGGCTTAACAAGATCACCATTAAGAACGTGTACCCTATCCCTCTCATATCAGAACTGTTCGACAGGTTAAGGGGGTCAGCAGTATACACAAAACTTTATTTAAGAGGAGCTTACAACCTGATACGTATAAAAGAGGGGCATGAGTGGAGAACAGCATTTAACACCAGGAGTGGGCATTATGAATACTTGGTCATGCCTTTCGGTCTTTGTAATGCTCCAGCGGTATTCCAGGATTTTATTAATGATGTGCTCAGAGATTTCTTACAAACCTTTGTTATAGTATACCTAGACGATATATTGATTTACTCTCCCGATCTGAAAACCCACCATGCACATGTCAGACAGGTATTAGCAAAATTACTGGACAATGGTCTTTATTGCAAACTAGAGAAGTGTTTATTCGACATTACTACTGTGAAATTCCTTGGGTATATTATCACTCCAGAAGGTTTTGAGATGGATCCTTCTAAACTCACGGCCATCTCAGAATGGCCTCTCCCTCAAGGTCTCAAGGCCATACAGAGTTTTCTGGGGTTTTCCAACTATTATAGGAGATTTATCAAGAATTATTCCGCTGTAGCCTCCCCTATCATTAATATGACACGTAAAGGTCTGAAGAACCAGATCTGGACTTCTCAATCCAAACAAGCATTCGAAGCCCTCAAACAAGCTTTCACTTCCGCTCCCGTGTTACGGCATCCTGATCCCAGGATTCCGTTTGTTCTTGAGGTTGATGCTTCCGAGATAGGCATTGGGGCTGTCCTGTCTCAAAGAGAGTCTCCAGGAAAACCTCTACATCCTTGTGGGTTCTTTTCAAGAAAATTATCACCAGCAGAACGCAATTATGATATCGGTAACAGAGAATTGCTTGCTATTGTGTCTGCCCTATCAGAATGGAGACATTTGTTGGAAGGTACTCTTGACCCTTTATTGATAATTACTGATCATAAGAACCTTACGTACATCGGGGATGCTAAATGTTTGAACGCGAGACAGGCCAGGTGGTCATTGCTACTGTCTCGGTTTAATTTTGTATTGACTTACAGACCAGGTGACCGCAATGTAAAGGCTGATGCCTTATCTCGTCAATATGACCCGTATGAGTCTAATACACAAGACCACAATCCTATAGTTCCTCCTGAACGTATTGTGGCTTCCACAGTCTTGTCTGTCTCCTCGCCTTTCCTGGAACGCCTCCAGGCAGTTCAAGTAGGGGCTCCACCTGACAAGCCTCCAGATATGTTGTTTGTACCTGAAAAGGAAAGACAAGAATTACTCATAATGTTTCATGATTCTAAACCAGCAGGTCATCCTGGTATTACTAAGACTCTTACCAGTAACTCCAGACAGTTCTGGTGGCTCACCATGCGACAGGACGTACGTCTGTTTGTTTTGGCTTGTCAAGTTTGTGCCAGAAGCAAAACCAGTAAATCCTTGCCTGTCGGTCTATTGCAGCCTTTACCCATGCCTAAGAGGCCTTGGTCTCATCTATCTATGGATTTTATTGTGGACTTGCCGAAGTCCAAGGGTCATACTGTGGTTCTGACAGTTGTAGACCGCTTCTCCAAAATGGCTAATTTTGTCCCTCTACCTAAGCTTCCTACAGCCAAAGAACTGGCGGTTGTATTCGCTAGAGAGATTGTACGAATACATGGGGTTCCGTCTGAAATAGTCTCTGACAGAGGAGCCCAGTTCGTCTCTCGTTTCTGGAGGGTTTTCTGTGCAGAGATGGGGGTGCGATTGGCCTTCTCTTCAGCATATCATCCACAAACCAATGGGGCAGCAGAGAGGGCAAATCAGGGTCTCGAGCAGTACATACGTTGCTTTACCACACAACAACAAGACAATTGGTCGGAGTTGTTGCCCTGGGCTGAGTATGCACGTAATAACGCCGTTAACGAGACCACTGGCCACTCTCCTTTTTCTGCCATCTATGTTTTTTTCCTCCGGCTCTACCGCTTCAGTTTACTGAACAGGCCATCCCGGCTCTCGATGACCATCTCACTCAACTGCAAGAGATTTGGAGACAGATTTGAGAAAATATGGAGCGCAATGTTGCTGTCCAGAAACGCAAGGCTGACAGGCATAGGTTACAAGCTCCCTCCTATAACGTGGGGGATAGAGTTTGGTTGTCCACTAGGAACGTGAAGTTGCGGGTGCCTTCTATGAAAATGGCACCTCGGTTTATAGGTCCATATAAGATCATTCGCCGCATTAATCCTGTGGCTTATGCTCTTGCCCTTCCTAAACATCTTCGCATGCACAACGTCTTCCACACCTCCCTACTGAAGCCATTGTTGTGTAACAGGTACACGCGGGTCGTTCCTCCTCCTCCACCTATTCAGGTTGATAGTGAATCTGAGTATGAGGTTAGGAGGGTTTTGGATTCTAGGCTGTGCAGGGGCGCTCTGCAGTACTTGGTCGATTGGGTGGGTTATGGTCCAGAAGACCGGTCCTGGATTCCAGCTTCCGACATGTCTGCCTCTAGGTTGGTCAGGGCGTTCCATGCATCACACCCCGATCGCCCTGGTGGTCGTCCTGCCGCTCGTCCTGTTGGTCGTCCGGTGGCCTCCCGTGGAGAGGGGGTACTGTAACGTTGGGAGCTTCCAGCCCTACCTCTGTGCTTGAGGGCAGCATGTCTGATGCTGCTCGCTGACCAATGCCCGGTTTAAATGGAGACAGGCAGGGAGGTGGTTGCATGAGGCGCGGCTTGAGTGGGGGGCGTGGCCTGGTGAAGGTCTTTAAAAACCCTCAGTGTATTCTCAGCAGTTGCCAGATCGTAGTTATCCATACCTGAGCTCCTTGTACCTGACTGCTATATTGAATTAACCCGTTATTGACCTCTGCTTGTTTCTGACTATTCTGCCTTCTGTTGCCCTAGACCAGTGGTCCCCAACCCTGGTCCTCAGGGCCCACTAACAGGCCAGATTTTGTAGATCACCATGGGGAAAAGCAGACTGAATCCTGCAATCACTGAGCAGCAAATCATAACACCTGTGCTGTGCTTCAGATATCTGGCAAACCTGGCCTGTTAGTGGGCCCTGAGGACCATGGTTGGGGACCACTGCCCTAGACCATTTTCTTGTACTACGCCACTGCTCTGATATCGACCCGGCTATTCCATTTGACCATTCTGAACTCTGTATTCCTGATTCTGGCTCGGCTGACTACTCCCTGTGTTGTTAACCCTTTCTGTCTAGCTAGTTTACCTGGCCAATTCTAAGGACCAGACAGAGATCTTTCACGGCTACTCTGTTGGTAGCTTCTGGGCTCTGTGGAGTGTGGGGTGTTAAGTACTGCGTGGTGGGATCTGGGAACCGTGACATTTCCTCGCAGAACTGGAATATTTCCCGATTCCATGGACCAGCACTGTATTGCTGGCATGGAGCCGGTTCGCCTTCTTCACAGCTTCGGTTTTCTTCTTCAAGGTGCACTTTAAAGAGACAAATCGAGCAGCTGCTTGCTGTAGATTGTTAGGTAGCTCTTCTCTAGGCGTACGAGAGGGTAAGGGTGCTACCCAGCTATTGGCATCATCCTGAGCGAATTCTTAATCCATTGTCTTGAGAAATTCTTCTCTTGCCAGTGCTAGTTTGTTGTCATCATTCGTAGGGATGAGCTGTTCGGTTCGATCAGTTCGGAGTTCGACTCGAACATTGGCAGTTCGAAAGTTCGCGAACTTCAAACTTTTTGACGTGTTCGGTTCGAGTTCGAAATGTTTTTTTAAAAAAAGTATAAAAAATGCTTAACCCTTAACCCTATAATTGAAATGGGAACAATATTGCTGCATTAACGAACCAAAAAAAAGAAAAAAAAATGTTTAATTTTTTTTTTATAAAATTTTTTTTAAATATATTTTTATTTTTATTTTTAATTTTTTTTTTAAAACTTTTTTCACTTTCATGTTTGGTATCGTTGGAACGGCCATGCTCTGGCCGATCCAACCATACCAAACATTAACCCCTAGCTGCCACGGATCGGGAGATAGGGAGTTCATTGGAACTCCCTATCTCCACCGTTGGTGGCAGTTAGGGGTTAATGCCGGCTTCCGGTATCAGGGAAAATATCGGGGGTATTGCACGAGTACCAAGTACTCCTGCAGTACCCGTATCGGCACCGATGCCGATACTAGTATCGGTATCGGTGCAAACCTAGTGTAGGGCAGCTTCTTGTGTAGGGATCTCTTGCTTGTTAGATGGGATCTGGTTGCACTCGACCAGTGTGGGCAATTCCAGATTACCCCAAGCGAAGTTACTACGAATCCGCTTGCTCTTCTTCCAGAGACATCTGTAATGCCACTACATGCACCTAAAGTATAAGGGTAAGAATCTCCTTTTATGTTGAAAAGATCATAGATTTCCGTTCTTGCGAGGGACTGGTTGCTCTGATCGTCCAGGATGGCATATACTTTAACATGCTTTCCTGGGTGATCCTTGTAATATATGTTAACTAAGCATATTTTAGCACAAGACTTGTTGCAAAGATCTTCACCGTACAGCTGTACAAGAGGACACTATGGTAACTTCCTGATCTGTAGTCTCCCTGCCGTGCATTGACACAGGAGGGGAGTCTGTTGACGTTTCAGGCATGTACGGAGATGGATGTAGCGCCTGCACATGATCCACACTATCACATTCTATGCACTTGATAGGAAATTTGCAGTCTTTGGCAAAGTGCTCGGTAGAAGCACAACATCTGAAACATACACCATATGTCTTTAGGAGCTCCTTGCGCTCTTGGAGTGGTTTCTTTCTGACGCCGATGCATTTTTTGAGCGGACGTGGCTTCTTATGAATAGGGCAAAGGCGGTTAGGATTCTCAATCTTTTCACCTTGTTTGCACTTGTCAGGAATTAAGGTAGGAGGGGGAAGGACATTAGTCTTCTTCACTGATGCTGGACCCCTGCTTCTTCTGTGATTAAAGTGCGAGCTGTCGGACATCTGAGGAAGGAAGCCTGAAGTGTGGAACTCGTAGGAAAAACTGGGGTCATGCTTTGTTTCTGCAATGTCTTTTATGAACTCACAAAAGTAGGAGAAAGGTGGAAAGGAGATTTGGTTCACTCTTTTATACTTTGCCCCAAGTGCAGTCCATTTTTCCTGAATATTGTATGGCAGCTTGAAAACTATTGGGTTTACCCCACGAGCAGTGTCCAGATAGCTGAGGCCAGGTAGGAAAGTGGTCGGTCTTGGCCAGCTGCAGCTCCCAGAGAAGGTCACGGAGTTCCAAGTATTTCTGATTGTCCTTGCCGGAAATATTTGGGAAACCGTGCAGGCGATTCAACAGAGCGTTCTCTATGGCTTCAGGGCTGCCATAGCCTTGATCAAGTCTTTGCCAAGCAGCGTCGAGGCCCGACATTGGATTATTGATGTGGACAGCTTTGAGTCTCGACACGTTCTGTAGACTGTGGACCAAGTTATCTGATCAGCAGGAGTAATGCCAAGACCACGAATTGCAGTTCTGAAGGCACCCTTCCAGCTTCTGTAGTTTTCAGGCTGGTCATCAAAGTTCGAATGGCTTGTCTTGGTGAGTTCACAGCGAGCCAAGTATCTAGCAAACTCAGACATGTCTGTTTGCTATGACTTTGGGCAGGGGAATGAAGTTTGAAAGGCGTTTGCAGTATTCTGATTAAGTGACATAGGGCTAAATACAGATGCAACCGCAAACTACCCTAAGTCGGTTTAACGTTCATAGACTCAGGCAGGCATGGTTTTATAGCTGTATGGTTGCTAGGATTTTGATGAATTGCTGGAGGGTAGAATTGCATCTGAGAGTTAATGCATTGAGATTGCTGTTGCACTAGGGTGTGTGAAGAAAGCTCAGGGTCATTAGCTAGTAGAGTATTGTACTGACCTTGGATGCAGGGTACTGATAAAGAGTCTTTTCCCTGTTTTAGAAGGTTGTCACAACTGTCTGGAACATTTGTTATGAGATTCACTGTTTTGCTTTAGTACATAGTCTCTGGTGCGCTTAACGGAATCTTCCGTATCCACATTGCATAAGCTGATGCGGTCTCTTTCACTTTCCCCGACAGCTTGTTCTAGGATCCTCAGTGTTGCTATGGCTGTGGCATGCTCACACGGTTTCTCTAGGGCTTCTATTTCTGCTCTTTTGCGAGCTTCTTCCATTTCCATTTCTGCTTTTTTGCTAGCGGCGTCCATTTCCATATCTGCTTTTCTTTTTGCAAAGACCGCCTGTATCTTGGCAGTCTCTGCTTTCGCCCAAGCTTGGATCAGCTGCAGACTAAGTGATGAACGCTTTGAATATTGTGAGAATTTTGACCTTGATGGATGTGAGCTATTTGAATGCTTGCTAGATGCTGAAATGTGAGAAGCAGTCTCTTGGAGCTGGGCAATTCTCTCTGCTGCCTTTACTCTGGCCTGATGGACTAAATTGTCTCTTTCTGAATTAAGATATTTTAATTCATCTATTTCTTGTAAAGCCTGTTCAGAATTTATCTTCTCTAAATTAGGAGACATAAATGTGACAGTGGGCAAGATATTGAGCATGAGCTGTAGAAAACTGTCCTAAAACTTCATTTAGTTTGGATGCGTCAAAAACAGGGTGTGTGATGGTGGAGACATAACTCATCACCTGTTCCCAAAGCCATGACATTTGCTGTGATTTCTCATAATTTATGTCCATAAGTGTTTCAGTAATTTTCCATGTAGGTTTTGAATTGTGTTTGCTTCTGATTGGATTTATATTCATTACTTCCACATCTGAAAGAAGTTGCCTTTCCGGTGAGGTTAGAGGGCTTCTTATGTCTGCCATGTTTACACAGAGGAGAAGAATAAGAAAGGGGCAGTAGACCAGCAGGCACTGTGTGGCAAGTTTTACACAGCCCACACGCTGCAGCTGTAGGCAGACTCTGTCTGTGGAATGCAGTAAATCTGCTCTCTGTTCACTGAAGGCTGTATACTAGTGCTGCAAGCTGCTGTAATAGCCTTTTACTGCTGGTTCACTGAAGCTGCGTACTTCTGCTGCAAGCTGTTGTTAATGTCTTTTTACTATTCTGATTCCCTAAGCAAAGCTGTGAGGCGTGGATACTTTAGACTAGAGAAGTCTGTATTTGACCAGTACTCACACGATGAAGTTTGGCAGATAGCTTCAACTCAGCAAAACTGACATGTAGACAAATGAATCCAGTTGAAGAGTTTAATGATCAGACTGACAATCTTTATAATAGTGTACAGCAATGCAGGTAAAAATACATTAGTTTTTGTCCAGCAGTGAGCACAGAATGGCTGCTATGTAACCAGGAAGTCCCTTAGAACAAGAGACTGAGCAAAGGGTGGAAACTAGCTGGATACAGAAAGGCTAAGGAAACCCAGCAGGGACAAAATAGTTATGAAAGATAGTTGCTAGCAGCAAAAGGCAGATTCAACACATAACAGAAAAATATACAAATAATTCCTAAATCATGGGGCATGACACAGAATGTTTTTCAGGGGTTGGGCTAGGCCCCTTACTTCAAGTGAAAGTAAATCTTAATGCTTCAGCATATTAAGACATTTAGGACAACGCTATGCTCCAACCTTGTGGGAACAGTTCGGGGAAGACCCTTTTCTATTCCAGCATGACTGTATGCCAGTGCACAAAGGAAGATCCAAAATAACTTTGTTGCATGAGATTGGTGCGACACACAGAGCCTTGACCTCTACCCCATTGAAAATCTTTGGGATGAACTGGAATAGAGATTGTGAGCCTGTCCTCACAAATGCTCTACTCCAGTGGTTCCCAACCGTGGTCCTCAAGTACCCCTATCAGGCCAGATTTTTAGGATTACCTTTGGGAAATGGAGACTGAATCCTGCACTGAGCAGCAAATCATATCACCTGTGCTGTGCTTCAGATATCTGGAAAACCTGGCCTGTTAGGGGTACTTGAGGACCGCGGTTGGGAACCACTGCTAGGGTTGCCACCTTTACTTCAAGCCAAACCCTAACATTCAAACATTGCATGGCATAACCTATGTAGAGTACACACGATAAGCGTATGAAGGATGACGGAGGTCTCCCTCTGATGGCGTCATGTGGCTGGGTCAGCATCCAGTTACACATGCGCATTGTGTTTGTACTTGGTCTCAGCATCCTAACACAAGAGAAAGCAAGAGGGGGTCATGGATTGTGCGGTCCTCTGCACTGCAGGAAAAGAGGGAAGTATAGATTTTTTAAGTGATTTTGCAAATTTACTTCATATCTGGTTCTCGGAACGGTTTTGTTTTTTTAATACTTATTCCAGATAAGAATCATGCGTGACAAGCTGACACAGACTCATTCGGAGTTGAAACGTTACCTGGTCCACTTGGATGGAATAAAGCTCTCTTAATCCCCGAGTTGTGTGTCACCACTTGCTCATACATTCTCCAGGGACCCCAGACCCAAATACTGCCAATGTGTGGGACCCAGTTATGTTTTTCATACTGACAGACACAGGCAAACACAAATAAAGGCACTGCCAGACGAACAAACACACCTGGAAAACCGAACACTGATCGACTCAAGTACATATGGGTATACACTCAGACGCACAGGGTGCCCACAGATATACACTCAAAGGCTCTCACTGGTATTCATCCAGGCCTGGTCCAGTCTAAATCATGTGTCTGGGGGGAATGGCTGGCTACGGATGAGAGAGGTCGCATCTAGAAGGAACTCCGCTGCGATTTTGTCTCACTGGGGCCTTTTATGGAACTTTTTGGCCGAGATTTTGTACCCTAGGCCTTTAAGTGGCTGACCATCTGGTGTACACCAACCGGAGCCCGACTGATCCCCCCCCCCTCTGGTCCAGAGAGACACTTCTGCTTGCTGAAACTGCACCTGTAGTATTTCCGGCAGCCATTTTGCAGCCTACTTCTGGGCTCATGTCGTTCCCCAGCTCCCCTGACTCATATGTCCATTTCCAGGTGGGAAACATGATGAGGGCCAAGGAGACGGAGGGCCCACGTCTCCCTGCCATGTTGGATGCCTTGCTGTTGCTCCTGGAGGATGATGGGTGTCCGCTGACGTGAGGTGACATGCGCTGCGTGATGGTGGTGCTGAGGCCTGGACGGGGAATGGAGGTCTCTGACAGAGGTGCTTCTGGGGGCGATCGGCCTAAGGTGGATCCGTGCGGCTGTCCGGAGACAGAGAAGACGGAGACCAGAGTGCTGCTGGCCGAGGACGGAGAGCTAGATCCCCTGCAGCTGTCAGAATTGTCAGAGCCGGCTGTCCTTCGACCCAGTGTGGTCGTTACGGTGATCAGTGAGATCAAGAAGCCAGCTGTTGCGGATGGGCTGGCTCTGGCGCATTGCCTTAGGCGACCTGCGCTAATGGAGATGACCGAGACTAGGGGTCTGCAGCTTGAACGGGGCCTTGCCGGCCTTTACCTGATAGAGCGGTGGACACGTGTGGTCGAATTTGCGGTGGATCTGCTGACCCCGTTTCTTGGAGGGATGCCGCTTCTAAACCTAGCGAGACCGGAACACCAGCATCGCCCTGCGGGGAGCTGCCCATTGTGGCCCTGATCCCGTTCTTGGATGCGGGTTGAGGTATCTCACCATCTGCCTCTCAGTGGGACTCTCCTCCATTTTCCTGATTATCAAGCTAACCCCCCCCCTTCCGCTTTTTTTTTTTCTTCCCCTTTCTTTTTCATTGGCATCTTCGGGGGTTGCCTTCGGGAGCGCCACTGTGGCCTGGTGCTCAGCCTGGCACACGAATGCCCTGGTCTGGTGCCATTTTCCTCCCATGATCTCCCACGGTCCCTTGGATCACCCAGACGGCCCCAGGGACGGCCCAGTTTGGGCCTTTGCCATTTTCCCCCCTTTTTTCCACCTCGCCCTTTCCTCTGTAAAAAATTTTTTTTCTTTCTCTCACCCCCTCCCTTCCCGTTTTTTCATTGTGCTGGATGTTTTGATTTTGATGCTGTTGCGGTTTCTTTTTTGACGAGACCCCCCCCCATTCGGGGATGTTTTTGCTGAACTCTGACGGCTTTTGCCCTTGCTACTAGAGACGTTTGAGACTTTCTGATTACCTCTTACTTCGCAGTTGATCTTTATTTTGCCATTTCATTTCTCATGATGACTACATGATGATATTGATGACTACTCGTGGCCCTGCGTGGTCCGTACTTTCTCTAGTCTGTTTGTAAGATTACTTTATTACGTAATAAAAATTGTAAATATAAAAAAATCATGTGTCTGGGTGGGAGGGGGCTGAAATCCAAACACAGGATTACAAATCCGAACTGTCCTGGCGAAAACTGGACAGGTGGCAACCCTGACCACTGCTCTACTTGATGAGAGAAAGGGGGGTTTGTGAGGGTCCTGAGGACAAGCAACAGCACTAGTGGCCTGCTCTACAGTGGGTGCCCGCTCAGGTCTCACAAGGTTTTAGCTTGCTTGTGCCACTAGAGGGATGAATGCTCCATATGCAAATCAGCCTGCTCTCACCCTCGTCGGGGGTTGCTGCACCTCTCGTGCAGGGATGACGTCCTTGGCAGTCAGTACTGGCCACCCTTTTTGGGTGAGAGCAGACGGATTTGCATATGGAGCATTCATCCCTGTAATGGCACAAGCAAGCTAAAACCTTGTGAGACCTGAGCGGGCACCCACCGTAGAGCAGGCCACTAGTGCGGTTGCTCGTCCTCAGGACCCTCACAAACCCCCCCTTTCTCTCACTCAATGAATGGGCAAAAATTCCCATCGGTTCAGGTGTCCCAGTACTTTTGTTCATATAGGATCTATTCAGTTGATTAACGAAAATGCATACAGAGATCTATACAAACATTTCCCTTTCCCTCCCAAAGGAACTTTGCTGTTAAGCACTCAGGGCAATACCTCTTATATTATCAGGACTGCAGGAGTCATTGCTCAAATAGATCAGCGCTGGACCTCCAGCACCTGATGCTGGCCTTTATTTACTGCATACTGCACAGGTCTCCAGTGTGACTGCTGCCATGCTCCTTAAACTGGAAGATAATCTTCAAGTACCCAGGTTCTGCTTATAGCTCTTGGCGCTCTATGAACAGCAAAGATGCCCTCAACTAAACAGTGCCCTGCGTTACTTGTCAGCTACAACTTTTAAAATCTGGCACACTTGAGTGTTATGGTCAGCCATTTACATCCTTCGGGTATACAGACAAACAAAACACATACTTGCAAAGCTATAAAGCATGTGTGTTTATTACATTTACAAGACAGAGGCAGAGGTCTTAGAGAGAAGTTTATTTTTCCTGCACAGTAATGAGTTTGGAATAGGGGATATTTCCAGTTTAAGTTATTCTTCATTAAAACAAAACAAAAACAAAAGAAAATAAAAAGACATCTCTATGAACTATATTTACAGAGGTATAAAAATATACATATTTGTGTGTAACTGTAAGTGTTTCCTGAAAATCTGCACATTACAGAGATAAGACCTATCCCTTGGGTTCATTCAGTAAGGCACTTTGGAGGCGTAAAAGGTATGATTGCACGCCTCCAAAAACTGTTTTTCCAATGAAAGACCAGAGGAGGATTTGTTCTCTCCATTGCTGTTGTACATCTGACGAGTCAGAGCAATACATTCTATATATAATAAAGAAGGTGAATACATACGTAGGTAATGTATTACCCCTATACTGATATATGTAGAATGCTTGTACTCCTCCTGCCATGGAGCTCTGATGCTATAATCTAAAAGGTACAAAGAATATAGTAACAATTTTTCATTATATTAATAGCATTTTTTCCCCCCTTCATGGGTATACATTTCTAGATTTACTACAGGCTCCAGTGTATTTATGCCATAGCATCCACAATACAAGTGGTTTACAGATTGACTCTTCTACATCACTGCTGTAATGGGGATTTGTCACAAAATGATTTTTCCTCTGAAAATATTTATGTACTGTCTTAATGCGGACACAGTCATTTTCTCTTTATTAGGTTCCCTCAGTCTGTAATCACTACCAATTCTCCATCACTCTTCCCAGAGTCTTCAGAGTCACTGGAGTGGTTGTGAATTTTTGGCTTCATTCCCCTTGGCTCCTGAGACTGCAAGCTCTGTGTGCTGATAATTATTGGCATGTTGGCATCAGGTTGATAACGATTAGACATGCCATGCTGGGCTATGCTTCCCGCCATTGAATGCTGTTGGAATCCAGACGGTGATGGCGGGCTTTGCATCGATCCTGGGGACCTGTGTGTGTGGGGAGGAAAAGAAGATTATTTTTTTCTGCTTTATCCTTACAAAATTTTCTAAAATTTACCACATAGCTCTACACCTTTAGTTTGCTTAACCTCCACTGTATACAGGAGCTTGCAAGTGATGTGCAAGGCTGGAGAGTATAAGGTAAACACAAGACTTCCTACTCCTAATGTTTATGGTAAAAATCTGATTTGTTACATCAATGTGAATAGGGAGGTAGTTGGGCTGCCAGATTTCAAGTTATGTTTCCTTCTTTATAGCACTTGCCTCCAGGCTCGCTGCCCTCTTTCACTCTCCTTCACACTTCACATACAGTCGCTAATCAAATCGTGTCACTTCCAACTTTTTAGTAACAGATAATAAGAGTGTGGATGAGCCTTTTGATAGTGCCCAGTGCTAGAAATGTTTGGATGCATGCTATGTTGTTTTTCTTTTCTTCGAATGATTGCATCCACCTCTTTCTAACCAAAATGGGTTAAAGGGACACTCTACTTTATAAAACTAAAATTGTGAGGGTGCGTAGTCAGGCAGTGTGGAGTGCCCGACCACCTTCCAGTGCAGGTTGGTTAAAACCATTGTGTGAAGCAGAGGAGTTTCCCCTCTCCACACAAGCTTTACCAGGCGGACGGAATTTTACATTTCCTGGTTACCAGTCACAAACTCCGTCCCTTATGATATCAGCAGAGCATCCTCTCTCAAACTGCTTCCAATAACGTATGCAAATTGTGTAAAAGAGTAACAGACTTCCAGATTTTGGAAGCCCTGAGCTGACTGGGATGAGCAGCGCACACAGAGGGAGAAAAGGTGTGTATTTTCTCCTAAAGTTAAAAAAAGAAAGGGGGGGGGGTCATATGTTGTCAGCAGCATCTGACCAATTAGTTATAGGCCAAAAAAGAGGGAGGGGATTTTCTTTACGTAAACTACATCAACACCATAACAAATAACCCCACCTCCTGTCTCATTAATTCTTGTTACACTGATCTGTAAACACTTAAATCTTCATATCAGACCCCTCCCCCACTTAGTGGCATAGAACAAGTGAACAGTTGTCATGTAACCACTTTGTCAGGTGAGTTCACGGCTATCAGAGCAAAGTATATTTACGGTTGTTTTGTTTGTTTTTGTTGGGGGAAAAAGAAAAAGCCTAGCCTTTAAAGCAGCGTAGTACATTGAGAGTGACTTTTAAACAAAACACATATCGAATCTTGTTTAATACAGTTTACCATAAATTAAGTTTTTTTTTCTTTTAAACGAAAAATTTCTCAATATTAGGAACTCCAGCAGATGGGTCCACAACATTCAATCTTTAGCTGTTATAGTTTTTCTTCCACATACTTACGATAAGACGTAACCGGGCCTGGTTTCTTGTCTACGGTTCTTCATCAAAGCCTTGTACTCGCCCACACGTAGTCTCTTTCCCTCCACAATACAGGTCCGCTTGGGTCGAGGTTTGTACTTATAGTCTGGATATTTCTCCAAGTGTTGCCTACTAAGTCGTGCTTGTTCCTGATAGTAAGGTTGCTTCTCAGTATTACTCATGGATTTCCAACGGGAGCCTGTGGAAACAAGAATATTGATATAGTTCATCGAAGAACAGTAATAAAAAAAAATGCTTATCCCTTGTACAAATGAGAGACCATGACCCATCTGGGACTTTAGCGTATGCTTTATACTTTAATCTAGAAGATTATGGTCGGCTAGTCCAAGTCCAGTGGTAACATGTGAGTAGTGGTTCATGGAAAAACCAGCAACTGTTAACGATTAACGGCTTTTACTGCTGTTATTTTATGTTAAGCACGGTTATTGATGCAAGAACATAAAATAACAAACGTATAAGTGAAATTATACAAATTTGCCTAGCGAATATATCCTTTGTATTCGTGGCAGTGTTGCGCTTGAAAAGTGCTGGTTAGAGCCAAAATGTCAGTGAACCAAGACGCTTTCTTGCAGACTCTCATTCTAATCCAGGGGTCGGCAACCCCCGGCACTCGTGCATGACGTGGCACGCGAGTCCATCTCTGCTGGCACGTTGAGCGTCCGCTAGACCTCTTTGCTGGACGGCCGGCCGACATAGCCAGCCGCCCGGCAAGGCAGCTTTAATCACCTAAAGAGGGAGAGCGGCTGGCGAGATGCTATCAGCAGGGCCGGCTCCCTCTGTGTGTGTGTGGGCTGGATCCTCCCTGTGACAGGACGTGCATCTCCCTCCCAGCTCCTGCCAGCAAGCACGCGACAGTCACCAGGCCACTGCCAGCCATGAGGTATGCGGGGGTGGGGGCGGAGAATGCATTAATTAATTGGTATGGGGGGAGAAAATTTATGAATTTGGAATGCTGGGGCTGGGAATTAGTTTGGAATGCTGTGGCTGGGGGGGGTGAATGAATTTGGAATGCTGGGGCTGGGGTGAATGAATTTGGAAGGATGGGGGGTGAATGAATTTGTAAGGCTGGGGCTGGGAATTAATGAATTTGGAATGCTGGGGCCAGGGGTGAATGAATTTGGAATGCTGGGGCCAGGGGGGGGGGGGTTAATGAATTTGGAAGGCTGGGGCTGGGAATTAATAAATTTGGAATGCTGGGGCCGGGGGGGGGGCAATGAATTTGGAAGGCTGGGGGTGGGTGGGTTAAGGTATTTGGAATGCTGGGGCTGGGGGGTTAATGCATTTGGAATGCTGGGGCTGAGGGGGGTTAATGAATTTGGAATGCTGAGGCTGGGTTGTGAATGAATTTGGAATGCTGGGGCTGGGGGGTGAATGAATTTGGAGGGCTGGGGGTGGGGTGAATGAATTTGGAAGGATGGGGCTGGGGGTGGGGTGAATGAATTTGGAAGGATGGGGGGGTGAATGAATTTGGAAGGATGGGGGGTGAATGAATTTGGAAGGATGGGGGGGGTGAATGAATTTGGAAGGATGGGGGGGTGAATGAATTTGGAAGGCTGGGGCTGGGAATTAATAAATTTGGAATGCTGGGGCCGGGGGGGGCAATGAATTTGGAAGGCTGGGGGTGGGTGGGTTAAGGTATTTGGAATGCTGGGGCTGGGGGGTTAATGCATTTGGAATGCTGGGGCTGAGGGGGGTTAATGAATTTGGAATGCTGGGGCTGAGGGGGGTTAATGAATTTGGAATGCTGGGGCTGAGGGGGGTTAATGAATTTGGAATGCTGGGGCTGGGGGTGAATGAATTTGGAATGCTGGGGCTGGGGGTGAATGAATTTGGAGGGCTGGGGGGGGTGAATGAATTTGGAAGGATGGGGCTGGGGGTGGGGTGAATGAATTTGGAAGGATGGGGGGTGAATGAATTTGGAAGGATGGGGGGGTGAATGAATTTGGAAGGCTGGGGCTGGGAATTAATAAATTGGAATGCTGGGGCCGGGGGGGCGAATGAATTTGGAAGGCTGGGGTGTGTGGGTTAAGGTATTTGGAATGCTGGGGCTGAGGGGGGTTAATGAATTTGGAATGCTGGGGCTGGGGGGTGAATGAATTTGGAGGGCTGGGGGGTGAATGAATTTGGAGGGCTGGGGGTGGGGTGAATGAATTTGGAAGGATGGGGCTGGGGGTGGGGTGAATGAATTTGGAAGGATGGGGCTGGGGGTGGGGTGAATGAATTTGGAAGGATGGGGGGGTGAATGAATTTGGAAGGATGGGGGGGGTGAATGAATTTGGAAGGATGGGGGGGTGAATGAATTTGGAAGGCTGGGGCTGGGAATTAATAAATTTGGAATGCTGGGGCCGGGGGGAGGCAATGAATTTGGAAGGCTGGGGGTGGGTGGGTTAAGGTATTTGGAATGCTGGGGCTGGGGGGTTAATGAATTTGGAATGCTGGGGCTGAGGGGGGTTAATGAATTTGGAATGCTGGGGCTGGGGGTGAATGAATTTGGAGGGCTGGGGGTGGGGTGAATGAATTTGGAAGTATGGGGGGGTGAATGAATTTGGAAGGATGGGGGGGGTGAATGAATTTGGAAGGCTGGGGCTGGGAATTAATAAATTTGGAATGCTGGGGCCGGGGGGGGTGAATGAATTTGGAAGGCTGGGGGGGGTGAACGAATTTGGAAGGATGGGGGGGTGAATGAATTTGGAAGGATGGGGGGGGGGGGGAATGAATTTGGAAGGCTGGGGCTGGGAATTAATAAATTTGGAATGCTGGGGCCGGGGGGGCGAATGAATTTGGAAGGCTGGGGTGGGTGGGTTAAGGTATTTGGAATGCTGGGGCTGGGGGGTTAATGCATTTGGAATGCTGGGGCTAAGGGGTTAATGAATTTGGAATGCTGGGGCTGGGGGTGAATGAATTTGGAATGCTGGGGGTGGGGTGAATGAATTTGGTAGGATGGGGCTGGGGGTGGGGTGAATGAATTTGGAAGGATGGGGGGGTGAATGAATTTGGAAGGATGGGGGGTGAATGAATTTGGAAGGATTGGGGGGTGAATGAATTTGGAAGGATGGGGGGGGGGTGAATGAATTTGGAAGGATGGGGGGGTGAATGAATTTGGAAGGATGGGGGGGTGAATGAATTTGGAAGGCTGGGAATTAATAAATTTGGAATGCTGGGGCCGGGGGGGCGAATGAATTTGGAAGGCTGGGGTGGGTGGGTTAAGGTATTTGGAATGCTGGGGCTGGGGGGTTAATGCATTTGGAATGCTGGGGCTGAGGGGGTTAATGAATTTGGAATGCTGGGGCTGGGGGTGAATGAATTTGGAATGCTGGGGGTGGGGTGAATGAATTTGGTAGGATGGGGCTGGGGGTGGGGTGAATGAATTTGGAAGGATGGGGGGGTGAATGAATTTGGAAGGATGGGGGGGTGAATGAATTTGGAAGGATGGGGGGGTGAATGAATTTGGAAGGATGGGGGGGTGAATGAATTTGGAAGGCTGGGGCTGGGAATTAATTAATTTGGAATGCTGGGGCCGGGGGGGGTGAATGAATTTGGAAGGCTGGGGGGGGGGGGGGGTGAACGAATTTGGAAGGCTGGGGGGGGGGGGTGAAAATTTGGAATGCTGGGGCTGAGGGGGTTAATGAATTTGGAATTCTGGGGCTGGGGGTGAATTCATTTGAAATGCTGGGAGGAATGAATTAATTTGGAATGCTGGGGGGAATGAATTAATTTGGAATGTGAGATTGTGAGTTCCTACGGGAATAGGGCCCTCATCTCCTCCTGTACTGTTTGTCAAATGTTGTTCAATGTATTGTAACCCTGTCTATACTGTGCTTATTGTACAGCGCTGCGGAATATGCTGGCGCTTTATAAATAAAGAATAATAATAATAATAATAATAAATGCTGGGGGGAAGAATTAATTTGGAATGCTGGGGGGAACGAATTCATTTGGAATGCTGGGGGGAACGAATTCATTTGGAATGCTGGGGGGAACGAATTCATTTGGAATGCTGGGGGGAACGAATTCATTTGGAATGCTGGGGGGAACGAATTCATTTGGAATGCTGGGGGAACGAATTCATTTGGAATGCTGGGGGGAACGAATTCATTTGGAATGCTGGGGGGAACGAATTCATTTGGAATGCTGGGGGGGGAACGAATTCATTTGGAATGCTGGGGGGGAATGAATTCATTTGGAATGCTGGGGGGAATGAATTCATTTGGAATGCTGGGGGGGATGAATGCTAGGGCGAATTAATTTGGTATGCTGGGGAGTGAATTAATTGGTATGGGGAGAGAAATTAATTTGGTATGCTGGGGGATGAAAGAGGAATGAATTGGTATGCTGGGAGGGGGAAACAAACAAATGGATTTGCTGGGGGGAGAAATGCATGAATTGGAGGGTAGAAATGAATGAATGGCTATGCTGGGAGGGTTGAATAAATTGATAAATACAGTACATGGAGTTTTATTACAGTGGAGCTCTGTGATGCCCTCATACACACCATACATTACTGCAGAGCTCTGTGATACTCTCATAAACACTGCATATTAAGGTGGAGCTCTGTTACACCCCCATAATGTGCAGTGTTGTATGGGTGACCCAGAGCTCCACAGTAATGTGCGCTGTGTATGAGCGTATCAGAGCTCCACAGCAATAAAACTCACAGTAATGTGTGGTGTGTAGAAAAGAAAAATGTGGGCTGCTCACTCCAAAATGCCCAGGCCTATATTTTGTCCCAGTCTCGGCTTGCTTGTCAGACGTACAGCAGCAGAATCTGTTCCCTGCCCAGTTACTTATTACTTACCATTAGCAGTACAACTAGGAGTATAAAAATTTAAATCTAACTAACACTATGGAGCGCTGTTGTTCACTGGCACCCGGTCTGATGGTTTAAAAACTGGCACTTCGTGTGTAAAAGGTTGCGGACCCCTGTTCTAATCTATTGTATCAATACTGTAGATACAAATCAGATGGAGTCATAACCATGAACCTTTGACAATAAATTTGTCGTTCTTTGTGTATAGAATACTGTTCCTTATGAAATTATTATTATCGTCATCATTTATATAGCACCAACAGTTTCCGGAACGCTTTACAATAACCAAAGGGAATAAGATAAACGGACATAGGATGGAAACACAAGGGGTACCATTACAATTTTCATGCTAAAACGGGGACGCCAAGGAGAAAAACCTGCGCCTGCAGATTTCTCCCTAGCATCCCTGTTTTAGCGTGATATTCAGTGCATTATTTTGGCCTAGGCCTAGGGCGGCACTTTCCAGGGGGCGGCGGCCCGCACCGGGTGGCCTCACCCACCCAAAAAAAAAATATATATATATATATTTTTTTTACTTTTGCAAAGTATTTTACCAGGAAGGATACATTGAGATTTCACTAATTTTCAAGTATGTCCTGGGTAGGCAAGGCCTAGGCTTTCACTTTCCAGGGGGCAGCAAAAAACCTCACCACTATATGGGTTACTCCGAGCACCGAAATGACGCCAACATTTTGGTGTTCTGTAGTTCCCTGTACTTAAAATAAAATTTCCCCACCCTGCAGTGAATTCACCATTCACCACAGGGTCCCCAAAGTGCAGGGAGTCGGCCGCTGAATGCTGCCACCGCAAACCCGCGGCCTGCTGTTTTCAAAAGAACTACTGAACGAAAATGTCTGGAATTTACATATAAGATCCTATAATTGATAATAAAAAGTTCTGTTACAGAAAAAAGAAAAAACGCTATTAAAAAAAAGGGGGGGAAATTTTGCCAAAGAAATATCTGAAAAATGACTAAAAGGTACTAAAAAAATAAAAATCAATAAAGACTTTTTCCTGCAGATTAAAATAATAAATGGTTTATTAGATATTGCATAAAAACGGGAATATTTTTAACATTGAAACCTATGGGGTTCGCCTGAATAAACCTACTGATTGAAACCACCGAACATCAGGGCATTTCACTGCCATTTCTTTGCTGTTTGGTGATCTCTGAATAGATTAACTATTTGAGAGGTCCTAAATGTCGCCGAAACGTAACCGGACACTGAAATTCAGCATACAGTGACATTTCGGGGCCATTCGACTATTCAAAGAGCAGGCAGTTTGCCAAATTCTGGTGACATTGCCTGCACGCACGGTACTATGTAACTATGTAACTTCTCTATGGGGATTTGTACTACCTTCAAACAGCACCGTACTTGCTGGCAGTTCGCCAAACTTGTGTGTGAGCATATCACAGAGCAGTGGTGTACTTAGGCGAGTGGCGGGGGAAGGGTCGCCCCAGGTACCAGATTATTGGGGTGTCATTAGGGGGTACTAGGAGGTGCCACTGTCACTGTGTGTCAGCTTTGAGCTGTGTTCTCAAACAACGAGCAGCGGAGCAGGGCGTTTGCATAAGGAATAAAATCAAATAGAATAAAAAAAAAAAACTCTCCTCCCTCCATAGCTCCTCCCCTGCCTCACAGCAGCTCTAGGAGAGGGGAGGGGGATGTGATTTGTTTGCAGAGAGAGAAGATGACAGTAAACGGCAGACAAAGGGGGGGTATCAGCAGAATATGAAGCCCTGTCTGCTTACTACTGTTTAAAGTGGACCTTTCCTTAACCAGCACTGCAGTGATAGAAATTTGTCATTGAGCTGCCTGGCTCCTGGTGAGGCTGCGTGCAGGTCACACGGTCCAGCCAGTCAGGTGGTACTGAGTCTCAGTACCACCTGACTGGCTGAACCACGTGACATGCTCGCACGCAGCTGCCCGCTCTTTCGTTAACACAGACTCTCGATCTATTCTGGACTGAACACCCACCAGGAAGGGAATCAAAGCCACGGTGCACCCTCTGGCAGTGGCACCCTACTGCTGACAAGATGGCTCCATGCACAGGCACAGCCGTGATCCTAACGTGGCCTGGAGGGACCTCCTGATGAGTCCGTACACAGTCCCTGCTGACTCTGCACACCGCCCTACCACGGACGGAGGCCGGTAAATATAGAATAAATAATTGCTGTGTGCTCATATTCACTCGGTTTGCTGGGAGTTTTATTGCTGTGGATTCTGATACGCTGACACACACCACACATTGCATTGCTGGGACTTTTATTGCTGTGAATTCTGATACGCTGACGGCTGACACACACCACACATTGCGTTGCTGGGAGTTTTATTGCAGTGGATTCTGATGCACTCATACACACCACACATTGCATTGCTGGGAGTTTTATTGCTGTGGATTCTGTGATACACAATGCATTAGGGATGCACCGATACCACTTTTTTAAGACCGAGTACGAGTACCGATACTTTTTAAAAGTACTCACCGATACCAAGTACCGATACTTTTATTTAATGTCATGTGACCGCTTTCCAATAAGAACAGACCATATAAAAATGCCCCCGCTCACATGTATATCCCCCCGATATATATATATATTCATACTGCCCCAGCTCATGGATTTGCCCCAGCTCACTCATGGATTTGCCCCAGCACATGGATAATGCCCCAGCACACACATGGGTTATTATGCCCCCACAGCTCACACATGAGTATGCCCCCCCCAGCTCATGGATATGCCCCCACATGGATATTGCCTCCAGCTCATGGATATGCCCCCACATGGATATGCCCCCAGCTCATGGATATGCCCCCACATGGATATGCCCCCTCATGGATATTGCCTCCAGCTCATGGATATGCCCCCACATGGATATGCCCCATCATGGATATTGCCTCCAGCTCATGGATATGCCCCCACATGGATATGCCCCATCATGGATATTGCCTCCAGCTCATGGATATGCCCCCACATGGATATGCCCCATCATGGATATTGCCTCCAGCTCATGGATATGCCCCCACATGGATATTGCCTCCAGCTCATGGATATGCCCCCACATGGATATGCCCCATCATGGATATGCCCCCTCATGGATATTGCCTCCAGCTCATGGATATGCCCCATCATGGATATTGCCTCCAGCTCATGGATATGCCCCATCATGGATATTGCCTCCAGCTCATGGATATGCCCCCACATGGATATGCCCCATCATGGATATTGCCTCCAGCTCATGGATATTGCCTCCAGCTCATGGATATTGCCTCCAGCTCATGGACCGCCCCAACCCCCCCAATATACTTACCTTCCTGGGCGCCGCCGAGAATGTCTCCGCGCGCCCGCTCGTTGGAAGGACCCCAGCCGCGACCACGTGATCCCGGCTGGGGTCCTTCCAACGAGCAGCGCGCGCGGAGACATTCCCCGGCGGCGCCCAGGAAGTAAGTATCGTCGCGGAGAGCAGCTGCAGGGCCTGTCTGAATGCTCTATCTGCATTCAGACAGGCCCTGCAGCTGCTCAGTGTTTATACTTACCTCCTGGGCGCCGCCGGGAATGTCTCCGGCGCGCGCGCTCGTTGGAAGGACCCCAGCCGGGATCACGTGGTCGCGGCTGGGGTCCTTTCAACGAGCGGCGCGCGCGGAGACATTCCCCGGCGGCGCCCAGGAAGGTATGTATTGCGGAGAGTGCGGGGCCGGCTGTCCGAATGCCGATAGAGCATTCGGACAGCCGCCGCAGCCCCTCGGATACCGGAAGCCGGCTCAATGTCGGCTTCCGGTATCGGAAAAAATATCGGGGGTACTGCACGAGTACCAAGTACTCCTGCAGTACCCAGTATCGGCCCCGATACCGATACTAGTATCGGTATCGGTGCAACCCTACAATGCATATTACTATGAGTTTTATTGCTCTGGAGCTCTGGGATACGCTCATACACACTGCACATTACTGTGAGTTTTATTGCTGTGCAGTTCTGTGATATGCTCAAACACAGTGCTCATTTCTGTGGGTTTTATTGCTGTGCAGCTCTGTGATACGCTCATATGCAGTGCACGTTTCTGTGGATTTTATTGTTCAACCAATTAGAGCGGCTGTGATCAGTATACTTGACATGCGTGGCTGTTCTTTGTAAAAATGCTTGAATTTAAACATTTCATAATTTTATTTATCTCAATAGATACATTTGAAATGGTATACAAAATATACCAAGTAGGCACTTGGTATCCACTTTTAATATAAAGAGAGGAAAAGGTGGAGCTTAAAGAGGAAGGGTGGGAATTAACCAGGAAGAGGTGTGCCCTTGACAGGAAGGGGTGCCTCAAATTTAAATTAGGGGGTGCACGAGTTTAGTCAGGTCTAGGGCAGCACAAAACCTAAATACACCACTGGTGATATTACGGTGCAGGCGCTATTGCAGCAGCCTGCACTGTAACCCTACCCTAAGCTTCGGGATGCTCGCTGTTAGCGCTGCGAGCACCCCATCCATGGAGTCCATAGGACTCCATTGAGGCCAACACTGCTGGTCACATAATATGCAGGATCCCGATTCGCGAGATCTGGCAGGTCAATGTAGTGATCTACAGAGGGAGACTTTTTTCCCCCAGTCTCTCACTGTTCCCGGCGACAAGATGAAGCGGATGGAGCCGCTGTTCTCAGCGAGGGATGGAAAGCGAGTATGTGATTTGGGAGGGGAGGGGGGGTTTCCAGCAGAAGCGGAATCAGTCCGCACCAGGTCTTAGCTGTGGCTAACTTTCGAGTTAACCACAGCAGGACGGTAGTTAGCGTTAGGGAACGCAAAGTAAAGTGAGCTCGCACTGAATCGCTAATGGGTTTTCTAACCCGTTAGTGTTCGGATTGTGATATGGTCCGCCCGCGCTAGGGTAACCAGAGCTAACTTTAACGTACACACAGGTGAGCGCTCACGTTTGAGTCATCAATGTAATAGGGCCCTAGGTGTAGAGAGCCCTGCTCAAATAAAACATATTGAAGATATAGAATATTGTGCTTCCCGTTAGGCTTTTACAGTTTGGACTCTCACTGGATGTAGTCTGCTCATACGGGTATACATTCATTAATTTGCATTGTGGGATATTATGACTGAGCATATTTCTCGAACGTGCAAGGTTTAACCCAGACGCATGGTAGGAAATGAAGTGTATTCACACATGCCACTCTCCTTTGTGGAAGTATATTTTCTCAGGTTTATAAAATGTATGCAAAGGTGGGGCTAGAAATTATACATGCAGATGAATTTGGAGGTACAAGCAGTCATGTTGTCTTACCCAAGATCTTGCTGATGCTAGAGTTGTGCATGTCAGGAAATGCTTGAAGGATTTTCCTCCTCTCATCCTTTGCCCACACCATAAAAGCATTCATTGGACGTTTAATGTGATTTCCTCGTCCCTCTGGAAATGGATTAGATCCTGGATGTTAGCAAGATTCATTTACAACATATGATATACCCCAACGGGAACTAGCAATTGACTCCGCTTATGTTCACGTGAGCATTTTGTATCTCATGTCTGCAGACTGACCAGCATAATAGCCCACTCATTCCTCGAATGTCGCAAACAGGATCTTCATCACCCTCTAATATAGCCCTTGCTTTCTATAAAGGGAGATCCCCCACAATAAATGAGCATCAACTATCCATTTCTAAGTAATAAACCAGGTTTAGGAAAGTTGTCTCTCAAAACCTAACCATTTACAAGAGGCTTATATCAATTCATATTCCTATAATCCTCACCATCACTTTCCATGACAGATCTTAGCAATGATTCTTCTGCGTGCTGCAAAGATGCCTCATCCTGCAGCTCTTTGTCTTGCAATGAATCAAGGATCTCCTGAAACACAGAGCACTTGTATTTGTTAATAAAGTCTGCTGACATTGATAGACCATAAATGAACAATTTTTACCCAATATTACACGCTTGCATAGGCATGTGCCTGCTTGGAGAATTGCTGCTGCTGTCCACCATTAGGTCCCCATCAGCCCCCCCCCCCTTTCCCCCTTATTTGGTTTCTGGAGAAAATTAACCCCAAAAGCAATTGTGATTATTTGCAGAATGTAAGTAATAAAAGCAACATGTGTTCATACCATAAAATAAATGGGCTACGCACGCCTATCCTCTTTTGACATTCTTAAAAGGTCAGGGTACACAAGATATCTGAAGTATTATAAAACCGTTAAAAGGCAAGCAATCCCTTGTTTTTGCAAACATAGGATTAAATGCTCTGTTAGAACATAGATCAAGTTCCAGAAACGAAGGATACCATGGCTCCTGAAAACAATTACTGATAGTGAAACCACTGCAGTATAAGTGTATCCCTACCTGGAGTACTCCAAAGATCTGGTAGGTGTTCAATAATGCTCTTAGGCACCTAGTCTCTATAAACATTGGCTTTGCCCATTGACTGTCACTGGTAAAAATGCCATATTATGATTGGATCTACTCCATATTCTTGAACAATTAGAGGGTCCCTACACCAGGAGGATAAAACTAAGGTCTTTTTTCTGAACTGGTCTGTCAGCTACTACTCTACAATCATTGAAAGACACATTAATTTATTCTACCTGGATTGCATTGCAAATGTTGAAAGACACCCCTCCAATCTCTTCTGAACCCCCTGATCCAATCCTCAACCAGTGCTTAGCTTCCTGTTAATGTACTTTCAGACAGTGGGTCCAGTTGATTAAAGAGGACATAGTCTGATTAACTATATACTACATTTGTTTAGTTTGTTTGTCAATCCCTCATTTTGTTGTAACCTTAGCACAACATACAGATCTATTCGCTAAAGGGTGAAACGCAGGACAATTAGCAGGAAAAGAGAACAATCTAGACCAAATAGCCGATTTGGAAAATTAGATAAATGGGAGAATTTTTCTGGTTTGGCCATTTTGACCTAGAATTTTCATTTCTCCTGCCAATCCTCCGGAGTTTCACCTTTACTGAATAGACCTGATAGATTTCGAGGCACGGCCTTTGTTTTTTCTGTTACTGCCTTGTACAGTAAGTACGTGTGTTGGCATATGTTTTTTTTGTTATGTATCTGATCCATTAACCCCTTAGTGACCGGGCGGTTTTACACAAATCCGTCCTTTAGTGACCGCTGCTGTTTTTACGTTTCTGCGCTGCTCGTGTTTAGATCAAATTTTCCTCTTACTCGTTTATTCAACCCACACATATTATACACCCTTTTTCCCGCCATTAAATGGACTTTCTAGAAATACCATTATTTCCATCATATCCAATAATTTAATATAAAAAAAATATGAAATATGATGAAAAAAATGGTAAAAACACACTTTTTCGTAATTTAATCCCCTAAAGCTATAACCACCAATAAAGACCCCGGCTAAATAGTTTCCAAATTTTATCCCGAGAATAGAAATACCCAATTTTTACATGTTTTTACCTTTTAACCCTTTCACTGCTGAGCCAGTTCACCTATGTGCGCTGCGCTCATTCTGACCATTTTGTGCTAATTATTTTTAGATGACAGCCTAGGTCCTATTTAATTAAACTCCCCCCAGACAAAAAAAACTTTTTAAAAAAAACATTTTTTTATTTTATTTAATTTTTTTATTATTTTTTTTTTATTTTTTTTTACATTTTTTTTTAAAACCAAACCTTGTCATGTTTGGTATCATTTGAAAGGCCATAATCAGGCCTTTCAAATGATGGCAAATATGACCATCTAGCTGCCATGGATCGGGAGATAAAGGGATCCTTAGGATCCCCTTATCTCTACATGGCAGCTAGAGGGTTAACTGGCCCACTGACATCCTCACACATATGGTGAGGTTGTCAGTGGGTGGGGGGGGACCTGGAGGCTTGGCTGACATCCAAGATGTCAGCCCCCCTCCAGGTTTGAATCACGTTTTGGCGCCAATTGGCGCCGCAACGTGATCCGGCGGCGAAATGGTTAATGCCATACACCGCTGGAAAGGGGAGGCTCTCCCCTCTCCAGCGGTGCAAACGGCATCTCCCTAGCTTCAATGGTTGGGGAGATAGAGGGCTCCGAAGGAGCCCCCCCCTCCATTGAAACACATGGGGGCACCTTCTGATGACGTCACCACGCAGCGTGGCGACGTCATCAGCCTCGCCTGCCCATGTAAATCACATGGGCAGGCTTCCTCCCTGTCAGATCGGCGTGGGATCCGACGAGGGAGGTGAGTATCGGGCGGGAGGGGGATTTGGCGCCGCTGACGTACCCTGTACGTCATCGGGTCTAAGGGAGACCCGAACACAGGACGTACAGGGTACGTCAGCGGTCGGGAAGGGGTTAATAAAAGTATTTGAAAATAAAAAAAAATTTAAAAAGTGATAAAAGACTTGGCGCCCCATCACCTGGTGTGAGCCAACCCTAGCGTCGGCATGTTTTTGCGTTAGCGCCAGGTAAAAGGAGTCTAGCGCCTGACCAACAGATCATTTGCCTCCCGCTAGAAACAGCAAAAATCACTTAGCTTGCGATATAAATCGCTAATAGCGACGTGCTTACTGTACTTTCCACGTCCTATACTTAACATGGGGAGCGCTAGAGATCTCTAGCGCTATTGTAACCGACAGATCACTTGGTGCCTGTGATAATTTATAGACTGATGCTAATCACAAATTTTTACCTACTGCTCAGCCCTGGTACTAACTCCAGAAAGCCCCCACATAAATGGCTTCTTGCCTAAAATTAACAGGCAATTGAAAGGAATGCAGCACAGGTGTTCTCTTGGCCCCCATACACCATAGTAATGGATCTGGACAGCAATGTCACTGCTGGTACAGTAAGCTCTATTATGATACATTTGTATCCTTTATCCACATATATCCTAATTCTAATATATTGGCTAACTTTAAGCATTTTATACTGGGGGTTATCCATAGTTTGTAAGCGGTTGATTATTAAGTTGACCATGTGGACCATGTTTAAAAGGGACACATGGATAAGTCTTGCCCTGAAACCTGTATTATTTATATGCTGCGGCAGGGAAATTATTGTCGCTCACATGGCCTTCCTTTTGGATCTATTAAATGCATTTTAATGATTGCAATGTCCATCAGCCTCAATTAATATATGTGTGCATATATACATGAATGATATGGCCACCTTGGAAGATTTTAATAATGCAGGGGTGTGATGGCTCTTCGTTGGATGTGTTCATACTTATACAAGCTTGTGAGGGGAGAGGATAGGTATGGCCCGGCACTCTGCACTGGGAAAAAAAAAACGTTATATCCTGTACACAACCGCATTAGCGCTGGGTCTCAGCCCAGATCTTAGAGCTTCCCTAGCGTGCGATAAACAACCTTGTACATGAACTACCGCGGACAAGGTAATCTGTTGGTGGGCTTTCAGGCGCTACCTTTTAGCAATTCGCGCTAGACTTTTTTGTTAGTGATGGCGATTTAGCTCTCACCAGGTGTTTAGTGGCCCCTTCGGCTGCCCTGAGCTTAAACAGGGACATGAAGGGGAAAAATTAGCGTTTGCTAATCTACCCTTTGTGTCCCCGTTTTACCTGTAGATTACGGGGCAGGCGCTGAGTCCAGCAGCCTGCTTCGTCGCAGCCGATAGCCTCCTGGATGCTTGAGGCAGCGTTAAAGTGCCGTCCAGAGCATCGACTCCATGGAGGCTTCTGCTGCCGGGTCACATGACCAGCAGGATCGCACCTGTTGCAAGATCCTGCAGGTCTGCGGAGTGATAGTGGAGGGAGACTGGACCTTTTCCCCCAGTCTCTCTCTGCTCCTGGTGGCCAGAAGAGGCGGATCGGGCTGCTGTGGGACGAGAGGTGAGTATATGTTTTTTTGGGAGGGTTTACAGCTGCTGCTGATTCTGCAGAAGCGGAATCCGTTAGGATCACAGCTTAGAGCTGTAGCTAACGCTAAACTTTGCACTCCCATGTTAAGCATTGGGAGCGCAAAGTACAGTAAGCTTGCGTTGAAAAGTGCCAATACCGATTCGCTGATTTTTTAACCCGTTCGCGATTGAGAGGTGATGTGGCACGCTATCACCTCAATTAACCTAGCGCTAATGCCCATTTATGTGGGCGCTAGTGTTAAGGAGGTGATCGAGCCCTTAAGATGCAGCGAGGGAACCAGAGAACAATTTAGCAAAGTTTAATAGCCGAACGATCTACGTATTTTTCCTTTTTGGTAGAAGCACATTTTCCATAATGTTGGATTTGAATGGGAGTTTGGAAGAGAAAAGGGAGGTCCTTTTTTTATTCTGTGCATTAGTCCTTTCATTGTTCACTCATCCTAGAATCTTTGAGATCACGTTACCTTGTATGTACCTGACAAAAAAGTAGATTAAGTAAGCAATGATGTGTTATGAAACAAGAAACAATAACCCACTGACATCCGGTCTTTCCAAATACGTGTCACATGTTGCATATTACATACGCTAGGGACAAGAAACCTTGCTCTAACTATATAGATCAGTACACTTAAATCAAAGGGTACATTATGTTCTTGTTAGTGGGATATATATATAAAGTATTTTGATTGCTTAATGAATCGTATGGAGCTAGGTTAGCATTGACTGAGATCCAGCTAGGGTCAGGTCTCAAAACAAGACCTTAGTGAAAAGTCAAAAGTTAAACTATTTTGGAATCAAGTGTCTCCAATTCAGGGGCAATACGTTTTCAGGAAAAGGGAAATTGGTTTGGAACGGGGTAATGGAATGATCGATGTAAAAGGGCCCAGGCGCACACACAGAAGATGGTGGGCATGGAACAGAAGGTCAACAAAAGCTTTTACTTCCAGCCCCATAAGGTCAATAATCAGGCACTGGATTTGAACCATCAGACTTCTGACTACAGCATTATAACACGTTGATATGCACAAATATTACTTTATTATCTACTAGGTGGAAAGCCTGCCCAGAGGGCAGTCTATTGTTGTCGCCAGCTCAGAATTCACGTCCACATAGTTTTTTTTCAATGTCCTATCCAAGAGTATCTCTCTATATAAATGTGTTTGTAACTCGTCCATCGCCATCCCATCCGCAACAGGAGGGCCAACTGAGCAGCTGTGATGGGCGCGTGCAGCTGACCGCGCATTACAAAGGCATTTATATATTAGAGCAGGTTCCTCTTCCCTCTTAGATTGTAAGCTCACGGGAACCGGACCCTCAGATTGTAAGCTCATGGGGCCCCTCAGATTGTGTTGGGCGGGCATTTTTTTTGTAGCGTATACATTATGCGGATATTTAATGGCACGTGGTATGCATGGCATGGCAGGCTGGTGTTTAGGCACACTGGTATTATGAGACACTGGTAATATGGCTGGCAGACTGGTAATATGGCTGGCAGACTGGTAATATGGCTGGAAGACTGGTATTGTGCATGGCAGACTGGTACTGTGCATGGCAGACTGGTAATGTGCATGGCAGACTGGTAATGTGCATGGCAGACTGGCAATGTGCATGGCAGACTGGCATTGTGCATGGCAGACTGGTACTGTGCATGGCAGACTGGTAACATGGCTGGCAGACTGGGGCACTGAGGAGATGGAGGCCAGGCACTGAGGAGATGGAGGCCGGGCACTGAGGAGATAAACAAATCCGATCCATTGGAGTGGCGCTGTGCTGTGATTTGTTTTGTCCCTCGCGCACGCCGGCTGTGCACGTGCCGCGGCCGTTGGATGCGCGCGCAGCCAACCGCCACTGGTTGCGCGCGCATGCGCAGTCCGTTTTTTGGGCGACGGACACGCCAGCCCTTATCGTTTTATGTTATAGATTAGAAGTAAGGTTTGAAAGGGAATGCTCTTTTTCACTTTGTTGGTTAGAGCATAAACCCCCTAAAATAACAAAAAATTTACTTTTGACCGGACAAATGTTCTTTATGAATAGATACTGTATAAAAACACTTTCCAATACTATACTGTGGTCTTTGTTTTCATTTAGGCAGGAGTAGATTATGGGAATTATATATGGACTCAGCAGTCAAAGTAGAGTAGGACAGCGTGGGAATGCATTTCCTCCATTATTTTTGTGTTCAAGCATTTTATTGAAAGAATATCATATTACAAGGAGTTTACATTGTCATAGATTATTAGCGATGACAGATAACATTTGTATATATAAGAAAAGCAATAATATTCCGAATAGCAACAGACATTACATATCATAGTATTAGATTTGGGTGATTCTTCATTCCAAAAAATTTCAAATGCTGTATGTAGTAATAAGAAGAGCCTCGTTCCAACCAGAGTTAGTGATCCAGCCACTTTGTAGGTGACGGTAAATGGTGTCAATTTAGGATCGCTGTGAGAGATCATGAGTGGAGAGATGAGAAGAGCTCAAGTGAGTCTAAGAATTAATAGATAGAGAGAGGAGGAAGAAAGACGGAGAAGGGGGAGGTAAGAGAGAGAAGGAGAGGATAAGAAGAGAGAGAAAGAAAAAAAAAAGGGGGGAGTGGGAGGCAGGGAGAGGGGTATGCGAATGTAGGCACTGTTCTAGTTGGTGAGTGAGGTCAGTTTTCCTTAAGAGTTCACGAGAGTAAGCTTCAAAAAAATTAAAAAAAAATTGGAGTATCTGGGGAGTCCCGAGCACAGAGGGGGGCGCCACCGTCTGTCTTCGATTTACTTAGTTTTAAGACGACTCCAACCATTGCCGGAAAGCCGCCGAAGATATGAAGGCATCCCAATGAAACCAAGTTGCGTTATGAACCGTAGCCCATTGTTCTGGGGCCACGGCGGACATTTCATGGGAGTGAATGAGTTCGACCCTTGCAACCAGAGCCCTGGCTGAGGGAGTAGTGGGAGAATTCCAGTGGATAGGTATGAGAAAGCGGGCCGCCAACAGAATCTTTAAAAGCACTGATTTCTTCAGTTGTTTCATGGGCACTGCTAATTGGCCCAGTAGGAAGATCTTGGGATCCAGGTCCAGATCTACATCAGTAGTGTGGAAGATCAATGATTTGGTGGCTCTCCAAAATGGAGTAATAAGGGGGCACCCTCCACCAAATGTGTAGGTATGTCCCCGGTTCCTGGTTACAGCGCCAGCCGTGTGGGCATGACTGATGCGATGATGCGAGCCAGCCATACTGGTGTGGTATACCACATGGTCAAGATCTTCTATGACGTTTCCTTCAATTTGGTGATGGGGGTGCTCCGGTGTAGGAGGTCCAAAGCCTTGGACCAGTGAGTCTCGGGGATAACCGTATTAAGCAGTGCATCCCATTTTTCCACATACGTCGGCAGATCTGTATCTGAGGATTGGAGTTGATGGTATAAGGTTGAGAGGCTGTGTGATAGGACTAGCCCCATGTCGCAGAATTTTTCGAATGGAGTCAGCGGTCTCGTTAGTGAAATGCCATTAGGGAGCAACTTCAAGAAATGTTGAATCTGCTGATAATTGAGGCTGTCTAAAAAAAATCGGTGGTGCTCCTTCCACTGAGAGGGGTATTCGTTTGAACTGTCCATCTGCCAACACATGCTTGGCTAGTAGCCCTGGATGTGTGGTAAACCGTTCCCGTAATTGAGATCGATCTCCACCCGGCAACCCCGGGTTATGGGAGAGTGGCGAGGGGAACGTGGCTAGTGTGTAGCGTATCCGAAGACGGTGCCAGAGGTGAACAGTTCCGGCCAGGGTCGGCGCGGTTCTGCATGGGTGTGGTAGTTGATTCGGGAGGAGCCACGGCACTGCCCACAGTGGGGTGTTTGCAAGTTTAGTCTCTAAATGCAGCCATTTTTTTGCAGAGGTATTTTTTGCAGTCCAGGATTCTGGTCAGGTGTGATGCATAATAGTACATACGAATATCAGGCAAGGCTAGACCCCCCTGAGATTTTGAGCGACACATTATTGCGAACTGCAGACGTGGTCTCGAGCCCGCCCAAATGAAATCGATGAAACATTTACGAAATGCGCGGAGATAGTGAGTTGGAAGAGTAAGGGGGATAGTCTGTAAAAGGTATAGTATCCTGGGGAGGACATTCATTTTTAACACTCCCACTCTTCCGAACCAGGATATGTATTTGGGGTACCAGGAGGACAGGTCCTTTTGAACAGTCAGTAGCAAAGAGTCGTAATTCAATTTTGTGATACTGGGCACGTCTGCGCACAACCAAATCCCCAAATATTTCAATTTGTCTGTGCACCATCGAAAAGTAAATTGTGATGTCAAAGTGCGTTTTTCCGTTCGTGTTGCAGAGATATTCAGTATCTCTGACTTTTCTTCATTGATGACCAAACCGTCAGTGCCCCAAAGTTATGTAATTCTCTAACCCGGTGACCTCATTGCCGGCTGTGGTTAGTCAGGAGGAACATAAGGTCATCGGCATACGCCGAGACTTTGTGACAACAGACCCGCCCTTGTAATCCTTCAATCCCAGGATTGGTACGGATAGAGGCCAGTAGAGGTTCCAGAGAGAGGGCGAAGAGCAGGGGGGATAGAGGACATCCCTGCCGCGTCCCATTCAGGATGGGGAAACTCTCCGTCAGTGCTCTGTTGACCCGTACTCTAGCTGAAGGAGAGGTATAGAGTGCAGAAATCCAGGTCAAGAACCCCTTCCCTAAACCAAAGTTTTGAAGTACTCGCATCAGGTATGGCCACAAGACCCGGTCTAACGCTTTCTCCGCGTCTGTGGATAGCAAAAGAAAGGAAGCTTTATTGCGTTTAGCAAGTAGCACCGCATTAATTACCCTTGAGGTAGCGTCCTTCGCTTCTCTTCCTGGTATAAACCCTACCTGATCCGGATTAACGAGGCGTGAGAGATATTGTTGCAAGCGTGTGGCCAGTATCCTCGCCAGTAATTTAACATCCGAGTTCAGGAGCGATATTGGACGATAGCTAGATGGAAGAAGAAGGTCCTTATCTGGTTTCGGGATCAGGGAGATGACGGCCGCCACAGTGGACGTATGAAATTTTGTATCTTCAAGAATGGAATTGAAGGTTGCCAGCATGTGTGGTAGTAATTCGGTTTGAAATATTCTGAAATATTCTGCCGGTAGGCCATCTGGACCCGGGCATTTGCGTGATTTCGAATTTTTGAGGGCCTCGACAAGTTCTACCATTTGTATGGGTGAACCCAAGTCCGTCGCCTCTGTGTTTGTCAAACGTGGAAGATTTTTATTGGCCAGGTAAGTATTTATGTCGTCTTGATTAAGATCAGAAAAATGAGTGTCCTGGATGGAATATAGGGAGCTAAAATATGTTCGAAAACTCTCCGCTACGAGATCGGGGTTCGAGGTCACTGTCGTCGGAGAAAGGCGAATGCGTGGGATATATGATCTCGTACGTCTGGTTTTAAGTATTTGAGCCAAGAGGCGTCCCGGCTTGTTCTCATTGAGAGCAAAAAAGGAATTAGTCTTGAGGGCCATGAACTGGAGATCCACCGACAGGTGGTTCGTGAGGGAGGTTCTAGACTGTAGTAGTTGTTGATATAGACCAGGGTCTCCGGATTCTGCATGTAGAGCTTCCAAACGACGCACTTCAGTAAACAGCTCGGCCAGCTGGGTTCGTTGAAGTTTCTTAGCCGCCGTCCCTTTACTGATGAGAAGGCCTCTAACCACTGCCTTATGGGCCTCCCAGACTGTTGGAACAGAGACATCCTCAGTCAGATTGTCCTGGAAATAACCAGTCAGTAATTGGCGGGTACTAGCTAGAACCTCCAAATCAGCCAATAGTGTGAGGCTAAGTCTCCATGTAGGTTCTCGCGGAACGCTCAGTGGAGAAAGGATGCCCACCGAGACTGGGGAGTGGTCCGACCAAGTTTTAGTGTGTATATCCGAAGAACGTACTATGTCAAAGGAGTATTGGGGGATGAAAATGTAATCAATTCTAGAGTATCGGGAGTGCACTGTTGAGAAATATGAATATTCCTTTTCCCCTCCATGGAGGGCTCTCCAAACGTCAATCAGTTGGTAAGAATCTAGGACTCGCCTCATTCTACTAGCTATGGTAGGTGGTAGGGATGAAGTCCCTGTGGAGGTATCGAATTGTGGGTCCAGTGCCACATTAAAATCCCCCGCTAGTACTAGAGTGCCCTCTCGGAATGCAGAAAGCTCACGTAAAATAGTAGAGAGACTACGGTGTTGTGCTTTATTTGGGAGGTAGATGGATGCAAAGGTGTACAAAGCGCCTCCAATCGCACCCTTGATAAATAGAAAACGACCATTCTGGTCCCGCTGAACTCCCTCCTCCTTGAAGGGGACCTCTCTAGCTAGCAGGATCGCAACCCCACGGGATTTACCTCCCTCAAAGTTGCTAAAATAACCGGTCAGGAAGAAACGATCCCGTAGAGTAGGGGACGAATCTCCCCGGAAATGTGTCTCCAGTAAAAAGGCCACCGCTGTCCTCTGTGCCCGGAGCTCCCGTAAGATTTTCGTCCTCTTCTGAGGCGTGTTCAGGCCACGCACATTGTATGATAATAGCTTTAGTGATCCTGAGGTGTACATGTTCTCAACAAGTGTAACAGTCGCCTATGCTCGGGAGGAAAGGGACAATAATAAGAGTATAGAAAAAATAAAAATAAAAGTTTAGCAAAAAGGGAGGGAAGAAGGAGAGTTAGTAGAGAGAGAGAGAAAGAAAGAACTGGCCAATGAGGCTTACAGTGTAGTAAGAGAGATCAGGGCCAAGGCAGTCCAAAGACCACCTCTCGCTGCTCTCCTAGGAAATCTACACCTATCCTCGAGGGTGTGGTTCAACTTTCCAGAGAAGACTAAACAAGTAACTGGATCACAAGAACAAAGTTAATCCAAAAAGCAGAAGCAAAAGGCGGACCTTGCCCAGAATATCAGCAGGATTCTCCGACTGTGAGGGGCGTTGCGGTTACGGACAACTCAAAGGCAACGATGATGGACATCACAATAGATCCTTCAGTTCAGCAGCTAAAAGTCACATTAATCCCGCGAGTAGTAATGGAAAAACGAAAGTCATGAGGACGAACTGTAAGCTGTTTATGTATGCAAGGACCAGTGGCATACCTTTCCATTATATATATATATATATATATATATATACATACATATACACACACATATGCATGTATATATGTCTATTTATTTTTAGGTTTTATTTATTTTTATTCCCCCCTTCACCCCGTATGATCTAATGTCCGCCCTTTACATAACATATTAGCAAGTCATAAACAATTAGTTCCCCTTTAGTTCGATTCTAAGACCTATGACCTTAGCGTGTGTTATGTGACAGTATAATATACACATAGGTTTTTTTTTTTTTTGTTGTTTTTTTCTCCCCCTTTCGTTTGTTTCCCCCTTTATCTGTTTACCCCTCCCCCCAGGTAAGCCAATGCCCCCTCATTTTTGTGACCCTATTTTATACATATAGATATTTATTTATGTATTTTTTTTTAAATTTATTTTTTATAGCCCTCCCCCCTCCTCCGAGTGAACTAATATCCCCCTTTATATACTATGTAAGCGAGTCAAACAATCAGTTCCCCTTTATATTGATTCTTTGACCTACTTCCACAGTGTATGTTATGTGGGGAAAACAATATATACATAGATATTATCATCATTTTTTTTTTCCCCCCCTTTCTTCCCCCTCCCCCCCTTTGTTACGTATCGTTTACGTCCGTTGTCCCTCCCCGAGAATGTGGCAGTAAACGTAGGCGGTATGACTTCATCCCACGTTCCTATCTGAACTCCTGGTCCCGTGTCACCCATATGTACATAAAGAAAGCAGTTCCCCCATTTCTATATTCTATCTTATCTAAAGACCCGTTGGTCTAATACAGTAACACAATTTTAACTATAAATTCGGCTTCTCCTCCCTCCCCACAGCAGCCTCCAACAGGAAACCGTGAAATGCAGTCCCCCTATGCTAATGAAAGCATCCACCTTCTTATCTTCAGACCCTCCGCCACTTGCCCAGGTTCAATTATACCGGTACTGCTCTGTTGTACAGTTTCGTAACTATTCCATGTTCGGGTGTCCAGCACATATACGAAGAGTGCCAAATGTTCATTATATTTAATATAGTCTGGTCCACCTCTGCATCCTCTTCAGCCGTTGTCGGTCCAGTATAGGTAGTATGGGGTCGGTCGTGACTCAAGTACGAAATAAAGTTACAAAGTCTTTTTTTTTTTTTTTAGGTCTTACTGTTTCCCGCTCCAACAGGGGGCAATTGATGTCCCGCAAAATGCTGACGGCGTTGCGGTAGGGGGCCCGAGGGTCCCGGAGGGCGAAATTCATTTGTTTCCCAGTCAGGGACAGGCAATTCCGGGAGATTCAGTCGACAAAGGAACAGAGGGACCTCCCCAGGGGTGCGTAAAGTCACCCAAATATCATCTTGCTTGACTGAGAGGGAGAGTGGGAAGCCCCATCGATATGCAATTCCAGCTGTACGGAGGGCCTGTGTGATGGGGCGCAACAATCGGCGGGCTTGTAAGGTGGATGGTGATATGTCGTTGAAGATCTGAATGTCAGAACCTCCATGTGTCCAGAACGATTTAGCGCGTGCCTTGATATATATATGGTCTTTGAGTGCGAAGTCCGTGAAGTAGCATACGATGTCCCTGGGTGGCGCATTAGGGGAATCTGGTTGCGGGCGTAATGCTCGGTGTGCCCGTGCTAAATCCGTCGGGGAAACAGTCTTCGAGCCCACTATAGTGTTAAATAGGCCCGATAGGTACCGGCGAAGTGCCGTTTCCTGTTCTGGCACTCCACGGATCTGCAGATTATGGCGCCTGGACCGGTTGTCCAGGTCGTCCAGGCGTCTCCAAATGGCGGAAGAGACAGCGGGATCTCCAGTGCCAGGCTGTGGGGACATAGCCGCCTGCTCAGTGGCTTGTTCTAGGCCCTTGACTCGTGCCTCCACCTGTTCTACTTCCGTACGGAGGCCTGTGATCTCACGCTGGAGAGCTTCTCTTACCTCCGATACTATTTCCCTGATGTCAGCCTTGGTAGGCATGTCGGCCAGTGAGCGCTCGATTCTCTGCGTGGCAGCTCCCAGCTCCGGCAGTGAGAAGCCCAATTCTGCAGAGGATGTCGCCATCTTGGGAGATTCCTCAGGTGGCGTCTGTTGAGCGCGGGGTGTGAAAAACGCCTCTAATTGTGTCGGCGCCGCTCTTGTGTTTGCCTGTGGGGTCCCAGCGTTAGTTGCTCGTGATTTCCCTTTCACCAGGTCAGGGAATTTGGTGCATTTAGTGCAAAGAAGTCAAGGTCCGTTCAGAGCTCCGCTAGCAAGCGTCCATCTTAGGCAGTTGGCAAGCCACGCCCCTCCTCCTCCATTATTTTTGGACCTTCAATTGGTCCTACGTACTATAAGGTTTTTATTCAAATATTCACTCATGTTACCTTGCTATAGAACATAAAATAGTTATCGTATAGGTTTACCTAAAACAGACAACTGCATACAAATATATGGTGATTTGAGTTTGTGGTGGTTCAACAGAGATGACAATTGTTAATGGGGAAGGCAAATATCATGGAGAGTTCCCCTGTACTATATTGTGCCAGCATTAAGATTTTAATTGGTGTAATATACCACAGAATTATGATTTTGCAATCCAGGTAAGAACTGAACATTCAGCAATAAATAAAAAACACAATCAATGGACAGTTCTCAATGATTTACTGGCCGCACATTTTCTACCATTTTGGCCATACAAGATGGAACACTCCCTCACCTTCCTGTAGCTATGCTCGTGGTTCTCTGGTGCAGAATTCTGACTGTGAAGAAGTTGCCGTGCTTCTTGGATTGCTTTAGTAACTGCGTCTCCTTCACCCAGAAATCCTGAGTAGAGAAAAATGAATTAGACGCATGGAAAAATCTACATTTTACTTACTGCACCATAAATATAATTTTTCGCAGGCAGTACCAAACAATGCAATTTTTCCTATGTCTGCAATAAAGAACATGCAAGACAGAGTAAAATAAAAAATGCACACAAGTTATTCAAAGAAAGGAAAAAATTTTAAAAAAAGGGCGGTCATAAAGAAATAACCGACTGAAACAACGAACACCTGAAAACTGCATCCTGGGCAGCTTAAGTGGCCAACCTGTAGTGCTTAATGTACATGTTACTACAGGACCAGGTGGCATCTTGACAGATTTGTTCAGTAGAAGCTTGATGCCACAAAGCACAGGATGCAAAATAGATCTTGTAGCATTTTACTAAAGGGAGCAGTCCTAAAAAAGTGAATTAGGAGGGCCCTTTTAAACTCCAGCCAATGAAGTCTTGATTGCTGGATTCCTAAAAATTGCGCATAAAACAATTCCTTGACTGAAGTTGGTCATATTGATGACTTCGGGTCTAAAGAAAGGCAACAATCCTATTACCACTTTGGTTATTTTTGGAAAATGGCAAAGATCAAACGGAGGTACCAAGGAGGAACTGGCTGACAATTTTGACAATAAGGAGATCCATCACCAAATTCCTGTCTGAAAAGCAACAGAGCACCACATTCTAAACCTTGGCCAAGGCAGATTTGAAGCCCTTTACAAAACTCAACTGTTTTCAGTTCAATCGTAATCTCAAGCCAATGAGAGCTTCCAGATAGGTCCAAAGTGCAAAGCATGGTACAGGGAACAACCCTAGGCCTAATCCGCTTCTAGAGCTTCTTTGTAGACACCTTGGGTCCTATTCCGTGCCTTGCGCTAAAATGGGGACACTAACAGGAAAAACCTGCACATGCAGATTTCCCTGCAGCGTTCCCATTTCAGCAAGATATTTCGGGGCAGGCGCCGCTTCAGAATGCAGCGATATACGCAGTAGTGCTTCTGCGCTGCCGCGAGTATCATCCCCTGGAGTCCATAGGATGCCACGGAGGCTTGCGTTTCCGGGCGGAGAGCCCTGCGCGATCTCGCTCACGTGGGCTCCTGCAGCGCCGCAGAGTGATTACGCAGGGAGACTGGAAACTGTTGTTTCCCAAAATTTGCCTTGCGCATCGCTTTGCAAAACCTGACTTATCCTAATGCCAATTATTGATTGCGCTCCACATGTTAAGTACAGGATGCGCGAAGTACAGTAAGCTCGCGGAAGCTAGCACAATTACTGATGCGCCAACGTATTTTTTACAGGTTTATTGTTAGGAAGGTAATATGGGCGGGGGCATTTTCCGGTACTTTCCCGGCCACCAGGACTTCTTGAAAAGGCCACTACTACTACCAAAAATGATTTTTGGTGGATATTTTTATTGAATATTTGTGGATAAGTATAGTCACAAAGTAAAACTTTTGCACAGATTTGGGTAAATATTGCATCATGGGAAAAATCCACAAAATGAAAACAGGCGATAAAAAAAATCTAACTTTATTTTTCCTTCTTACATGCAATTACTTCAAACGAAGACAAAAAAAACCAGCAGCATGTGTTTTTATTTGTAATGCACGAGTAAACTAGTTACAAATTATCCAAGCGGTAGTGTCCTTTAAAGCAGTGTTTCCCAAACCAGTCCTCGGGACCCTCAACCAGAACAGGTTATACAGATTGCCTTGAGGAAATGCAGACTGAATTCTGCAAACACTGAGCAGCAAATCGTATCACCTGTGCTGTGCTTCAGATATCTGGCAAACGTGAGGTGGCAGCGGGTCCTGAGGACAGGTTTCGAGGAATTAAAATAGCTGGAAATTCTGCTGACACCATGCAATAAATGTACTTATTTCCTATTTTTAGCCGATTCTACGACTTCTCTGGAGCAAGGATAACACTAGGATCGCTTACATCTATCAGGGAGAGGGATCCTGCATTCTGAGCACCACAGATTTCATCTGCTCAATCTGCATAGTTTAAGCTTTCTTACAATCTTTTGTGTTTTGATCAAACTTGTCAGGCCTTTCTGGTCTGTCAGTTTTGTCCAAATTGTCTGGTTTGCTAGGCCTTCTCCATCCTGCCCGGTACCTTGAATTTTGATCCAAGCATCACAAAGATTGTCTTGCACCCCTGCCATGTGTATCACAACAACAGAGGCAAGCAACCCTAAGGCTAGCGTCAGACGAACGCAGTCATCACGTCCGTGTCGCCGCACAGTTTAACATCCGTCGTAGCATTGATTTGTGATCAAGAGACCAACACACGAAGTACGTACGCACCAAGTGCGCACGCACTACGCAGGTGACAATGGACGCCATTTAGGCCTCGACGTAAAAGTGCTAGGATGGACACCTAGAGTGCGCCGCGTCCGTGTAGCAGCCCGTTTGCCTGATGACGCAACGTCAGACGCAGCGAATTTACAACGTCCATCACGTTGACACTCAGAAGTTTTTTTTGTCTGGCTGACTGTACCTGTCATTTAATTTTAATTAATTTTGATTCCTATATTTCCCTTTTTTTTCTACATCCGTCAAAAAAACCCAAAAAAAACAAACAGACCGTGTGGTGTCTACAGTATCTTCCGTCAGTTATGCACGCACCTAGAGTGCACTCAGACTGCTTTTGTCTGACAGCCTAAATAAGGTTGCATCACAACTGAAGGAAGTGCCCAGTCACACTCTTAAGAACCAGCCTGTCACTTCCAGACAAGACATTGGGAGATGGGAAGTAAAGAAAGGGAGTAGGATGTATGTCACACATGTGTGTTAACCCACCAAAAAATATTTATTTATTATTTTTTAAATGGCAGGTCGGGAGACCACAGTGACCAGACCAGCAACCAGAACCTTGAGCAGCAGCTGTTACCCAACCACCGAATGAGAAGAAAATAAAAATGTGAGAACATTCTGTCAAGATTGGTTGTTGTGTGATTTTGGACCCTACTAAACTGACAGGTAGGAAAGGTAGGTCAGGGTGTTCCCTTTCATTAATATGTCCACCATTTTTGTTTTAAGGTGTCCTTCCTCTTCAGTATTTTAGGCTGGGGTCAGACTAGTGCATTTTTAATGTGCGTTTAGGCGCACTTAATCACGGCCGCAGTAGCAGCAAATGACGGGCAATGACGGCCAATATACGAAGTACGGCGGCGCATCGCAAGTGTAAAATGAACGCATTTTTTCGAGAACGCAGAACCGCTAGTACTGACGTACAGAGTGCGCTGTGGCGGCATAGCGGCGTGTATGCGTGATTAGGAAACGTCAGACGCTGCTCATGTCCGGCCAACATAACGTCCAGACACCCAAAGATTCCTGGTTTGGATCCGTAACAAATCACGCACGAAAATGCGCACCGTATGACAGTTTTCGCGCATTCCGTGAAAAAATACGTCAATGCGTGTGGACGCACTTTTTGATGGTCGCTGCAAATAATGTGTTCATTTGCCCCTAGCCTTAGATAGAGGGAAACACATTATCTAATACTGCAGCAATACATTTGAAAAAGTGGAACAACCCCTAAAACAAACTTGGCAGATGATAGGAAGGTGGGTTATATGAATTTTCAGTAAACAGATACAGGTTGAAACAAATGTCAGTCAAATAATCCCCCATCTTATATAGCCCATTGACTAAACAAATGCTCAAGAATGAATGTATAACAATGCAGAAATGTATTATTGAAATAACACCAGTGCAAAGATCCATAAACAAAAAAGTCATGATTTTCTATACATACCCAATGATAGGTTTGCTCTCTGTGGGCTGGGTGCAGCGTCCTTACTGCCACCGCTTCCCTGATTACCACCTGGAGAAGCCCGGGAAGGAGGAGATGGGGCAGTGCTTTTAGGTTTGGCTGTTAAATTGAGGGGTTGGGATGGCTCCTAGAATTAAAAAAGAATGTTGAGTAATTTGTTCAAACTAGTGAGGTGACCACTTCCCACCCAGCCTAGTGGAACATACTGGGTGTTTCACTGCTGTTGGACCTCTTGCTGGGGATGAGTTGTGAAGCATCTGCATAGGATAGTCCACTGAAAGCAGATAAATGTCCATTAACTCCAAATAAAGAAGCCAAATACAACAACACCAGAGACATGTTTTTCGACAGGTAGCATACAAAATCATAACACTGCTCATCAGTTTAATGCTAAATTGATTTTAAAGGACTTCTGCAAGCCCCATAAAAAAACTGTTCTGTGCTCACCTGGCTTGCACGGTATAGGCTGAATAGGCATTGCCATCTGGGATTCAGAGGGAACAGTCTGGGCAGTGGAAAAAGCAGGGATCATAACATAAGGCATATTGACTTGCTGCGGAGAGAAAAAAAAGAGAAATGAGGAGGAAGTTTAAACAATCAAGCATTGGGACGTAAAGCAAAATAATAGAGAGTATAGATCAGTACCTGTATCTGTTGCTGTAACACATTGATCTTGTGTTGCTGCTGAATAAGTTGCTGCTGCTGTTTAGCAATCTGTAAAGAGAAGCAATGTTTCAGGCCTAGAATGAGGTACACAGCAGCAAACATCCTGCTCTGGGTGGGTTAGGACATAGTATTCAGGGAAAGATGGAACTGCACATACCTATACACCTACTGTATTTCCCCTCTTCTTGCACATACCTATACACCTACTGTATTTCTACTCTTCTTTCACATACCTGTTCTTGTTGTTGTCTTGCCAATTCCATTTGCTGCTGCTGCTTCTCAAATAACATGGCCGCCATGTTCCTATGCTCTGAATGTGCACTCAACAGCTGGTCCCTCAATCCAGCCAGTTGGCGGATCATAAGCAATAACTGAAGCTCCTTTTCTGCCAAGCTCTCCTTGGTTCCTGTAGAAATAGCCAATGGTCTAGTCACACCAGAAAAAGGATCACTGTGCATCAGCAACACTCCCATTGACTCTAAATACAGGGATATTCAGAGAAAGGAGAAACTCTGGAGAACTTTTGGAGAAGTGAAAATTCTAGGTCAGAATAGCCAAACCGGAAAAATTCTCCCATTTATCTCACTTTCCAAATCAGCTATTTTGACGTAGAATTTTCACTTCTCCAAAAGTTCTCCTGAGTTTCACGCTCTCTGAATAACCCTAACAGGGCTATTCAGAGAGAGGTGAAAACCTTGAAAATTGGCAGGAGAATGAACAATCTAGAGCAAATAGCCAATTTGGAAAGTGAGATAAAAGAGAGATTGTTTCTGGTTTGGCTATTTTGACCTAGAATTTTAAATTCTCCAGTCATTCTCAAGGTTTTCACCTCTCACTGAATAGCCTTGTACGTGTCTCATTAGGCAGGTATTGAAGAAGAAAAAATATAAATCACAAGCCATGTCAATATAAAACTGCAGCAAAAGCCATCACGTTGGAATCATTTACAAGAAAACTACCACTGATGAAAATATTAAAGCAATAACTCTACTGTAAACACATTTATTATTATCATTATTAAATACTGGTGTGACTTTGAAGATGCTGCAACTAATTTTCTAATAGTGATGCAAACAAATTTTTGGCAGGTTGCTCCATATATTAGAGAAATCAAAACAGACCAGAATTAGAAAAATGTCAAGCCAAGTAAAATCCTCAAAAAGGGACCGATATATATATATATATATATTAGAACACGCTTTCCTGTAAATTTGTGAATTTTACTAGATCCAGAGCAGCATGTAAATTGCTCAGCCCTGAAAAAGTCTTGACCGACAAACTTACATACACACAAGTTTTGAAGAGATTGACAAAACATGAAGAAAACACATCTTTGCCAAGCTGTGATAAACCCAACAATAGCTCCGATGGAATTATACTTACAAAGACATCACGCTTTTTTAACCCTTTCGCTGCTGAGGCTTTTCCCGCCCCTGTGCTGAGGTCATTTTTTACCTGTTTTGCGCATCATGTTTAAACGTGTTTTGAAGGCTTATTTTAGTATATGACATCGACATATTATATATCGTTCTTTCCGTCAGACTCGGTAGATTCATAATATGTCATTATTATATGTATACGTTATGTCATGTTTGTATATTATAACAAAAAATGCAATAAAATATGTATTTTCAATAATTTACAGCGTGTAAAGTGTTTTTTTCCACATTTTAACATGCGAGCAATTGCGGATATATTTTGTATGGGGTGCGCTTGTTAAAAAAATTAGAGATGGGGTCTCGTTACATTTTTTTTTGGGGAAAATGACACCATTTTTAACAAACGCACCGCATACAAAAATCGTTAATGCAGCATCATTGTTCACATTATAATTGAAATGGGAACAATATTGCTGCATTAACAAAAAAAAACAAAAAAAAAAAAAGTGTTTATTTTTTTTTTATTATTTTTTTTTTTTTTAATTTTTTTTTATTTTTATTTTTCTTTTTTTTTTTTTTTTTACAATTTTTTTACTTTCATGTTTGGTATCGTTGGAACGGCCATGCTCTGGCCGATCCAACGATATCAAAATTTAACCCCTAACTGCCACGGATCGGGAGATAGGGAGTTCATTGGAACTCCCTATCTCCACACTTCGTGGCAGTTAGGGGTTAATGCTAGGACTGGCGTCATCGTGCTGCGCACGATGACGCCAGTCCTCTGGGGGAGTTCCCGGAAGCTTGGCCGACATCCAAGATGTCGGCCAGCTCCCGGGAAGGATCGCAAATCGGCGCTTTTCAGCGCCGATTTGCGATCCAGCTCCCCAGGGGTTAATGCCAGGCATCATTTGGAAGGGCAGGCTGTGCCCTTCCAAATGATGCCTGGGTTAAGCCCCTGTGAGCCGCCGATCGGGAGGGAGAGAGGTCCGAAGGACCTCCCCCCCCTCCCTTTCAGGCGCCTCCTCCGCACATGCGGGGGGGGCGCCTGAATTATGTGTCATCGCGGGGGCGCGATGACACATAATAATGGCGGCCACTGCTCCGGATGCCGGGCTGACATCCAGGATGTCAGCCCGCACCGGAGGGGCCAGCGATCGGCCGGTACCCGGCCGAACGCTGACCCCAATGCGATATACCAGGGGGAATGCTGAGGACGCGCTGAGCGCGTCCTTAGCATTCAAGTGGTTAAAAAAAAAAAAAAAAAATGGAAAGCAAGAAAAATACAAGTATGAGACCCTGGAATTAAGTCACGTATTATTTACTGCAAGCAGTTCCTTTGTGATCATGCTTTGATCTAGGTTGTTTGAGTGCAAGCATCTTCAGTTAAGTTATCAATGGGATTTGGAGAGAAAAAAACCACCGGGACAAAGTTCAAGTGGTTTTTCGGAAGTCTCCAGAACCACCAGTTCGATTTTCCTTTTTTTTTTTTTAAAAACACAATATACAGCACATATTCTAATAGAAATAATTCTAAATCCCTTGTGTAACTTTTGTTAACCCTTCATGATAGGATTTTTTTTTATTTGTGGTGTGAACACATCGTGTAAAGGATTTATATAACCCTTCATCATATATTGGCAGGTTCCCAGAACTCCATTCTCTAAGCACAGAGTTGCCCTCAACAAGTGCAAGTGGGCTGTAATCAGCGCCAGCTCGGCTAATCGCATGACAAAATGTTGATTATTGCACCCGAATCAGGCGATATAAGCTAATGCAAACATACAAATGCAGCTCAGCTGAAATAGGCGACGACTCGGTGAATGGATTTCCAGTTTCTGTAATCTGTGTGAATCGCTTACCATTTTGGTGTTCATTCCACATCTGTTTCCTGGTATAGTATTTCAAAGAAGTAAACATAACCATAAGAGAACCATATCTTCCATGAGATCTCTTACCTTTCACATCTTTAATATCCACTCCACAATTTCCCAAGACTGCATTCTTCCAATCTGCAGATAACAATTTCTCCAGGACAGGTATCGCTGTAAGGCAAGCAGAGAAATATTCTGAACAATATTCATTTAGGCAGTGTTACTCAGAAATAATTTACAGAGGGACCTTGAGACATACAAAAGGATAAGCGGTGTGAGCAAAATAGTTGAAGAAAACTGTGCAGATCAAACTCAGCCACGAATAGTCTTGTACATGAAAAACATGAATAGAAGTGCTTTTGTGAGTTGGATTATATGCTGGTTTATTCAGTCTTGCTGCGAGGCCTGAATCATTGTTTATAAATTAAACCAGTCACAGCTTGGACTGGATTTGTGTGTGGGTATGGTCTTTCCTATAATCTGTCAATTTTCCTAACACCCCTAATGAGTGAATAATTCTGACAAGCTTATACACCATCACAGAGCTAGACGAATATATACATTTCTTTATAAAAATTACCTAATAAACTGAATATTGACCATATAGGTTTATGTTAGGTGGAGAGGAGTTTCTTCTTACCATCTCTCACGGTCCTGTTTATCTCCAGATTGTCCTCTTGGATTTGGGATCCAGAAAAGACACCCTTGGGTTCTGATTGATGAGCACAATCCTGAGAAGGAAGATACACATCTTTGAGTTCGAAATAATGAAGCATATAAAGTCTCAGGACACGGTTATGGTTTTTCTCTTTAGCAAATTAACACTCCCTGTAATTATATCTAGGAATTTGGTGTCACAAAACCCTAACTTTACAGTGCAGCTCTGCAGGTGTAAATAGAAACCAGAAAAGAACACATACCACCAGCTTGGACGCAATGATATTCACAAGGATAACGGTACAATAAGGCTGGGGTCAAACGAGTGTCTGAGAGCGGAAAGAACGTACGTGCGAGTTGATGTCCTTCCACTCTGACGCCCGTCTAGCCTCCTCGCTGAGCACAGTTCGTGAGCTCAGTGTTGCAAGGCTCATTCCCCATATGGAGGATCGCGCTTTGCAGCCCTGACAAACGCACGTCCAGCATTTGGATGGGAGGCTTTCTGCACGTCCGCTTGTAACACGTGCAATTCGTGCGCATAACACTAGCATGTGACCAGCCCTGTCGAAGCGTCACAACGCTGCGACGTACGCCGGGAGGCACGTCAGTATGGGTTGGGTTGCACCGATACCGATACTAGTATCGATATCGGTGCCGATACTGGGTACTGCAGGAGTACTTGGTACTCGTGCAGTACCCCCGATATTTTCCCCCGATACCGGAAGCCGGCATTGAGCCGGCTTGCCGGCATCCGAGAGGCTTGGGCGGCTGTTCGCATGCTCAATCGGCATTCGGACAGCCGCCCCTGGAGCTCACCGGCATACTTACCTTCCTGAGCGTGCCGGGAAAGTTTCCGCGCTTCCGCACGTTGAAGGACCCCAGCGGCGATCACGTGGGAGTCCCACGTGATCGCGGCTGGGGGTCCTTCAACGTTGCGCATGCGCAAAGACTTTATCGGCACCGCTTGGGAAGGTAAGTATGCCGGTGAGCTCCAGGGGCGGCTGTCAGAATGCCGATTGAGCATGCGAACAGCCGCCCCATGTCTGGTCTGGGGTCTGAGCTTGGGGGCATATATTCATGAGAGCTTGGGGGCATAAATCCGAGAGCTTGGGGGCATAAATCCATGAGCTGGGGCATAAATCCATGAGAGCTTGGGGACATAAATCCATGAGCTGGGGCATATATCCATGAGAGCTTGGGGGCATAAATCCATGAGAGCTTGGGGGCATATATCCATGAGAGCTTGGGGGCATATATCCATGAGAGCTTGGGGGCATATATCCATGAGAGCTTGGGGGCATATATCCATGAGAGCTTGGGGGCATATATCCATGAGAGCTTGGGGGAATAAATCCATGAGAGCTTGGGGGCATATATCCATGAGAGCTTGGGGGCATATATCCATGAGAGCTTGGGGGCATATATCCATGAGAGCTTGGGGCATAAATCCATGAGCTGGGGCATAAATCCATGAGAGCTTGGGGTCATATATCCATGAGCTGGGGCAATATATCCATGTGCTGGGGCAATATATCCATGTGCTGGGGCAATATATCCATGTGCTGGGGCAATATATCCATGTGCTGGGGCAATATCCATGTGCTGGGGCAATATATCCATGTGCTGGGGCAATATATCCATGTGCTGGGGCAATATATCCATGTGCTGGGGCAATATATCCATGTGCTGGGGCAATATATCCATGTGCTGGGGCAATATATCCATGTGCTGGGGCAATATATCCATGTGCTGGGGCAATATATCCATGTGCTGGGGCAATATATCCATGTGCTGGGGCAATATCTATGAGAGCTTGGGAGCATTCTGTGTGATATATATATATATATATAAAATCGGGGGGATATATACATGTGAGCTGGGGGGCATTTTTATATGAGGTCTGTTCTTATTGGAAAGCGGTCACATGACATAAAAGTATCGGTACTCGGTATCGGTGAGTACTTGAAAAAAGTATCGGTACTCGGTCTTAAAAAAGTGGTATCGGTGCATCTCTAGTATGGCGCACCTAATTCGCTCATCTGACCCCGGCCTAAACAGATTGAGCACTATGAACACGCCCTCCCAAAACGGACTGCAAAACAAATGCAGAATCTTTAATAAATTATAATGTACTTTTGATCTTCACAGTGCAGTGTGCATTTACGTTTTCTACAGGATTTATAGAACCAAGACATACTCCAGATATTTGCAATGCATAGCTGGTTAACTGAAAAAGTTAGACAGTGTAAGCATCCATAGTAATGGCACAAGGAGGAAGAAAACAGCATTAATTAGAATAAATAAATTAGAAAATAAATTAAAAAACAAATGCTTTATTATTTTAATTTAAAAAAAGTCAACATTTATATAACATTTATGTTATATTAGTTACTAGCTTTTGCCCGCGGCTTCGCTCGCGTGGATTTTAGGATTTGTTAAAATTGTTTTTTAAAAGAAACTTGAGTTTTTTTTTGTAGAACCCCCCCCCCCACTTGGGATTTTTGGAAAATTGTAAATCACTTTTTTTTTTTATTTTTCAAGAAGAATGCAAGTGCCAAATTTCACACCTGTAACATCTTTGGTTTTTGAAATATAGGTATACTGATAAAAGTATTCACATCCCTCCCCCCTCCCCAACTAGATTTTCGGAAAATGGTAAAACATGGGGTTTTTTTGCACTTAGATTGTAAGTATCGAATTTCACAACTGTAACATCATTGGTTTTTGAAATATAGGTATAGTGATAAAGGTATTCATCCCCTTTTTGCTCCCCACCACTGGATTTTTGGAAAATGGTAAAATACGTGTTGCTTTATTTTCAAGACAAATCTAAATACCAATTTTCACGTCTGTAACATCTTCTGTTTTTAAGATATAGGTATCCTGTTGAAAAGAATTCACCCACCACATGGGATTCTTGGAAAGTGGTAAAACATGTGTTTTTTTATTTTTCAAGAAGATTGTAAGTGCCAGATTTCACACCTGTAACATCTTTGGTTTTTGGAGATCTAGGTATACTGATAAAAGTATTCAACCCCCCTTTTTCCCCCTCCCACTGGATTTTTGGAAAATGGTAAAATAGGTGTTTTTTTGTTTCTCAAGAAAAATCTAAATACCAATTTTCACATCTGTAACATCTTCTGTTTTTGAGATGTAGGTATCCTGTTTAAAAGTATTCACCCCTTTTTTTACCCCCCACTTGGATTTTTGGAAAATGGTAAAACACCTGTTTATTTTCAAAAGATTGTAATTACCAAACTTCACACCTGTAACATCTTGGTTTTTGAACTATAGATATACTGATAAAAGTAATCAGACCCCTTTCCCTCGACCCCCCCCCTTATTTGGATTTGTGGAAAATGGCAAAACACAGGTTTGTTTTTTTCACGAAGATTGTAAATACCAAATTTCACACCTGTAACATCTTTGTTTTTTGAAATATAGGTATACTGATAAAAGTATTCAACCCCCCCTTTTTGCCCCCTCCCACTGAATTCTTGGAAAATGGTAAAATAGGTGTTTTTTTGTTTCTCCAGACGAATCTAAATACCAATTTTCACGTATGTAATATCTTCTGTTTTTGAGATATAGGTATCCTGTTTAAAAGTATTCAGCCCCCTTTTTTTCATCCCCCCCTTGGGATTTTTGGAAAATGGTAAAACACCTGTTTTTATTTTTCAAGAAGATTGTAAATACCAAATTTCACATCTGTAACAGCTTTGGTTTTTGAAATATAGGTATAATGATAAAAATATTCAGACCCCTTTCCCCGACTTCCACAATTGGATTTGTGGAAAATGGCAAAAAACAGGTTTGGTTTTTTTCACGAAGATTGTAAATACCAAATTTCACACCCGTAACATCTTCGGTTTTTGAAATATAGGTATACTGATAAAAGGTATTCAACCCCCACTTTTGCCCCCCCCCCAAGGAATTTTCAGAACATGGTAAAATACGTGTGGTTTTATTTTTCAAGACAAATCTAAATACCAATTTTCAGGACTGTAACATCGTCTGTTTTGGAGATACAGGTATCCTGTTTAAAATATTCAACCCCCTTTTTTTGCCCCCCCAGTTGAATTTTTGAAAAACTGTAAAATGTGTTTTTTTTTATTTTTCAAGAAGAATCTAAATACCGATTTTCACGTCTGTAACATCGTCTGTTTTTAAGATATAGGTATCCTGTTTAAAATATTTAAAATATTCAACCCCCTTTTTTCACCCCCCCAGTTGAATTTGAAAAATGGTAAATTATGTGTTTTTTTATTTTTCAAGAAGACTCTAAATACCGATTTTCACATCTGTAACATCTTCTGTTTTTGAGCTATAGGTAGCGTGTTTAAAATATTCAACCCCCTTTTTCACCCCCTTAGGGGCGGAGTTTCCAAAAATCCTTCCTTAGTGGGTGCCTACATCATAAAAACAGTGCACCGTCAAAATTTCAGGTTCCTAGGTTAAACGGTTTCAGCTGGGCGTTGATGAGTCAGTCAGTCAGGACTTTCGCGTTTATATAGATTAAATTGTGTTATTATGGGGACGGATCATAAGCAACCTAAACAATCAGGAGGGATGGGGGAAAACAACATACAAGAGAGGAGACATTCTTTTTTCAAAAGGCAAGGAGATGCTGCATTCTATGTGACTGTAGGGGAGTCCTAATTCTCAAATGAGGTGGGAAAGCATGGATCAAAGTTCAGGAGAAGGCTGGCATCCTTGCATAATGGGCTGTTGGCAGAGAAGAGTTCAGGACGAGAAGTACCAAGAGGTGAAGCAGAAACAAAACATATATTGGATTTTATATTGGAATTTAATACTAATAGTTAATGAAAAGTTCTTATGTCGTTGAAAGGAACCCCATAGTTCTGTATAGACGGCAGGCCAACATGCGAGAGAAGCTGAGGGACAGAACAAGAAGTGATCAATACTGTGAAAAAATGTGACACTGGCTTCTTACAGGTCAATTTTTTTTGTTTTTTTTTAAAAGGTGTTAATTTTTTTCTCCCAACCAAATGTATCGTGTAGAAATTTTAAAATATCCCCAGATTTCACAAAATTATAACATGTTATTACAAGCAGTATGACTCTATAAAGTACAGATTGTCGAGACAATCCTTTTTTTTTTTTTTTAGAATAGTCCCCATCAGTACTAATGGTGAAATATGCATGCATTACATTGTTTTTCCGCTCTCACCTTGTAGGTTTTAATAAAAGTGGAATAGTTTGTTTAAAACAGAAGGGGTTATTCAAAGAGCACCGTTTCGGTGCCCTTTTCACTCAGTGCACTTCAGTGCAATTCGGCGAGTTCAATTCGCCAACCCTGCAGTGAATTTGAAGTGTACCGAACACCACCGATAAACCCGCCGAACCGCCTAATGGGGGGGAGGCACGCAATTTTTAAAAAGGGGCTCTAAACAAAAATAATGCATGAAAATACATGGAAATATTATATAAGGTCCTATGAAAAACAATAAAAAAGGTCTCATACAGTAAAGCCGCCATTTTAAAAAAAATCTGAATCAAAATTGAAAAAAAGAAAAATGCCTACAAAAAATGCTAAAAAAATAAAAAATACTTTTTGCTGCAAATGAAAAGAATAAACTGTTGAATAAAAACGGGAATTTTATTTTACATTGAAACCAATGGGATTCGCCTGTTTAAACCTGTTGATCGAAAGCACCGAAAGTCTGGGCATTTCACCAACTTTTCGGTGCTGTTTAACATTCTCTGAATAGCTTAACCATTACTTCTCTATAGGGAATTTCACTGCTTCCGAATTGCACCATATTTCGCTGGCAATTCGCCACTATTTGGCGAATTACCAGGTTTCTGAATAGCCAAATTGCCATGAAAGTGCACCACACGGTGAAATTCACCGTTCTGTGCAATTTAGTGTCCAATTCGGCTCTCTTTGAATAACCCCTTAAAAGCCAGGTGTTTCCCAAACCTGTCCTCAGGACCTGCTGACAGGCCAGGTTTGCCAGATATCTGAAGCAGAGCACAAGTGATATAATTTGTTGGTCAGTGATTGCAGGGTTCAGTCTGCATTTCCTCAAGGTGATCTGTAAAATCTGGCCTGTTAAGACGGTCCTGAGAACAGGTTTGGGAAACATTGCCTTAAAGGGACATGTATGCTTTGCTTGTCTGCTTTTAAAAATGTGCAATGCCTTTAGAATGAGTGAGTAGTGTCATTCGGCAGACATAAAAAGTAAATATGATAATTTTTCATATTTACCTGCTTTTCTTTCTTGGCGTTTTCAATGCCCCCCCCCTCAGGAGGCACTTTGAGCTAACCAATCAGTGTGTATACCTAGGTATTGCGCATGTGCGACTGAGTTGCTCCATCCCCCCTCCCACACTGAGGGACATGCATATCCCTTTAAGGTGTTGCAAAACTAGACAAAATTTATATGTAGTTTTTCTTCTTTGAGGTCAAGTCATGTCAATGCCTCGTTCTATTTTAGCATAAAGATGTTGTGGGGACTCTGCCAGTTTGATTCAGATGATTATTTTAGTGTTACAAACTTGGGAACATACCACTACATCCCTCAAGTCAGTGGTTCCAAATCCTGGTCGTAAAGTACACCTAACTGGCCAGGTTTCCAGATATCTGAAGCATACCATATAATTTGATGTTCATCGATTGCAGTATTTAGTCTACATTTTTCCAAGGCCATCCTTAAAATCTGCCCTGTTAGGGGGTACTTGATTGACAGGGTTGTGAACCACTGCCTTAAAGGAACACTACCACCAAAAAAATGAAACGTTCTTATTTTATGTTGCTGATATCTTACATGTGCCCGGTTTTTCACTTGTATACTTATATACAGGCGAAAAATATTTTCTTAACTGTGTTACTGGGTGCATCCATTTTGAGGTCTTTTTGTATCTATACCTCACTTACTCCTCACTGTGTGGCATTGGGCATAGAATTGAGTGAATGGGTCAGTCACAGACTGAAATCATTATATTGTGTGGATGTATACAAAGCCCATCAACAGGAGGCAGATCTGAAGTCTTTTAAGATCCCTGTCTGATCTCATTCAGCTGCCAGCTCTTATCTCAGGTAGGCTGGAGAACAATAGCCCTCCTGTTGCCTTATCTAAACATTCAATCCTCCACCCCACTGTTAAACCACAGCCACAAAGTAAAATGATTGCACAGACTTCGGCAAATGTTCAGGATACACCGATACTGCCATTTGTACGAGTACTTGTACTCGTGCAAATGTCCCCAATCACCTGAAACCAGCACTGGGCAGTAACTGAGGGGATGGGGCAGCTGACTGAATGCTCTAACAGCATTCTGCCTTGCCCCTCTGGCCGGCCGCGTTCCGGCAAGCAGCCGCCGGCATGTGAAAGTTGTAAAGCGCCCGCTGGCACCTTCAGCCATGCTCTCGTGAGATCTCACAAGAGCATGGCACCAGAGGAGCCGCTTTACAACCTTCAAATCGCGAGTACTGAGGGAGCTATGTGTTGAAATATGTACACCTCTGTTCTTAATCTTTCAAGATTCTTTTCTTTCAGGAATCGTTCTAGAGGATTGGAGAAAAGCTGACGTGGTCCCTATATTTAAGAAAGGTTTAAAATTTGTGCCTGGGAATTATAGACCTGTGAGCTTAACATCTGTGGCTGGGAAAGTATTTGAGGGGTTACTAAGGAATAATTTTCAGGAATCTATTGGGAAGTATAATGTAATTGGCAATAATCAGCATGGTTTTATGAAACACAGATCATGTCAGACTAACCCAATTACGTTCTATGAGGAAGTAGAAGTATAGATCAGGGAGTCGCAGTGGATGTGATTTATTTGGATTTTGCCAAAGCTTTCGACACAGTTCCACACAAAAGGTTACGATTTAAATTAAGAAAAATTGGTCTAGATGAAAATACTTGTTCTTGGATAGAAAACAGGGTACAGAGAGAGGTCATAAATGGTACATTTTCAAGATGGACACCAGTGATAAGCGGTGTCCCTCAGGGGTCTGTTATAGGACCAATACTATTCAATTTATTTATAAAGGACCTTGAGGTAGGCATTGAAAGTCATGTATCAGTGTTTGCAGATGACACAAAACTAGGAAAAGTAATACAATGTGAGCAGGATGTTACTTCGCTACAGAGGAATTTAGATAGATTGGGGGACTGGGCACTTAAATGGCAGATGAAATTTAATATAGATAAATGCAAAGTTATGCGCTTTGGAGTGAAGAACACACAAGCAATTTATACCCTAAATTGTATGGAGTTAGGGAAATCCAAGCAGGAGAAGGATTTTAGAATAATCATAGACTTCAAACTAAGTAACAATGTGCAATGTCAAACAGCAGCCGCCAAGGCCAGCAAGGTATTGGCATGCATTAAAAGGGGAGTTCACTCTCGGGATGAAAACATCATTTTGCCACTGTATAAAATCAATGGTAAGACCGCACCTTGAATATACGGTGCAATTTTGGGCACCTGTCTTAGGAAAGGATATTATAGCGCTAGAAAAAGTGCAGAGACGGGCGACTAAAATTAATAAGGGGAATGGAAGGTTTAAGTTATGAGGAAAGACTAACAAGCTTAAACCTGTTTAGTTTAGAGAAACGGCACCTTAGAGGGGATCTGATAACTTTATATAAAAATATAGGGGGCCATTATAAACCATTATCTGGAAACCTATTCATTAACAGGACTATATACACAGGACACGAGGTCACCCATTTAGACTAGACGAAAGGAAATTCAGCCTAAAGCATAGGAAGGGTTATTTTACGGTGAGAACAATAAAGCTGTGGAATTCTCTGCCTGTTGAGGTGGTTGGGTCAGAGACTGTACAGACTTTTAAAAAACGACTGGATGACTTCCTGCAGACACGGAATATTAAGGGTCATAATATTTAATATGTGAGTAAAAGCTTCTTGATACAAGGAGAAATCTGACTGCCATTCTGGAGTCAAGAAGGAATTTTTCTTGAGTGTGTTGCATATTGGCGAGCGCTTCAGACTGGGGTTTTTGCCTTCTTTTGGATCAACAGCAGTAGGTGATGTGTGAAAGACTGAACCTGATGGACGCATGTCTTTTTTCAGCCTATGTAACTAGGAGCAGCAGAATGGAGGGGGGGGGGGGATTTAAATGGCTTTGAAGGTGGCATGGTTGTTGTTGCCGACGGGCTGGTATGAGAATTTCAAAAACTGCTGATCTACTGGGATTTTCACACATAACCATTTCTAGGGTTTACAGAGAATGGATTAAAAAAAGGAGAAAATATCCAGTGAGCAGCAGTTGTGTGGACGAAAATGCCTTGTTGATGTCAGAGGAGAATGAACGCACTGATTCGAGATGATAGAAAGTCAAAAGTAACTCAAATAACCACTCATTACAACCAAGGTATGCAGAGTACCATCTCTGAACGCACAACACGTCCAACCTTGAAGCAGATGGGCTACAGCAGCAGCAAAATACCACACTGGGTGCCACTCCTGTCATCCAAGAACAGGAAATTGGGGCTACAATTTGCAGAGGCTCACCAAAATCAGACAATAGACGACTGGAAAACGTTGCTTGGTCTGAGAAGTCTCGATTTCAGCTGCGACACTCAGATGGTAGTCAGAATCTGGTATGGATCAATGGTTCAGGCTGATGGTGTGGGAGATAGTATCAATTGAGGTGTGTGTGTGTGTGTGTGTGTGTGTGTGTGTGTGTGTGTGTGTGTGTGTGTGTAAATGGTATCGGTGCATCCCTAGTAAATGTTGCATCATGAGAAAAATCCACAAAATGGAAATGGTTTAGGATGCTACTAGAGATTACTTTCAGAAACGATTAGTTGGTGGATTGTTATTTTTAGATTACAATTTATTCGTCAGGTAAAAAAAAAAACATTTGTTTTTATTTACTTAAAAGGAACACTATGAAAGGGGGGGGGGGAATCAATCCCCTACCTCCCTTTTTCTCTTCAGCAAATTGTAACTGTAAGTAGCGTTCATACGTACATATGCAAATTGAGTAACTTGCGTACTTATCGCACACAAAGAATGCGAGGGGCTGGTCAGAGTGATTGCTTGATGCTTTGTGTGGAGTTCAAGTCCATGTCTGCCTTCTCCCCAAACGAACACTGCTACAAGCACTCAGACATGATGAGGTCAGCATGAAAGTGGAGGCTCTGGGCACAGCCTGACGCCTTAATAAACTAAACTAAAGTGGTCAGGGTGCGTAGTGTCGCTTTAACATAATTTAATGAACAAACTGAGTGGGGGGAGGGACCGAGTTTGGGCAAGGGACATGACCCAAGTTTGAGCAGGAATGATTTTGGACAAGAGACCGAACCTCAGTGTGGGGAGTTTGGGGGAAAGGAGAGAGGGAGGCAGGAAGGGTGGGGTGGCAGCACAGGACTCCAGCTCAAATGAAGGATAAAACACTCGCGATAAAGCTCCTCCACCCAGTGGCAGTACCCCAGGGTCTGTGCTATTGTTCAACTACTGTGGTCAACTAAATAAAAACTAACTGGTTATGTCTGACATAACCTTAGAACGAATTCATAGCGCACAAAGCAAAACACCCAGCACGTCTTCTCCAGTCAGCTCCGAAGTAGTGTCTGAAGTTATTAAAGTTTAACACATTCTAACTCTATAAACAGTGCATGCTGTACATAGACCAATTATTAAATTGATGAGAACAGTTGACAACCATTTTCATTATCGAATAATTGTCGATTAGTTGTTACCTCCCTAGAAACAGGAGATAAAAAACTAATTTTATTTTTTCTTTTACATGCAATTAATTCAAACAAAAGAGAAAAAAAGAGAAAAAAAACAGAAGCATGTTTTTGAAAAGGTGGTTTTGATTGTAATGCACAAGTAATCTAGTTACAGTTTATGTATGTGGTAGTGTCCCTTTAAGTGATTGGAAAGCCTATTGTGCATAGATTATAGCAGAACAATTATGAATGATAACTGAAAAGATAAACAGCTTGTATGAATCAAGATTATAGTCACCTGGGTCACAGAATCAATGTCCTGTTTAATTGGGATCTGGTTAACCATATAACGCACAGCGTCACACTCATAATCTTCCTCCATCTTGGTGCAGGGCCCTCCTGGGCCTTCCACAGTAGACATTGTGACCTTCACAGACGTTCTAAAATCAAGGTGGAGAAATTGAGTTATTGCACTGGGGTGGAAAATGCTACATGCACTCCACTTCTAAACAAGTCCAACAACAATAGGGTTAAACAAGAAATCCAATCTCACTGGTGGGAACAACGGTTTAGAGGCTCCCTCTGGTTTGAAAGCCATTAAATTACCAACATCTCATTTGTTTCGGTGATTTGACCTTAATACCATAACCAGGAGTCTAATTGTCCTCCACCTAATAAACTGTAATAAAATACAAACCTGGTACAAAAATAAATCTACAAATACAGTGGTTAGTAGAGCATTTCATTGGTCCTGAATTGGTCAGTTTACAAATTAGCACAGAAATACTGTAACCATGTTCTTGAACCCAGGACATACTTGAAAACGAGATAAATCTCAATGTATCCTTCCTGGTAAAATCCTTTATAAATAAATCCACTGTATAGATGGGGTGGTTATGTGTAACTTTTGTATTTATTTATGAAATTGGTTCAAGTCTTCCGACAAGGGGCCATATTCCACACGTGACAATAAGATAACTACAGGTGACAATAAACTTAACGTCTCCTGTAGATCTCTTATAACCAGGAATTGCAATTCCACTCTTGCTGTAAGCACGGCTTGCAGTTTAAGCATTTCACGGAGAGATGCCATCTCCTCAAAACTGGTGTTAAGTGATTTTACATTTGCAAAATCACTTAATACTCTGACCTACTCCACCCTGCCCCTAAAATCGCATACTCATCTCTCATCCCGCAGTGGAGAGGACAGCTCGTCGATCCTGCCGCTATCTCTCACAGGAACAGTGATACTGGTGACAAATAGTTCCTAGTCTCCCTCCATGGCGCTGCGAGAGCGAGCACTTGGCCTGAATGCAAAGGGCTCAATGAAGGCCTATAGACTCTAGGAGCGGATACTCACAGCAGCACTGCTGCCGGTATCAGGCAGCACAGTACTTTGGTCCGTGGCTAGGTGCCAACACAGAGTCTACCCTGAAATAGGTACACTAAAATGGAGTTGGTAAGGATAAACTACAGTCACAAACGTTCTTACTTACCGTCTCAGTTTAACAGACAACTGTGAAATAGGGTCTAAAATGTGTGGTTCGGCACTGCAAACAGTATATTTGTGTAGGTAAATGATAAGACACTCCAAAATGTATATGATATAGACTAGCAATTATGTTCTGATGTAACATGTGAGAATTGTACCTACAAAGAAGCATGGATCATAGTTAAAGGGCCATTATACTAAAATAATCTGTAATAATAGGTAAATAGTAATGCTTTGGAACTTTAATGTAATTTTAAGTCATGCTGGAGTTCAAGCTCATTTCTGCTTGAGCGCGTCATCTTTCATAATTATAGTTATTTAGGTACAAGAATTGGCATTATCTGTTGTGCTGCACAATGTGGCAAATAATAACAGAAATAAATGGTGTAATTTACATAAAGGCTTAGCTTTTTTCTATACAAATGTTTTCTGAGAACGTTTAGGAGTGGCAACGCTCTTTAACAAAACAAATCTTTGTGATATTATGTAGACGGAATTTTGAAAAGGAAAAAAAAACAAAAACACTTTTTTTAAGCAAATAAATTCTCTTTCCCTTGCAACATTTCATCCCAGAGATACAACATAATTTGAAACCATGCCAGCTGGAGTAACAAAAAAACAGAATAATTGCCTACTGCTCTTGGCGTGTAACTGAATCAGCTAAAATAAACAAAAATTAAGAGTGGGGGAAAAATGAATGGATTTGGGTATAAAGAATGTGATTAATTGTTTATACAGGATTTAAATAAATAAAAGCAGAATATATATAAAAGATAGAATTCTAGGATATTTTGATAAAAGAAAAAGGTACAGTAATTCTATTACTACAGCAGCGATGTTGAACATCGTCACCCCAGATGTTTTGAAACTACATATCCCATGATGCTCCAATAGTTTTGTTCCTGGTTCTGCATGATGGAACATCTAGTTCCGAAACCTCTGGAGTGCCAAGGTTCAAAATAAGGCTAGACAAATATATATATATTTTTTTTATTATTATTTTTTTACCAATACAGATTATCGGAGCCTTTCCGGCTGATAGCAGATATCTGGTGGAGATATTCTGTAAATTTAACGTTGCTGGGAAAAGAAAATGATATGTCAATAACTGAATATGTTTAAGAACGTTGCAAACATTGCACCATGTCCATTTCATCTATTCAATTGAATATAAAAGATCTTTATTTAAGCTTTTATTTTTTACAAAAAAACAATCATGTCTAGACTCTGGCCTTTGCAAAGATACGTCATATGACCCTGTATGTAAGCGGTCAGCCCTCCAGAGGTTTTGGAACTACATCTCCCATGATATGGAGCGGCTCATTAGGCTCTTAGAGCCTCATGGGAAATGTAGTCCCAAAACATTTGGACAGCCAAGGTTACTGATCCCAGGTGAAGTATATTGGTACCAGAAACACAGGGGACCAATAGACCCCTGCATAGGGACTTCCCTGCCAGATAGGAAGGAAGCTCCATTTCTGTTGTCATCACGCCTATGAACATTACAATCAGTGAGCTGGGGAAGTCCTACAGCAAGAGTTGCCATCTGATGTGGGAGAAGCCCAAAATCAGTGCCGGATCAGCACCGATCTACGTACCTTCATGTGTCGCGGCTGCAGTGAGCCAACTTGTCCAATTATCGGCAAATAAAAAGGTAGATAGCAATATCAGTAATTTTGTGAATATCAGCCATCGATAATTGACAAAGCCAATACTCAGTCTATCCATATTTCAAAAACATGTTAAACTGTCTGTAAACATACTTTAAATATCTACCATAATGTTCACAGAGCAGAATGTGGCCTGAAAAAGGTGAAAATGTGGAGTAAAGAAATGGTCCAGCAGCTCATAGTCTCTGTTATGGTCATTGTGTATACATTTGCCTACAAATTCACTATGGGTTCTGGTAACGAATCACAGATTGATAGCAGATAAGGCAAGTGTTATTGAATAAAACAGTAAGTAGCAAAACTAAAACTAATGAAACACCAGTGTGAAGCGAGGCTAGTGAAAGCCTAAAGATACATGCTGTTCGGTACTCAATTAGGTCCTTATATCGATAGCAATAGAGATATAATACATAGCAGAACTTGGATGTTAAATCCTAAGCAGTTATTAAGGAAACTAAGTCAAATTATTGTGTTGCTCAGTCACTAGCAGTACCACTTGAAGAGAGCAGTTTGCCGTAAAAGGATTTTTCTTCACTAGCAACACATGTGAAATTAAGGGAGAGAACAGGGAAAGAAATAGGTGGAAAAATGTAAAAGAAAATCTTGAGTAAACATAACAACAGCCAAACAAAAACAAGAGACATACCCAGGCAGGAAAGCAGATTTAAACGTGACAGCCAGGCACTAGAGAAGAAAGTTCTGTATACATGAGTCCCTCTGCTCGAGTCGGTGCTAACCATGGAGAGGGATGGATATCTGATGTTAAAGACCTGCAGAACATTGCACCTTGTTAACCCCTTCACGTCTCCGCTGACTTTGACAGGTCGCAGTCTCTTCTAACATAATGGGGGTGGAAGGATGGATCCCTCCCAGAGGAGGCAAGGCAGGGAGAGGCCGCTCGGCAGGGGTAGGAGGAAGCAGAACAATGAGCGGACAAAACAACAAAGGAAATGTGACAAGGACACAATGGGGCATTGTGCAAATGTTCCGCTGCCAGGAACCTGCAGGCTTGCTCACACACACACCTAGCTATATCTCTCGCACAGACGTGCTTGCTCAGACTGTACACACCTACACAACAATTGCAGTCACAAAAACATATTAAATACCTGTCACATGCACAGACACTTCAACTGAACAAATGTCAGCAGATCAGTCTTCCCCGTTTGCAGTCGCTTAATCTGGTCATGTTTACTCTGCCTTCCCGTCTCCATGTTTTTCTCCCCCTCCCCCATTAGCAATCAGGCCTGTTCCTGCCCTCCAGGTTGCTGTGGGGACTCTGCCTTTGCCTAGCATGGCATTGTTAGAGTACAATGACTGCCCCCACCCTCACTCTGTGTGTACAGCCTCTCCCACATTCCTCACACTCAGCTGCCGGTCACCAGGGAATGGAGGGGAGCGTAGGGGACACTATAGGAGCACCTTCCATGAGAAGAGCATTTTAAAAAAGCACACAGACTTTTCTGTTCACAAAAGCTGAACTGTGACAAACATACTACAGAATATAAATAAAAATCACCAACCCAAAAAAAACATTATCTGCTGTAGCGATGTAGTGACACAGGGTTAATGTTCAGCACTTCTATCTTTATCACAACGTATGTCTAATGCTCATTCTAGAGCTTCCAGGCGCGCACACACAACACAGGAAAATCACAGCTATATTATGTGCACATGTAAACAATCCACTATGGGGGCACTTTCCAAGCTACAGATACAATTGGCTAAAAAATATCAAACACAACAATGATACAAAACACTTTGTTCATGTCCTCTAAAAGTATTTGCTCTTACTTTCCTGTCATTTTTTCCCCACATACAAAAGAAACAAGATAAAAAAAAATAAAACCTGTGAAACCGCCAACTCTAGAATGTACTTCCTGCTCTGTATTGTCAATATTTACAATTGTTTATAGCCGTTTTACAGCATGGCAAGATAAAGGCAGAACATGGTCTACTGCAGAACATCTGCAAAGACATGGAAAACATACGCGGGCTCTAAGATACATTTGGTTCTGGAGGGGGCTGGGTGAAAGTAGCTGACTGAAGGTGTATGGGAGAAGACAGGATGCACATGTAGGTCAGGGTACCTTTTGTCCTGTAGAACCCCAAAGATGCATCTGCTGTCTCCCTGAATGTCAGATGAATCCATTCAGTTATTCACTGTAAGAAGACATACATGACAGTAAAGAGGGATATGATCAGATAAAGACCCAAAGCATGAAAATAGTAAACACAAAGGAAATGACAACAAAAATTTGAAGAAATATAAAGAGAAAAAAAAGATCAGAAACCGGCAGAAACATCTTCTGGGAGAAGAGGGATATTGGAAATGAAAACAGACAAAAACAAAACTTCAGTATTTATAGATCATATCATTCACATGCATTCAAGCATGAAATAGTAGTATTGGCATTCAAACACTCTGACGGGGTGACATTATGTACACGCAACCAGGTAAGGAGACCACATCATTCATGTACACGCACCCAGGCAGAGATACCACATCATTCATGTCACCCACGAGGGTGTCTGCAATATTCAAATACATCCACTTAAGGCTGGTGTCAGACGAGCGCACTAGGTGTGCCCGTACTCACATGCCTACTGGCGTCCATTGCAACGCCTGCAACGGGGCCGGTCACACACTGTAGTGGGCGCACGAATTGCGCAAGCTATAAGCCTCCGTGCACAAAGCCTCCCCCTCAAAATGCAAGACGGGCGTTGACGAGGCTGCAAAGCGCGATCCTCCACAGGAGGATCGAGCATTGCAGCACTGAGTGCACTGACTGCGTCCAGTGAGGCGGTCAGAGGGGCGTCCATAAAGGTGGCTTTTAAAACCTCCTAAGGCTGGGCGTCTACTGGATCTGTATTCGTGCGACAACGCCATCACACAAAGTCGACCGTGTCGTCAGACCAATCCAACGTTGTCCATTGCGTCAGAATTGCGACTCCCAGCGACTTTTGAAGTCTGCTGCAGACTAGTGATCAGACCAAAAATTTTGGAAATATCGCACAAACAACTCAGACGATCAGGGAAGGAGATGGATGCTGAGAAGTTGATTAGGGGAGTTAAAAACGCTATTATATTTAAATTTCTTGATATTTAATTGTATATTTTGTGTATGGGAGATGGGTGGGACTAGCCATGTTTGAGTAGGGGACAAGGTGAATGAATTTTAGGTTGTTTATCAGCTGCACAAAGGGATTAAGGCCCGTGTCAGACGAGCGCACAGATTACGTCCGTGTTGTCACACATTTTAATGTCCGTGGTAGCATACAATTATGATCAATAGAGACCCGCACACGAAGTACGTCCGCACAGAAGTGCGGAAGCACAACGGACGCGGCAAACGGACGCAGGTTAGGCAAGAACGTAAATCCGCTAGGATGGACGCACAGAGTGCGCAACGTCCGCATAGCTTTGTGTGTGAGTGATGGAACGAGGTCAGACGGACTGCATTTATACGTCCAGCATTTTTGACAGACAAAATGGTTTTGCATTTTAATTTATTTTTCCTGCTACATCAGTCAAAAATAACGTCAGTGAAAAAAACGGACTGTGTGGCCACGACCTTGTAGTCAGTCAGAAAGTACGTCTGTTGTGCACGGACGCACAGTCCGTACAAAATGCGCTCGTCTGACCCTAGTCTAAAATTCCCACACCAAGCTAGCGCATCCAGCTCCTCCATATCCATTTTTTGCACACAAAGGACTGCAGCGTTTCCAAAGGCAGAAAGCAATATGCAATAATCTCAGAAATAAATAAACAAGAATAAACAGTTTTTTGGGTCCATAGTCGCTGATCGCAAGTCTGATGCAATGGATGACCCGCGTCAGACCAAGTCGCGCGACCGATATCGTTCCTCTTCTGACGACCAAGTCGGTTGCACAACTATGGATCCAGTGGACGTCCAGCCTAAATAGGGAATAAAGTGTCCTGGTGCAGAGTGAAAGCAAGGAGGTTTTAAAAGCCACCTTTATGGACTCTAAAAAACAGGTGCGGAGATGCAGTTCGGCTTCAAAAAAGCCTTCTTAATCCTCAGTCAGCAATCCTTAGAGATATTTTTTATACCCGTTGTTATACTTAATTGTATTTTAACTTTAATTGGCCAGTCATTATATTTGATGCTCCTATCCTTATGCGCATCGTTTGTAGCAGCAGAAGGCTCTGCATCTACTGCAAGAATGGATTCATGGCACTTCAGGATGCATGAATAAAGGACATCTAATTGTACCCTGTACCAATAAAGAAGGGGAGTGCCACCCTCTATCTGCACATAGGCACCGACTTCCCAGAGCCAGGACATATCAGGCTCTAGAGCAGTGTTTCTCAAGTGGTGTGTTGCGAGCAGGGGCGGACTGGGTCGCGGGGCAAGTGCCCCCAAGCCTCTCTAATTCCTGGGACCTGCTGATAAATATTCGCTGCTGCAGCAGGTCCCAGGCAGTGCGGCTACCTCTGAATGTTCCCAGGTGCCCGTTGCATCAGGTAAGATACTCTGTAATTGCAAGGTGGGGGGGGGGATCTGTAATGGGAAGGTGTGGGGTGGGACTCCGTGACTGGCAGCAGCTCTGTACTCCCAACACCATGAGTCACTGTGCACAATGCACATCTCAGTGAAGCAAAAGGCTGTTGGGTAAGGGGGGGGGGGCTCCCTATGTATATTTGATTGTCCTTTTGTTACTCTGGCCTTTTACCTATTTATGCAGCCTTCTTCCAGAATATCTGGTATTCTGTCCTTGTATCTATGTCTTACTCATCTCTCTCCTTTCTCCCTCTGTCACCCTCTCCCTTTTACTCTATAAATCTCTCACTCCTCTTCCTTTCCTGCCTTCCTCCTGATGTGATGATCCCTGCAGTAAGGTCAGTGGCTGGTGAGGCACTGGCTAGTATCAGAGCCAAATATACACAGGTTACATAGGTTCCGTGCTCCCCAGGAACTGGCTGCTCTCAGTGCTCCCCAGGAACTGGCTGCTCTCAGTGCTCCCCAGGAACTGGCTGCTCTCAGTGCTCCCCAGGAACTGGCTGCTCTCAGTGCTCCCCAGGAACTGGCTGCTCTCCAGTGCTCCCCAGGAACTGGCTGCTCTCAGTGCTCCCCAGGAACTGGCTGCTCTCCGTGCTCCCCAGGAACTGGCTGCTCTCCGTGCTCCCCAGGAACTGGCTGCTCTCCGTGCTCCCCAGGAACTGGCTGCTCTCCGTGCTCCCCAGGAACTGGCTGCTCTCAGTGCTCCCCAGGAACTGGCTGCTCTCAGTGCTCCCCAGGAACTGGCTGCTCTCAGTGCTCCCCAGGAACTGGCTGCTCTCAGTGCTCCCCAGGAACTGGCTGCTCTCAGTGCTCCCCAGGAACTGGCTGCTCTCAGTGCTCCCCAGGAACTGGCTGCTCTCAGTGCTCCCCAGGAACTGGCTGCTCTCAGTGCTCCCCAGGAACTGGCTGCTCTCCGTGCTCCCCAGGAACTGGCTGCTCTCCGTGCTCCCCAGGAACTGGCTGCTCTCCGTGCTCCCCAGGAACTGGCTGCTCTCCGTGCTCCCCAGGAACTGGCTGCTCTCCGTGCTCCCCAGGAACTGGCTGCTCTCCGTGCTCCCCAGGAACTGGCTGCTCTCCGTGCTCCCCAGGATCTGCATTGTCCACTCCAGGCAGCTGCACACTGCCCCATCCACCTGCAGGGAGGAGGTGCCGACACAGTGAACAGTCACACCCAGAGCACAGCCTCACACCCACTGACTGTGCGAGATGAAGACAGTCACATGACTGTCCTGTGTCAATCAATGCATGGGAGGCCAGTCACCCATGGAGGCATTTTTTGAATGGCTTGGACCAATGGTGCTTTTCCATTGGTCTAAGCTATTCCATTTTTCTTCAGTCTGTCCGAGGCACTGCAGAGCGTAGATTCAAGAAGTACGTGGCGCCAAACGTGTGCTGCAGACCTCAATCTCTTGGCCTGCTTGAGCTTATGCGATTAGCGTAGTGATCAGCTACGCAAATTGCATAGGCTCAGGGGAGGGCAAACTGCTGTGAAAAAATGTGCGCAACGGCAGAGACCGACGGCGGGGGAACATGGAGCAGGTGAGTCTGTTAAGTTTTTTTATAATATTTTATTCATTCAGTAGTGATTTAAATTAGAGTTGCTTTGTCTACTATCACCCCAGACTTTGAGACACTGAGGCCCATGTCAGACGAACGCAGTGATCACGTCCATGTTGCCGCACATTTTATCGTCCGTCGTAGCATAAAATTATGATCAATAGAGACCCACACACGAAGTATGTCCGCAAAGAATTGCGGATGCACAACGCACGTGGCACCTCAATTTAGGCAAGAACGTCAAACCGCTAGGACGGACGCACAGAGTGCGCCACGTCCGCGTAGCTTTGTGTGTGAGTGATGGAACGTAGTCAGACGAACTGCATTTTTGAAATCCAGCATTTTTGACAGACAAAATGGTTTTTCATATCATGTATCAATTTTTTTCATTTTACGTATTAATTTTATTTCCCATCTACAGTCAAAAATAACATCAGTCAAAAAAAAACGTACCGTTTGGTGTCTACAGTATCATCAGTCAGAAAGTACGTCAGTTGTGCACGGACACACAGTGTGCTCAGAATGCGTTCGTCTGACATTAGCCTTATTAAGAGCAAGAAGCATCCCCAGTTTTCCAATAAGTTATACTTAGTTTATTTTGCAGCAAACACTTTCGTTTTCACTAGTTCTGTGATTACTGCACTATCCTTTTTGGAAAGAATCCCTGTTTGTTTACAAAATTGTTTAAAAAGTGCATACATTGTAGAATATTGCACACATTGTTTTGAGGAATAAATTATGTTTCAGAAATTCAATTATTTTTGGGTCGTGACTTAATGACCTAGGACAATTGTTGGTCCTGACTCAGGGTCGACAGGTTGAGAACCACTACTCTAGAGAATACGCTGAGAAGACAGGAGGATCACCCTCCAGTACCCCTTAAGCACTACTGGATTTCTTATTTATTTCTGTATTCATTTATTTTTTCTTTTTCACTCTTGGGATTCAGACACCATTATTCATTACGTTATTTCATCACCATTGTTTGGACTTTTTTTTTTTTCCCATTGTTGCATGCTCTTTATAATGATTCAAAATTGTAGCACGTATGTGATATAAGTGTCCTCACTGGTATAGCAACCTTGTGCACCGTGTCAGATGCTCTTTATTGTATTTCATTATCTCTTGGTCAAGATTTTGCAGTTTTTCTTGTACCTTAGGCCGGTGTCAGACGAGCGCACTAGGTGCACCCGTACTGATGTGCCTACCAGCGTCCATCGCAGCGTTGTGACGCTGCAACGGGGCCGGTCACATGCTGTAGCGCGCAAGCGCTACAAGAAGCGTCTGTGCACAAAGCCTCCATAGGAGGATCGAGCTTTGCAGTGCTGAACGCACTGACTGCGCTCAGCGAGGTGGCCAGACGGACGTAAAGTGGAAGGAATGTCCACTCTCACGGACGCTCCTTCCACTCTGAAGTGCGCTCGTCTCACCCCAGCCTAATTGTATCTTTGGGCAGCATTGACATATTTAGTACATACTAGATTATCCTCATAATATCAGTAATTTATCACTATCGCACATACACTGCGCCTTTATATTTATATAGATATTGGAGCCCACATAATTCAAATTCATGCATTCTTGTGGAGGATCGCATATTTCATATACATGCATTCATATGGGAAACCACTTGCACATACTTACATTCCAGTGGGACATTACTTGTATCATGGATATGCACTCAAGTGGGAGATCATTTCAGTCAGCAACCTCATGGTAGTGCAGTGTCTATTGAATATATTGGTACTTTTAAACCTTTATCTGGGACCAAGAATGATTTTACCGCTTCTGCAGTGAATGTCCAAAAACACCTCATCAAAAAGCACCTCACAGCAACTAATCTTCAAAAAAAATGCAATTCTGTGTTCTAATATCTCGGATTCATTAGCATGGACGTGCCGTACTCTTATTAGAGTGCATAGTTCTATAATGTAAATTTTCTGGTTTTCTGTAATCTATATAGAGAGTGACAAGATTTTGCAGGGGCAGCTTAAATTTAGTGAATTCAGGTCAGTTGGGAAATGCCAAATACCAACCTATAGGTGGTACGAAAGTAGACACAAATAAAATGGATGTGGAACACAAGACCAAAAGACGTTTCATTGGTGTAACCTATGACATTAACCAAACGAGATCAAGGTATGTTATACTTTACGGTCACATGTACTCAAAATTTAGAAAATGAAAATAAATAACATCTATGATGCCAATGCACAAGTTTTGCACTGTATGCTAGAAAAAAAGAAAAAGACTGTAAGACTCCTAAAAACCATGTCAGGCTTGGGTGTTACCATTTGGCACTGTATATACAATGTCCAGGTAGTAAATGACCGCTTTGAGCTTTAATTGCTGAAGTCACAAAGCTCTAAATGCACAATTTAAACCATCATTATGGACTGGGCTGTAATAATCACTGATTGGTCACTTTGACCCAGTACGCCCTAATAAGTGTAACACTGTGATTCATATTGTTGCAAACTATGTGTTAAAAGGTGTGGCAAGATTAAAAATAAAATGATAAAAATGCCTTTTGGCTCTAATGCACATACGTACAGTCATACATATCTATAGATTGTATGCCATAGCATCTATGCAACACAATTTTGAAAAATAAAAATTCCGTTTATCCATCAATAGTTCTATAGGGCATCTGTGCATTGACCTGTTGCTTTATAAACAAAATAATACATTTTAGAATTTGAATGCGTCAACGCACCCTCTAAAGGAGGTGGATAATATGTTTTATACAACTTCATCTTTACTAGAGAAAAAAATGATATTATACACACACCTATAAAAAAAATATACTGTAGACATTACATAATTTTTAGAATGAATATAAAGCATTGATATGTATAATTCACCTTTTCGATGACAAAAAATTCATAATATAAAATACGAGTTGTAGGAATACAGTGTAAAAACACAGCATTTGTATATTGCAACAGAGCCGATCTCACAATATGACTGAAATTCTGAAAATGTGGCTTTCCCGCTCATGAATTCCAAAAAGACAAAAAAATATGAATTAAAAGGTCATGGTGCTTAATTTAGTAACAAAATATACTCCATGGAATTTACACAATATGAAAAAAAAACCATCAACAATAGAGGTTGGTAAAACAGAACATTCAGGGAGTCTAGACTAATTAAAGTGTGAAAGCAGCTTGTGGATCCGACAATCGGATTGCCATTCTGATTAGCTAGCTATAGGATTCTCCTCTTTTTGTAGTAATTGAAAATTACTATTTTTCTTCTCGTTTTAGATCAGCAAGAACAGATAAGAAAAGTTGAACCAGATGGACTTCAACCCTCCCCAACATATATTTTTTTCATAACGCATCTCTTTGTGCAACGCTATGGGGAATTAACATACAAAAAGGGCCCATAAATTAATACACAGATCACAAAATATAGCAGTACGTAGTGATACCTTTTTTATTGGACTAACGTTACATTTAAAAGACAAGCTGTCGAGAGTATAACATTCTTCAAGTCTACACTCTCGAAAGCTTGTCTTTTAAATGTAATGTTAGTCCAATAAAAAAGGTATCACTACGTACTGCTAGACTCGAGATTTTGGCATCTGGATTAACACGAGCGATATGTATTACACACACAAAAAAAAAATCATAAAATACACCACCAGAATCAGTTGTGAAATTTTACACTACTAAAAACCTGTATTACGCAGAATACAAAATGACAAACGTTGTGGGCAATATTCCAAAATTGGGGCCAACTTAACCAGAGCTGTTGTAAACTTAACAACTCCATAGACTATAATGCCTGTGGTAAATTTACAACAGCTCTGGTTAAGTTAGGACGAACTATGGTATAGAGCCCAATGTTATTTACTTCTTTAAATCCTAGAGTCCAGACAAATTTCTAAAGGGAGGAAAAAATATGGAATTAAATATGAAGGTATGGACAATCTGTATTCAAAATTTAGACAAAACCAATCGCGTAGGAGATGAAAATCTGTAGTAATAATAATTATAAACTAGCCATCGAACTTGAAAAAGGCCACTGTCTTATTTGGAAATCTTATTCTTAAATACAAGAGACATGCACTGGTAAGTATAGGGTTTTAGAGCAAATTATAGAAGCGTAACAGTATTTTACGTGGCTTTCTTCTAAGACACAAAAAACAAACAAGTTATCCTATTTATCTTGTTACTAGATCACCAAATTTAAAGAATAGTTGAGCTGGCAAAACAGCACATTTGTGGCTCCTTTACCGTTTAAGTATTTTAACTCAAATGTGGCAATTTCAAAATAGACATATTTACTGTTTGGAGCAAACCCCTCATCCTCAGGTAGATAGGAGTTATTTGGGGGTTTGTGTTTTTTAATCTTTTAAAACAGAAGGCGAATTTAAGCAGAGTTTTCACAATTCCTGTAAAGAGTAATATAATTTTAATATAGGCACACTTTGTTCATTTTAGCCTAAACTTTGCAAATTCTATTCAATGCACTGTATAGTGAAGATAGTATGTATTTACAATGTATAATTCTGCCCGTCTGCCAACCATCTCGGGGAGTCTGGAAAAAATAACTGACACACACACCATATATTTATACACACACTGGTATGTATATATGTGTATGCATTTTGCAAATTTTAGCAAAAGTACTTTTGTATATTGCTCATTTTATAGGTCTCTCCGACCCATTGGCACTGCAGAATGTGTTGGAGATAAATAATTGTAACAATATCTACATATTTCAAGAAACACACAAATAATCCAACTAACATCACTTTTCTTATGTAGTTGCAGTATTTTCTTAATTTGGTATACCAGGCAAAGTTCGAAGCACTCTTTAAATACAGTATCCCCAGACAGCTTACCCTACAGATTCAATTGGTGCCTCTTCATCACATCTGACAGGTTAGAGGTATAGGTATTGCTTATCCAAACTAGAGAATTACAAGACAAATTGTGGGTTGTTTTTTTTAATTGCCCCCTCCCTCCTTTTGCATTTTCAGTAAATCATTGCAAAAGGGTCCTTATCTACCATCAGCATTGAAAGCCTCAACTTTATTTTGCTATTATCAGTGATTCCTGTCATATTCATAAAGTAAGATAGGGGATAGAAGTATAGCGTAATGAGTTATCCCACCCATGATCTCAGTACACCTGGCAGAGTGTATGGGGATCTTAGCACAGTTCTGATTATATCTATAATTTTTATTATACATATATTTTTTTCCTAACCAGAGATTGTACTCTTGGTAAAATTCTGCATCTTACTGATAACCACGCTTTCTTTGAAGTGTTTTAAATAGCTCCTGTAACATCGTTGCATAATCAACAACACACTGCAGTATCTGATTTATATCTTCACAAATACATTATAGCTGCATAATAACACTGTGTGCTTGGTTCAATTTTTCCTCTGTTCCTGCGTGCGATTCGGAGGAAAATTGGGGGGAAAAAAGCCATTTTGAGGAGACTTCTATGTTTGGATCACGAGAAAAATTTAACCTATCTATGAATATTCTGCTATTACAACTTCTTTTAAAGATATCCACTGAATTAACACAGAAAACCAACTCTAAGCAGAGAATCACATAGTTATTGTTCTTACTATGCCATACCCTGTCCTTAGAGGTAGGTAAAATCTCCTCTTTTAAAGTCTTTTCAAGCAATGAAAGTTATAGAATTTGTTAGAAAAAGAAAACCCCAAAAACAATGCACTGAGTGGGTGGTAGACAGAACTTACAGTGTGAGATAGAGATATATATATATAGTCACGAGTATAGAAGTACGTATTGATACCTTTTTTTATTCGACTAAGGCTAGGGTCAGACGAAAGCAGTATTAACGTGCGTTTAGACGCACGAAATCACGGCCGTGCTAGCAGCAAATGACGTCCAATGCCAGGGAACACACGAAGTACGGCCGCACGAAAGTTCGTCCGCGCAACGCAAGTGGCAAACGAACGCATTTTTTCTAGAACGTCAAACCGCTAGTACGGACGTACAGAGTGCACTGCGTCCGCTAGAGGCGTGTGTGCGTGATTGGGAGACGTCAGACGCTGCTAATGTCCGGCCAACATAACGTCCAGACACAAAAAGTGTTTTATTGATGATCCGTACAAAATCACGGCCGAAAAGGCGCATCGTATGACCGCTATCGCGTATTCCGTGAAAAAATGCGTCCATTCGTTCGAACGCACTTTTTCACAGACAACGCGAAAAATGCGTTAGTCTGACCCTAGCCTAACATATAACATTTAGGCTAGGGTCAGACGAACGCATTTTCGCGTTGTCTGTGAAAAAGTGCGTTCGAACGAATGGACGTATTTTTTCACGGAGTACGCGATAGCGGTCATACGATGCGCATTTGCATCCGTGATTTTGTACGGATCATCAATAAAACACTTTGTGCATCTGGACGTTATGTTGGCCGGACATTAGCAGTGTCTGACATCTCCAATTCACACACACACGCCGCTAGCGGACGCAGCGCACTCTGTACAACCGTACTAGAGGTTTTACGTTCTCGACAAAATGCGTTCGTTTTCCACTTGCGTTGCGCAGCCGGACTTTTGTGCGACCGTACTTCGTATATTGGCCGTCATTGCCTGGCACTTGCTGCTAGTGCGGCCGTGATTAAGTGCAGCTGCACGCGCGTTCGCACTGCGCTCGTCTGACCCTAGCCTTAAAGCGACAAGCTTTCAAGAGTATACCTCTCTTCAAGTCTAGAAGCGCAGTATAGTGTCCAGACCTGAAGAAGAGTGTTATTCTCTCGAAAGCTTGTCTTTTAAATGTAACGATAGTCCAATAAAAAAGGCATCACTATGTACTGCTATACTCGTGATTTTGGCATTTGGACTAACACGATAGATATATATATACATACATACATACCGGCTGGGTGGAGTATTGGTAACATCACTGACTGCTCTATAACCGTGGAAACCCCAGCAAGAGCACCTCTTCAGTAAGTGTCCTTGGGCAAGACACCTAACAGTACATACTCGTCACCCAGGACATACTTGAGAAATCTCAATGTATCCTTCCTGATAAAATACTTTCTCAAAATAAAAATATATAAATATATAGCTCACATGGCACTCCTGGGACTTTTCAGCAAACAAAAACACCTTTATAAAGCAATGGAGCTTGTAAATATCAAGCAGGGAAAAAAGTCTCTCAAAGCATTAAATACATAATGAAACGCGTTTGAAACTCCAGTTAGTCTAGTTTGTCATCATCATACTGTGTCCATTTAGTCTAAAGAGAGCACAATTTCCAGATAAACCGGCCAAGGAAGAGCAGAAAGAAGACCTGTGCAGACAAGAATTACAAATAGGACATACTTCTCGTGTCCATATTTTTGGTCCACATCGGTCTGTCCCCGTTATTCTATGTGTTTCAGGACGATAAGGCTAATGTCAGATGAACGCACTCTGAGTGCGTGCATAACGGACGGAGGTACTGACGGAAGATACTGTAGACACCACAGTCCGTTTTTTTTTTTTTAACGGATGTAGAAAAAAAAGGAAAAAGGAAATATGGGAATCAAAATTAATTAAAATTAAATGAAAGGTACAGTCAGCCAGACCAAAAAAAACCCAAAAACAAACAAACTTCTATGCATCAACATGGACGTTGCAAATGCGCTGCGTCTGATGTAGCATCATCACACACACAGGCTGCTACGCGGACGTGGCGCACTCTGGCCATCCGTCGTAGCGCTTTTATTGCGAGGCCTAAATTTTATATCCTACTGCAACATTGGTATGGTCAAATACTACCAGCCCACATACCATATGGAGTTCTTCTTTAATCATTTGCAATAATTGTATGTTTGGGAATTTTAGAATGCTTGTAATTATGTCATAATGATGTGTAATTTCAAAATGGCAACACTGCACCATTACTGCCGTCATACTTACCCGCCAGGTGTTTCCTTGCTCCAGCTCAGTTGGTGTTGATTCCATTGCCATCCCTTCACATTTACTTAAGTAGCCATTCCAGTGAACAGATCCCCAAGCAGAGCTCATGTTCTGCGTGACGCAGATGCACTGGCTTTACTGCCAGCACATTGACTAGTAGGCCAGTTCTTGCTCGCCTGTCAGGAAAATATCAATAAGGCAGCCCTGATAGCATTTCAGATATAAATACCCAGGTTTCCACCAAGATGGCGACGCCATAAGAACAAGTACCACAGGAGCCTTTTAAAACTGACATTTCAGTTTATGCAAGTCATGAAGACGCTGGAAGAAGATTTATGTAAAAAAATATATAAAAAAGGTAGAGATGCATAATTGTTTTCCTTTTATATACGTTCTCAATAAAGGTGATCTTGACAAGGTCTCCTTGCTGACTTGATAGTACAACTAAGGTTTCTTAGCCATAAGTTCCAAAACGATCCTGTTTGTTTCTACGGTTACAGAATATTTTATGCCTTTTGACTATGCGGATTAAACAACTATTATTATTGACAGAGACATAAATAGTCCATGTATAATACGCAGTGGCGTCACTAGGGTTGGTGTCACCCGGTGCGGTAATTTATGGTGTCACCCCCCCCTGAGTTTTACGGGATTTTTAACTACTTCTACTCATAAGTCAGTACTCCCATATAACACTGAATGCTCATAATACACGGCGCACATTACTGTGGGTTTTATTGCTGTGGAGCTCTGTGATACGCTCATACACAAATTTTGGCAAACTGACAGCAAGTACGGTGCCTGTTCGAAGGCAGTGAAAGTCCCCATAGAGAAGTAATGGTTAATCTGTTCAGAGACACCGAACGGCAAAGAAATGTCCTGATGTTCAGTGTTTTCATTTGGCAGGTTTATTCAGGGCGAACGAACACTAAACAGGGTTATTCAAAGAGCTCCGAATCGGGGCCAAAAAGGTAACCGAACGCTGAAATTCAACATGCGGTTACCTTTCCTGGCCATTCGGCTATTCAGAGAGCAGGCAATTCGCCAAATCCTAGCGAATTGCCTGCACATACGGTGCTTGTACGGTGCCTGTTCGAGGGCAGTGAATCCCCATAGAGAAACAATGCTTCGGCTATTGAGAGAGCAAAACTCAGCAGTGAAAAGTTGCCGAATTGCCCTGCCATTCGGTGGTTTAATTCGCCAGGTTTATTCAGGCGAATCCCATAGGCTTCAATGTTAAAAATATTCCCGTTTTAATTCAATATCTAATAAACCGTTCATTAGAATATTCTGCAGTAAAAAGTCTCTTTAGTTTTAGATTTTTTAGGACCTTTTAAGCATTTTGCAAACATTTTTTCCCGTTTTTTCTTTTTTTCTGTAACAACCCTTTTTATTATCATTCCTTGGACCTCATGTAAATTTCAGACATTTTCGCTCAGTAGTTTGTTTGCAAACAGTGTTTCACTTTTCAAACATTCAAGTGGACTGTTTTTTTTTTTCTTCACCTCCTTCGTCTGCGGTGTCGGGTTTTTCCGGCGGATGCTCTGCGCGGTGATCGGCTCCTGCTCGGGTTTCTCTGGCGTCTTCGGCAGGTTAATCCAGATGTTTTTGCGGGTTTCGGTGTGCATTCGCCCTCGTTTTATGGTGAGTTTCCGGCAGGTTTGTGGCGACTGTTCCCTGCATTACGGCGGCCCTGTGGTGCTTGCTGAATACACCGCAGGGTTGCCGAAATGGGAACGCCAAATCGCACCAAATTGAAGTGAACGAAAAGTCACAGAACGTGCGGTGGCTTTTCGATTCTCTTTGAATAACTCTGCATAGGTGTCAATGTTAAAAATATTCCTGTTTTTATCCAATATCTAATAAACCGTTTATTCCTTTAATCCATAGTAAAAAATCTATTTATTGATTTTATTTTTGCAGCACCCCCCGAGCGACACCCCTGAAAATACGCACAAGTCAAATGACTTCATTCACACCTTTATATCGCTTGCTCTATAAATGCAATGCTAAAGCTTCTATTATACATGGAGTAGCAAGCCTATGACCCATTCAAACCAGGACATGTTAAAAAACAAAATAGGTGCTCTTTCCCAGATAGATGCAAACAGTGACCAGAAAAAATGAAAAAAGGACCTGTAGATCTCAAGCTTGTCCCCTCCAATGGACGTTCAGAGAGTAAAATGGAAAATGTATCGAGATCTAAAACAGGACAATATGAAATAGAAGGATCATAGCGTAATATGTAAAAACAATATTGTATCATGACACGCCCCCTGTAGAAACGCACTCACAGGATAAAAGAGAAATCAGCGCATATCATAAATTACTCATCCCAAAGATGTATAGGAAGGCTCAGGATCTCGTCATCCACAGAAGATTTCCACCTGGATCGCTGTCAACAGGTTCTGCAATCACTCCAAAACAAAGGGAGTCCAGTCGCCAACAGTAGAAAAAAGATAATTTATTCATAAAATTCCGACGCGTTTCGTTGGTGTTAATTCCAACTTCATCAGGGAAAAATATCATATTTGTGCATACTGTGCATCATATTGCCCCATTGATAGTCACCAACGCGTGCGTCTTTGGTTTGAATCCAAAAACACGTAAAAGATCCTCTTCTTTTACCTCAGCTACGGCCTTAATAACATCATTGGAACTTTCAATAACTCAGCAGCCAGGTGATGCAGGCTAATTTTACAAAACACCAAGATGACCGCATTTTATTTTTTCTTGTTGTCTATTTAAGCTGTGAATCTGAATATCAATTAAATGCCTAATCTATATTCAACACATTGTGTTGTGGCAAGGGATTAAAATTCATACTGCCACAGGCTAGTTGGGAGACAACGAAGAAGCATACAAACAAAATTTATATGTATTATAATTAAACATCAGTAAAGAATGCCCATTCACACAAAAAGCAAACCAATTAAAAAGCAATCATAAAAAAGGTCTGTCTCAAGGATTCTAGAAGATTCCATTAAGTACATTTTAGAGGCATAATTGTGACATTCTAGGTAAATTCAAATTTATTTTATTCAAATAAAAAGAAAATACATATAAAAAAGTTACGTCATTGGCTAAGGTCACAGTTGGGCGATTAAGGCTAGGGTCAGACGAACGCAGTCTGAGCGCACTCTGCGTGTGGGCACAACGGACGGACGTTCTGACGGAAGATACTGGAGACACCACACGGTCTGTTTTTTATGAAGGACGTAGAAAAAAGGAATTATTGGAAACAAAATTAGTATGAAAAATGATCTGAAAACGCATTTTGTGCGTCAAGGTGCTGGACGTCGCAAATGCGCTGCGTCTGACGTCTCATCATGCACACAGAATGCTACGCGGACGTGGCGCACTCTGAGCGTCAGTGGCGCACTCTGCGCGTCAGTGTTAATAGTTTTATGTTCTTGCCTAACTTGCGTCCGTTTGCCACATGTGTTGTGCATGCGCAGTTCGGTGCGGACGCACATGCAGGGTTATTCAAAGAGAATCGAAAAGTCACCGCACGTTCGGTGACTTTTCGTTCAATTCGGTGCAAATCAGCTTTCCCATTTCAGCCACCCTGCGGTGTATTCAGCAAGCCCCACAGGGCTGTCGAAGTGCAGGGAAAAGCTGCTGAAAACCTGGCAAAAACCCGGCGAATGCACGCCGAAAACCCGTAAAAACATCTGGATTAACCCAAAGACGCCGGAAAAACCCGTGCAGGAGCCGATCACACACAGCGCAGCCTCCGGAAAAAGCCGACACCGCAGAAGAGTGAAGTGAATAAATTAGGAAAACAGTTTGCATGAATGATTGAAAAGTGAGACGCTGTTTGCAAAGAAACTACTGAGCGAAAATGTCTGAAATTTACATATCAGGCGCAGGGAATGATAATAAAAAGGGCTGTTACAGAAAAAAATAAGTAAACTTTAAAAGAAAAAAAAAAGAAAATAAAAATCGGACTTAAAGGAAAAAAAAAAAGCTTAAAATATCCTAAAAAAAAAATCTATAGATAAAGAGACTCTTTACTGCAGAATTTTATAATGAACGGTTTATTAGATATTTAATTAAAGCGGGAATATTTAGGCCTATGGGATTCTCCTGAATAAACTTGCCGAATGGCAGGGTATTTCGGGAACCTTTCACTGCTGGTTTGTGTTCTCTGAATAGCCGAAGCAGTGCTTTTTTATGGCGATTTAACTGTCCTCGAACAGGCACCGAATGTGCAGGCAATTCGCCAGGATTTGGCGTATTGCCTGCTCTCTGAATAGCCGAATGGCCAAGAAAGGTAACCGAACGCTGATTTTCAGCATTCGGTTACCTTTCTCCAGCCATTCGGATCTCTTTGAATAACCATGTTAGTGTGTGGGTCTCTATTGCTCATGACTATGCTACGACAGACGTTAAACTGTGCGGCAACACAGACGTGATGACTGCGTTCGTCTGACACGGGCCTAAGATTGAAATGCAAGTAACAGGACTCCCCTTGTATGGATTTATACACAGTCATGGAGGACTCCATGTTAAATGCATTTTATATATAGACAGTGACACACACACTTCATTATCAAGTTTAAATAGAAGGTAAAGCATAATACTACTTTGACTTCCCCTGTTTATTTTGGAAACGCGCTGCAATACGCCCCAAAGAAGCTCCTGTACTTCTTAGGGGGTAGGACGTTTTGCAGCGCGTTCCTACGTGCTGTAAAACGCCCAGGTGTGAACGGGCCCCATAGCAAATCATGGGATTTCCGTGTTTAGGCTTTTACAGTGCACAGGAACGCGCTGTAAAACGCCCAGGTGTGAATGGGGCCTTAAAGAAGCACAAGAGATGGATACATGGTAAAGACAAGATGAACAGACATTTCTATCAAATAATGAAACTTTCAAGACTAGCAGCTACTCCACCTGAAGTGCCCCTCACAAAACATAAAGGGATACTCTATTGAAAAATAGAGGTCCTTTTTTTTTTTACCCTCAGGCTGCCGATAGCCTCTGCCCAATTATTTTCTTCTTTTTTTATTTGTGTGTAATTTTACTTCTCTTTTCTCGATGGCCGTGCATAGCTCCTCCTCTTCAGCTCAGTGAATACAAAATCCGGAAGGCCCTGAAGCTTTCCTACCCAATTTGCGCTCCTATGCATCCTGTGTAACATAGGAACTGCAAATTGCGCACCGCTACAGGACTCGTGCAGTTTATGTACGCAAGCTCTGTAGTGCATGCACAGATCCGATACGTTGACTACCTTTCTGAGACCGCTTGCTACAGTGGGTGGTCTTAGAAAGGGTGATGTCGGCATGCTCTCTGCGTACTGAAGTCACCAGTGACCGATAGGTGACCGGGAAATTCAAAATCCTGGCTGGAGGTGACACTGGGTGGGGTGTTGAGAACTCCTCCATTTCACCTGGCGTTTCTGCCAAATCAGGGCGGGGGGTCCAAACATCCTGATCAGTTTTATAAAATTAAATGGTCAGAATGAGTAGCGTGTCCCTTTAATCATGTGTGAATTGTAGCTGAAAATACAGAATATGTTAGTTTTCAGCCAAATTGAGATTTTAAATTATAGGATTAGGTTGAGTGGTAGCAAACCATACACACGCAAACAGGCTCAGTCACCAGCAATTTTTTTTCTTAAAGAACTTAAATAATTTCTCCATGTTTTGGACAAAAGCAAATGTCCAATGACATTCAGATTCAGACCAAAATTTTACTAGAATTAATAGTAATTTTGACATTCATCAAAATACCAGATCATTCCACCAGTGTTTCATTTGTGAGATTAGATTACGAAGTAAAAAATAAGAAAATATGTATTTGCGTCACTAAATTGGAATGTCTGTCATAAACGACAAAGGGGGCTTCAGACAGCATTACCCTCGCATCCCACTCATCCAGATTTCTAACATCAAGAACACTAGTGTGAAATGACCAGGCACTTTCGATTAATGGTCACGCTTTTGCTCATGATATGATTAATAGGGGACAAATAGCCAGAGTCGACTGAATAACAGGGATCCTGAGGTAGCATTTAAAATAGTATCGCTAGATTTTATTCACCATATTTCTTACTTCTCAATGTACTTTCATATTCATTTTCAGCCTTATCTGGGGCCAATTACAGGAAACTAAAAGCTTGTTTTCTGCAGTTAGAAAAGTGCTACTTAAAATAAATGTTTGCCTTGGAAATGCCAAGAGTTCTTTTCTTCTTTGCACTAGTATGGATGTACCTTCAAAATAAAAAAATGGGAATTCCATGAAAATTCCAATAACCTTCAAAATGTCTGGGCATAAGGAGTTCAGTCATAAGATATAAAACAATTTGAAATGAAATTATTTCACATTTTCATAGATACAAAATATAATCATGTTTTGCTTTTACCATCATGCAAAAGACATGGCAAATAGAACGGTCGGTAAACGATCCACAGTGACAACAGTAAAAGTATAGTAACCTAGTAAAGTTCACAGGGCCACTACCACCAAAAAAGGAAGGGTGTTTATTCTGTAGATTTTATGTTGCTGATATCTTCCATGTACTTTGCTTTTCGCTTGTGTGTTAAGAAAATATTTTACTCTGTGGGTGAATCCATTTTGTGATTTTTGTGTTGTAAACTGCTCTCCCACAATAGGTTTACCTCACTTGCTCCTCGCTGTGTGGCAAAGGCCATAGAATGAAGTAAATAGGTATATCAACTACTCAAATCATAGTATTTTGTGGGATGTATTCAAAGGACATCACCAGGAGGTAGATTATAATAATTTTAAGCTTCCTGCCTTATTTCAGTCAGCGGTCAGCTTTTATCTCCATTTGCCTGGAGAAAAATAGCCTCCTGTTGCCTTATCTAAACATTTCCTCCTCCATCTCATTAACTGTTAATTCAGAGCAATAAAACTTCTGCACAGATTTTGGTAAATGTTGGATCATGGGAAAAATCCACATGGAAACAAGCGATAAAAAAAAAAAAAAAAACTACTTATTTTTCCTGTTTATATACAATTACTTCATATGTGTGCTTGGGTCTTCTCAATACCCACAAAACTGAACTGAGCGATCCTCATTAGAATACAAATAAAATTAAAATTCAATAGCCAACACAACATCATCAGTGCCATTCGCTAAACTGCTAGCTGTCAAGAATGTCTAGGACAGGGTCTGATAAATTCAGGAGCCAGGTAGCCAATAGCTCCTAGAATTCAACACATAGTTAAAGCACATCCCAACCTTTTTAAAAGCAGTGTTTTGGTAACAAACCAGACCAGGGGCTGACTGAGAAGTTTGGCAAATCAGACCTGGGCCGAGGACCCTTGCCTAGCTGGGTGCCAGGGCCCTGCAATGGCCTTGCTTGCGGCCACAGCCAGTGGATGGGACTGCTGATTGAGCTGCCATGTAGGGCCCCTATCCAGCATCTCAATCAGTGGCTCACTGAAAGCGGGGAAGAGAGTCCAGGGCTGCTAGAACAGATCGGCCGACAGGGCCTCAGGAAGGCCAAACGTGCGCCGGACAATGGATTTGCATGGGAAGGCACTTGCCCTATTTGGTCCGTGGGCCCAAGGAGTCGCCCCTAAACTAGACATGACAATAGTTAATTTTATTATATATGGAGTTACAAGGTGTGTGTGTGTACGTACGTGTGTGTATGTACACGTGTATACAACCAGGCATTCCTTTCATTGCATTTAAATCGGAAGAAGAATCAGGCTGCTGGTCTGTGTCCTGCAACCTCTTTATATATTGGTGGTTCAGATGGCAATTGCCACCTCTTACATATGAAATCTATAAGCAAGAAGAAGAAAAAAAAAACTTAACATATGTAACTATATTTAAACATGGTCTAGGACGAAATTCCAAAAACAATACTTAAAGATGACTTTGCTATTTCGGGGGCATTCCAGTACCTATTTTTGAGCAGTGCCATTTGTTATGTGTACAAGACGACATGATGTTAAGAAGGACTCATCTCATGGAAATATACATCTACCATTGTCTTTGTTCAATAAAAATCAAGTCACAGTCGAGAGACAAGTTCCTTCTACAGAACAGCAAAAGACATACTCTGGACATGGAGCCTTGAGTCACTTTTATAAAGCAAACAACATTATTGACGTAACCGAAAGTAAAAAGAACCTGAAACACACACAGAAAGCATCCTCACTTCTAATTTTCAATACTAAAGTGATTAGAATATGTATATGTAGAAAAAAAAACACTAACAAGAAGGGTTAATAAAAAAAAATATATATATTAGTGAGATTGTGTCTATAATTTTCTTCGAGTTGACGTTTGTGCACTGGTTTGCCTTTCAAAATTTTTAACATTTGCATACCACAATGCTAACTGGTTTTATTTATAAAATTTTATATTTTTCCCCATTTTCCTTTCAGTAACTATCTGCTTTGCAGAGGGTGACAAAAATCGTAATTCAATGCTAGGAAAAAAAGGAAAAGGATACACAGGAGTCTGAAACTAAAGTACTATGCAACTACACATATTTAGGAGCGAAGCAGAGCTTTATGTAGATATTTTTGCAGAATAATCCAGACACGTAGAAGTCAGAAGTCACATTTCTAGGAGCCGCTGTAGATGTAAAACCTTTATTAAAAATCGGCATAAATACACGGTTCAGGAATGCTGTAGAAACTACACAATACTGGTATATTATTTAAAGTCACTTTTTCCATTTATAGTGTTCTCTTTATTGTTATGACTATGTATAAGGATTAAAATATATTTTAAAAAAAGCTTTTAATTTCATTTTTTTTTTATATCAAATACACGCTTTCAGGATTTTTTTATAGCAGTAATTTACTGCCGGTGATTTGTCTGTATGGTTTACAACCCTCTCTGTTCACACAAACAAGATGGTGACATTTTATTGAACGCTATGATGTGTTCTCTGCAATCTTACCAAATAAATTGCTCAATTGATCGCAATCATTTTCATGAAAGAATGAAAATACAGTTTTTAATAATGTTTTGTGTGTATGACTGTGGTGTTGGCGAGAAAGATGCTGCGGCTATAGTTTGGCACGCCTGGTAAAAATTATACACTCCTGCCATTGGAGAAAGATGCCTTAACAGAAATTGCTATACATACTGTACTTACTTTATGTTCTAGATGAGGGCTAGTTATAGATTTCTGAAGAAGCGGAAGGGTGCATTGTGGAAAAAATTCTGAGGTTACATTTTTTTTTCCTTAAAAAAGGGGGGGTGTTGCCAAGATTAAAGAAATATATGTATATGTATGAAAGAAAACTTATCGTTGTTATCACTTCCGAATACCCTCAAAAATGACCCAGAGTTGGGAGTTCCTATTTTTCAGCCCAAAGAGCTTTTAATGAGCATTGCTTAATTTATAGGTTTTACGCTCATGTATCAATCAATTAAATCCTATAGGGTCAGAAAATAGCAAATTAATTTATATCTAATCTCCCTTCATTTTGTCGAAATAAATTATAACATTTATAGGAAACGTTGGATGCATAGTTAAAACAAGGCTCAAAATTTCCCCTCGCCTGCTCGCATTTGGCGAGTGGAAATTAAGTGAGGGCGAGTGGAAATGCACACGAAGGCAGCACGATAAATTATATTGCTCTGCCTATTCCAGCGGCGGACATGGTTTATTTTTTTAAGCCCGGCTGCCAACTGGAGAATCCAAGATTACCCCCTCTGATGATATTTTTGTAACTTTATTTTGAATAAAACATTTAGCAGGATAATTTCATAAAATAGTTTAAGTGGGTGTGTTTAGGGGCATCGTTAAGGGCAGGGTATGGTGAGGAGTAACTCTTAAGTCCTATCTAGTAGCTCGGGACTTGAAATTTGAGCCCTGGTTAAAAGATAGGGTACAATAGCAATTGTGCATCAAGATTTTTATTCTGAGATAGTTAACCACTTCGATGCTGAGGACGCGCTCAGCGCGTCCTCAGCATTCCCGCTGGTATGCGGAGGACGCGCTGAGCGCGTCCTCCCATTGGGGTCAGCGTTCGGCCGGGTTCCGGCCGATCGCTGGCCCCTCCGGTGCGGGCTGACATCCTGGATGTCAGCCCGGCATCCGGAACAGCAGCCGCCGGAATTTGGTGTCATCGCGGCAGCGCGATGACACCAAATTCAGGCGCCCCCCCGCATGTGCGGAGGAGGCGCCTGAAAGGGAGGGGGGGGGGAAGGTCCTTCGGACCTCTCTCCCTCCCGATCGGCGGCTCTGCGGGGGTTAACCCAGGCATCATTTGGAAGGGCACAGCCTGCCCTTCCAGATGATGCCTGGCATTAACCCCTGGGGAGCTGGATCGCGAATCGGCGCTGAAAAGCGCCGGTTCGCGATCCTTTCCCGGAGCTGGCCGACATCTTGGATGTCGGCCAAGCCTCCGGGAACTCCCCCTGAGGACTGGCGTCATCGTGCGTAGCACGATGACGCCAGTCCTGGACTTAACCCTTAACTGCCACCAACGGTGGAGATAGGGAGTTCCAATGAACTCCCTATCTCCCGATCCGTGGCAGTTAGGGGTTAAATTTTGGTATGGTTGGATCGGCCAGAGCATGGCCGTTCCAACGATACCAAACATGAAAGTGAAAAAAGTTGTAAAAATAAAAAAAAAAATTAAAAAAAAAAATAAACACTTTTTTTTATTTTTTTTGGTTTGTTAGTGTAGCAATATTGTTCCCATTTCAATTATAATGTGAACAATGATGCTGCACTAACGATTTTTGTATGCGGTGCGTTTGTTAAAAATAGTGTAATTTTCCCCAAAAAAAAATGTAACGAGACCCCATCTCTAATTTTTTTAACAAGCGCACCCCATACAAAATATAACCGCAATTGCTCGCATGTTAAAATGTGAAAAAAAAACACTTTACACATTGTAAATTATTGAAAATACATATTTTATTGCATTTTTTGTTATAATATACAGACATGACATAACGTATACATATAATAATGACATATTATGAATCTACCGAGTCTGACGGAAAGAACGATATATAATATGTCTGGGTCATATACTAAAATAAGCCTTCAAAACACGTTTAAACATGATGCGCAAAACAGGTAAAAATGACCTCAGCACAGGGGCGGGAAAAGCCTCAGCAGCGAAAGGGTTAAGAGACTAAAATAAATTTTTCATGTATTTGGTTTTCTTCCATTACAGAAATATTGCTGGGTTGAAAGGCTCCACGCTCTAGATCAGGGGTCAGCAACCTTTAAACACACCAAGTGCCATTTTTTAAACCATCAGACAACCTGGTGCCAGTGAACAACAGCGCTCCATAGTGTTAGATTTTAAATTTTGTACTCATAGTTGTACTGCCAATAGTAAGTTAAACTCATAGAATTTGACATACCCAGCAGAGCCCAGAATTTGACATAAGCCCCCCTCCCTGCATTTAATTAGTGGCCCCTGGTCAACTTATTATCTCTTTCTCACCAACCCCCCCCCCCCCCCCCAGGCACTCACCTTATTGAAGAATCCTCTATGGAAGCAGGCTGGCTCCACTGGGCTTGTTTGTGCTCTCCTGCCACTGGCACCTCGTACTCTGCAGGATATCACGTGAGGGGGCGGAGCCAATTACTGCAGCGTGCCGTGTTCCTGTTTAGGACATGGGACAGGCAGGAACGCTGCAGCTCTGCCGCGCTCACTGAGAGAGACAATCAGAAGCAGCTCAGTCCGCCCCTGTGACGTGCCAGCAGAGACAGACTCGCGTGCCGGGGTTGCCGATCCCTGCTCTAGATTAATGGTTCCCAACCCTAGTCCTCAAGTACCCCTAGCAAGGTAGGTTTGCTGATATGCGAAGAACAGCATAGGTGAGGTAATTTACTGCTCACTAATTGAATTTGCCAAAGGTAGTCCTTAAAATCTGGCCTGTTAGGAGTACTTGAGGACCAGGGTTGGGAACCATTTTAGATTAAGTCCCTTATATTGCACAATTTGAAATGGGCTCTTCATTATTAGCATACAGGCAGAATGGTCTTTTAGCCAAATGATTGCTTACGGCATCAAAGTGGAAGGAACGTCCTCGCTCACAGACGTTCCTTTTGCTCCAAAAACGCTCAAGTGACAGCAGCCTTATGTTGAATAGAAATCCAAATTTTGGCGAATCGCCTGCAAGTTCGGTGCCTGTGCGAAGACAGTGAAATCCCCCATAGAGAAGCAATGGTTACTCTATTCAAAGAACACCGAACAGCAGTAAAATGTTGCCGAAGTGCCCTGCTGTTCGGGCGTTTAATTTAGCAGGTTTATTCAGGCGAATCCCATAGGCTTCAATCTTAAAAATATTCCTGTTTCAATCCAATATCTAATAAACCATTTATTATTTTAATCTGCAGCAAAAAGTCTATTAAATTTTTTAGGCATTTTTCGTTTTTTTTTTTATATTGTTTTTTTCTAGGGATGCACCGAAACGAAAATTTCCGGCCAATACCGAAACCGAAAATTCAGGATCAGTTCGGCCGAAAACCGATAACGAAAATCAGACATGATAACCTGGGGCTGGAGGCCAGGGACTCGCTGTCACGGAATGGACCTGAGCGCTCCTTCCAGCGAGCCACGTGAGTAAAACCTCAGACAATTTTAAAGACCATTTTTTCCTTTTATATTTCGGTTGTGCGTTTAAGTGTATGGACATTTTATTTCATTTCTAGATGTGGTTTTACTGGTGTGGTTTTTATTAGAGTGTGAGGTATTAACATGTGTATGCAGGAGGGCCACACTGTATTGTAGGAGTGTGGATTCAGATGTGAAATTGTGTGATGCGTTTAAATGTATTATATTTTTCCTTGGTTGCTAGGATTGAAAGGCTGTGTTGAAATTCAATTGTATGCTAATTACTGTGTGCATTAGCTCTCTGTGCGTGTGTAGTCTGCTGATGTAAGAATGCCATTGTATGCAAATCCGATTGTCTCATTCAAGTCTGGACATGTCTGAGGGTTACCAAATGCTTTTGTGTTGTGTGTATAAATGCATCTGCCCAAACCCTTCATAAAGCAGTCCCTGTTTTAAAGTCATACAGCCTCGTCTGGTGAGTTATTTCAGGGTATATCACATTGCACCTAGAAGGCACTCAGCGGCCTTCTACATCACAGCTATCCCAGGAAAAGGAGCCTCAAGTCAGCCCAGCAGCCACCTCCACACCAACAAGAGGTCAGTAAATCAGGCTGCTCGAGACGCCGAGTGCCGAGCCACTCGGTAGTTGGGCCGGACGCCATCAAGGGGGTCAGATAGGAGCAGGACCGCAGGCGGACACCCCATTCCATCACATTGGTGGCAAGCGGTGGGATAGCTCTCTGCACCCCCGGAAGAGACCCTCATCTCAGCATGGCAGCCTACGCCAGCTGTAAACGAGACACTCTGCGAGATCTGCTGGAGAGCCGTGGAGGGACCGCGGGCTCGAAAACCAAGGATGCTCTGGTCGAAGAGCTAAAGGACATGGATCAGCGGGAGTGGGCCACGCCCGCACCCCCACCACCGACGGCACCCCAGGCACCCATCTCTGAAAATTCCTTCCAGAAGAAGGTACGGCAGCAGGCAGCGGCATACAGAGCCGCTGCGACAGAAGCCACCTTCCAGAATATTGTTCAAGAAATCGCGCAAGAGGAAGAGCGGGAGAGGGTGCGCCAGCATGAGCTACAGCTGGCAGAAATCCAATACCAGAGAGTGGAGAGCCCCAACCCCGAGAGACCAGCGGCCCGGAAGGTACCCTTCCAGGTCTTCAAGACTTTTAACGAGGCGGAGGAAGAGATCGAGAGCTTCCTCCAAGACTTTGAGCGGTCGTGCCAAATACACGAGGTTCAACATTCCGCTTGGGTCGGGATTCTGGCGTTGACCGGATGAGCTGCGGAGGCCTATCGAACCGTCCCAGATGAGGAAGCCCGGGACTACGAGCAGGTAAAGCAAACCTTACTGGCCCGCTTTGCCGTCACTCCCGAAGCCAGCCGGATGAAGTTCTGGAACTCACGCCGGCCCAACGGCACTACCCATGTGGAGTGGGCACACCGGCTGCAAAAGAGACCTGAAGACCTGGTTCGCAGGGAGCAAAGCTCAAACCGTGGAAGACATCACCCAGCTGTTCCTCCTCAAACAATTCTTCGACCACACCGCCACGGCAGTACGGGAGTGGGTGAGGGACAAGAAGCCCCAGACGGTGCAGCAAGCGGCTACCTGGGCAGATGAGTATACGGACACACGGAAACCCAATGGGGCAGAACGACCCCCACCCCTTCGACCCACCCCTCCCCCGGAGCCACCGACTCGCTGGCCCGCACCCAGACCGATAAACCGCTCCCACTCCACGGTTACCATCCGATGTTACGGGTGCGGCCAGGTGGGGCACTACCGTCAGAACTGTCCCAACCAACCTCCCCCTCCGCGGGGACCCCCCCGAGCACCACCTGCGGCCCACTGTTACCAGACCGAATCCCAGTATTGGGACCCCCAGGAAGAATGGGGGATGCTGCACGAGGCCGACCCCGTACAAGCTGCCTCGGCCGACAACCGCCAACACCACCGACAGGCGGTGTGGATCAACGGGCGGGCCGCCGAGGGCCTCCGAGACTCCGGCGCCACCATCACACTCGTGCGCCCCCACCTGATATCCAAAAAGAACCGGCTAGACCACACCGTCGCTGTCCGCGTGGCCGGAGGAAAAGTGCTTTAACTCGCTACTGCCCGAGTCCACCTGGATTGGGGGTCTGGGGAGGGATCCGTGAGGGTGGGTTTACTAGACCAACTACCGGTTGAAATCCTCCTTGGGAACGACCTGGGACGCTTGGTCTCGGCCTACGCCATGGACGCGGCAGCCCCGGTGACCACACGGCAACAGAGCCACCGGAACAACCACGGCACTCCAGTCGGAACCACAACCCAAACCCCGACCAAACGAGACCACATCCCCTCGACCTGACCACCCCCTCACGTGGAGCTCCTCGGCCACCGTCCGACACCAGACTCAGACCGACCCCACCCTAGAGAGATACCGTGACCGGGCCGGCAAGGGCCCGGAAGGCGTAAGGGACGACAGCATTGAGTGGGAGGATGGGTTACTGTATAGGTACACCGCAAGGGGGGGGCACTCGGAAGCCACAGGCTCCCCATAAGCAATTAATAGTCCCACAGGCCCCTAGACAGGAGCTCCTGAGACTGGCCCACGACATTCCCCTCGCCGGTCACCTAGGGGTGACCAAGACCTGCCACCGGTTAACCCGAGCGTTCTTTTGGCCCCGCCTTAGTGAGGATGCCCGAGAGTACTGTCGCACCTGCCCGGTTTGTCAGAACACGGGGAAAACCGGAGACCACCCGAAAGCCCCACTGCACCCCATGCCCATCATACAAGAACCCTTTAGTCGGGTGGCGGTCGACATAATTGGCCCCCTGCTTTGCCCCAGCGCCACCGGGAAGAGATATTCTCACCGTGGTGGACTACGCCACCCGATACCCCGAGGCGGTGCCCCTGTCCAACATCCAGGCTGACACCATCGCCGATGCCCTCCTACGGGTGTTCTCTCGGGTAGGATTCCCACGGGAGATTTTGTCTGATCAGGGCTCCCAGTTTACCGCTGAGCTGACCCAACAGCTCTGGCGCCTGTGCGGTGTTAAGGCGCTTCACAGCGCCCCATATCACCCTCAGATGAATGGGCTGTGAGAGCGGTTTAATGGGACCCTGAAACAGCTAATCCGAGCCTTCACCCAAGAAAGGAAGGACTGGGAAAAATACCTACCCCACTTGTTATTTGCCTACCGAGAGGTCCCCCAAGAATCGACCGGGTTCTCCCCCTTCGAATTATTGTACGGACACAGGGTTAGGGGTCCCTTAGATTTAGTCAGGGCTCAGTGGGAGGGGGGACAGGAAGCCGAAGGTCTCCCCGTCCTGAGTTACGTCCTGGAGTTCCGAGAGTGCTTGACCGAACTCACAGAATTAGTTCAGGGGAACATGCAGGCAGCCCAGGCCCAGCAGAAGGCATGGTACGACCGCTCTGCCCGCAGCCGCTCATTCCTCATGGGGCAGAAGGTCCTGGTGTTGAAACCACAGCGGCAGACTAACCTGCAGTGTCCTGGCAGGGCCCTTATCGGGTGGTAACCCAAGTGGGAGAAACCACCTATGTGGTTGTCAGCTGTACCGACACCAGGATCCAGCGGACGTTCCATGTCAACATGCTCAAGGCCTACCACGAGCGCCCAGAGACGGTGTCTGCCATCTGCGCTCCAGCCACCGAGGAGGCAGAACAGTTTCCCCTGATAAAGCTTCCCAGGATAAATAGTCAACCCTCAGGGGTAGAGCAGGTGCAGCTGGGGGAGGAGTTGGGACCCCATAAACAGGCACAGGTTAGGCAGCTGCTCCAAGACCGCCAAGAGATCTTTTCTGCCCTCCCCGGCTATACCAGCCGGGCCGTGCACCAAGTGGAAACCCCCGGCCAGAGACCCCTCCGGCAACCATCATACAGACTCCCGGAGGCAGTCCGCGAACCCATGCGGGCTGAAATCCGGGAAATGCTGGAGCTGGGGGTTATCGAGCCTTCGGCCAGTCCCTGGGCATCGCCCGTAGTCCTGGTCCCCAAAAAGGACGGTACCACCCGGTTTTGCGTTGACTACCGGAGGTTAAACGACTGCACCATCACTGACGCTTACCCCATGCCCGAGTCGACGAGCTGTTAGACCAGATCTCCCAGGGCCATTTCTTGACCACCGTGGATCTGTGCAAGGGGTACTGGCAGATTCCCCTTGCAGAGGAGGCGACCCCGAAGTCGGCCTTCATCACCCCGTTTGGCCTGTACCAATTTCGGGTCATGCCGTTCGGGATGAAGAACGCCCCGGCCACCTTTCAGCGGTTAATCGATCGCCTCCTCGATGGCCTACATGAGTTCGCTTGTGCATACCTGGACGACATAGCCATATACAGCCAGACCTGGGAGGAACACCTCCACCATCTGGGGGTGGTATTATATTAGATCGAATCAGGGACGCCAACCTGACCCTTAAACCGGAAAAATGTAAAATAGGAATGTCCGAGGTGCAGTACCTCGGCCACCGGGTGGGTTGTGGGACCCAGCGACCAGAACCCGCCAAGGTAGAAGCCATTCTAGAATGGCCCACCCCCGTGACCAAGACCCAGGTCCTCGCCTTCTTGGGCACCGCGGGGTACTACAGGAAGTTTGTCCCCCACTACAGCGACCTCGCCAAACCCCTGACAGACCTGACCAAAAAATCCCTACCCCGCCTAAGTCCTGTGGTCCCCGGAGTGTGAAACCGCCTTCCAGAAACTGAAAACTGCCCTAACCCAAGCCCCCCTCTAGGTAGCTCCGAATTATAACAAACATTTTATCATCCATACAGACGCCTCAATGTTCGGACTGGGAGCTGTGCTAAGCCAAGTGGGGGACGACGGGGGGGATCATCCGGTGGCGTACATCAGCCGCAAGCTCTTACCCCGGGAGGTGGGATACGCCACGGTGGAGAAGGAGTGTTTGGCCTTGGTCTGGGCCCGGAGGAAATTTCAGCCATATGTTTATGGGCGGTCCTTCACCGTTGTGACAGACCACAATCCACTGGTGTGGCTCAACCGGGTGGCGGGGGAAAACGTCCGTCTGTTGCAGTGGAGCCTGGCCCTCCAACCGTTTAACTTTACGATCCAGTACCGGCCCGGGCCTCAGAATGGGAATGCCGATGGACTATCGCGGCAATCTGCCCGGGAACACGGAGACCCGAGCTCCCCCTATTCGACCCATTGGGGTCCAACCGTGTCCGCCGGACTTTATTGGGGGGGAGAAATGTCACGGAACGGACCTGAGCGCTCCTTCCAGCGAGCCACGTGAGTAAAACCTCAGACAATTTTAAAGACCATTTTTTCCTTTTATATTTCGGTTGTGCGTTTAAGTGTATGGACATTTTATTTCATTTCTAGATGTGGTTTTACTGGTGTGGTTTTTATTAGAGTGTGAGGTATTAACATGTGTATGCAGGAGGGCCACACTGTATTGTACGAGTGTGGATTCAGATGTGAAATTGTGTGATGCGTTTAAATGTATTATATTTTTCCTTGGTTGCTAGGATTGAAAGGCTGTGTTGAAATTCAATTGTATGCTAATTACTGTGTGCATTAGCTCTCTGTGAGTGTGTAGTCTGCTGATGTAAGAATGCCATTGTATGCAAATCCGATTGTCTCATTCAAGTCTGGACATGTCTGAGGGTTACCAAATGCTTTTGTGTTGTGTGTATAAATGCATCTGCCCAAACCCTTCATAAAGCAGTCCCTGTTTTAAAGTCATACAGCCTCGTCTGGTGAGTTATTTCAGGGCATATCACATTGCACCTAGAAGGCACTCAGCGGCCTTCTACATCACGGCTATCCCAGGAAAAGGAGCCTCAAGTCAGCCCAGCAGCCACCTCCACACCAACAAGAGGTCAGTAAATCAGGCTGCTCGAGACGCCGAGTGCCGAGCCACTCGGTAGTTGGGCCGGACGCCATCAAGGGGGTCAGATAGGAGCAGGACCGCAGGCGGACACCCCATTCCGTCACACTCGCCTGACCCCGAAGTCCGGCCAAGCAAGCTGCTGAGCCGGGGGCTCGCCTGAGCCTGGAGGATGGCCGAGCAGCCTGCGACAGCTGGAGGACGGTCACCGCTGGAGCTCAAGGCCGAAGTAGGAGGATGTTGCCTACACATACTCCCCTACCGGCGCTGAGCTCCTCCAGCGATGGCAGTCCTCTCTCTGTTGTTCGCCGGGATGATGTCACGAAAGCCTTTGACCCAGAGTCAAAAGGCTTCCGTGACGTCATACAGGCGACCAACGGAGAGAGAACACTGGATGCAGGACTGCCATCGCTGGAGGAGCTCCGGGCCGATGTAGGGGAGTATGTGCAACCGGTGGAGGACTCAAGGCCGATGTAGGAGAGTATGTGCTCTCCACCCACCCAACAAAATCCATCACCTGGGCCTGGAGGCCTGCCCGAGCCCCCTGCTCGGTTGGCCCTCCGGCCGAGCCGGTTACTCGCCTGAGCCGGGGACTGGCATGAGCCTGGAGGACGGCCGGAGCAGGCAACTCGGCCGACCTCCAAGCTCAGGCGAGGCCCAGGCCAAGCCGGGGCCTCGCCTGAGCTTGGAAGATGGCCGAGCAGGCAGCTCCGCCAGCCTCCATGCTCAGGTGAGCCCCCGGCTCGGCTGGGCTCTAGGCCCAGGCCAAGCTGGTGGCCCGCCTGAGCCTGGAGGCCGGCCGAGCAGGCAGCTCGGCCGGCCTCCAGGCTCAGGTGAGCCCCCAGCTCGGCCAGGCCCAATTTTGAAATGGAAAATTTTGGGTGGTTTTTTTCGGCCGAATTTCCATTTCGGTCAAAACCGAAAACACCATTTTCAGCTGATAATTTTCGGTGGCCGAAATTTTGGTGCATCCCTATTTTTTTCATTTTTCTTTAACAGACCTTTTTATTATCATTCATAGGACCTTATATGTAAATTCCATATATAGATATATGCGCCGAAACCCTTTTTCTGCATATATCTTGTTATGTTTTATACATGAAGTAGGCTGGATACTTCTAGTCTACGCAGCCAGGCAATAGGCAAATAGGCACAAAACCGTTTTCTGCATTTGAATATGTAAAAAAAAAAACGTTTTCTGCATATAGGTTTATTTTGTTGTACCCCCAAGGTCATTTTTGCTGCTGCCTCTTTCCGTGTTTTCTTTTTTAAATCCCAAAGTGGAATTGTTCCTGGTGAAGGTATAAATATCAACCCACCAGTTTGCCACTTAGCGGAGAAGAAGCAAGAGACTACGTGGTTGCTTAGAAAGCAGCTCTTGGTTTCATTAGGTTAGGACCCACATAACCAGAGGTGTCATGACGTGGCAGGTGGGCATAGCACTTTAATGGCCATTCAAGTAAACTAAAATCTGATAAGCGCAAATTATGACCTTTTGTCTCGTTACGTTTTTTTTTATACATGAAGTGGGCCAGATACTTCTAGTCTACGCAGCTGCCCTGGTATAGATGCATATACGTAGCGCCGTACTATGCTGCTGCAGAGGCGTAGCGCCAAACTATGCTGCCGCAGAGGCATAGCGCTGAACTATGTTGTGCACATAAAACACAAGTTGATCACACCATCAATGGTTAAATAGTAGAAAACGTTAAATAAAGACTCAAGAACATGTGGTTCAAGGTTTCCCATCCCTTATCTCAGCTGCCTATCACAGCTGCCAAAGGAAGCCCCAAAAAACGAATTGAACAAAAAAAATTTGCCAAGAGAGGCACTTTAAATGTTGACTATACATGAAATTCAGTGAAGAATCCTTTTACTCGGTCTCTTGTATGTAGACTAGCATGTAAGACCCATTCTGTAGATACTTGAGTATAACGCTAGATTCTAGTGACATTTACCATAAAATTGGAGGGGTTGCGTTATATTCGAGACATCTGCATCGCCTGTAAAAAAAAAAAAAAAAACTTCCCGTGCTCTGGATCCCAAGTCTCCCGGGAGCTCCGGTAGTCTCGCTGAAGTGAATGCGGCGCTCCCTGATGCTTGCAAACACTTCAGGAACTCCCGAATTTGGGATCCATCATGGCCAGAGGGCATGCTTGGTTTAAGCCAATAATTCACCTTGCTCGCCTCTGCCAGCCATCTAAATCGCTCGTAAAGAGGACGGGTGGCCGGCGGCTTCATGTTTAGTAACAACTGCAATCATTCTAGAGCAGAGCACCCTGGCCTGAGGGGTAGCCTGACTGTATTAAGAGAGCCTGGAAGGATTTTAATTGTTTACCGGTACAGTATAAATTTTGTTCCTCACGTTATATTAGAGTCTTGAGTATTCTCTCATTTCCATAATAAATCTTGATCCATTGCGTTATATTCGGGTTGCGCTATACTTGAGTATCTACTGTACCATCTTAAAAAAAATGTAGATAAAAAAATAAAATAAAATGCAAATATGTATATATGCACAAACACACAAAACTCATGGAAGCAAACATGGTCTTGAGAAGTCAATTAATCTCGTTATCAGGTCAATATTTCAGTACCCCCCCCCAGTCATATTATTATGTATTGAAATTAGACCCAGTGTGGTCTGAACCATCAACCTATGACCTAATAAAGAACAAGATTAATTTCACAATACTTTGTGAGCGCTTTGTATGATTACAGTGTATGCTTATGGAAGAAACTCCAAAGAAAGTACCAGCATCTACATTGTGTGCAGAATGCTTGAATGATTTATATAGCTATAAATCTCGCACTGTCCCACTTTAGGATTGATACAGCACACGTCAGCCTTCCTCTAACCTTTCCTATGTTAGATCAAATGAGAATTTGCATTGGACACTTTCACACGCAAGACTATTAGGCTTCAGTTCTCACACCCACAAATAAACTGAAATGTGTGTGATGAACCACCGTTGCATAGAATTTTAAAATAATTTAGGAAGGTTTCCAGTTCTTACTTTACATTAATCTGGCCAAACACTTAAAGAAATGCCGCCCCCCCCCAAACAAAACAGGGTATCGCAAACAAGAATCGTATTGTTATGTAATATGTGGTTTGGATCTCAACAAATCCAGGGGCCTGGTGGCAACTGGCTCCAAAAAACACTTGGCGTGCATTTGTCAGGCACTGTTGGAGTTCTGTAGTTGTACATTTTAGATAGGAATACACTGATGTTACTTTGTTCTCAATATCAGAATGATGTAATCTTAATTTATTGATTAACTAGAATTTATTTTAGAGCTACCTCTAAGTGAATGGGTGGTTAAGGTGTGTTTCTGGGATTTTTGTTTTTTTATGCATGACATTACATACATAAGAGTTTATTACAAAAGGTTATTACATTTATTTAAACATTAATGTTTTTGCTGCAATTAAAAATGTTCAAAACGCCTGTGTATACATAACTGAAGGACATAAGCTGGTATATCAACAGTGTGGCAATAAATAAATGAAACCTGTGTGTAATTGTGATGTCTGGCTTTCCCTCAATTGCTATCAAAGGCAGCACTGTATTAGAAGCGTTGCAGGCAAAAACACGGCAGAAAGGAAGCAGAAGAATTGACCAGAGAACCAGCACAGAAGCATGTGTCTTCTGCTCAGTGCTTCAAGCAATTTATATACAGTATTATAGTTTTCCACTAGAAATGTGTTGGAAAATTAAGCAAAACGTGTGACCACAAAGAGCTTGTTAAAATGCATTACTTTAAATCAGGGCTAGACAAATGTAGGGCACATGTATGAGCCATTAAGAAAATATAGAGGCCAACTATATGTATGCTACAGGCAAAGTATGAAATACTGCATTTTTGTAAGAAACAGAAATATATATAAAAAAACTGTACGAACCAGCGGCATAATTATAGAGTTCCTGACTTTTAAAAATCTTGTTTTTAGTTGTTTTTGGGGCTTTTTTTAAAATCTAGAAAAATACTCAAAAATGTAAAAAATATTTTACTAGATAAACGTTTTGGAATATGAAATGTAATATATTCTGTAAAATAAAACATTTGACCCATCTATACACTAGGTGCCTTAAGCACTTTCTCATTAAAATGTAGTGGTTTTCTATTTTTGCCCTTTTAATAGTATGTTCTACGTTTTAATAAAGAATTTTTTAAATTGGGGGATGTATCCAATTATTAGGGCTGCAACTAACGATTATTCTCATAATCGATTAGTTGGCCGATTCATCGGATAAAAAAAAATAAATTATATATATAAAAAAATGTTTACTTAAGGAATTTTATGTAAAAAATAACCACAACCCCCTCTCCCTTTTTTCATAAGCAATTTGCGTAGTGTAGGTAACTTTCGTACGTAATTGCGAATCTTGTGTACTTTTCACACAAGTTATGCGAGCGGTTGGTCAGAGGGATGGGTTGATGCTGCATGCGCAGCTTAAGCCCATGTTTGCTTTCTCAAATGAACGCGGCTACAAGCACTTGGTCGTAGATGATGTCAGCATGAAATCTGAGTTAATAAGCTAAAGTGTTCAGGGTGCGTAGAGTGTCCCTTTTAAATAATTTCATGAACAAAATGAGTGGGAGGAGGGACTGGAGGTGGGAGTGACTTTGCTCAAGTGACTTGACCTGAGTGTGAGAGGGAGTGGGTATGGACAAAAGACCGGATCTGAGTGTGGGAGTGAGTTTGGGGAAAAGGACCAGACCAAAAGGGAGGGAATGTCAGTTCCCGACCAAGGGGGGTGTGGCAGGGAGGGTGGGGTGGTGGCACAGGACTCCAGCTTCAAGTAATGATAAAACACAGTGGCAGTATGCTATTGTTTGTGTTATAGTTCTGCTACTGTTGTAAACAGCATAAAAACAAACTGGTTGTGTCTGACATTACCCTAGAACTAAATCATACCTAGTAAAGCAGCGACGTGTCTTCTCCAATCAGCTCCAAAGCTTAGGTTATTTACATTTAATTCAGTCTGACTCTAAACAGTGTGTGCTGTACACAGGACGATTAATCGACACAGATTAAATCGATGATTAAAATTGTTGACAACTATTTTAATCATCGATTAATCGATTAGTTGTTTCAGCCCTACCAATTATACACATCTGTAAATAGTCTCAGTAACCTGCTAACGCCTCAAAAAAACAGGTTTGGAGCAAAATGCTATTTCAGCACAGGCTCAGCTACACACTTATAGGACATCACACAGCAGAAAATTATCTATCAAGGTGCCCATTGCACAGTCAAACCACACAAATCTGCAAATTTATAGATATGTCCACTGTACATCAGAGCTTAACAAAATTATATCAAGACATGGAAGGCAGCAAGAAACCTTAGGAGCCATGTTTAGGATGTTCAGAATTTAGAGGCCAGGAATAAAATTCTAAGTGCATGTGGCTACCTGGCTCCTGAATCTGTTATGGCTTAATAGAAAAAAAATTGTGCTGCAAGACTGGGTGGAATGGGGTTAGGGTGATGGAAGAAGCTCATAATACGTCACTGGGAAAATACGTTCAATATTATGCGATCTGAAGACCGTGGTTGACAAATTTATCCTCTATTGACATTTAATGTCAAAGGTCGAAGTGGATTGGGGTCCTCCTGAACCTAGCTCTGCATCTGCAGGACCGCAATAGTGCCTCTAGCGGTATTAAATGTGTGTAGAAATTTATCAAAATACTTTGATTATATCGTTCACTGTGTTTTGGTTTCTGTATGTTGTTCTTGATTTACATTTCCCTGTATGTATTTCTATGAAAATGGAGTCCTTATTGATTCCACGTGATTTTACACTAAGAATGTATGCTTCTGTAGTTGCTACGTGTAAGTCATGTAGTTGACTTTTCTGCTTTGCTGAGCCAATAAAACAGATTTTACTAAAAAAAAAAAATAGTAATTTTGCAAATCTTCCATTAGATTCAAGCCTTTTCTTTTTATTCTGCTAATACTTAAAATCATATTTTTCATGCATGAACAGACACCATATATAGTTAACAAAATTTGAAACATTTAGGGCAAAACAACCCAAACTAACAAGAAAATAGGCTATTTCACCTAAAATTGTTCAACCCCATGTGATTTCCCCACTGTTACCCAGTTACCCGTTTCGAAGAGACAAAACACGTGTGGGGGGTATTCATTTAGAGCAACACCGAACTGCAAAGACATCCTTAAATTCAACAATTTTGCACTAGAAGTTGAAACTGACAAAATAACCACTTTGGTAAATAAAACTCATTGGATTCTGTCTGGAAATCACCTGACAATTCAAAGTCTGTGCCAAAAATAATACCAAAACTTTATAATGTTTTCCAATTCAGCTATTTTAGAAAAACGTTTGTGATTCCCTGGCTGACCCCAGGCAGGTCCTTTGTTAGAGGTTGCTGCTAGGCCGACTGGAGAACAGACAAAAGATTGCAAATTCGGCCAACAGTTTCCAAAAATAATAAAAAAAAAAAAAATGCAAGTAAAAATTTCCTGATTTTCTATTGTTTGTTATTTATTCAATGCACAAATTGCCTTTTTTCAATTTCTGGAATTTTTGCATTATGCATAGAAGTATAGAAAAAAAATTAAGCATAAACAAATCACAAACACGGTCAATAACCGTCGCATACATAACAGATAACAAACAACGCAGCGTCCTCAGACATAGAAAGTGAACAAAATACTATCAGTCACATAATAATATACTTAAGACTCCGCAACAGCATATAGCACGGGTCAGCAACATAGGCCCGCCAAATGTTTTAGAACTACATTTCCCACGAGTGTCTAAACCAGAGACAGAGCATCAAAGGAACAGTAGTTCCAAAAAGTCTGGAGGGCCAAGGTTGCTGACCCCATTATATAGGATACAAGAGCGTCTCAAAGTAAGTGTGAGAATAGTCATACACGCAGAAACACCCTGCAAGGAAGGTCATCTAAGGAAGCCCATAGAATGCACATACAGGGTTATTCAGAGAGAGATGAAAACCAGTAGAATGACTGGAGAATTGAAAATTCTAGATCATAATAGCCGATTTGGAAAGGGAGAATTTTGACCTAGAATTTTCACTTCTCCAGTCATTCTCCTGGTTTTCACCTCTCTCTCTGAATAACCCCCATAGTATTTAACAGAAGTACAAGACCATGTTTGCAATTACATAATATACAGGGTGATATGCCACAGAAAGTGGTAGAGAGCAGGAAAGAAGGAAAAACAATGGCTTTATGAAGGGCGAGAAGCCCTGATTTCTATGAAAGTCCACGAGTTCTAAAGTTGAGAGACTTGTCTGTCAGTGAAACAAGTCATACAGGCAATAAAAAAAATATATACATACCTAATATACTGGAAATCCAGAAATAACTCAACTAGAATTAAAAAGATGCTTTGCTGCCCTGGCTGAAAAATCCAAATTAAATTTATGCCAGAAATGGACTCACTCAAGGGTCCTTCTATATTTAAGAGAGCAGTTTAATGCATTGTTTTAACTCCAAAGAGGAACTAAAGGCTGGTTGTTGAGGATCAGATTAAATTGTTCTCGTGTTTAGAATACCTGTGAATTCATATTTGAAAGACAGCTTGTGTGCATAACATATACAGTCACAATGGGAATACTGCTCGTGCTGCGTTGCTTGAATTCAATTGGCAAGGTGCTATCACCGATAAAGATATACAAGCACGTCTATTCAAAGAAAGATGAAAATCAGGAAAATTGGCAGGAGAAGAGAGCAATCTAGACCAAATAGCCGATTTGGAAAGTGAGAATTTTTCTGGTTTGGCTATTTTGACCTAGAATTTTCACTTCTCCAGTCATTCTCCTGGTTTTCACCTCTCTGAATAACCCTGACCGACAATTACATAATATACAGTTCTATTCAGAAAGAGGTGAAAACCTTGAGAATTGAAAATTCTAGGTCAAATTAGTCAAACCAGAAAAATTCTCCCATTTATCTCACTTTCCAAATTGGCTATTTGGTCTAGATTGTTCATTCTCCTGGCAATTCTTCAGGTTTTCACCTCTCTCTGAATAGCCCTGATAGTTAAAAGATTCTGTTATAGATTTATTTTACTTTTAAACCCTAACTAAAGAATTAGGAGGTTAATACATGACATTAATGTTTTAGCTCAGCCAAGCCATTATCAAAAGGCCTTTAGCAGAGCCCAAATCTATATGTCTTATGTTAAAAATGTCCTAAATCTTTATTTGTAATTTAAGTCCAAGAGTCAGGTGACCATGAGCCCCTAGATTCTTCTGATACATAGATTATCCTACATACATATATGCACAAACCAGAAACACCCTGTATTGCGTTTATCACACACCCACAAGGTGTATTTTCTATAGATAGCACATCTTGGTCATGCTGCCCAGACCTAATGACAGAGTGATAACCGTCTGTTCTCAGGTTATGGCCCCACATAACAAATCCTAAAAAAAAAAAAAAAAAGCTGCATACAGAGTGCAGTGCCGCGGTCCACACACAGAGAGCCCTTCTACAGAGCGCACATACGCGCAAGGGGAGCCCTTCTACAGAGCGCACATACGCGCAAGGGGAGCCCTTCTACAGAGCGCACATACGCGCAAGGGGAGCCCTTCTACAGAGCGCACATACGCGCAAGGGAGCCCTTCTACAGAGCGCACATACGCGCAAGGGGAGCCCTTCTACAGAGCGCACATACGCGCAAGGGGAGCCCTTCTACAGAGCGCACATACGCGCAAGGGGAGCCCTTCTACAGAGCGCACATACGCGCAAGGGGAGCCCTTCTACAGAGCGCACATACGCGCAAGGGGAGCCCTTCTACAGAGCGCACATACGCGCAAGGGAGCCCTTCTACAGAGCGCCCATACGCGCAAGGGGAGCCTTCTACAGAGCGCACATACGCGCAAGGGGAGCCCTTCTACAGAGCGCACATACGCGCAAGGGAGCCCTTCTACAGAGCGCACATACGCGCAAGGGGAGCCCTTCTACAGAGCGCACATACGCGCAAGGGGAGCCCTTCTACAGAGCGCACATACGCGCAAGGAGAGCCCTTCTACAGAGCGCACATACGCGCAAGGAGAGCCCTTCTACAGAGCGCACATACGCGCAAGGAGAGCCCTTCTACAGAGCGCACATACGCGCAAGGAGAGCCCTTCTACAGAGCGCACATACGCGCAAGGAGAGCCCTTCTACAGAGCGCACATACGCGCAAGGAGAGCCCTTCTACAGAGCGCACATACGCGCAAGGAGAGCCCTTCTACAGAGCGCACATACGCGCAAGGAGAGCCCTTCTACAGAGCGCACATACGCGCAAGGAGAGCCCTTATATGCATGGGGAGCCCGGACATAGTTGAATACGAGAGAAAAAAAAAAAAAAGCTGCATACAGAGTGCAGTGCCGCGGTCCACACACAGAGAGCCCTTCTACAGAGCGCACATACGCGCAAGGGGAGCCCTTCTACAGAGCGCACATACGCGCAAGGGGAGCCCTTCTACAGAGCGCACATACGCGCAAGGGGAGCCCTTCTACAGAGCGCACATACGCGCAAGGGGAGCCCTTCTACAGAGCGCACATACGCGCAAGGGGAGCCTTCTACAGAGCGCACATACGCGCAAGGGGAGCCCTTCTACAGAGCGCACATACGCGCAAGGGGAGCCCTTCTACAGAGCGCACATACGCGCAAGGGGAGCCCTTCTACAGAGCGCACATACGCGCAAGGGGAGCCCTTCTACAGAGCGCACATACGCGCAAGGGGAGCCCTTCTACAGAGCGCACATACGCGCAAGGGGAGCCCTTCTACAGAGCGCACATACGCGCAAGGGGAGCCCTTCTACAGAGCGCACATACGCGCAAGGAGAGCCCTTCTACAGAGCGCACATACGCGCAAGGGGAGCCCTTCTACAGAGCGCACATACGCGCAAGGGAGCCCTTCTACAGAGCGCACATACGCGCAAGGGGAGCCCTTCTACAGAGCGCACATACGCGCAAGGGAGCCCTTCTACAGAGCGCACATACGCGCAAGGAGCCCTTCTACAGAGCGCCCATACGCGCAAGGGGAGCCCTTCTACAGAGCGCACATACGCGCAAGGGGAGCCCTTCTACAGAGCGCACATACGCGCAAGGGGAGCCCTTCTACAGAGCGCACATACGCGCAAGGGGAGCCCTTCTACAGAGCGCACATACGCGCAAGGAGAGCCCTTCTACAGAGCGCACATACGCGCAAGGAGAGCCCTTCTACAGAGCGCACATACGCGCAAGGAGAGCCCTTCTACAGAGCGCACATACGCGCAAGGAGAGCCCTTCTACAGAGCGCACATACGCGCAAGGAGAGCCCTTCTACAGAGCGCACATACGCGCAAGGAGAGCCCTTCTACAGAGCGCACATACGCGCAAGGAGAGCCCTTCTACAGAGCGCACATACGCGCAAGGAGAGCCCTTCTACAGAGCGCACATACGCGCAAGAGAGCCCTTCTACAGAGCGCACATACGCGCAAGGAGAGCCCTTCTACAGAGCGCACATACGCGCAAGGAGAGCCCTTCTACAGAGCGCACATACGCGCAAGGAGAGCCCTTATATGCATGGGGAGCCCGGACATAGTTGAATACGAGAGAAATCTCAAATGTTTCCTTCCTGGTAAAATATAAATAATACACAAGGAGAGTCCTTATACACGGTGCCTCCACCACACAACAAGGAGAGTCCTTATACACGGTGCCTCCACCACACAACAAGGAGAGTCCTTATACACGGTGCCTCCACCACACAACAAGGAGAGTCCTTATACACGGTGCCTCCACCACACAACAAGGAGAGTCCTTATACACGGTGCCTCCACCACACACAACAAGGAGAGTCCTTATACACGGTGCCTCCACCACACACAACAAGGAGAGTCCTTATACACGGTGCCTCCACCACACAACAAGGAGAGTCCTTATACACGGTGCCTCCACCACACAACAAGGAGAGTCCTTATACACGGTGCCTCCACCACACAACAAGGAGAGTCCTTATACACGGTGCCTCCACCACACAACAAGGAGAGTCCTTATACACGGTGCCTCCACCACACAACAAGGAGAGTCCTTATACACGGTGCCTCCACCACACAACAAGGAGAGTCCTTATACACGGTGCCTCCACCACACAACAAGGAGAGTCCTTATACAGAGCACAGTGCCTCTACACACAGGGCTGTTAAAGGACATGGGTATACCTACATTCAGGAAAACTTTTTGTTTACAGCAGAGAAGCTACATAGACACGTTTAATCATAAACGCACACTTGTGTCCACACAGTGAGGAATGGGGGCCCCACACGTGTAGATCCCTCCGCCCGGTGCAGTGTGTGCATTTTCCGCGTTAGTACACTGAAGTGTTTTTCTAGAGCCTAGTCCCTTCACTCCGCTGTGCACTACTATCCCCGCGAGGAGGTGGTGCAGGGAGACGCGCAGCCCCTGTGGAAGGCATACTCACTGCTGTGTGCGGCGGCTTTCCCGGGACAGATGTGGCCGCGGATCCCGGTTTCTGGCGGTGACAGTGCGGCCTCTCTGCCTCTTGCAGCTCCCAGTGGTAAAGCACCTCCTCTACTGTCCGCGCACCATGCTCCCAGCTCCCTCCGCCACTGGATCCTGTGGGTGTGAGTGTCTCTCCTGGGATGGAAGAGCAGTTTCCTGTCCGCCCCCTGGTGTGTGTGTGTGTGTGTGTGTGTGTCAGCCACAGTGAGAATGTTACTGTGTGTCAGCCACAGGGAGAGTGTTACTGTGTGTCAGCCACAGGGAGAGTGTTACTGTCTGTGTATGTCACCCAGAGGAATAATGTAACTGTGTGTGTCACACAGAAGGAGAGTGTTGCTGTGTGTGTGTGTCACCCAGAGGGAGAGAGTGTGTGTTACTGTGTGTGTCAAGCAGAGAAAAGTGTGTTACTCTGTGATTGTGATAGCCACAGGGAGTGTGTGTTACTTTGTGTGTCGTGTGTTACTGAGAGTCATATTAAGGAAGTTTGTGTTAGTGTGTGTCAGCCATTTATATTATATTGTGTATATTTTGTACATGTAGTGAATGGATATTAACATCCGGAATACTGAGATGAAATTACGGCAAATTCACTTTTTAGGGTATGTTGTGCGCCATATATTTCATCAGTCCTTCCTCTGATATTTCCGTCAAAGTTGATCAGTGTAGTTTGCAGTGGGGTTTACACAGCTGACGATGTTTTTACCGCTGTTTTCAGCCTTACACCTATCAAGAGATGAATTATTATTATCCTTTATTTATATAGCGCCACAAATTCTGCACCGCTTTACAAGATCATTGTACAAGGGGTTGATACAATAGAATACCACACATGGATGATGACCTGATTCAGGGGGACCCTGTTTCCAAGGGAACTTACAATCTATGAGAAGTACAAATATTTTGTGAGGTAGGCGCATCCATAGCGTTAAGTGGACACAAGGACACACGCTGGTGGCGTCTTCTGAGTGGGATCGAGTCGGCTTTCCATCAGCGACCTGGTGGTTAGGGTGAACCCGCTTCTCGTAAAGTCGAGACTTCTCCACAATTGTATTGGAGGGATGTACTGAAAGGGATTTGGACAGGAGATGCTACGCTGTAAAGATACTCCTGTTGCACATGGGATTTCAGTTTTGTCAAATGCCAGCATTTGTCTGTGCGAACACACTGACACTTATTGAATAACCGCTCAAGTAAGATTTTTTGGGGGATCTGTCAGTAAATGGGGGGTTTCCAGTTTTGCATGTTTTCTCAGTGGTCTGTGTTATGGTTTGGGGTGCAAAGGAGTGTGTCACTCAGGAGACCTGTCATAATGCACTTAATTGGGTTTGCAGTTAGTAAATATAAGAGGGTATTCACTAACCTCCAAATTGCACCAAAGAGTGAATTTCACTATTCGGTGCAATTTCGGCCTATTTCGTCTATTCCCTAAGGCTAGGGTCAGACGAACGCATTTTTCACGTTGTCCGTGAAAAAGTGCGGTCGAACGAACGTACGTATTTTTCCCCGGAATACGCGATAGCGGTCATACGATGCGTCTTTTCGTCCGTGATTTTGTACGGATCGTCAATAAAACACTTTTTGTGTCTGGACGTTATGTTAGCCGGACATTAGCATCGTTTGACGTCTCCTAATCACGCACACACGCCGCTATGCGGCCGCAGCGCACTCTGTACGTCAGTAGTAGCGGTTTGACGTTCTCGAAAAAATACGTTCGTTGGCCACTTGCGTTGCGCGGACGAACTATCGTGCGGCCGTTCGTCGTATGTTCCCCGGCATTGGACTTCATTTGCTGCTAGTACGGCCGTGATTTTGTGCGGCTAAACGCACGTTAAAACTGCGCTAGTCTGACCCTAGCCTAAGCTGTCATTTAGCCAAATACAGGCGAATTGACAGCAAACCACAGTGCAATTCGCCTCATGCCACAATTTGGCAGCACTGAAATTGCCCTATAGAAGACTATCGTAGCTTCTATTCAAAGAACACCGCAATTCTGGTGAAATGCCCTGATTTTCAGTGTTTCAGTTCGACAGGTTTAACCCCATAGTGACCAGCCTTGTAGTCAGACCACTGCGGGACCCCGACCAGAGAGGTGAGTATCGGGAGGGAGGGTGGTTTAAAGACATGGCCTACCAGGTATGGCCTTGGACATTAACTGGTACGTCATTGGTCCTTATGGAGTTAAAAACTGGCAAATCCCATAGGATTCAATGTAAAAACGTAATATCTTTTTACTTTTTTTTTTTTCTAAAGACAGTTTATTCTTTTCATTTTCAGCAAAAATCCATTTGATTTTTTTATTATTTAGAACACCTTTTTGTATTTCTTACCCGAGACTTTTGTTTCTCAATTTTTTAAAAGGCAGTCTTTTATTCTGTTACAGACCTTTTTATTATTTTTAAAGGGTCTTTTCTATTATTCAGACACATTTTAATACATTTTTATTGGTTTAAACACCTATTAGGAAAATAGGGGACTTCTGTTTCTGTTTTTCTTCTGCAGTTTGTGCGAATTCCAATGCCAATTTGTCGGTCATCGGTGCATTTCGCTGAAGTCCAGTAACTGCATCCGCGACTCCATTTTCGCAAAAATATGGTGACCATGTGATTAATAGTGAATTCACCGTATTTTCGGCAAAATTGAATCACTGAAATGTTTCGAAATGTGCTGAAACGCAACGCATTTTGAATAGACCCTATAGTGTGTGTGTCCTTCAATCCATCCCTATGTTGTGTATGTAACACTACCCATAACCACACACACTCTTCCCGTGATTTTATGTGTCCCTGCAGAGAAGCCAGGGCTACAATACCAGTGCTACCTGTTACTTTATTACCATCTGCATTATGTTATCTCATAGACAGATATTGCACTGTATTGATGAAATGCATGAATAATAATGTAAAGTGATGTTAGGTGTTGTACAGCGCTGCAGAATACGGTGGTGCTATATAAATAATTGTGATTATTTTACATATGCCCAGGAAGATAAATCACTCAAGTCTTTTTACTATTGCCTATTGCTTCAAGGATAATGTAGGGGTTTATTCTCTAAGGTGTGCATTGGAGAGCTGTATGAGAATTCTATATTCTAGTCCAAATATTAGATATTACATTTAATGTAAACATTTTCTCAACTCCATTATCCCTTCCCTTAGTGACAACGCTCCTTGTGCTATATGCTAATATAAATGATGTTTCTCACTGTAGGGCAGACTACTTAAAGCCATTGCCTGCCCCCGTTTCTTTTATAAAACAGTTTTTGTTCTTTGTACCTTATAGTTCTGTCCTATGTCACATTGCGCAGCTTGATTGTGTTCAAGACTCATTGGCAGGGTGTAGCGGCTTGTGTTTATTACTGTGTCTGTGAGGATTGTAATGAATGGCTGGATGTGTGTCCAGCAAACAATTAACAAAAGGCTCAGCAGGAAAACAATGAACAATGAGTGTGTGAGGGGGGGAGGGGGTACAAGAAGAAAGGCCCTTTGTGTCTTTGCCAATATGAAGCTGCAGACCCTATTACAGGGAGCAGCAGGAAATGGCTCAGGCCTTCCACAGAGGGGAGGGTGAGGGCCACATTCCTGTCCCATGAGGGCCAAATCAAAAGGAAGCAAGGGCGTTTTTTTGAGGCCCAATATTTATTTATTTATAAAAGGATTTTACCAGGAAGGATACATTGAGATTTCTCTCGTTTTCAAGTATGTCCATATAGACCTATACATGAGCACCAAGTCATGTATTTAGTGTGTCTGTGTGTAAAGCGCATACACAAATACAAAAATGTTTCTCACCACTATCAAGCTACTTCCATGTTGCTCACAGAACATGAGGGACTTGTTCCTCCACGCATTCTAGAAATGTGCTTTTTATTAATTACTCTTTTTAAAGTCACATTATTTATTTTATACTCCGGGAGATATTGGTTTCCTGTCATTGCTAGTGTATCACCAACCTTATATATTTAGAAAAAGGCAAAATAAGGTGCATAACACTTTTTTACTGTTTTTTTGTAGATAAAATAATTATAAGAAAATATAATTAAGTGATGCATAATATTATAGGGAGGTTAACCACAAAGCGCCAGTGTTATTATTATTATTATTATTATTATACTTTATTTATATAGCGCCATCATAGTCTGCAGCGCTGAACAATAGGCACAATATAGACAGGGTTACAATACACTGAGACTGAACAACATTTGATAAACCGGTACAATAGTAAACGAGGGCCCTATTCCCGTGGGAACTCACAATCTAGAAGGGTTGGGGATGGAAACAGGAGGAGAGCGAGGACTGCAAGGTGAGAGTGATGGACTGGTTGGGGCAGTGAGGTGTATCAGCGAGTCGGGTGGTAGGCTTCCCTAAATAGGAATGTCTTAAGGGAGCGTTTGAAGGAAGGGAAACATGGATATATTTGTCCCCAGGCTCACACATGGATATATTTGCCCCCAGGCTCACTCATGGATATATTTGCCCCAGGCTCACACATGGATAGATTTGCCCTCATGGATATATTTGCCCCAGGCTCACTCATGGATATATTTGCCCCAGGCTCACACATGGATATATTTGCCCTCAGGATCACCTCTGCCAGGCCCAGGCTCCGACAGGCAGATCCTGCGGCCACCGCATTCGTTCCTTCAACGAGCGGCAGCCTCATGAGTATCTGCCACTCGCCTGGGATCCACCCTCCAGCCTGCCACAATCTCACGTGATCTCGATCGTGGCAGGCTGGCGGATGGATCTCAGGCGAGCGGCAGATACTCATGCGGCTGCCGCTCATTGAAGGAACGAACGTGGCGGCTGCACGATCTGCCGCCGCCACATAAAAAAAATAGTGCAGAGCGCAGCAGCGGTGCCGAGGGCTGAAATTTGCCGCACCCGAATTCCTGCCGCCTGGCGCCGCTGCTCCGCTCTGCACCATTGTCGGACAGGCTCTGTGCTTGGTTCTAGTTTAAATGTAAATGTGAACTTAGAGATGTGTTTTAGAGATGTGTTTTGAGTCTGGGGCAGTGTTTAACTGAAAAGGCAATCTGATCTATTGGAACAATAGATTATGTAAATGATGTGTGATAACTAAATGCTAAGGAATGTTTACTGTAAATATCTAACTGACCCAATGTAATTCGAGTTTTAGTAAGTCGATGTTCGTCATTTGGTATGTAAATGATCCCTGTTGGACCATATAAATATGGTTTTCTCAGTAAAGAGAAAGGGGGGGTGTGAGGGTCCTGAGAACCAGCAAAAGCACTATTGGTTTGCTCTGCGGTAGGGGCCCGCTCAGGTCTCACAAGGTTTTAGCTTGTATGTGCCATTACAGGGATGAATGTTCCATATGCAAATCAGCCTGCTCTCACCCAAAAAGGGTGGCCAGTGCTGACTGCCAAGGACATCATCCCTGCACGAGAGGTGCAGCAACCCCCGACGATTGTGTCGGCCTTGTTAGGCCTCGTCAGGAGGGTATAGCTGACACCACTCTAGGCACACATCGGGGGTTGCTGCATGGATGACGTCCTTGGCAATCAGCACTGGCCACCCTTTTTGGGTAAGAGCAGGCTGATTTGCATATGGAGCTTTCATCCTGTAACGGGCAACCAGGCAGGTGGGTGAGGTTGCGAGCCCAGAGGTGCAGTGACACAAGGAGGCAATGGGTTGCAATAATAAAGGGGTTTATTTAGAAAACATCTCAGATCATGAAGGAATAATACAGGAAAAGGGATGCGGACAGACAGACAGACTGACCACACAGGGACGGTTCTTGAAGCGGGATAAACTGAAGTAAAAGGAAAAGTCCAGTATGCAGGGAGTCTATGATTCCCAGGTAAGTCCTTTAGTCAAATGCAGGGGTTCTCCTGGATGGAGCCAGAGGGGTTCTCCTGGATGGAGCCAGAGGGGTTCTCCTGGATGGAGCCAGAGGGGTTCTCCTGGATGGAGCCAGAGGGGTTCTCCTGGATGGAGCCAGAGGGGTTCTCCTGGATGGAGCCAGAGGGGCTCTCCTGGATGGAGCCAGAGGGGTTCTCCTGGATGGAGCCAGAGGGGTTCTCCTGGATGGAGCCAGAGGGGTTCTCCTGGATGGAGCCAGAGGGGTTCTCCTGGATGGAGCCAGAGGGGTTCTCCTGGATGGAGCCAGAGGGGCTCTCCTGGATGGAGCCAGAGGGGCTCTCCTGGATGGAGCCAGAGGGGCTCTCCTGGATGGAGCCAGAGGGGTTCTCCTGGATGGAGCCAGAGGGGTGCACTTAGATGAAGCCAGACAGGTCCAGGGGTATGGAAGGCGGTTGTCTGGTAGGCTAGTAAGCCGTCAGATCATCTGGTAATTCCTGCACACAGGCTTGTCAGCGAAAACAGGCTCCTGGCTGCACGAGTTCCACTTGGGAGTGAAGTTTGATGCTGAAGCATCTAGGTAAGGGTGTGGTTGAGTTATATAGAGGTAGCCAGCTGAATAATGAGATGCACCTGCTACTTAGTGCAGAGCTGGATACGGCAATAGTTTATTCTGTGGCAGCAACTGAAGGGTGCTGCCCTGCAGTATGAGGAATGAAATAGTGTGTTTTATCATCTGCGGCGCCGCCGCCGGCGAGGAGCGTGACAGTTCCCCTCCCTTACGGACGCACCCCGTGCGTCTAAAGCAGTCTCGAAGGTCGCCAGATCTTCCGTTCTTACCACGGTTCCATTAGAGGTGCAGACTAACCCTGGTGGTATGGTGTCAGCAGCCACAGCATTCATAGAGCTGTTGAACATGGATTCCTGTACAGGTGGCACTCGGGTTGGCACGCTCTCAGTGTCAGACAACGGAAAGTCGAGAAGGTCTGCTATAGGCCTCATAACACCGGATTTAGACATCAGTTTTTTACTGTTGGAAATAGAGTCCACTTTAGATATGAAAGGGTCTCTCCGGGGGGTGATGAGTCACACAGATAGGTAGCCGGATTCACAGATGGTTTAGGCAGTAAGGCACCCAGGTAGGTATGACGTTGGCCAGGTGGTCCCAGGCTACGCCGTGCAGTCTGTGGTTGATGGTCAGTCTCAGAGTCAGTAGTTTCCCAATCGATATCTGAGTGTATGCTGCATGCAGGGACCACAGTTGCTGCGATAATAGGTCTGTTCGGTATCTCGTACCTGGCAATGGTGGGTTCACAGGTGATGGTTTCTGTGGAATCTGAAGTTGGCATAGATTTGTGCTGATGAGATGGTTGGTTACGCCGCAATGTCTCCATAGCATGCGTAAGCATTTGAATCTGTCCCTGGAGGGTGGAAATGGTGTTGGCAACTGATGAAGATTCTGAAAATGAATTCACAATGCCATTGGTTTGTACCGCGATCTCCACAGCGGGTGGCACTTCTGCTTTGGCAGTGGACACAGCAAGGTCTCCTCGCTCAACCCCCTGGGTTTCTGTGGGGGGAGCTGGGTCAGAAGTGTCCTGGTCAGCAGTGACACATAGACCCAGAGAACCCTGAGTGTTACGGTTGGCACTGCCGGCATTGAGGTCAGGCACCGGGTTCTCAGTGGCACAGATGGAGAGGATATCCATGGGCTCGGTAGAATCGATTTCCACAAGTCTGGAGGCCTCTGGTTCTGTGGCAAAGGCTGGCATGGTTTCTCCAGGGTTGGTAGGTTCCACATCCATAGGTTCAGGGGTTTCAGGAAATCCATAATCAGACCCAGTCACATTGGGTACTGCTACCGGTATTGGTTGGGGTACCGGTGCGGTTGGTGGTGTAGCAATAGTTCTCGGTAGTGGGGTAAACCGTGATGCCGGAGTGGATTTTGGCACAGGAGGCTTCTTTGCAGCAATCTTTTGTGCCGAAGTTGGTTTTGGCACCGGTTTACCGGGAGTGGATTTTTTGGGGGGCCGCACTGGGCAAATGGGGAACCAGTGGCCGGAATTCCCACAATAGATACAGAGGCCTGCCGCTATTCTTCGGGCACGCTCCTCTGTGGATAAGGGTCCTTGCTTTTTTCTTCCTTCTGGAACGCACGATTTAGTAGAAGGGGCCCATTTTTTTGTAGCAAACTTGAAAGAACCTCCACCAGGTGGGTAATTAATTCCTGGAAGGAGTTTTGAACCAGTTCCATTATTAGCTGTGTCACTGCGGGCTCGAAGTTAGGCTTCAGCATTCTGTAACGGGCAACCAGGCGGTGGGTGAGGTTGCGAGCCCAGAGGTGCAGTGACACAAGGAGGCAATGGGTTGCAATAATAAAGGGGTTTATTTAGAAAACATCTCAGATCATGAAGGGATAATACAGGAAAAGGGATGCGGACAGACAGACAGACTGACCACACAGGGACGGTTCTTGAAGCGGGATAAACTGAAGTAAAAGGAAAAGTCCAGTATGCAGGGAGTCTATGATTCCCAGGTAAGTCCTTTAGTCAAATGCAGGGGTTCTCCTGGATGGAGCCAGAGGGGTTCTCCTGGATGGAGCCAGAGGGGTTCTCCTGGATGGAGCCAGAGGGGTTCTCCTGGATGGAGCCAGAGGGGTTCTCCTGGATGGAGCCAGAGGGGTTCTCCTGGATGGAGCCAGAGGGGTTCTCCTGGATGGAGCCAGAGGGGTTCTCCTGGATGGAGCCAGAGGGGTGCACTTAGATGAAGCCAGACAGGTCCAGGGGTATGGAGGGCGGTTGTCTGGTAGGCTAGTAAGCCGTCAGATCATCTGGTAATTCCTGCACACAGGCTTGTCAGCGAAAACCGGCTCCTGGCTGCACGAGTTCCACTTGGGAGTGAAGTTTGATGCTGAAGCATCTAGGTAAGGGTGTGGTTGAGTTATATAGAGGTAGCCAGCTGAATAATGAGATGCACCTGCTACTTAGTGCAGAGCTGGATACGGCAATAGTTTATTCTGTGGCAGCAACTGAAGGGTGCTGCCCTGCAGTATGAGGAATGAAATAGTGTGTTTTATCATCTGCAGCGCCGCCGCCGGCGAGGAGCGTGACACATCCCTGTAATGGCACATACAAGCTAAAACCTTGTGAGACCTAAGCGGGCCCCCACCGTAGAGCAGGCCACTAGTGCTGTTGCTCGTCTTCAGGATCCTCACACCCCCCCTTTTCTCACTATAAGTATACAGGGTCATCCAGACGTGGACTCCTTGCATGATGTGCCTAGAGGGGTGTCCGCTATACCCTCCTGACGAGGCCCAAGAAGGCCGAAACGATCAGCGGGGGTTGCTGCACCTCTCGTGCATGGATGATGTCCTTGGCAATCAGCACTGGCCACCCTTTTTGGGTGAGAGCAGGCTGATTTGCATATGGAGCATTCATCCCTGTAATGGCACAAACAAGCTAAAACCTTGTGAGGCCTGAGCGGGCACCCACCGTAGAGCAGGCCACTAATGCTGTTGCTTGTCCTCAGGATCCTCACACCCCCCCCCTTTTCTCAGTAAAGCATATAGTTCTTGGTTGATACATTCAGCTTGTCTGGTATGTTATTGCTCTGCACTATTCCCCTCCATTCACCATCAGAAGGCACCGAGCGGCCATCTGAAAGACTGACCCAATATCGGGGCTACAGGTCAGGAGATTGAAAGTCTGCAGATCCCCAGAAGCTGCTGCATACTTCGGCCCAGCACTGGCACAGATCCCTGGCAGCCAGCCCAGGTCTCGCAGCAGGCAGAAGCAAGTGGGTCAAGCTGCTTGAGGTGCTGAGGACTGCGTTCCCAGTAGTTGGGCTGACCGCAACGAAGGGGTGTCTGGAGAGCAGGACAGGCGGGAGGAGCGGGTTTCCGTCACACTTGTTTTGGTCACACCCCCCCTTTACTCCTACACTTTACTCCTATAAATAATCTGGCACACATCCCCCAACCCACCTATGACTACCAAATAATTTCACAAAAAATTGTGAATATTTAAAGATTTTTTTTTTAAATTGAAAGACCTGCAATGAATAACACCTTCAATTGTTTCACTTTTATTTTGCTGCTGAAACACTGAGAAATATAACACGAGAGAATAATAGAACGGAACACAAATTAATTTAAATATAAACAATAATTAAATTATTTCTGTGATGCTGTTTTGTTTTAAACATTATCAGTGGCTGCAGCGAGCCTGTTTTTCACTGTACATGCTTTTCAAAACATGGCTGTATCCATCTTCCCTGCTGCATCCATATCTGTTTCTTTGTTTCTTTTTCTGCTGATCTCCTGCACCCCACACTTTGGAATTTAATTAATATGCATGTGTTTATTTCTGAAGATAGGTTGGTAGAGTTAGGCATTTGATACAAAACAGCTGGATTTTTACTTTTTTCCCCAACATTTGTATTTCTTCAGCTTCATTATTATGACTCCATCAACCCCATAAACTGCCTTGTTGAAGAAAGGGTTATCTTTCGTTCCTACACCGGGTTTTGACTCATTTAATTGGATTAAAGACATCCATTTATTTATTAGAAAATTGGCTCTACACAAACATCATCGTATACGTTTGGAACGGGCTGCGACCAACTACGGCCTAACCATTAACGATCTGGAATGCCTTTTCGTCTTTAATTGCACTTTTGGATGATAATACACCTCTTGACAATGTGACATACACCGACCTTAAACCTAGGAGTAGATTTACCCCCCACTTCTCTGAGTATTCCAATCTGGATAATTTTTGTAAGGTTGTGTGTAGTGAAATTGCCTCACTCAACAGTCATGAACTTAGGTCAGGAGAAGCTGACAATTTGAGTCCCCGTGAACGGGCTGCTTGGGGGGAACTGCAGAAAATGGATCAAATTGTCATTAAGATGTCTAACAAGGGGGGGAATGTCGTCCTCATGAAAGTTGACCAGTACCGGGATATGGTATTAACCTTACTCAATGATGACACCACATATAAGACCCTATCAAGGGATCCAACTGATCAATTCTCTACTCTCCTTCTGTCTATCCTTAATTACGGTTTATGTGAGGGTTCTATCACTCAGGACGAGTTTAATTACATGCGACCATCACGACCTATGATTGCTACATTTTACGGCCTCCCCAAGATTCATAAAAACAGTACTTTACCTCCTGGTAGACCTATAGTGTCTGGCACGAATTCTTTATCACAGAACCCAAGTACCTATATTGATCGGGTCCTTTGTGGGATTGTACGTAAACTACCCTCGTATATTCGGGATTCCAAACAAACCTTAAGGGAATTAGAAGATTCTACTGTACCTCCTCATGCACTGTTATGTAGCCTCGATGTTGAGGGGTTGTACAGCTGTATTCCGCATGAATTGGGCCTCAGATGTGTGGAGACTTTCTTGATGCGTAGAGGCGAGTCGCATATTGTCTACACCAAGTTTGTGGTTCATCTTCTTGAGTTTGTACTCCGCCACAATTACTTTATATTCGATGGGAAATTTTATCTTCAGATAGTCGGAGCGGCAATGGGTTCTCCCTGTGCGCCGTCGTATGCTAACTTATGGACTTGGACTATGGGAGGAATCCATTATTTTTGGACCTCCCATGGCTCTATTCAGACCTCATGTGTTCAGCTGGCGACGATACATTGATGATGTCATCATCGTGTGGACATCTACTGCACTTGAATTCAGTAGGTTTGTTGATTGTCTCAGTATCAATGACCTTAATTTGAGGTTCACGTATGAGACTCAAAGTGATGTTTTGAATTTTTTGGATATTTCAATTCATAAGGATGCTGCTGGGACCTTGAACACAACTTTGTTTCGGAAACCTTCTTCCGCCAATAATTTATTCCCATTCATTGCGTAAGGGTATTCCAATAGGCCAGTACCTAAGGCTACGTCGTACTTGTAGCTCTATTCCTGAATTTAAGATTAAAGCTCAGGCTCTTCGATTAGCATTCAAGGAAAAGGGCTACCCTAATCGGGTTTTAACCCTTTCGCTGCTGTGGCTTTTCCCGCCCCTGTGCTGAGGTCATTTTTACCGGTTTTGCTCATCATGTTTAAACGTGTTTTGAAGGCTTATTTTAGTATATGACCCAGACATATTATATATCGTTCTCTCCGTCAGACTCGGTAGATTCATAATATGTCATTATTATATGTATACGTTATGTCATGTCTGTATATTATAACAAAAAATGCAATAAAATATGTATTTTCAATAATTTACAATGTGTAAAGTGTTTTTTTTCACATTTTAACATGCGAGCAATTGCGGTTATATTTTGTATGGGGTGCGCTTGTTAAAAAAATTAGAGATGGGGTCTCGTTACATTTTTTTTGGGGGAAAATTACGCGATTTTTAACAAACGCACCGCATACAAAAATCGTTAGTGCAGCATCATTGTTCACATTATAATTGAAATGGGAACAATATTGCTGCATTAACAAACCAAAAAAAAAAAAAAAAAGTGTTTATTTATTTTTTTATAATTTTTTTTTTTATTTTTTTTTTTATTTTTATTTTTCATTTTTTTTTTTTTTACAAAATTTTTCACTTTCATGTTTGGTATCGTTGGAACGGCCATGCTCTGGCCGATCCAACCATACCAAAATTTAACCCCTAACTGCCACGGATCGGGAGATAGGGAGTTCATTGGAACTCCCTATCTCCACCGTTGGTGGCAGTTAAGGGTTAAGTCCAGGACTGGCGTCATCGTGCTACGCACGATGACGCCAGTCCTCAGGGGGAGTTCCCGGAGGCTTGGCCGACATCCAAGATGTCGGCCAGCTCCGGGAAAGGATCGCGAATCGGCGCTTTTCAGCGCCGATTCGCGATCCAGCTCCCCAGGGGTTAATGCCAGGCATCATTTGGAAGGGCAGGCTGTGCCCTTCCAAATGATGCCTGGGTTAACCCCCGCAGAGCCGCCTATCGGGAGGGAGAGAGGTCCGAAGGACCTCCCCCCCTCCCTTTCAGGCGCCTCCTCCGCACATGCGGGGGGGCGCCTGAATTAGGTGTCATCGCGCTGCCGCGATGACACCTAATTCGGGCGGCTGTGGTCCCGGATGCCGGGCTGACATCCAGGATGTCAGCCCGCACCGGGGGGGCCAGCGATCGGCCGGAACTCGGCCGAACGCTGACCCCAATGGGAGGACGCGCTCAGCGCGTCCTCCGCATACCAGCGGGAATGCTGAGGACGCGCTGAGCGCGTCCTCAGCATCGAAGTGGTTAAAGGCTGCATACAAACGGGCACTACTCTCCGACCGACATGGTCTTTTACAAGACGCTCCTGGTATTAAAAAATCTGAACCCATCAGAATGATTGCTAGTTATGATTGCGGTTTGGCATGCGGTCAAACGCATATGCGAGCGATATTGGCCATTACTAACACAAGACCCTTATCTTAAGGGGGCTTTACCCAACTGGCCCTCTACAGCTAGGAGATGTACTAATCTTCATGATAAGCTAGTACATAGCCATTTTCAAACCTCCCATGCTTCTACGAGCTCTTGGTTAACCAATCGATTTAAGGGGATGTACAAATGCGGGAGATGTACCGCCTGCCCCTATGTGTCCAGTGATTCTAAGCAATTTTTTAACTTTGACAACTCAAACTTTTTCTGTTTATCAATTTTTGAACTGCAATTCTGCCGGTGTAGTATACCAACTCGTCTGTCACTGTGGCAAAAAATATATTGGCAACACCATCCGCCCACTAAAAGTTCGTATATTGGAACATGTCAGATCCATTAGACTTCACAAGGACACTCCCGTTGCAAGACATTTCCAGGCTTGTGATGTGTGCTCACTAGGGATGAGCTGTTCGGGTTCGGACGGTTCGGGGTTCGACCCGAATTTAGCCTGTTAGGGCGGATCGCGAACCCTGAACATTTCCGGGTGTTCGCCGCATGTTCGACCACAATGGACCACAATGCATTTTCCCACTGCCTGAAGCTCGTAATTGGCTACAGTCTTGCACCTGACCACAGGTCTGGTGCAAGACTGGTTCAACACTATGCCAATCACCGCTCAGAGTCCAGATTGGGCAAATTTTTCCCAATCATGTGCTCACAGAGCTAAGTCCCGCAGCACACTATATAAGGTTTCAACGCGCCGATTCTGCACGCATTTCAGAGGAGATTTCAAAGAAGATAGTTGTGTGTGTTGTTACTGCCGGTCTGCCACGCTACTGGGGGGGTTTGGGGGGGTCTCATTTCGACCAAATATCAGGGAATTTAGGTGATGTGTGTCTTGTCACTGTGCCAGCAAGTTTTTTGGGGTTTACAACTTTATTTAAAACATTTGTGAATTGAGGTGATTTTCTGGGTCTTGTCACTGTGCCAGCAAATCTTTTTGGGTCTCACTAATTTCTTTAAAACACTTGTGAATTAAGGTGATCTGTGTCTCATCATACAAAAAGTACCACGCTGTATTTTGGGGCTCACTAATTTCTTTAAAACACTTGGGAATAAAGGTGATCTGTGTCTCGTCATACAAAAAGTACCACGCTGTATTTTGGGGCTCACTAATTTCTTTAAAACACTTGGGAATTAAGGTGATCTTCTGTGTCTCGTCACACAGCCAGCAATTTTTTTTGGGGCTCACTAATTTCTTTAAAACACTTGGGAATTAAGGTGATCTGTGTCTCGTCATACAAAAAGTACCACGCTGTATTTTGGGGCTCACTAATTTCTTTAAAACACTTGGGAATTAAGGTGATCTGTGTCACGTCATACATACAGTACCACGCTGTATTTGGGGCTCACTAATTTCTTTAAAACACTTGTGAATTAAGGTGATCTTCTGTGTCTCGTCACACAGCCAGCAATTTTTTTGGGGCTCACTAATTTCTTTAAAACACTTGGGAATTAAGGTGATCTGTGTCTCGTCATACAAAAAGTACCACGCTGTATTTTGGGGCTCACTAATTTCTTTAAAACACTTGTGAATTAAGGTGATCTGTGTCTTGTCATACATACAGTACCACGCTGTATTTTGGGGCTCACTAATTTCTTTAAAACATTTGTGAATTAAGGTGATCTGTGTCTCGTCATACATACAGTACCACGCTGTATTTTGGGGCTCACTAATTTCTTTAAAACATTTGTGAATTAAGGTGATCTGTCTCTTGTCACTGGCTGCCAGCTATCAGTGTGTCTCACTGAGTTATACCAGAGTTATTTAAATCTTTATACCAGAGTTGAATCAGAGTTCTGTATATATTAATCTATATATCACTCACCATGTCTGAAAGAACAAAAAGGACAGGCAGACGCTCCCAGCCACAGATAAGAGGGCAAGCAGCCCCTGTGTCGGGAGGCTGTGTCTCTGGGCGTGGTGGACGTGGTGCATCCTCTGCAGGGGCACGCTTGTCCTTTCTAACTGCTGCTGGCCGTCTTAAGCAGCAGCAACATACAGAGGACTTGGTGGATTGGCTAACCAGGCCATCCTCATCCTCCGAGTCCTCTGCCAGCCAGGCTTCTAGTGCTTTACAGTCCACCTCAGCTGCCAAAGCATCTAATGCAGCCTCCATGTCCACAGCTACTCCTGCCGTAGCCTCGCTATCACACACGGAGGAGTCAGCTGAATTGTTTGACTACAATGAGAGTGACATGCTGCTTGAGGATGCGCAGCAAGTACAGTGCTCTGATTCAATCTCTGAGGTTGAGCAAGGGAGTATAATCAACCTAGAGGAAGGGGGTGCCAGTGATGACACACAAATAACTGGCACTCATATTGCCCCAGCAGCTGCAGCATACTGCCAAGTTGGCTCCAGTGACGAGGAGATAGGGGGTGAAGATGAAATTGATGATGATGAGGTCACTGACTCCACCTGGGTGCCAGATCGAACTGAGGAATCAAGTGAGGAGGGGGGAGGAGGAGGAGGCACAGCAGACACGAGGCACAACATCCTCTGTGACCAACCGTAGCACTAGCCAGTCCAAGGCATCACATGTCAGAGCTGCTCCGGTGCAGAGCGTTGTTGTCTCAAAGAACACATGCAGGAAATCTGCTGTCTGGGAGTTCTTTAAGAACTGTGCAGCAGACCCCAGCGTTGCTATTTGTAATCTATGTCAGAGGAGGCTGAAGCGTGGGATAAACACCGGACACTTGGGTACCACGTGCTTGAGGCGACATATGAACAAGTGCCACACATCCCGTTGGGGCAAAACTTTGCGTAGGTCCTCCTCCTCCTCATCTGTCTCTACCCACATTGTATGTCCTGCCATGCAATTGCCTACAACCTCCACCGACAGGGATGATGCTACAGTAATGGATGTACCAGCAGGTCCTTCCTCACAATGTGACATCATCCCAGTAGCTGAAGATTTACGCAGTCAGATTATGTTGCCGCAGCTGCTGCAGCGAAAGAAAAAATATAGTCCCAACCATCCCCAAGCACAGCGTCTAAATGCCAGCTTAGCAAAATTACTCGCATTGCAGCTGCTGCCTTTCCAGCTGGTGGACTCTGCTCCCTTACGTGAATTTGCTGAATGCGCTGTACCACAGTGGGAGGTTCCAAAACGCCATTACTTTTCACGCAAGGCCATTCCAGCACTATACCAGCACGTGGAAGACAATGTTATCCAGTCATTGGGAAAGGCAGTCAGCAGCAAGGTGCATGTCACTTTAGACACGTGGTCCAGCAAGCATGGACAGGGTCGTTACATTTCCTTCACGGCACACTGGGTAACTCTGATTGCAGCTGGGAGGGGTCCAAGACGGGGCTCTGTGCTGGAGCTTGTTCATCCACCACACCTCCAGAAAGCTGCTTGTATGAGGTCTGTCTGCTCCACCACCACCACCTATTCCTCCTCCTCCTCCTCCTCCTCCTCCTCCTCTGTCTCTGGCGAAGTGGCAGTTAAACCGACGCCTGACAGGGTCTACGCAATGGCTCAAGCAAAAAGATGCCATACTGTGCTTGAGCTGGTTTGTTTAGGGGGTCAGGAGCCACACCGGGTCAGAAATTTTGTCAGCTCTGCAGGGGCAGGTGCAGAGATGGTTAACACCACGCCAGCTTGAGCTGGGAATGATTGCGATAATGGCAGCAACCTTATCTCCGCCCTACGCAAGGGTAAATTGACGCATGTACCATGCCTAGCACACGTCCTAAATCTGGTGGTACAGCGTTTTTCCTAACCAAGTACCCAGGGCTGCCAGAGCTTCTCATCCAGGCCAGAAAAGTCTGCAGCCACTTCAGACGGTCATTCCCAGCAAGCGTTCGCCTGGCAGAAATTCAAAGAGAATTCCACCTTTCCACAAACCGTCTGATCTGTGCCATGCCCACCAGGTGGAATTCAACATTAGCAATGCTGCAGCATCTGCACAAGCAGCAGAGGGCCATCAACGAGTACCTGTGTGAGTATGGCACAAGGACAGGTTCAGGTCAACTTGTTTTTTTTCCCCCCTCGCAGTGGCTGATGATCAAGGATGCATGCACTGTACTGTCACCATTTGAGGAGGCAACGAGGATGGTGAGCAGGGACAGTGCATGCATCAGTGACACAATTCCTTTAGTGTTGCTGCTGGAGCACACTCTGCGGGGAATTATAGATGTGGCTCTAGAGGCAGAGCAGCGGGAGGAAGAGGAGGCCATCCCTAGCTCTCAAGGCCCCAGTCTTTCCGCAGACAGCATTCCAGCGTGTCCTACTCAGATCAGACAGGAGGAGGATGAGGAGGAGGAGGACTATTTAAGTAGTGTGCGCATTGAAGGTGGGGATTCCTCAAGGCAGGGTTTTGTGTGCCCAGAAACAGAAGGGCTTGTGCGTGGCTGGGAGGAGGAAGTGCACGATACGGTCATCCTCATTGACCAGGAAGACTCGGCAGCTAATACCACCTCCAACCTACGCTGCACGGGCTCCCTAATGATGCAAAGCCTGCTAAAGGACGCCAGGATTCGTGCTATCAAGGAGTGGGATCATTACTGGTTGGCAACCCTTCTTGATCCACGATACAAGGGGAAAGTTGCAGAGCTCATCCTGCCCGCACAGAGGGAGCACAGGATGACAAAACTTGAGGACGCTCTAAAGCAAAGCTTGTGTAACACCTTTCCAGGCACTGTTAGATTACCAAGTGCTAACACACGTGCTTCTGAGGCTGCAGGTGATCAGAGGAATAGCGGTGAAGGCCAGGGCCGCTTGACTGATGCATTTTTAAATTTTTATAGACCTCGACGCCCAGGGACGTCAAATGTAGGCACCCATTGTCAGCGTCTTCACCATATGGTGCAGGACTACCTAGGGGCAAGGGCAGACCTGGATACCTTTCCAGCAGATGATCCACTGGCTTACTGGGTGTTGAGATTGGATCACTGGCCAGAACTTAGCCAATATGCTATGCAGCTACTAGGTTGCCCTGCATCTAGCGTGCTTTCCGAAAGGACGTTCAGTGCCGCTGGAGGTTTTGTCACAGACAAAAGAGTGCGTCTGTCCACCGACTCTGTAGACCGGCTGACATTTATAAAAATGAATCAGTCCTGGATCAGCAGCTATCAATCCCCTGATGCCGAAGTAACGGAATAGATCGGGTATGTCTTCTGCATGCACAAAACCTCCAGCACTGAACTCTTCCACAATACCACAAAAGGGTTACGGTGTGAATGCACTTGCTGCCATGAAAGGCACAATATTTGGCTGCACTGACGCCTGTGCCAGATTTATATCATTTAAATTTTTTGAACAGCAGGGTCCAACCCTGCACTCTTCCACAATACCACAGAGGGGTTACTGTATGATGATGCTTGATGGCCTGGCATTAAAGGCACAATATCTGGGTGCACTGACGCCTTAACCAGATGCATATCTTTTTAATATAGGACCGCAAGGTTCACCCCTGCACTCTTCCACAATAGCACAGAGGGGTTACTGTATGATGATACTTGCTGGCCTGGCATTAAAGGCAGAATATCTGGGTGCACTGACGCCCATCACCAGATCAAAAACTTTTCAATATAGGACCACATGGTCCACCCCTGCACTCTTCCACAATACCACAGAGGGGTTACTGTATGATGATACTTGCTGGCCTGGCATTAAAGGCAGAATATCTGGGTGCACTGACGCCCATCACCAGATCAAAAACTTTTCAATATAGGACCACATGGTCCACCCCTGCACTCTTCCACAATACCACAGAGGGGTTACTGTATGATGATACTTGCTGCCCTGGCAGTCTTGCACCAAAGGCAGAATATCTGGGTGCACTGACGCCTTAACCAGATGCATATCTTTTTAATATAGGACCGCAAGGTTCACCCCTGCACTCTTCCACAATACCACAGAGGGGTTACTGTATGATGATACTTGCTGGCCTGGCATTAAAGGCACAATATCTGGGTGCACTGACGCCCATTAACAGATAAAAAAAAACACTTTTCAATATAGGACCGCATGGTCCACCCCTGCACTCTTCCACAATACCACAGAGGGGTTACTGTATGATGATACTTGCTGCCCTGGCAGTCTTGCACCAAAGGCAGAATATCTGGGTGCACTGACGCTTTAACCAGATGCATATCTTTTTAATATAGGACCGCAAGGTTCACCCCTGCACTCTTCCACAATACCACAGAGGGGTTACTGTATGATGATACTTGCTGGCCTGGCATTAAAGGCACAATATCTGGGTGCACTGACGCCCATTAACAGATAAAAAAAAACACTTTTCAATATAGGACCGCATGGTCCACCCCTGCACTCTTCCACAATACCACAGAGGGGTTACTGTATGATAGTACTTGCATGCCTGGCACTAAAGGCACAATATCTGGGTGCACTGCCATTGAAGCCTGTATCAGATTCATATCTTCAGAGGGGTTACGGTGTGACAGCACTGTTGCCGACGCTAAAAGCCCAATTTTAAAGCACCTATTGTTACTTTCATCCAAAGCCTGCATAAGTTTCACAATAATTTAGTGACCGATGGGTCAGTCCGCCCCTGGAATTGCACCTCCTTCTTATCTTGCATACAGTTCGGCCCATATATATTTAGACACAGGCACAATTTTAGTTTTTTCAGGTATTTACCAAAACACATTCAAGCTATAGTTATATAATGGATATGTGTTGAAAGTGCACACTATCAGGTCTAATTTGAGGGTGTTTACATCTAAATTGGAGGAAGGGTTTAAGAATTACAGCTTTTAAGACTAGCCACCCCCACTTTTCAAAGGACCAAAAGTAATTGGACAATTGAATCTAAAGCTGTTTCATGGCCAGGTGTGGGCTACTCCTTCATTGTTTCTTCTTCAATTAAGCAGGTAAAACGTCTTGTGTTGATTCTAAGTGTGGTATTTGCATTTGGAATCTGTAGCTGTAAACCTACTTCATGCGTTCAAAGGAGCTGTCCATGCAAGTGAGACAGGCCATTGTAAGGCTTCAAAAACAAAAGAAATCCATCAGAGAGTTAGCAGCAACATTAGGAGTGGCCAAATCAACAGTTTGGTACATTCTGAGGAAAGAAGAACGCACGGTGAGCCCAACAACATAAAAAGGCCTGGACATCCACGGAAGACGACAGTGGTGAATGATCGCAGGATCCTCTCTATGGTAAAGAAAAACCCATTCACAACATCCAGACAAGTGCAGGACACTCTCCAGGAGGTGGGCGTATCACTGTCAAAGTCTACAATCAAGAGAAGAATTCATGAGAGCAAATACAGAGGGTTCACCACAAGGTACAAACCATTCATAAGCCTGAAGAATAGAAAAGCCAGATTAGGCTTTGCCGAAAAAAAAACATCTAAAAAAGTCAGACCAGTTTTGGTAAAGCATTCTTTGGACGAATGAAACTAACAGGGTTATTCAAAGAGAATCGAAAAGTCACCGCACGTTCGGTGACTTTTCGGTCTCTTGTGTATTCAGCAAGCACCACAGCTTGCAGTGCAGGGAAAAGCCACCGCAAACCCCATGAACACTCACCGCAAAACCCGGCGAACGCACACCGAAACCCACAAAAACATCTGGATTAACCTACCGAAGATGCCGGAGAAACCCAAGCAGGAGCCGATCACAGCGCAGAGCAGCCGCTGGAAAAACCCGACACCGCAGATGAATGGAGTGAAAAAAACAAAAACAGTACGCTTGACTGTTTGAAAAGTGAAACGCTGCTTGCAAACACATTACTTAGCGAAAATGTCTGAAATTTACATATGAGGTCCAATGAATGATAATAAAAAGGGCTGTTACAGTAAAAAAGAAAAAACGATAAAAAAAACGGAAAAAAATGTTTGCAAAAAATTCCCAAAAAATGCCTAAAAGGTCCTAAAAAATCTAAAAATAAAGAGACTTTTTACTGCAGAATATTATAATGAACGGTTTATTAGATATTGAATTAAAACAGGAATATTTCTAACATTAAAGCCTATAGGATTCGCCTTAATAAACCTTTTGAATTAAACCACCGAATGGCAGGGCAATTCGGCAACTTCTCACTGCTGGGATTTGCTCTCTGAATAGACGATGCATTGCTTCTCTATGGGGATTTCACTGCCCTCAAACAGGCAACGAACAGGCACCGTATGTGCAGGCAATTCGCCAGGATTTGGCGAATTGCCTGCTCTCTGTATAGCCGAATGGCCAGGAAAGGTAACCGAACGCTGAATTTCAGAATTTGGTTACCTTTCGGCCCCAATTCAGAGCTCTTTGAATAACCCTGTAAGATTAATCTGTACCAGAATGACGGGAAGAAAAAAGTGTGGAGAAGGCTTGGAACAGCTCATGATCCAAAGCACACAACATCATCTGTAAAACATGGTGGAGGCAGAGTGATGGCATGGGCATGCATGGCTTCCAGTGGCACTGGGTCATTAGTGTTTATTGATGATATAACTGAAGACAGAAGCAGCTGGAAGAATTCAGTAGTGTTTAGATATATACTGGCAGCCCAGATTCAGCCAAATGCAGCAAAGTTGATTGGACAGCGCTTCACAGTACAGGTGGACAATGATCCAAAGCAAAAGCTACCCAGGCGTTTTTGAAGGAAAATAATTGGAATATTCTGCAATGGCCGAGTCAATCACCTGATCTCAACCCAATTGAGCATGCATTTCACTTGCTGAATGCAAAACTAAAGGCAGAAAGACCTACAAAGAACAACTAAAGACAGCTGCAGTTAGAGCCTGGCAAAGCATAAAAAAAGAGGAAACCAAGGCTTTGGTAATGTCCAAGGGTTCCAGACTTCAGATACTTCATTGCCAGATTAGGATTCTCAACCTAATATTAAAAATGAACATATTATTTATGATTATATTCATTTGTCCAATTACATTTGAGCCCCTGAAAATGGGGGGACCGTGTATAAAAATGTGTGCAGTTCCTAAAATGTGTACTTGATATTTATGTTTAACCCCTTGAATTAAAGTTGAAAGTCTGCACTTCAAATTCATTTGGATTGTTTTAATTTTATGCTGGTGACATACAGAGCCAAAAGTATGAAAATTGTGCCTGTGTCCAAATATATATGGACCTAACTGTATCTGATATAAATGCTATGTATCCTATGGTGCTGGATTAAGGGCTTCATGTTTTCATAGCTCTGGAGCTGAAGATTCCAGGCAATATTCCAAAATTGGTGCTAACTTAACCAGAGCTGTTGTAAACGTGACAACTCCATAGACCAGGGGTCTCAAAATACCGGCCCTCGTGTCACTTGTGGCCCACGGACCGGTTACAAATGGCCTGTAGACGGGGGGCAGACTGACCTGATCTGGATTGGCCTTGCTGCCCCTGCCGCCCAGGACATGCATGGAGCATCATGGGTATTCCCTACCCAGCGTGCAGGACTCCCTAAGCCCGTCCTTTTGGGCCCTGCTCGGTGCTGATCTGGCACTGAGCAGGAGTTTCAGCCACAGCGGGCTGATATCAGCCCTTGCTGTGATACAGCCCCCCGGGCTGCGTGCGATGACGTCACTCTCTGGGATGTCCCCTGCTCAGCAGGATCTCACTACAGGAAAGATTCAGGGGTCCTTTAGACAAGGACAGTTAAAGTGTCATTGCATAGACTGGAATCTGTCCTTTCCAGAGATACCTAACACCATATATTGAGTAAAAAAGAAAAGATAATTAATATTAAATAAAGCTAATAAAATTAAATACAGATAAAAATATATATTTTTTGTTCTAAAAAATTAACAATGCCGTTGCACTAACTCACAAATTTTTTCATATGTATGTAGCGCTCACTCCCGGAGCGCCGCTGAATTAACCTCGGGTTAGTCTCACCGCACTAGGGAATATATATACACCAGCACTGTTGTGGATTTTATAGATTATATACTTTACTGATCCCAATAAAGCGGCATATATAATGTAAACACGGTATATGAACGACAGGACTTCGTAATGCGGGAAAAACACGCGGTGGCAAAAGGAAAGTTTAACCCCTTTGATTCTGGAGTGTAAGTCCCGTGAAAGTAATGTCTCAAAAAAAGGTGTGTGTGTGTATGATCTCAGGTACCCGGGTACTGTATTCAACTGGCCAGTGAATGGAATGAGCAAATCTTCGACTAGTCAAGTTGGAGCCCTGTAGATTTAGACAATAATGCAGCGTGCTTTGTTATACTTGGAACTGTGGCCTGGAAGGCCTCTCACCCATCCATTAGACAATCTGTTCCGCTGCCCGATCAAGGATGTCTCTCCGCTTTTGCACTGGGACTCTGTGCCACCGGATCCGCTTCCCTTGTTTGTCCGATCTCCGCAATGAGAAACTACGGCCTACCGCCTGCACTCCCAATGGATCATTGCGGTTTCCTTACTTGGGGTCCAACCGGAACTTTATGCCTGTGCAAAACCTCTCAGCGGTGCGTAGGTAGGTCTCTGGCAAGTCACTGTCACGATCCCCAGCACCCGCGAGGCAGCGCCTGCTCTCCGGCCTGGTCACAATCTCTGGCAGTCTCACGTGCGTCTTCCACCTTTCGACGCTCGGCTCACTCTCGCTATCCCCAGCACGAGGCTGCGGATGTCCTTCCTTTCTCTCCCACCCACTTCCTGTCTCCACCGCAAAGCACGATGGAAATTGTAGTTCCGTTTGTGTCCAGCATAGTCCATATTGCCCCTGTCTCCCTCTGGTGGCCATAACAAGTAAATGCAGCAAGCAAAATCTTAAAGCAGCGCTACATGTATTTTAATATATTTAATTTTAATATATAATATTGTATTTATATTATAATTATTTTAATTAAATGTATTTTAATAAAATACTGCATTTTGATATAACTTTAGTTTAATAAATAATAAGTTAAATATAAATGTTTTATTTCTGTGGAGCTCTGTGATACGTTCATACACACAGCACATTACTGTGCGTTTTATTGCTGTGGCGCTCTGTGATGCACTCATGCACACAGCACATTACTGTGAGTTTTATTGCTGTGGAGCTCTGTGATTTGCAGTCTGTACAAGTGTACCTCTAAGGTACACTATCTTATAAACCTGAAAAGCGAGCGGCAGCTACCCACGTGTGCACAGGGACCTTTTGTGTCGCAGCACAGCTTTAGATGTAAGTAGTTTTTTGTATTTTTCCACATTGTGTTTTATGATGAATAACTAGTTGTTAAGCCTGCCCAGAGGGCAGTCTATTGTTGTTGTTTTTGCCAGCTCAGAATCCGTGTCCACATATTTGCTTTTCAATGTCCTATCCAAGAGTATCTCCATATATAAATGCATTTGTAACGCGTCTGCCACCGTCCCGTCCGCGACGGGAGGGCCAAGTGAGCAGCTGTGATGGGTGCGCATGCAACTGACAGCGCAATACAAAGGCATTTATATATTAGAGCAGGCTCCTCTTCCCTCTTAAGATTGTAAGCTCACAGGAGCAGCTCCTCTTTCCCCTCCTAGTTTGCAAGCTCACGTGAGCGGCCCCTCTTTCCCCTCTTAGATTGTAAGCTCACATGAGCGGCTCCTCTTTCCCCTCCTAGATTGTAAGCTTATGGGTGCGGGCTCCTCTTTCCTTTTAGGTTAGGGTCAAACGAAAGCATTTTTACACGCGAACATAAAAAAGTGCGTCCGAACGCATTGACGGATTTTTTCACGGAATTCGCGAAAACGGTCATACGATGCGCATTTTCGTGCGTGATTTTTTACGGATCCAAACCAGGAAACTTTGGGTGTCTGGACGTTATGTTGGCCGGACACGAGCAGGGTCTGACGTCTCCAAATCACACACACACACCGCTAGTGGACGTAGCGCACTCAGTACGTCAGTACTAGCGGTTCTGCGTTCTCGAAAAAATGCGTTCATTTTCCACTTGCGTTGCGCGGCCGGACTTTCGTGCGACCGTACTTCGTATATTGGCCGTCATTGCCCGTCATTTGCTACTAGTGCGGCCGTAATTAAGTGCGCCAGAACGCACATTAAAAGTGCGCTGGTGTGACCCCAGCCTTAGAGTGCAGGCTCACGTGAGTGGCTCCTCTTCCCCCTCTTAGATTGCAAGCTCACGTGAGCGGCTCCTCTTTCCCCTCTATGGGCAGTATTACAAAGCTGGTGCTAACCAGAGCTGTTGTAAACTTACCAGAGCCATTAAAATCAATGGGGTTGTTAAGTTTACAACAGCTCTGGTTAAGTTAGCACCAGCTTTGGCCAGCTGGGTGGAGTAAATGTAACACCACTGCTCTGCATGGAGAGAGCCTGTGGAGACATGGGTTTGATCCCACGAGCACCTCTCCAGTAAGTGTCCTTGGGCAAATCACCTAACGGTACATACTCGCCACCCAGGACATACTTGAAAACGAGAGAAATCTCAATGTATCCTTCCTGGTTAAATCATTTCTCAAAAAAAACCAAATCTATAGCCCTTAGATTGCAAGCTCTTTCCCCTCTTAGATTGTAAACTCACGGGAGCGGCTCCTCTTTCCCCTCTTAGATTGTAAACTCACGGGAACAGGCTCCTCTTTCCCATCTTAGATTATATAGGGTATAGGGGGTTGGCTGTATATGGCGGGTTATAGGAGGTTGGATGTATTTGGGGGGTATAGGGAGTTGATGTATAGGGGGGCCGAATGTATATGGGGTATAGGGGGTCGGATGTGTATGGGAGGTACAGTTGTGTTCAAAATTATTCAACCTCCACTGAAATTGAGTGTTTTGGCCAGTTTGACATTGATTTTGATCATTCAGTCATCTTGCTTACAATTAAATCAAAGAGGCACGTCTAGGTCAGACAAATATAACATAACATTTATAATGAAATAACCACAAATGTCTTTTCTGTGCTCACATCATTATCAGTTTTATTCAACCCCCAAGTGACATTCAATCTTAGTACTTAGTACAACATCCTTTTACAGTTATAACAGCTTTTAAACGTGAAGCATAGCTTGACACAAGTGTCTTGCAGCGATCTACGGGTATCTTCGCCCATTCGTCATGGGCAAAAGCCTCCAGTTCAGTCACATTCTTAGGCTTGCGCACTGCAACTGCTTTCTTTAAGTCCCACCAGAGGTTCTCAATCGGATTTAAGTCAGGTGACTGCGATGGCCACTCCAAAATGTTCCAGCCTTTAATCTGCAACCATGCTCTAGTGGACTTGGAGGTATGCTTGGGATCATTGTCCTGTTGAAAGGTCCAACGTCTCCCAAGCCTCAGGTTTGTGACGGACTGCATCACATTGTCATCCAATATCTCCTGGTACTGAAGAGAATTCATGGTACCTTGCACACGCTGAAGCTTCCCTGTACCTGCAGAAGCAAAACAGCCCCAAAGCATGATTGACCCCCCGCCATGCTTCACAGTAGGCAAGGTGTTCTTTTCTTCATAGGCCTTGTTCTTCCTCCTCCAAACATAGCGTTGATCCATGGGCCCAAACAGTTCTAATTTTGTTTCATCAGTCCACAGAACACTATCCCAAAACTTCTGTGGTTTGTCCACATGACTTTTGGCATAATGCAGTCGACTCTTCTTATTCTTTGGAGACAGCAAGGGGGTGCGCCTGGGAGTTCTGGCATGGAGGCCTTCATTATGCAGTGTGCGCCGTATTCTCTGAGCTGAAACTTCAGTACCCACATCTGACAAATCTTTTCTCAGTTCCTCAGCAGTCACATGGGGACTTTACTCCACTCTACGCTTCAGGTAGCGCACAGCAGTCGAAGTCAGCATCTTCTTTCTGCCACGACCAGGTAGCGCGTTTCAACAGTGCCCTTTGCCTTGAATTTGCGAATGATGCTTCCTATGGTCTCTCTTGGTATGTTTAACATCTTTGCAATCTTCTTATAGCCATTGCCCTTCCTGTGAAGAGTAATCACCTCTTCTCTTGTCTTCCTGGACCATTCTCTTGACTTCACCATGTTTGTAACCACACCAGTAAATGACTAGAAGGAGCTGAGTATCACAGTCATTTTAAAGCTGCCTAATTGGTGCTTATTATGCTTTATTGCTGCTCCGTGACATCCACAGGTGTTTTCAATACCTGATTGAAAACACTTGAATGAACCTCTGTTCTTCAGAGTGGTAGTCTTTAAGGGGTTGAATAATTGTGTCAATGAAGAATTCACAAAAGAAACATTTACTACTGTATTACAAAACCAATTGATGTCATTTTAGTTGCATATGGTTCTTTAAAAAGTCCTTGTAGGATTTCATTCTGAATACAATTACAAATGTACACAAAATTCCCTAAAACCCTTTACAGCATTGGGGGTTGAATAATTTTGAACACAACTGTATATGGGGTCAGATGTGTATGGGAGGTATAGGGGGTCAGATGTGTATGGGAGGTATAGGGGTCGGATGCGTATGGGAGGTATAGGGGGTCAGATGTGTATGGAGGTATAGGGGGTCGGATGCATATGGGGGTATAGGGGGTCGGATGCATATGGGGGTATAGGGGGTCAGATGCTTATGGGGTATAGGTGGTCGGATGCGTACGGGAGGTATATGGGGTCAGATGAGTATGGAAGATATAGGGGTCGGATGCATATGGGAGGTATAGGGGCTCGGTGCATATGGGAGGTATAGGGGTCTAATGTGTATGGGAGGTATAGGGTGGTAGGATGATGCCTGCTGGTGGTAAATGCCGGCAGTCACCTTCCCGAGAGCTCTGCATGCTGACCCAGTTGGCAGTCAGCACCTCGGACTGTGGCCCCGGCTCACACAGAACCTGCAGGAGGAGGAGACCCATGTAGGAGCAGCCTGGAGCAGCCTGTCCCCGGCCATCAGCAGGATACAGCATGCCGAGGAACAGGCGCTTTGTGCGAGGGACAAAAAAAATGCTGATCCGTTAGAGAGGCGCTCACAAAGCGCCTCTCCAATGGATCACCTTTTTTTTCTTTTCTTGTCCCTCGCGAAACGAAAGCCGGCGGTTTGTTTTTCACGCGCATGCGCAATGCGCAAGTAAGCTTGCACATTCACATGGTGTCGGCTGCCTGCGGCGACGGATGCAAACGTTTTTATATATAGAGATATGGCTATGTATAAAACACCAATGACCTTGCTCCCAGCGTGGGAAATGAGAAGGTGAGTAACGGCAGTGGTATTGCTGATTTTATACGTGATAAATGGACAACACCATTGCTTAGGAACAAAAAATAAATAAAAAGACGTTTGGTTGTAAATGAAAAGTATAAACGGTTTAATAAAAAAAAAAACGAGTTTGAAATTTTGCATGCGGCCCACATGGGATATGAAAACATGTCCAGTGGCCCTCGGGTAATTTGAGTTTGAGAGTCCTGCCACAGACTATAATGGCTCTAGTAAAATTAGGACTAACTATGGAATAAAGCCCTTTTGTTTCTTCTTTTGTCTGTCATTATTCTCACATTCCATGGTGTCATGGCCCTGCCCCCTTATTCTCATTGTTCCTCTGTCCCATTCTCCTAATGCACACACTCCTCATAGTGTCATTGTGTTGGTGCTGATTCAGTTAAAGAGACATTACCACATACATAAACTGTAACTAGATTACTTGTGTGTTACAAACCAAGCCACCTTATAAAACACATGCTGCTGTTTATTCTTCTTCAAAGTAATTGCAGATAAAAAGGAAAAATAAGTTTGTGTTTTACCTTCTGTTTCCATTTTGTGGATATTTCCGGTGATGATTTACAAAAATCTGTGCAAATGTTTTACTTTATGGCTGTGCTTTATCATATACACTATTTTACAGTTAATGAGGCGGGGGAAGGACTTGTCCTGGTGACACTTGGCATGAGCCATGGTGGGACACCAGGACAGGATGCAAGAAAACCCTCAGACAAGGACCTACAGGAACAGGCAAATAAATGCTTATTACTCAGCAGGAATCCGGTGGTCGTGGACGCTGAACTTGGAGCACAGCAGTACAGCTGGCAATGCGATGGTATGACACAGGATGGTTCAGAACAGCTATGGTGATCCACTGACATTCAGGACTGGTACTTCAGATGTAATTGCAAGCACTCCCTTCAAAGCACTCTCTGGACGCACAGGGTCTGTACAGAGTCAGGCATATAAATCTGGGTTCCATGAGGTTACCACCATGAATCAACTGAATCAGACTCCCACCTATAGGGTTATTCAGAGAAAGGTGAAACTCTGGATAACGTTTGGAGAAGTGAAAACTCTAGGTCAAAATAACCAAACCAGAAAAATTCTCCCATTTATCTCACTTTCCAAATCGGCTATTTTGACCTAGAATTTTCACTTCTCCTAAATTTCTCCAGAGTTTCACCTTTCTCTGAATAACCCTGCTAGAATCAGACTGGTCAGATTCCCTCTGGGCACGCAGAGCTTACTCAAAGATAACAAGGTCCTCAATGCACACCAGAATTCCATTAGATGCCCATACACAACCATCTGGAGCAGGTCTTGCCGCGCCTCGGCACTAACATGTGAGATGGTGACATTAACAGATGGCTCCGTAATGGTTGCTGGTCTGGAACTAGTGAGTGCCATACATGTAGTGACTTCTGTCATTGTAGATGGAAGATGTCTCTTGGCCGCTAGTTGCTGCTCATAAGCGACTAGGTTGGACTCAAGAACTATGAAGCCATCGAAGGTTATGACATAGGTCTTTATTTCCTTGGATGGAGCAGTACTGGATACAAAGGGAGGAGAGTCCCATCCGTAGGAAACAGGTTGAATGCCAGATCTACAAAATGAAGCTCCTTTGCCAAGGGCCTCCACAGGGGTGCTTAGCAATTTGCAGAGGCCTGGTATTACATGCCAAGACTGACGTGACCTCCATGAGCACTGCAGGTGCAGGCTACAGGAGCATAGTGGGCAGGTCACCCATAAGCATTCATTCGGCACACTTCAGTGCGATTCAGCGAGTTCAATTCACCGACCCTGCAGTGAATTCAGCATTCACCACAGAGTCCCCGAAGTGCACCGAATGGATCCGCTGAACGCATTCGATAAACCACCAACGCAGTCGATGATCTAACGAACAGACCGCCTAACGCCTTCGAACAGGGGTAAAAACAGCCTTCGAACAGGGGTAAAAAAAGAACAAAGAACTCACAATTTTTAAAAGGCATTTTAAACAAAACTAATGCATGAAAATTATATATAAGTGTAGCGCTCACTCCCGGAGGAGCCGCTGAAATTGAACCACGGGTCAGTCTCCCCGCACTAGGGAATAAATATACTCCAGCACCGTTGTGGATTTTATAATTTAAATAGTTTACTAGAAATAAAGGCATATAATGGATAACACGGTGTTCGTGGATATATTTACAGTATTTCGTATTTCGGGAAACGCGCAGCGGAAAAGAAATACGAGGCTTCGTATTTCGGGAAAATGCGCAGCGGAACAGAAAAATACAATGCTTCGTAATTCGAGGAAAACGCGTAGCGGAAAAAAGAATACAATGCTTCGTAATTCGAGGAAACCCCGTAGCGGAAAAGAAAATAAGATACGAATCTTTAACCCCTTTCTGGATATTAGGGAGTGAGTCCCGCACAGGTTAAGTCCCGGACTGTAAGTGTGTGTGTGTGTTATGGTACCCGGGTACTATTCAACTGGCCAGTGAATTACTTAAAGCGGTGTCTTCGACTAGTCAAGTTGGGGCCCTGTGGGTTTTTTTGGAACAAACAACAGCGTGCTTTCTTGCTTTACAACCGGCCTTGGAGGCCTCTCACCCATCCGCTCGATAACCAAGGCTCCGCTGACCCAGGACGTCTCTCCGCTCGGTGCTTCACTGGGATACTGGCTACTGGATCCGTTGTCTGGCTCTCTCTGCTCCGGCCACGACTTGTTCGGCTTACCGCCTGCTCTCCCAATCCGATAGACCTGCGGTACTCCTAACTCGGGGGTCCTCCGGCTTCCTTGATAGCAGCTTGGGTAATATCTGTGGATCACTGGGTCTCCCTCTTACAAGGCTGGATAACCCAATCTGGAATCCTAATAGGCCGCACCTGCGTTCTGGCCTAGTCACTGTTCCACTCTGCAGCACTGTGTCCTCTCTCTTTCACTCCCTGGCGCGCTCTGCCAGCTCTCTCCACGAGGCTCAGGATGTAACTGTCTGTGTTCCACCCACTTCCTGTGTCCCCTCGCAAAGCATGCATTGAAACGTAGTCCCAATGTCTTCTGTGTTTGTCCAGCATAATCTTACCATGGTCTCTGTCTCCCTCTGGTGGCCATTTCAAATAAATGCAGCAGAACAGTCTTTTTAAACCCAGCGCTACACTCTCCCCCCCCTAAACTCTTGGGTCCTCCCAAGGGCGTGTAACGGGTACATGTAATGGTCATACATAACACAACATAACATAACAACAGTTGCATTACATTTCTAACTTAAGCCTATATATTCAGGGTTGAAAACAGGCAGCAAATATCCTCAATCTCACCCAAACCCCTAGACACCTCTGTAAGTAGGGCTGACACTCCAGGAAACCTCCGCACAGTTGTTACAGCTTCCTCTGTGCTATGTCCTGATGAATCATACGTGAGTCTCTGAGGGGGTCGTATTGACCGTTTAGGTTCAAATTTTTTAGGAACCTCTTCAGTCGGGAAAGCTGACTCTACAGGCTCAATTCTCTCATCAACAATCGGAGCAAACATTTCCTCGGAATATGAGCCCTCCAGTGAAGGCATAGGACTGTAATCTATGGATATTTCCTCTAAAACTTCAGGAACTTCGCAGGTCTCAGGTACTGCAGGTGCTCGAGTCATAACTTCAGAGATATCAGACCCTAAATCACTCTCACCCCAGTCAGAGACCGGCTTGACGCTCTGGGACTCAGGTGCCCACACCCAGCTCAGACACCAGCCTTCTTCTTCACTGTCTTCTTCACTCTCTCTAACGGAACGGAACTGATGAGACTGAATAGTAGGAGCCGGACGAGATATAGGCAGACCAGGCACAGAGAATTTGTCTCCAATTGGTACTTGTACAGTCTTTCCTGACCGTAGAGCCTTCTCTGTCCCTTCCGTTCTCCTCAGCCTTCTTACTTCTGTAGTGGCTCTCTGTCCTTTGACCCTCCGTGGACAGGCCGGTCGTGACGTCGAGTGTGCCTTCTTAGGAGCAGGACTCTTTTCCGTGACCAGTGGGGTTAAGAGGTGTCTCAACACATCAGTGTTCATCCCCACTATCATAGAACTTCGATTAGCTCCCGAGGGACGAGGACACACAATGCCAACGTGTCACATACTCCCGGTTGTCCAGCGTTTACCGAACTGAATTCTAGCTTCACCTGTATATATCCATCATAGGGAAACTTCTCCATTCCCATAACCCAGATTTCGAGATCCTTCAATTTCTTCAGGGGTATATGCTTCAAATATTTCTGATAGAAGTCTCGGTAAATCAGCGTTACTTGAGCACCCGAATCTAGAAGAGCCTTAGTATAGACTCCTTCCACTTGAACCGGGATGATGGGCGGAGGACCTATCAACTTGTCAGGGAACTTTTTCGTAGCAGCAGGAAAGGTAGACCCAGTCTGTTGTACTCTAACCCTTGTCCCCATACGTGGTGACTGCGGGCATACATTGTCTTCCCGTGACGTAGGACCAGACCTCCAGGGAGAGGATCTCCTAGGTCTAGCAGGCACATATAGAGACCCTCCCTGTCTCCTTTCCGGGCACTGAGCCTTGAAATGGCCGAATTCTCTACAGGCGAAACATCTTCCCCACGAGGATGAGGGCACACTTTCTTCCTGTGGCTCATTTGAAAATCCCCTGTCGGAGACCACAGCGACCGCTGCTGTTCGTATATCTGAGAGAGACTTCTGTATTTCAGTCTGTATTTCTACTACTTTCAAGATTGCCCGGCATATGTCCGTGTGTGTCTGTTCCATCTTAACTTGGGCCTCTTATACTTTCTCGAGAGTCTTTTGTATCTCACCATACACCTGGTTTGACGACGTTTTAGTTATCTCCGGCTCATATGTCTCTTCTGGATCATCTTCATCTGATGAACACTTGTTATACTCTATGGGTTGCGCATAGACCTTTTCTCCCTTTCTTCCAAGCTTCTCTTCCAGAAGGGCTTCTTCTTCCCGAACAACTCGAATCAGTTCTAGGTAATTTAACTCTTTATTACCTTCTCGAGTCTTCAGTTGCAACATCACAGGATCTAAGGGTAAGGCACCTTTCAATATCTGACGCATTCTAACCTGATCTACTGTAGTGGGGTCTGTTCCTTTCTTCAACAGTACTTGGTACAGTATCTTATCCAGGCGCCTCATGTATTCTGTCATCTTCTCACCCCTTTTCTGGTAAGTATGCTCATACTGGTACATAAGCTCAGCAGCCTTTTCCGTTCGCCCGAAGACTTCCTGTAATATGTTCAGGTAATCTAGAGCAGTACAGTCTCTCTTACTCAGCTTCAGATTCCTGACAGCCTCTGACGCAGGTCCCTTTAAGCTCTCAGTAATTCTTTGCTTCTTCTGCGCTTCAGAGACGTCCCACTCATCCAGAGCCTGCATCGCTTGTTCTACCCATTCTTCGAAGGTTTCTTCTCCCACCGGAGTTGACAAGTTTCCTGAAAATTTTTCCAGCTTCCGATATCCGAAGCTGATGTAAGAAGGGTGAGCCCTCTGACACTTAACCACGAGGTCTCCAATAGCAGCAATGAACTCTGGCCCGATCATGGCCAGTGGGCTGGATGCAGGAATGTTCGCTGAATCACCACGTGGCTTACTTGGCTGGATCAGACGAACTTCCATGTCGTCGGTTAGCTGTATACTCACGCCCTGAAAACACACAGGAACACCCTTTCTCCACTCAAAAAGAACATACATGTGAGAAGTCTCTGGGTTCACTTTAATGTCCGCTAGAAACCCCCGCTGGTCAGGTGCCAACGCTGCCACGGCCAGGCGGATCTGCTCTTCTGCCCAGGTGTCTACAGGAATATCCATTACTACACTCAACTCTACCTGGCCATCCTGTGCTTTACACCACTCTGCTGCTTCGTCTGGATCCATATTTAACCCTTTAAATGCGTTTTTTCCAGAGACTGAATCCCGGACGAGCCCCCACGTGTAGTGCTCACTCCCGGATGAGCCACTGAAATTGAACCACGGGTCAGTCTCCCCGCACTAGGGAATAAATATACTCCAGCACCGTTGTGGATTTTATAATTTAAATAGTTTATTAGAAATAAAAGGCATATAATGGATAACACGGTGTTCGTGGATATATTTACAGTATTTCGTATTTCGGGAAACGCGCAGCGGAAAAGAAATACGAGGCTTCGTATTTCGGGAAAATGCGCAGCGGAACAGAAAAATACAATGCTTCGTAATTCGAGGAAAACGCGTAGCGGAAAAAAGAATACAATGCTTCGTAATACGAGGAAACCCCGTAGCGGAAAAGAAAATAAGATACGAATCTTTAACCCCTTTCTGGATATTAGGAAGTGAGTCCCGCACAGGTTAAGTCCCGGACTGTAAGTGTGTGTGTGTGTGTTATGGTACCCGGGTACTATTCAACTGGCCAGTGAATTACTTAAAGCGGTGTCTTCGACTAGTCAAGTTGGGGCCCTGTGGGTTTTTTTGGAACAAACAACAGCGTGCTTTCTTGCTTTACAACCGGCCTTGGAGGCCTCTCACCCATCCGCTCGATAACCAAGGCTCCGCTGACCCAGGACGTCTCTCCGCTCGGTGCTTCACTGGGATACTGGCTACTGGATCCGTTGTCTGGCTCTCTCTGCTCCGGCCACGACTTGTTCGGCTTACCGCCTGCTCTCCCAATCCGATAGACCTGCGGTACTCCTAACTCGGGGGTCCTCCGGCTTCCTTGATAGCAGCTTGGGTAATATCTGTGCATCACTGGGTCTCCCTCTTACAAGGCTGGATAACCCAATCTGGAATCCTAATAGGCCGCACCTGCGTTCTGGCCTAGTCACTGTTCCACTCTGCAGCACTGTGTCCTCTCTCTTTCACTCCCTGGCACGCTCTGCCAGCTCTCTCCACGAGGCTCAGGATGTAACTGTCTGTGTTCCACCCACTTCCTGTGTCCCCTCCAAAGCATGCATTGAAACGTAGTCCCAATGTCTTCTGTGTTTGTCCAGCATAATCTTACCATGGTCTCTGTCTCCCTCTGGTGGCCATTTCAAATAAATGCAGCAGAACAGTCTTTTTAAACCCAGCGCTACATAAGGTCCTATCAATAACAATAAAAAGGTTTGGGCGTGGCTTGGCCAGAGAGAGTAATGGCCGCTTAGAGTTCAAGCTCTGCTCTCACTGCCCGCGTCTTCTGCTACATGGGGAAATCCCGCAAGCAGCCTCAGACTCCTGGATCGACCCACACACTAGCGGCATGCTCCTGTCATGATGCGCTCTAACCTCACTCCCGCGGAGGCTCCGTCAGACGCTAGGCTGGAATCTGATATGGCGCTGGAGCGCCCTGCCTCGGCCTCATCCTCCCCAGCGTCATCGCATGGTGGCTGGGAGCCCCCCCGGAGATGGCTCGGCTAGTCGGCACCCTGCCAACGCAGGCCAATTTGGATGCTGCCTCAGGCTGTATTCAGGCAGCCCTGACGGGGGAAATACAGGGCCTGCTCTTGGATTTGCATGGTATGCAGGCACGCTTGGTTCGTGCGACAGAGGCCCAGGAGCTCGCTGCTGCCAGACTCTGAGGTACTGAACAGCAATTCACCTGAGCAAAGATCCTGCTGCACCGATTGAACTTGAGCGATATCACAGGGCTCTAAGGGTCCGATATGAACCATCTAAACATGCTGATTGGAGAAATAGGGGGAAAAGACAGAAAAAAAATAATTTCCTATAAGGAACATAGTACTATAGGCACGGATGCAGTCTCCCTTACCCTGCGGTGTATTCAGCAAGCACCACAGGGCCGCCGTAATGCAGCGAAAAGTCGCCGCAAACCCGCCAAAAACTCACCGCAAAACGAGGGTGAACGCACACGAAACCTGCAAAAACATCTGGATTAACCCGCTGAAAACGCCGAAATAACCCGAGCAGGAGCCAATCACACGCAAGGCAGCTGCCGGAAAAAGCCGACACTGCAGACGAAGGAGGTGAAGAAAAAAATAAAACCGTACGCTTGAGTGTTTGAAAAGTGAAGCGCTGTTTGCAAAGAAACTACTGAGCAAAAATGTCTGAAATTTACATATAAGATCCAATGAATGATAATAAAAAGGTGCTGTTACAGAAAAAAGAAAAAACAATTTTAAATAAAACAGAAAAAAAATGTTTGCATAAAAGACCGAAAAATGCCTAAAAGGTCCTAAAAAATCTACAAATCAAGAGACTTTTTACTGCAGAATATTATAATGAACGGTTTATTAGATATTGAATTAAAACGGGAATATTTTTAACATTGAAGCCTATGGGATTCTCCTGAGTAAACCTGCCGAATTAAACCACCGAATGGCAGGGCATTTCAGGAACCTTTCACTGCTGGTTTGTGTTCTCTGAATAGCCGAAGCATTGCTTTTTTGTGGGGATTCACTGCCCTCGAACAGGCACCGAATGTGCAGGCAATTTTCCAGGATTTGGCGAATTGCCTGCTCTCTGGATAGCCGAATGGCCATGGAAGGTAACCGTACGCTGAATTTCAGTGTTCGGTTACCTTTCTCCAACAATTCGGAGCTCTTTGAATAACCCTGCTAGTATTATCAATAGGGGAGTCTGTAGCATTAAACAGGAGATAGTGAGAAGCCACCATGCCCTGAAAAAAGCGGTATCGAATCCTTTTGCTTTAAAAGAAGGTTTTTATAGGTGCGGCCAGTGTTTGGCATTTAGGAGTTTGGGCCTGAAGAAGCAACGGATAGAATCTCTTGACCACAATGGTACGTTTAAGTTGAGGCAGACAATGACTTGCCACTCTAAAAATGTAATTTATGCACTAGTATGCCCATGTAAATTACTGTACATCGGGAGAACAACCAGACCACTGCATGTACGTATTATGGAGCATGTGAGAAATATACGTTGTGGATTTTAGAATCACTCAGTTTCCTCACATTTTCGCATGAAACACAGATGTTCCCCCAAAGGTTTGACCTTCCTTCCCATTAAAAAAATTGAAAATGACTGGAGAGGAGGGGATTTTATCAGGAAATTGAATCAGGAGGAATTTAAATTGATATTCCATTTTGATATGTTAATCCCGAAGGGTCTGAAAAAAGACTTTGAGCTGTGCCATTTTCTGTAGTTTTTAATATTTTTACAGAGAAAAGGAGGGGGATCCTAGTGGCGCAGTCCCTTCTGAGGGTAATTTGAGAGGAATAGTAAGGATTCCTATTAGTTCAGAAGCAGCGTGGTCTGAATGACCGTTCTAAAGTGCTGGTTAGAGGGCGGGGCTATAGGCAAGGTGCAGACAAGCTGTGAGCAGGTTATACAATAGCAGCCTTCCTAGATCAGGGAAACATTCAAATGCATACAAAGTGCAAAACGTGCGTACAAAAATGCATGTAAAGTGCAATATGCGAATTGTGAACAAAAACACAATGTGAAAGAGTGTACAATTGCAAAGTAAAATAGGGTACAATTGACCAAGTGAACAGTAGATGCCCTGGTGGCTCAAATGTGCGTACAGATGTAAAAAAATATGGGGTTAAATGTACATAGGAAGGTTATTCAAAATATTAAAAAGGGGGGGGAAGTCTTGTTTCTATTGTCCGTAATGGATAAAGGAAAAGTAGAAAAAATTCGGACCGTATATTGCGGTGAAGGCAAGAGATAGCCCGTTCTGATCTCTATTGGAGGGATCTAGTAGTTCCAGGTGCAGTCCTAAAACGCAGTCTTTGCCGTGGTCCTATATAGGCTCCCAATTTCCCAAAAAATGGGAAAAGAAGGAGGGTAAAGAGGAAAGAAAGAGTATATAGTGCAATTATGCTTAATAAATAGTAGGTGCCCAAAAGACAAATGGACACTTACAGTGTCCAGAGCCTCTTCTACCGGCTCTGGTGTGAAATGCCTAGGGCCTGGTCAAGGGTGGCCTCTGCCCTTCTTTACAGGTGCGGGGTGGTCTTCACAGTTGCTATGGGGCAGCCTTCGTCTTTCTTCTGACGATTTAGTTGTTGCCTCCAATACAAAGGGAAGACATCTCCATAGCGCAATGAGTTTAATTATTAAGTGAGGTATATAATAGTCAAGGACCATTTTCTGAGACTGTTTTCTCCACACAGACTGATGAAGGCTATATTTAATAGCCGAAACGCGTATCTGTGATACTCCTTTTAATTAATAAACCCTTTTTTCTAATCATCTACATCCATTGAGGAATCCTTTATTTTATTTTGCATTTTTTATGCTTGATCTCTCCCTTCCCCCCCCCCTCTGTTTCTCTGCCTGCATGGAAGCTGCGCTGCTGTTGAAAGAGGTGCAGGTACCCACCATAGAAGTACCATAGGCCTACAAGTTGAGCCTGGATTTATGGCTCCAGCATTGGTGAGTTTGTCCTTGACTATTATATACCTCACTTAATAATTAAACTCATTGCGCTATGGAGATGTCTTCCCTTTGTATTGGAGGCAACAACTAAATCGTCAGAAGAAAGACGAAGGCTGCCCCATAGCAACTGTGAAGACCACCCCGCACCTGTAAAGAAGGGCAGAGGCCACCCTTGACCAGGCCCTAGGCATTTCACACCAGAGCCGGTAGAAGAGGCTCTGGACACTGTAAGTGTCCATTTGTCTTTTGGGCACCTACTATTTATTAAGCATAATTGCACTATATACTCTTTCTTTCCTCTTTACCTCCTTCTTTTCCCATTTTTTGGGAAATTGGGAGCCTATATAGGACCACGGCAAAGACTGCGTTTTAGGACTGCACCTGGAACTACTAGATCCCTCCAATAGAGATCAGAACGGGCTATCTCTTGCCTTCACCGCAATATACGGTCCGAATTTTTTCTACTTTTCCTTTATCCATTACGGACAATAGAAACAAGACTTCCCCCCCCCTTTTTAATATTTTGAATAACCTTCCTATGTACATTTAACCCCATATTTTTTTACATCTGTACGCACATTTGAGCCACCAGGGCATCTACTGTTCACTTGGTCAATTGTACCCTATTTTACTTTGCAATTGTACACTCTTTCACATTGTGTTTTTGTTCACAATTCGCATATTGCACTTTACATGCATTTTTTGTACGCACGTTTTGCACTTTGTATGCATTTGAATGTTTCCCTGATCTAGGAAGGCTGCTATTGTATAACCTGCTCACAGCTTCACAGCTTGTCTGCACCTTGCCTATAGCCCCGCCCTCTAACCAGCACTTTAGAACGGTCATTCAGACCACGCTGCTTCTGAACTAATAGGAATCCTTACTATTCCTCTCAAATTACCCTCAGAAGGGACTGCGCCACTAGGATCCCCCTCCTTTTCTCTGCTCTATCACTGACACATTTCTGTCGAGGTTTTGTGTTGTAATCCCTGTTGGCCGCATAACATAATATATCCACATTTAATTAGCGCCTCCATTGCATTCTCTCTTTAATATTTTTACGCCTTGGATCCTCTAGGTTTTAAATTGGGTGCTGTAGAGACACACCACGTGTCCTATTTCCTTACAGGGTTATTCAAAGAGATCCGAATTGTGGCCGAAAGGTAACCGAACAGTAGGCTTGTGCACCGTTTTTTTTTTTCGGTTCGGTTCATTTGGATTTTGTAAATTTTCGTTTCGACTCGTTTCCACCAATTTCCATTTCGGTTCGGTTCGTTTCGATTAGTTTTTCGTATCGACTTTTTTTTCGGGATTTCGTAAATTTTCTTGTTTTTCGGAACGTCTGTTCTCCTCGTTTCAAAGTGTCTATTCGTTTTGACGTAAACTAATGGTTTTTCGGATACGATAATTATTACGATACGATAATTCTGCCGATACGATAATTCTGCCATTGAGATTTCTCATGTTTTACAAGACGGATACATTGAGATTTCTCTGGTTTTCCAGGAAGGATACTTTGATATGGGAATGATACAAAATTTAATTACAGAATCAGCGATATAAATACGATGTCCGAAATTACTGAAATGGAACCGAAGTCAGGAATGGAGCCGAAATCACAAATTGAACGAAAATGAATTTCGATTTTACACATTTCTACTCCATTCGAAAATTCTGAAAAGTTTTATTTGCAAACAGCGTTTCACTTTTCAAACATTCAAGCGTACTGTTTCTGTTTTTTTTCACTCCATTCGTCTGCGGTGTCAGCTATTTCCGCGGCTGCTCTGCGCTTTGATCGGCTCCTGCTCGGGTTTCTCCGGCGTGCTCGGCGGGGTTAATCCAGATGTTTTTGTGGGTTTCGGTGTGCGTTCGCTGGGTTTTGCGGTGAGTGTTCGTCAGGTTTGCGGTGGCTTTTCCCTGCACTACAACGACCCTGTGGTGCTTGCTGAATACACCGCAGGGTCGCCGAAATGGGATCGCCAAATCGCACCGAATTGAAGAGAACGAAAAGTCACCAAACGTGCGACGACTTTTCGATTCTCTTTGAATAACCCTGTATATTTTTCATTTTATTTAGTTTTTTGTAATTTAGTCACCCAATATTAATAGTCATGGTTATCTGCAATATTTTTTTTTTTTTTTTTAATATAAAGTTATTTAATGCCATACCATGAATAGAAAAGCACCCATAAATTACATTTACACTTGCGCTCATGAAAAGCAATTTTATACAGTTATTTTATATACTGTCTTTATTTATTTTATTTTTTTAAGATTTTTATTTTACAAAATAGAAGGTCACATTTCAGCCAGCAAGGTTGGCCGTGCAGGGCCAGGCAGCATATACTTATCAGATATGTAAAACATAAGGAGGGTATCGCAAAAAACTCTGTAAAGCATCAAAAAGCTGGGGGGAGAGACAATAAAAGTCAGCAGATACATTTCAGGAAAAAATAAAAAGTCAGCTTGTAGTCAGCGTAAATTAATATGAAAAATAAAAAGTCAGCTTGTATTCAGTGTAAATTAGTATGAAATAGAAAAAGTCAGCTTTTATTCAGTGTAAATCCGTATGAGAAAGAATAATAAGTCAGCTGTATTCATAAAAGAAACATTTCCATCTTAGGGGAACTCAGCGTTGCAGGGTAGGCTGAGGACAGGAGCATAAGGTACCGCAAACGATTCAGCCAGTGTCCATCCACATACTGGGTCGCTAAGAGGGTGCTCAAGGACAGACCACCTCCGTAAGGTAAGCAGCAGTGAGAAATAAGCGTGCAGGAGGAAAACCTCAACGCCAAGGTCAGGGATCAGCGAGCAGTCAGAAATCAAAACGTTCCCCTTCAACCCGTATCCAGCAGGAATGTGGCGCTGTTTCGAGCGTATAGCAACCAGGCCTCTCCAGGTGCCCCATCGGTCACAGCTCGGGGTCAAGGCCAGTCCAGCTTCCCCTCAGGACAGAGGCCCAGAGCCCCGAGCACCATCAGCAGCGTAGATCTCCCGGGAGAGGCCACCGCCTTCCGCTTGGTGGCAACCGGCGCAGCAGGGCTCAGATCGTCAGGTCTCTCAGTGACTCCTCTCAATGTAGGGGCTGGCCGCAAGCGTGGAGATCTCGGGCTTACCAGATCTCGAGCGTCAAGTACCTCTTCGGACACACTGTCAGCGATCCCAGACGCCATCTGGAATCCCTCAGGCTCAGCTTTGCTCGGGACACCCGCTTCTCCGTTGCTCCTCAGGGCCTCTGTGAAGCGCCGCATGTCTCCTCGCGTCAACGGGCGCTCGTCATACCCCTCCACCATCAGAATGCATTCCAGGCGTAGGAATGCTGCCACCAGGCCAGACACCGGTAGACGAACGTTCGTCTGCCGCCACCCCTGCACTCCCACCACTCCTTCCAGGACATCCGCTGTGGCCGGGAGACGGGGGCCCTCCGTCTCCACAGCCCTCATCCAAGCATGTGGCGTCGGGGATAGCAGAGGCGCCACAGTGCAGGGCAAGACCCCCAGGATGGTCCCAGAAGGATTCCCCAGCCGGGAAGCACCAAGAGCCCCCTGTGTAGGACGCAGCCTGGTGTCAGGCCCCAAGATGGCCACCGTCATCACACTCGTGCCACAAAGCACCCATTGCTGGTCCAGGGGGGGGATGACAAAACGGGCCCCGGACATCTTGTTGCCGATGGCTAGCTGCTCTGGGCTCCAGAAATACAAAAAGGTTGCGTGGAGAATCAGCTAGGGAGAGACGTGCCGGAGCTCCAAAGACACGCGTCTTCTCCCATTCACAGCCGGCCACGCCCCCTCTGCAATATTTTTTAATAGTGACCCCAATATGTTTTAAATAGACGTCCACAATACGGTTCTTACAGATGGGTTTGATTACCTAGTATGTACTGCTTCCTATTTTGTGTAGGCCATTCACTGCACTGAAAGCCCTGGAACATGCATTTTATATATAGATGTCAAGACATAATGTTGACCTCAAATGGGGATAGATCTAAAAGTAGACCATTGTTATATGTATATCAGCCCCCTAATATGACTCTGTTTTTAAGGCAAAGTATATGAATGTAGCGCTGTGGTAAAATCTTGCTGTGGCAGTGCCTATTTTTGGCCACAAGATGGAGACTATCGCGATCAGAGATACTGGACATTGGGACTACAATGCCCGGCATGCTTTGCAAGAAGACAGGAAGTGGGTGGGGACTGGACACTTACATCCTCTGCCTCGTGGAGAAAGTTCGAGAGCACGCCAGGGAAGGAAAGAGAGCAGACGCATCGAAGAGATTACGAGAGGGCCTAGGCCAGAGACCAACAGAGACCAAGAGAGACCTGTTAGTCCAGAGAAGATCACCCAAGCTGAGGAGAAGAAGACCCGCCGGGATCCAGGCATTGCTGCAGACCGGAGGAATCGAACGGAGAGCAGGCGGTGAGCTGGAAAAGCTGTGTGGAGTCAGACAACGGATCGGGCCGCTAGTATCCCCAGTCAAAATCGGGTGGAGAGACGTCCTGGGTCAGCGGAGCCTAAAGCAATCGCCGGATGGGTGAGAGGCCTCCAAGGCTGTTTTATGATTAAAGGACGCTCTGCTGTTTTCTCTTTAAAGTCCACAGGGCCCCAACTGACTAGTCGAAGACCTTCCTTTAATAAACTCACTGGCCAGTTGAATAGTACCCGGGTACCACACACACATATACACCTTTCACATTCTGGGACTTAACTTGTGCAGGACTCATTTCCTTTTACGAATCGGAACAGGGGTTAAAGATAAAGATACGTTCCGAATATATTTTTCTCTTTTTTTCCGCTGCGCGTTTACCGTAATACGAAGGAATTGTATGTTTGGGGTTTTGCTACGTGTCCCTTTTTTTCTGAACGTTTCTTTTCCGCTACGCGTTTTACCGTGATACGAAAATACTGTAATAATACTTGTGAATACCGTGTCTCGACATCTGCTTAAATATTTAGTAAACTATTTAAATGATAAAAACTCACAACTGTGTTGGAGTATATTTATTCCCTAGTGCGGGGAGACTGACCCGTGGTTCATTTTCAGCGGCTCCTCCGGGAGTGAGCGCTACATGAACATAGCATAATACTGTTATTGTGAGTAAGTATTTGGGCCCCTGCTAGGACCACACTTACAAAAAGCAGAAAGTATTCAAGCCCATCAAAAAATGGGCTTGAATACCTTCTGCTTTTTGTAAGTGTGGTCCTAGCAGGGGCCCAAATACTTACTCACAATAACAGTATTATGCTATGGTCATCTCATTTCATCATTTACAGACTTCAATTCTCTCTTTTTTTGCTGTTTCATCGTGCCTAAGGAGGAGGCCGCTGTAGAAGTCTGAGGATACGTATTGCTTTTTTTTTTATATATATATGTATATTTTTTAAAAAAAAGAATTTTTCCTCTCCTGGGAGCACAAATGTGTTGTAAAGTATATGAACCATGCGTTCATGTAAAATGTTCACTGAGAAACTCCAGTAATAATCATTCCTGATATTGCTGCCCATTGGAAGCAAAACATTTTTACATTTGCATGTATGCACATGCATTGCTTCTCTATGGGGATTTCACTGCCCTCGAACAGGCAACGTATGTGCAGGCAATTCGCCAACATTTGGCGAACTGCCTGCTCTCTGGATAGCCAAATTATTATTATTATTATTCTTTATTTATAAAGCGCCAGCATATTCCGCAGCGCTGTACAATAGGCACAGTATAGACAGGGTTACAATACATTGAACAACATTTGACAAACAATACAGGAGGAGATGAGGGCCCTATTCCCGTAGGAACTCACAATCTAGAAGAATGGCCAGGAAAGGTAAGCGTACGCTGAATTTCAGGGTTCGGTTACCTTTCGGCCACAATTCTGAGCTCTTTGAATAACCCTGATGATGTTTTTTATGTATTTGTCCTTCCTGTATGGTTGAGAAAGGGGATGACAAGCAGGAGCTGTCCTCACTCGCCGCCTCCCTATGACATCATGAATTGCAAACCCGGAAGTGATTGCTGATTCTCCCCATGTGGTTTCACTTTGCTGTTCTGGATACAACTTTTTTCTTTTTTTGGCTATATGAACCCTGAAAGGACTATGGGGGCCACATGCTTTTTGTCCCTTGCCACTGATGAAGCGCCCCTGAGGCGAGAAACGTGTTTGGCTGTTTACTTGTATATTTGATTTTTTGTTTTATAAATATTTTTCTAGCATATCTGGCCTTTATCTTACCTTTGTTCCTGCACTGAGGTTTACATACACTGCTACCCTGGAAAGATTCTGCTGGAGATTCAATTCTATTTGGTGAGTGGATATTTGCTTATCCTTTACAATCCTGTTGGGTTATATACAACCCATGTTCCCGTGCTTTTTTGGAGGTCTGAGTGCAGAAGTATGAGGCGAACAGGTTGGCCCTGAACACCTGTGAGGTCTTCATTTGAGAGCTAGCAGCTCTCATAAAGTGTGAGCAGTGAACATTACAACTTTATTATAGCAGTATAGTTTGTGCAATACTGTAGCATTATCTGTATTATTTTTTTGTATTTTGAGGTCATCCTATTATGAAGATTTTGATTGATTTAGTCCACGCCTAATCCTCCTTAAGGGACCTACCATTGCTTGTGAGCATTTTTCCATATTTACCACATCACTTATACACTGCATCCTTTTAAGTTGAAGCGCTGTCCCCATTTCTTTACTTCACATTTTGCAATTTGTTCTGGTGACGGGAGCACCACAGTGTGGGAATATAGCGAATCCTTAAAAGTGTATATCTAGCGCCACGGAGTATAACCACTTTTTCCTTTTTATATGTTATAAAACACCTACTGTAGATAATGATGAGGAAGAACAACTGTTAGAGCAAATTAGGAAGGCTGCACATCAGGGTAGCACTTTAATTATTGGAGATTTTAATTACCCGGACATTAATTGGAATAGTGGGACGAGTAATTCAGCAAAGGGAATCTGGTTTCTGAACCTGTTAAATGATAACTTCATGACACAACTGGTAGAAACACCAACAAGAGAGGATAACTGTCTGGATCTGGTTATAACAAAGAATTCTGATCTTCACACTTTTTTTTAAATTAAATTTTATTCATAACTGCTCATTATGTTACATTCGCAATTTTCACCAAACTTGAAAAATATACCAATAGAAAGATATACAATAAACAAACATAATCACATCAGCCCGACTCGAGTCATCTCATAACTCCATAATAGACAATAGTCAAACTTTCTTTTTTATCAAATCATACCAAAAAACACACACATCACAATCATCCGACAAAGACAAAAAAAGAAAAGTCACAAACAAAATATATATATATATACTTAACCCCTTAAGGACGGGAGTAATTTTACAAGTTCGGCGCTGTTTCGAAGTAGAAGTTTGCTGAGCTCATTTTGACGGTTTTAAACGCGGTTTTAAAGTCACGTATTATTGTACCACCCAGACAAATTATATATCGTTCTTTCCGGCAGACTTGGCAGATTAATAATATATCATTATTATATGTATACGTCATGCCCTGCGCAAATGCTATAACAAAACTGTAAAAAAAAATTGAATTTTCAATAAAATTTCAATCATCCACAGTGTGTAAAGTGTTTTTTTTTTTGCATTTTATTACCCGAGCCTTTGCGGATATATTCTATGGGGTAGACTTGTTAAAAAAATTTGAACAGGGAACACATTTTTTTTTTTTGGGGAGAAATTACGTGATTTTAGCTAAACCCCCCAAAAAAATCATTAGTGAAGCATCATTGTTCACATTATAATTGAAATGTGAACAATCGTGCTGCATTAAAAAAATTAAAAAAAGCAAGTTTTTATTTTTTATTAATTATGTTTTTATTATTTTTATTTTTATTTTTTTTACACTTTAATTGTACTAGTAATATGGTCATGTTTGATATCGTTCGAAAGGCCATGATCAGGCCTTTCAAACGATACCCCACATGACCCCCTAGCTATCACTGATCATGAGATAAAGGGGTTCAAAGAACCCCCTATCTCCCCCATGGGATTTCCTTAGGAAATCCCTTGGCAGCTAGGGGTTCCCTGGTTAACTGACATCATCGGGCCATGCCCGATGATGTCAGTGGATGTGGGGAGTTCCGGAGGTGGGGCTGCCATCCAAGATGGTGGCCCCCACCGGAAAAAGGCTGTGACCTTCACCAATTGGTGCTTTGTCACAGCCTTGCCACCAAGGGGTTAATGCCATACATCCCTGGAAAGGCCAGGCTGTGCCCTTTCCAGGGATGCCTAGAAATAGCTGCTAGCACCCGGCAATGGGGAGATAGAGGGATCCAAAGGATCCCCCCTCCCCTCCAGGCGCTTCCCCTGCTCCGGCTGGGGGGGACGCCTGAAACTGACGTCAACGCGTCCGGCGCGATGACGTACGTGCGCCGAGAGGCGCCAAAAGTGCCGATCTGACTCTGTGGGAGTCAGAGCAGCGAGGGAGCCGCCGCCGGAGGAGGTGAGTATCGGCCGCCGGGGGGCTGCAGACGCCGGGGACGTACAGTTACGTCCTGCGACGTTAAAGCCCGCCTAATGCAGGACGTAACTGTACGTCCTGCGGCGTTAAGGGGTTAAACATCATAATCTGACCACAAAGCCCACAATTTTTCATAGGTAGCCATTGCATGATTGACTTTACCAGTAAGAGCATCCATAAGTTTAGCATCCCTAATTTTTTGCATAACTCTGTCCATAACTGGAAGATCCATACAACGCCATTTTCCAGCAACTGCTCTATGGGCAGCTGACAAAAGCCTAGTCAGGAATCTATTATGTTCCTGAGACATTCCCTCAATAGATTTAGACAATAAAAACAACTCTGGAGTGAGGGGGATCTGATATTGGAGGACTTCCGAGAGAAGGGTCTGAGTTTGACTCCAGTACCGAGCAATAACTGGACAGGTCCACCACATTATTTAAAGGAAGCATTATTGAAGGCCACAGGCAATTGCATTCGGCTTGTTAGCAAAAACAAAAAAGGGAAGAAACCACTGTGGTACTCTGCAGAAGTGGCCAAAATAATGAAGAACAAAAAGACAGCATTCAATAATTATAAAAAAAATCAGAGTGAAGAAGATAGGCAAACCTATAAGATTAGGCAGAAAGAGGCAAAGCAATTTATAAGAGCTTCCAAAGCACACGCAGAAGAGAAAATAGCTCAGTCAGTAAAAAAGGGGGACAAAACATTTTTTAGATACACAAACGAGAAAAGAAAAGTAAAACAAGGATTAGTTAGATTAAAAACAAAGGAAGGAAGGTATGTAGAAGAGGATAAAAGTCTCGCTGACTGCCTCAATGAATATTTTTGTTCAGTCTGTGCAGAAAAAAAGGAAGGAAAGGGACCTCAGTTAGGAGGAAACACTAACGAGACATTTACATATCAGTTTACAGAGGAGGAGGTTCTACAGCAGCTGTCTAAAGTAAAGACAAATAAGTCAATGGGGCCTGATGGGATCCACCCTAAATTATTAAAAGAGCTCAGTGATGTAATAGCAAAACCGTTAACAGATTTATTTAACCAATCCTTGCTAACGGGAGTCGTCCCAGAAGACTGGAAATTAGCAAATGTTGTGCCCATTTACAAGAAGGGTAGTAGGGAGGAATCGGGGAACTATAGGCCAGTTAGTCTTACGTCAGTAGTGGGGAAATTAATGGAAACCATGTTAAAGGAAAGGATTGTTGAACATCTAAAAACACATAGATTACAGGATCAGAAACAACATGGGTTTACCTCAGGGAGATCATGCCAAACTAATCTTATTGATTTTTTTGATTGGGTAACAAAAATAATAGACACAGGTGGTGCAGTAGACATTGCTTATTTAGATTTCAGTAAGGCTTTTGATACTGTTCCGCATAGAAGGCTTATCAATAAATTGCAATCTTTGAGCTTGGATTCCAATATTGTTGAATGGATTAGGCAGTGGCTGAGTGACAGGCAACAGAGGGTTGTGGTAAATGGAGTTTATTGTTACCAGTGGGGTACCTCAGGGGTCAGTACTTGGACCCATTCTCTTTAATATTTTTAATAGTGATATTGCAGAAGGTATTAATGGAAAAGTATGTCTTTTTGCTGATGACACAAAGATTTGCAACAGGGTTGACATTCCTGGAGGGATCAGCCAAATGACAAATGATTTAGGTAAACTAAAAAAATGGTCGGAGCTGTGGCAATTGAGTTTTAATGTGGATAAGTTTAAGATAATGCACCTGGGACGTAAAAACCCAAGGGCTGAATATAGAATATTTGATACAGTCCTAACCTCAACATCTGAGGAAAGGGATTTAGGGGTTATTATTTCAGAGGATCTAAGGGTAAGTAGTCAATGTAATAGAGCAGCAGGAAATGCTAGCAGAATGCAGGAAAAGGAAAGTGCTCATGCCACTGTACAGAGTACTGGTGAGACCTCACTTGGAGTACTGTGTGCAGTACTGGAGACTAGGGATGCACCGATACCACTTTTTTAAGACCGAGTACGAGTACCGATACTTTTCTTTAATGTCATGTGACGCTTTCCAATAAGAACAGACCATATAAAAATGCCCCCAGCTCACATGTATATATCCCCCAGCTCATCGATATGCCCCCAGCTCATGGATATGCCCCCAGCTCACACATGGATATGCCCCCAGCTCACACATGCATATGCCCCAGCTCACACATGGATATGCCCCAGCTCACACATGGATATGCTCCAGCTCGCACATGGATTTGCCCCAGCTCATGGATTTGCCCCAGCTCACACATGGATTTGCCCCAGCTCATGGATTTGCCCCAGCTCACACATGGATATGCCCCAGCTCATGGATATGCCCCAGCTCACACATGGATTTGCCCCAGCTCACACATGGATTTGCCCCAGCTCACACATGCATTTGCCCCCCAGCTCATGGATTTGCCCCAGCTCACACATGGATTTGCCCCAGCTCACACATGGATACTGCCCCAGCTCACACATGGATACTGCCCCAGCTCACACATGGATATGCCCCAGCTCACACATGGATATGCCCCCCCAGCTCACACATGGATATTGCCCCCCAGCTTATGGATATGCCCCCACAGCTCACACATAGATATGCCCCCCCAGCTCATGGATCCCCCCCCCGTGACGATACTTACCTTCCTGGGCGCCGCCGGGAATGTCTCCGCGCGTGCGCTCGTTGGAAGGACCCCAGCCGTGACCACGTGGGACCATATGATCACGGCTGGGGTCCTTCCAACGAGCGCGCGCGGGGAAACTTTCCCAGCGTCGCCCAGGAAGGTAAGTATCGTCGCGGAGAGCAGCTGCAGGGCCTGTCCGAATGCTCTATCGGCATTCGGACAGGCCCTGCAGCTGCTCACTGTGTTCATACTTACCTTCCTGGGCGCCGCCGGGAAAGTTTCCGCGCGCACGCGCTCGTTGGAAGGACCCCAGCCGTGATCACATGGTCCCACGTGGTCGCGGCTGGGGTCCTTCCAATGAGCGCACGCGCGGAGACATTCTCGGCGGTGCCCAGGAAGGTAAGTATTGTGTGAGCAGCTCCAGGGGCGGCTGTCCGAATGCCGATAGAGCATTCGGACAGCCGCCGCAGCCCCTCGGATGCCGGCAAGCCGGCTCAATGCCGGCTTCCGGTATCGGTAAAAATATCGGGGGGTACTGCACGAGTACCAAGTACTCCTGCAGTACCCAATATCGGCCCCGATACCGATACTAGTATTGGTATCGGTGCAACCCTACTGGAGACCATATCTCCAGAAGGATATAGACATCTTAGAGAGAGTTCAGAGAAGGGCTACTAAAATGGTGTACGGCTTGAAGGAGAAAAGTTACCAGGAAAGGCTTAATGATCTTAACATGTACAGCTTGGAAAAAAGACGAGACAGAGGAGATATGATAGAAACATTTAAATGCATAAAGGGAATCCACAAGGTAGAGGAAGGGAGTATATTTAAATGGAAACAAAGTAGCAAAACAAGAGGACATAGTCTTAGATTAGAGGGGCAAAGGTTTAAAAGTAACATCAGGAAGCATTATTTTACTGAGAGGGTGGTGGATACATGGAACAGCCTTCCAGTTGAAGTGGTAGAGGCCAAAACAGTAATTGAATTTAAGCAAGCATGGGATAGGCATAAGGCTATCCTAAACAAAAGATAAATCCAGGTAAAGTATCCATGTAATTGGGCAGACTAGATGGGCCGAAAGGTTCTTATCTGCAGACATTTTTCTATGTTTCTATATGAAAATAGGTGCCCTTTTCCCCACACAAACGTCAGCATGTATCTGACATTGTAACCCCCATTTTTCTCAATTGGACAGGGGTAACATACCAATGCATAATTGACCACGCCTTAACATAAGGGAGCTCCTTGCAATCCAAAATGGAAGATATCCTCCTGTAAATTAATGAGATCAACCCTAATGTAGAGGGTGTTGGATAACAAAAGTGTTTGAATCAGGAGCATTGTGTTAACGAGGCCAACTTTATATGTGGCTTAGATGCAAAGCTCTGAACCTGTAAAAAACGGAAAAAATCTCGTGTAGATAAATGAGATCCTTTACACAGGGCTTCAAAAGTGACGGGAGTAGGTCCATTGTAGAGGTGATATAGACCCTGAAGGCCAGTGCCTTCCAAAGGGGCGAGGCTGAAATCCCGGAATAAACTCCAAGATATGCAACAATGGAGTCAGAGGAGAGGGGATGCTAGTTAAGTCACATTTAAGGGCTAATGCATTCCAGATCTTCACCGAGTTCATAATAGTAGGGCAGATAGTGGACAACTAAGAAATACAAAAGAAGATAAGGTAGCGCTGATAGATGAATATAGGAAATCACTGATACTCCTCAAATGGTCCTTGTTTCTCAACCATCAAAACATAGCAGCAAAAGTCAATTGGTGGTGTAGCAATATCAATCTCCTTTCTGGGATAGAGTCGAGGTCCCGATGTTATATTCTCGAGATCCTCCTCTTTAGTATCCATGTGACAGAACCCTCCTGGTTCTGGGTATATTGCCTTAGGGAAATTGCCGGCCTCCCAAATGCCCTTTCGAAACAAGCTCACTGCATCCAGATAGGAAGTCCAAAATCAGGATAAAGGTGAAGCTCGATATCTGTCCCAGATATTATGGAGTTCCAAAGAAAAATGACTCCAATGGCAGAGTTAAAACTTTTAAAATACAGGTAAAACAAATAAAATGAACGCCAGAATGCGTTTCGCCAATACAATAATATATTAAAGGCTTCCTCAGCTGGCTAACTTTCAAATGACCTTACTGCTGTTTAAATACCTATTGTTGTTAACTGCCAACCAATCCTAGCCGCCTAATTCGGCAGGAGATTGGTATATCCAATAGGGACATTACTTTCATTTCATTAAACCAATACACATTATGGCCATATATTGCCGCCATTAATGGCCGAAATTGCCCTCCCCGGCGGAATCCCAAATTAATTCACCATCTTGGGAACAGTAGGCAACCACATGCCTACACTCTCAAATCACGGCCCCAACTAAGACCGGGGTGGTCAGAAGACCGCACTTCCGACATCACCCGAGACCCACCACGGAGGACGATAATTCATTCACGTTCCCAAAAGTGAAACCTCACGCATGCGCACTCGCAGCTGGAAGTCCACCAGCGCACATACCGCAGAGCGAAACTCCGCGCATGCACGCTGAGGGAGGATGCCCAATCGACATTACACAGGGTACAGAACTTCATACGTGCATGTTAGAACGGCATCTAATGACATATCAACTAGACACTTATTAGAATACATATTGGACCCAAATATCACAACCGTGGATATATATAAAAAAGGTAAATATACAAGGACCATCCTAAAAAACACACAACATATCATAATGAAAAAGTAAAATAAACTACAGAAAGTGACACAACTCAAAATCTGCATTTAATCCCACAGGGATGAATGTGTTGAGGGTATAAATCCATTTCATCTCTGCACGAAGAATCTTTCTATTGAAGTCCCCCCCTCTCCAGTGGCATTCGATTTTTTTTTGTATTGCAATAAATGACATGCCTTCTGGAGATTGTCCATGGGCATTTTTGAAATGTGCTGAAACCGAATGTGTTTCCAGGCCTCTTGATATATTGTATACATGTTCTCTAATTCTAGTTGATAACAGTCTTGTGGTGTGGCCTATATAATGCAGTCCACATGAACACGTAAATCTATATATGACATTTTTTGTTCTACATGTGAGGACTCCCTTGATATTATATTTATTAGCACCACTCATAAATTCAGATATAGTTAACTTTTTCAATTTGAGATTGGTGCATGCCAGGCAAAGCCCGCATCGATAAAAGCCCTCTTTAAGATTGAATAAATTGGTCTTAATCTGTGGATTTTTATGGCTCTTCACCAGAGTTTTCTTAATATTGTTCGCCCCCCTATTTACCAGTTTGGGTCTATCACCAATAAGATCTTTTAGTAATGGATCTCGTTTAAGTAGATGACAATTTTTCCTAATGATATGATGCACAGTTTTAGTATGTGCATTGAAATCAGTAATGAACATAATGTCATTTTCGTGCACGACCTCATCAGACTTGTACCTTAAAATATCTTTCCTATCTAAAGTACTAATCTCTTCAATGGTGGTATCAAGGGATTCTTCCCTATATCCCTTTTCAATAAAGTCCAATTTTAATTTATTTGCTTGTTGTATAAATTGATCTTTTTCAGTACAATTTCTTCTCAGTCGTTTAAACTGCCCCTTTGGGACACCTTTTAACCAATGTTTGGCATGGCAACTAGTTTGCTCAATATAACTATTAACATCAATTTGTTTAAAGTGAGTCCTAGTTTTAATGCTATTGTTTTCGATATAAATGTTAAGATCTAAGAAATTGATAGTTGTGGTACTGATGTTACAATCAAGAATAATTCCCCAATCGTTCTGATTGAGATGTTGGAAAAATAACCGCAAAGACTCCTCATTTCCTCTCCATAGGATGAGGATGTCATCGATATATATTTTATAGAGGACTAGGTTCTGCGCCCAGTCACTCCCTCCACGGACAAACTGGTCCTCCCAGTCCACCATGAAAAAATTGGCGTAACTGGGCACAAACCTGGTCCCCATAGCGATACCTTTAACTTGAAAATAATGTTGGTCCTCAAATCTAAAAGAATTGCAGTTGAGGATAAGTTCAGTCCCCTTTAGGACAAAATCTGCCTGTTCTCTAGAAATGGTTGGGTTATTATCCAGAAATTTCAGAACAGCATCGCAACCCTTCACATGAGGTATCACACTATACAAGGATTGACCGTCACATGAAGCCATAATCCAACCTTCCTCCCACGTAATATCTTGTAATATTTGAAGGACATTAATACTATCCTTAAGGTAGTGGACAACTAAGGTCGATGTTCTTTTGGAGTCCAAATCCAGAATTGGAGGCGGTCTGGTGATGTAAGAGCTGATTCCAGATCAACCCAGCGGCGAACTCCTACCGGAGAGTGCCAAGACACTATTTGAGCAAGTTGCGCTGCCTTATAATAAGACATAAGAGAGGGCAGTCCCAATCCCCCCTTCTCCCGTGGACGATATAGCATCTGGCGGGAAACTCTGTCTCCTGCCTCCCCAGACAAAGTTGTCTATTGTCGTTTGGAGGTGGTGGAAATCCACAGTATTAATAGCTATCAGTAGGGCTTGGAAGAGAGAGTAACCGCGGGAGGATATTCATTTTGATACAAAACACACGCCCCAGCCATGAAGTATAGGTCTTTATGCCACTCTATGTCCCTTTTTAGGGCTCTATTACATTCTGCGCGCAAACGATAACGCGCGCGCAAAAACGTATTAACGCGAGTGGCAAAACCCTTTGCGCTGAACGTCGTATTACAACGTCCGTGCAAAAAATGCACATTAATGTCTAACGCGGGTAGACCTGCGCTAACCCTTTGCGAGCGTAATGTACTTTGCGCATCCTATACTTAACATTGTGAGCGCAAATGCGTTTGTGCGCTGGTACGCGGATGGTATTACAATCTATGCGCAAATTTTAACGGACAGCGTTTGTGCATAATTTTAACGTCTTTGAAAAGCTGGTGGTAACGGCAAATCTGAACGTCATGGCCGAACCCAAATACACCAGCACAAAAAAAAAGGAAAGTATAGTTACACATTCTACGCATACCCAAACAGTAAAATGGATAAGTTTTGTGTGTTTTTATTATTGCTGCAGCATATATACACAGATTGATTTTGGCAGGCGCAAAAACTAACGGGAGACAATTGTGGTTCTTAATTCTTAATTGGTTCTTAATTTGCTGAATCGCATTAAAAAAACAGTTCACACACCGATTTCTGCGCGCAACGTTAATGCGCGTGCATTTTTGCGCGTCTTCTTTACGTGGCTTATTTTTTGACAGATGAAAAAATGCACGCGGATTGTAATACCACCGTTATTTTTCACGCGTTAACGATTAACGCTTCGTGCAAAAAAATAGCGCTGCACGTGCACTTTTGCACGAAGAATGTAATAGAGCCCTTAGTCTGGCAAGCAAAATGGTATAATTGCTGTCATATAATGTTTCCGGGGTTGCCGTAATACAAATCCCCAGGTATAAAAATGATTCTCTGGAGATTGAAAAGCCCAGAGTGGAAGACAAGAGCAGTTCAGTATGAGAAGATACATGAAATAGCATTGCGACCGATTTAGAGACATTAGTTTTATACCCTACCACTGCGGAGTAAGAATCCAGGAAAGCAAGGAGACGGGGTACTGACCCCTCGGGATTTGTTAGGGTAAGTAAAACATCATCGGCAAAAGCCGATATTTTAAACGATTCCCCCCCACTCTAAATCCTTCAATCTCCGCGTCAGATCTGACAAGCCAAGAGGGGCTCCAGCACCAAGGCAAACAGCAGACCTTTATGACTTTCTCCAAATTCATGTTAGAGGGCTACTGATACTAGCAGGCGATTTCAACGCCACCATTTTTCCTACTTTGGATAGATCAGATAAAGGATCAGGGACAAGTGGTTCTCACCCCGTCAAGACAGGATGTTACCTACAGGGTAATTCAAAGAGAATCGAAAAGTCACCACACGTTCGGTGACGGTGACTTTTCGTTCTCTTCAATTCGGTTCATTTTGCCGATCCCATTTCGGCGACCCCTACACCTGCAGTGTATTCAGCAAGCACCACAGGGTCCCCGAATTGCAGAGAAAGGCCACCGCAAACCAAACGAAAACTATCCGCAAAACCCGTCGAAAACCAGCAAAAAAATCTGGATTAACCCGCTGAAAACGCTGGAAAAACCCGAGCAGGAGCCGATCACACGCAGTGAGGCCGCCGGAAAAAGCCGACACCGCAGACGAAGGCAGTGCATAAATTAGGAAAACAGTTTGCTTGAATGTTTGAAAAGTGAAACGCTGTTTGCAAAGAAACTACTGAGCGAAAATGTCTGAAATTTACATATGAGGTCCAAGGAATGATTATAAAAAGGGCTGTTACAGAAAAAATAAGTAAACTTAAAAAAACAAAAACAGAAAAATGCTTAAAATATCCTAAAAAATCGATAAATAAAAAGACTCTTTACTGCAGAATTTTATAATGAATGGTTTATTAGATATTGAATTAAAACGGGAATATTTTTCACATTGAAGCCTATGGGATTCGCATCAATAAATCTGCCGCATGAAACCACCGAATGGCAGGGCATTTTGAGAACCTTTCACTGCTGGTTTGTGCTCTCTGAATGGCCGAAGCAGTGCTTTTTTATGGGGATTTTACTGCCCTCGAACAGGCACCGAACAGGCACCGTATGTGCAGGCAATTCGCCAGGATTTGGCGAATTGCCTGCTCTCTGGATAGCCGAATGGCCAAGAAAGGTAACCGAACGCTGATTTTCAGCGTTCGGTTACCTTTCTCCAGCCATTCGGATCTCTTTGAATTACCCTGCTAGTTTTGTATGGGGCTTGTGGATATATGGCGAGTTCTTAATCCGTCTGTTAGGGATTATACGTGAAAAAAACAGCAGTAGTCCGTACCCCATCGGTGGCATCCTCTGGGGGAAGAGTCTCATCACCAACCGTCAGTCCTCCACGTTAGTATGTCACACACCGGAGGAAGAACACAATCCTAAATCAATCCTACAGACTTTACAGAACTATAACTTTGCCTGTCTCCTATTACACAGATGAACAGCCGGGTCCAGAACAGCCGGGTCCAGTCCAGGATACCTTGGAGATACTGGTGACACAGACGCAGCGGCTTGGGCAAGAATTCAGGAGGCTGACCCAGGTTGTGAACCGGCTGGCGTCTGCGCCCCGAAATACCTGGTATTAGTGCACTGTCTATATTTTAATTATTTACAGTAGCTTCAATTATATGTACCGGCTGGGTGGAGTAGGGGTAACATCACTGCTTTGCGGGGAGAGAGACTGTGGGCAGGGCCGGATTAAGATCTCTATGGGCCTGGAGCTGAATATTTTGGTGGGCTTTTTTTGGAACTTCGTTAAATGAAAACATATTTTAGGTTATTTAATAATGCATATATGGTATATCTAGCCAGGCAGATACTGCGTGAGTAAATTTCCATTCAGATTTCAATAATTTACAGCAGGTAAATTTTTTTTTTTCATATTTTATCATCCAAACCTCTGTGGTTATATATTCTATTGGGAATTCTTGTTAAAAAAAATTAAACGGGAACCTGTTACTGCATTTTTCTGAGAAAATATACAAGTTTAACCAAAAAATTTGATATTTCCCTTGTGTTTAGGATAATGGTGTTTTATGACTAATATGACTATGTATAAAACACTGACCTTGCTCCCACCATGGGAAATGAGAAGGTGAGTAATGGCTGTGGTATTGCTAATTTTTTACGTGTCAAATGGACAATGCCTCGCTTTGGAACTAAAAATAAGTAACTAAAAAAAGTATTTTCTTTTAGATTTAACATGGTAATGTTTGGTATCATTGCAAAGGCCAGACTCTTGTCCAGTGACTCCTCATTTGACCTTGTGAGGTGTAAAGATTAGTGGCGCAGGGTTCCAAAGTCCCCGTAGTGCACTTCACTGCAGTGCGGCGGTATAGGTTTTTTCTGTAACAATTCATAATAACGGATTGTGCCATCACCTCCATGCTTGTTGATGACATGAAATGAGATGGTGAGTTAGTGCAGCATCATTGTTCCCTTTATAATTGTAAAGTAATATTGCTTTTAGAAAGAAAAATAAAGAGCTATTTATTATTTTACTTTTATTGTTATATAAAACCTGGTCATGTTTGGTATCATTGGAAAGGCCATGCTCTGGCCTTTCTATCGATACCTAACATGACCCTGTAGCATCTATGCAGTTGGAGTTATGGGGTTCAAATGCCCGTCACTGCAGACAAATTTATCCTTTCTCTGGGCCTATTCTGGGGCATGGAGCTGCTGCTCCATCAGCCCCTATGTTAATCCGGCCCTGACTGTGGAGACACGGGTCCGATCCCGGCCAGAGCACCTCTCCAGTAAGTGTCCTTGTGTAAGACACCTAACGGTACATACTTGCCACCCAGGACATACTTGAAAACAAGAGGAATCTCAATGTATCCTTGCTGCTAAAATTCTTTCTCCAAAAAAAATAAATATATATATTTGTAAAAATCCCAGGACATACTTGAAGGGAAATCAAGAGAAATGCAAATGTATCGGTTGAGCTTGGCAAGCCTTCTAAGTGAAGTCTTCAAAGTGAATTTACAGGAGATCTTCTGGAGATACTCTGGAGGTAGTCTGAGGTTTGACAGGAGGTAGAAAACCCACAAAAAGGTAAGATTTGCTGGTTTTAAATCCATTCTTTTATAATGGCAGGCTTGGTCCAGTGTAAGAGCTGTCATGCGTTTGTTTTTAGATCCAATTTTTGGAGGTTTGGAGTGTGCCTGATATGTAGGCAGTTCTCTTTATTGCAGCAGGAAATTGCCTGTTTGAAGTCTGAGATTTGTAAATTATCTGTTAGACAAACTCAGGCTATGACTGTTACAAAGCCACTGCCACAGAGGCCTCCTAGGAGCGGCAGATGGACTACTGTAGGATCTGGTAGACTTAGCGTTGTGGATAGAAAGCATGTCCCACAATCTGTGGCTCTTCTTAATTCTTTTGAGACACTTTCAGAGTGTAGTGGTAAGACGGATGCAGGCTCAGACACCATAGTTGAAGAACCACCATCCACTATGCCTAAGGTATGCAGCACTGCAACCAAGGACAAAAATGAAAAGGTGGGACTTGATAGAAGGCAATTGTTGCTGGGTGATTCTATCATAAGAGGTGTTGAGCTGGAGAGTAGTGGTTTGGTGAGATGTCTTCCTGGGGCTACTGCTCGTAGAGACAGGAGACGTATTCTCAATATTGTCAAAGAAGCAAAGCAGCAAGGGAAGTAGATGTTCTAGTCCATCTAGGGACAAATGACTTGGCTAGCAATGAGGTTTCTGAGATTAAGGAAGATTTTTGTGTTCTTGGAGGTGAAATACAGCAGATTGCGTCCACTGTGTCATTCTCTGAAGTTTTGCCTGTGCATAACATTCAAGATAGAAAGATGCGCAATAAGGAATTCAATTTGTGGCTTCGGGAATGGTGTCGGGAGCAAGGATTTGGCTTTGTGTCCCATGATAGCTCTAATTGGAGCAGAAAGGAACTGTATAAAAAAGAGGGTTTGCATCTTACTCATAGGGGAACATATGTTCTCAGTGAGAAGTTCAAAGGTTTCACAAAGAAATATTTAAACTAGGAGGGGGGGACAAAAGGGTAAACAATCTGCCCGATTGTCCCCCAAAACTAAATCGGAGGGTGCAAGCAACATGCGAGGTAAAAAATGACAAGCTCAGAATCGTGTCTATAAATGCTCGCAGTTTAGTCAATAAAATCAATGAACTGGAGGCAATGATGGCAGCTGAAAAAGTAGATTTAGTTGCGGTTACTGAGACATGGTTCAGTGAGAAAAATAACTGGGACATAACAATACCGGGGTACTCTTTATATAGAAAAGACAGAGAAGGTAGGAAAGGAGGAGGAGTGGCCCTGTATGTGAAAAACAACATAAAAACGAACCAAATAAAAGTGAGCGAGGTGAACATAGAGTCAGTTTGGGTTACACTAACATTTGGCAATCATACAGTAGCTCGTGTAGGTGTGATCTATAGACCCCCTGGACAAGTAGAAGAGCTAGATAATCTGCTGGTTGAGGAAATAGCCAAAATGGCAATGAAGGGGAAAGTTATTATCATGGGGGACTTTAATCTTCCTGATGTGAACTGGAAAACCAAAACAGCTGGGTGCACCAGGAGTACAAATATTCTAAACTCCTTACTGGGATTATCTCTAACACAAGTAGTTGAGGAGCCGACCCGTAAAGAGGCCATATTGGATTTAATACTCACAAATGGAGGTTTGGTATCGGACGTTGTTGTAGGTGAAAATTTGGGATCTAGTGATCACCAGTCAGTATGGTTTAATATAAGAACAGGGATGGAGCCGCACCATACAAAAACAATAGTTTTAGACTTTAAAAAAACAGATTTTTCTAAAATGAGATTTTGTGTGAAGGAGTCATTATCAGACTGGAGGAATTTAAAGGGAGTCCAAGAGAAATGGGATTATTTAAAGGAAGCATTATTGAAGGCCACAGGAAATTGCATTCGGCTTGTTAGCAAAAACAAAAAAGGGAAGAAACCACTGTGGTACTCTGCAGAAGTGGCCAAAATAGTGAAGAACAAGAAGATAGCATTCAATAATTATAAAAAAACTCAGCGTGAAGAAGATAGGCAAACCTATAAGATTAGGCAGAAAGAAGCAAAGCAATTTATAAGAGCTTCCAAAGCACACGCAGAAGAGAAAATAGCTCAGTCAGTAAAAAAGGGGGACAAAACATTTTTTAGATACATAAACGAGAAAAGAAAAGTAAAACAAGGATTAGTTCGATTAAAAACAAAGGAAGGAAGGTATGTAGAAGAGGATAAAAGTCTCGCTGACTGCCTCAATAAATATTTTTGTTCAGTCTTTGCAGAAGAAAAGGAAGGAAAGGGACCTCAGTTAGGAGAGAACACTAAAGAGACATTTACATATGAGTTTACAGAGGAGGAGGTTCTAAAGCAGCTGTCTAAAGTAAAGACAAATAAGTCAATGGGGCCTGATGGGATCCACCCTAAATTATTAAAAGAGCTCAGTGATGTAATAGCAAAACCGTTAACAGATTTATTTAACCAATCCTTGTTAACAGGAGTCGTCCCAGAAGACTGGAAATTAGCAAATGTTGTGCCTATTTACAAGAAGGGTAGTAGGGAGGAATCGGGGAACTATAGGCCAGTTAGTCTTACGTCAGTAGTAGGGAAATTAATGGAAACCATGTTAACCCTTTCGCTGCTGAGGCTTTTCCCGCCCCTATGCTGAGGTCATTTTTACCTGTTTTGCGCATCATGTTTAAACGTGTTTTGAAGGCTTATTTTAGTATATGACCCAGACATATTATATATCGTTCTTTCCGTCAGACTCGGTAGATTCATAATATGTCATTATTATATGTATACGTTATGTCATGTCTGTATATTATAACAAAAAATGCAATAAAATATGTATTTTCAATAATTTACAATGTGTAAAGTGTTTTTTTCCACATTTTAACATGCGAGCAATTGCGGTTATATTTTGTATGGGGTGCGCTTGTTAAAAAAATTAGAGATGGGGTCTCGTTACATTTTTTTTTGGGGAAAATGACACTATTTTTAACAAACGCACCGCATACAAAAATCGTTAGTGCAGCATCATTGTTCACATTATAATTGAAATGGGAACAATATTGCTGCATTAACAAACCCAAAAAAATAAAAAAAAGTGTTTAATTTTTTTTTTTATTTTTTTTTAATTTTTTTTAATTTATTTTTTTTTCATTTATTTTTTTTTTTTAATTTTTTTTAATTTATTTTTTTTTCATTTATTTTTTTTTTTTAATTTTTTTTATTTTTATTTTTATTTTTATTTTTTTTTACATTTTTTTTACTTTCATGTTTGGTATCGTTGGAACGGCCATGCTCTGGCCGATCCAACGATATCAAAATTTAACCCCTAACTGCCACGGATCGGGAGATAGGGAGTTCATTGGAACTCCCTATCTCCACACTTCGTGGCAGTTAGGGGTTAATGCTAGGACTGGCGTCATCGTGCTGTCCTCTGGGGGAGTTCCCCTCCCTTTCAGGCGCCTCCTCCGCACATGCGGGGGGGGCGCCTGAATTATGTGTCATCGCGGGGCGCGATGACACATAATAATGGCGGCCACTGCTCCGGATGCCGGGCTGACATCCAGGATGTCAGCCCGCACCGGAGGGGCCAGCGATCGGCCGGAACCCGGCCGAACGCTGACCCCAATGCGAGGACGCGCTCAGCGCGTCCTCCGCATACCAGGGGCAATGCTGAGGACGCGCTGAGCGCGTCCTTAGCATTGAAGTGGTTAATTTATTTTTTTTCATTTTTTTTTTTTTTTACAAATTTTTCACTGTAGTGTTTGGTATCGTTGGAACGGCCATGCTCTGGCCGATCCAACGATACCAAAATTTAACCCCTAGCTGCCACGGATCGGGAGATAGGGAGTTCATTGGAACTCCTATCTCCACAGTTGGTGGCAGTTAGGGGTTAACTCTAGGACTGGCATCATCGTGCTACGCACGATGACGCCAGTCCTCTGGGGGAGTTCCCGGAGGCTTGGCCGACATCCAAGATGTCGGCCAGCTCCGGAAAGGATCGCGAACCGGCGCTTTTCAGCGCCGATTCGCGATCCAGCTCCCCAGGGGTTAATGCCAGGCATCATTTGGAAGGGCAGGCTGTGCCCTTCCAAATGATGCCTGGGTTAACCCCCTGTGCGCCGCCGATCGGAGGGAGAGAGGTCCGAAGGACCTCCCCCCCTCCCTTTCAGGCGCCTCCTCCGCACATGCGGGGGGGGGCCTGAATTAGGTGTCATCGCGCCCCCGCGATGACACCTAATTCTGGCGGCTGCTGGTCCGGATGCCGGGCTGACATCCAGGATGTCAGCCCGCACCGGAGGGGCCAGCGATCGGCCGGAACCCGGCCGAACGCTGACCCCAATGTGAGGACGCGCTCAGCGCGTCCTCAGCACACCAGCGGGACTGCTGAGGACGCGCTGAGCGCGTCCTCAGCAGCGAAGTGGTTAAAGAAAGGATTGTTGAACATCTAAAAACAATAGATTACAGGATCAGAAACAACATGGGTTTACCTCAGGGAGATCATGCCAAACTAATCTTATTGATTTTTTTGATTGGGTATCAAAAATAATAGACACAGGTGGTGCAGTAGACATTGCTTATTTAGATTTCAGTAAGGCTTTTGATACTGTTCCGCATAGAAGGCTTATCAATAAATTGCAATCTTTGAGCTTGGATTCCAATATTGTTGAATGGATTAGGCAGTGGCTGAGTGACAGACAACAGAGGGTTGTGGTAAATGGAGTTTATTCGGCGCAAGGTCTTGTTACCAGTGGGGTACCTCAGGGGTCAGTACTTGGACCCATTCTCTTTAATATTTTTATTAGTGATATTGCAGAAGGTATTAATGGAAAAGTATGTCTTTTTGCTGATGACACAAAGATTTGCAACAGGGTTGACGTTCCTGGAGGGATCAGCCAAATGACAAATGATTTAGGTAAGCTAAAAAAATGGTCGGAGTTGTGGCAATTGAGTTTTAATGTGGATAAGTGCAAGATAATGCACCTGGGACGTAAAAACCAAGGGCTGAATATAGAATATTTGATACAGTCCTAACCTCAACATCTGAGGAAAGGGATTTAGGGGTTATTATTTCAGAGGATCTAAGGGTAAGTAGTCAATGTAATAGAGCAGCAGGAAATGCTAGCAGAATGCTTGGTTGTGTAGGGAGAGGTATTAGCAGTAGGAAAAGGGAAGTGCTCATGCCACTGTACAGAGCACTGGTGAGACCTCACTTGGAGTACTGTGTGCAGTACTGGAGACCGTATCTCCAGAAGGATATAGACATCTTGGAGAGAGTTCAGAGAAGGGCTACTAAAATGGTGTACGGCTTGAAGGAAAAAAGTTACCAAGAAAGGCTTAATGATCTTAACATGTACAGCTTGGAAAAAAGACGAGACAGAGGAGATATGATAGAAACATTTAAATACGTAAAGGGAATCCACAAGGTAGAGGAAGGGAGTATATTTAAAAGGAAACAAAATAGCAAAACAAGAGGACATAGTCTTAGATTAGAGGGGCAAAGGTTTAAAAGTAACATCAGGAAGCATTATTTTACTGAGCGGGTGGTGGATACATGGAACAGTCTTCCAGTAGAAGTGGTAGAGGCCAAAACAGTAATTGAATTTAAGCAAGCATGGGATAGGCACAAGGCTATCCTAAACAAAAGATAAATCCAGGTAAAGTATCCATGTAATTGGGCAGACTAGATGGGCCGAAAGGTTCTTATCTGCCGACATTTTTCTATGTTTCTATGTTTCTATGTATCCTTTCTGGTTACAAAAAAATAAAAATTAAAAAAAAATATTGAAAATATATTAATTTCAGCTTAAATTATTTATATCTTGGAGGCGGAGCTAACTGCCGGCGAGGACGGTCACGTTCTCAGGAGCTCCTCGACTATAGTAGTTTTTTTGGCTTATTTTAGAGACCCCTCGTCGGTTCTAAGACTACCGGAAGGTGACGGGAGGTCCCTGCAGCCCTCTGCCTCGGACCGAGGTCTCACTGAGTCGCTTTGAGTGGGGATCTTGGTGTGCGGTGTCTTTGGGCCTACCTTGGCTGTCTGCGTGCGGCGGCCATCTTGGGACTTTGCATCCTTGATCCGGCCGTGCTGCGAGAAGTTCTCTCCTCTGGTGGGTGCCCCTCTACCCCAAGGATACAGATGGTGAAAAAGACGGGAAAGGGAGCTGGCCAAGTGGAGGGTCCGCGCCGGAGAGACATCCGGTCGTCGATGAGCGGCGGCTTTGGACATCAGAGGATGCTTCCCAGCCTGGGTCCCTGACTCCTAGCCTTTCCCCTGACGATGAGGGGGTGCGCAGGCCATAAAGCGGCGTGGCTGCATCGCAGGTTCAGACTCCAGCGGCCTCATCTACCCAGGTACTGGGACCACCCAGCCCTTGACTGACTCCTGTGCACTGCTCTCCAGCTGTGGAGGTGCCCCCTGCTGAGCGGCTTACTTTACCCCAGGAGGATCTAACTGCTGACACCAGGCCTTCTACAAAGGGGGATATCAGCCGTCTGTTTGCGGAGCTACGGGAATTGCGGGAGCTATGGGTGGCGGACCTCCGCGTTATTCGTGAGGATGTCACTGCCGTGACAGTACGGGTGGACGCTGTGCAAACTCAGGTGGATGGAGCGGCGGTTGAGCGGTCCCTCCAGGCTGTACAGGTCGCATCACTGCAGGACCAGATGACTCACCTCACGGCAGCTGTGGAATTGCTGGAGGCGCGCCACCGCAGACGAAATATACGGATTCGAGGGGTGCCTGAGTCGGTGGCTTCTGCTGATCTGCTGGTCTTTCTGAATCGAATGGTCGGTCACCTCCTGGCTCTCCCGGATCCCGACTCTCAGATGATTGTGTCGGCTGTTCATCTGCGGATAGCTGCCACGGCACCATCGGAGGCTCTGAGAGATGTTCTTGCAGTGATGCGGGAACTTTCATTTAAAGGGAAGCTGATGTCTCTTCCAACGGCACGTGCACCTTTTGTTTTTGAAAATAAGTCCATGGCTCTTTTTCATGACTTACCTTTCTTTACTTTGATAGCGAGACGACGGTTCCGCGAGGTCACGGCTGCATTGAGGGCAGCAAGAGTTCGCTACCGGTGGGGAGTCTCCGGCACCCTTGCTCTCCAGCATGACGGAGTGTCTCATGTGGTCGGTACGCTGGCCGAGGCTTGGCTTGTGCTAGCCAAATTGGGTCTGATGTCCCCGGATGCGAAAGGCTCGGCTGGCTCTGGGATCTTTAATGACATGGCTGCTGGACCTACGTTCACCGATCCGGTCTGAGAAGGCTACCCCTTCCCTCTCTCCTTAATGCCCCTCCTTTTATTATTTTCCCACTCCTGTTTTTCTTTTTATTATTAGTGAATTAATTTTTTCTTTTATCCCTTTTTCTTTCCTGTATTGGACTTTTAGTTTCCTACAGACCTTGATATTAACCCTGGGTCAGGCAGAACTGCTGAGTTGTCAGGATATTTGGCTTTTAACCCTTCCCCCCACCTATATATATATATATTTTTTTTTTCTACGGGCGGAACACTGGGTGGCCCTGGGCGAGCCGCTGAGATGGCCACCATGGCTCTCGCCGTCTCTCGTGGCCCCAGGACTCCCGGCCCTGTGGCCTCTTCCATGGCCCCCGGTCATCCCTTGAATTCCCGGTGCGAGCCAGGTACGTCACATTACTTGGGTAGTTTTCCCCCCCCCCCTTTTCGTTTTTTTATTTTTTTTCCCCTTCCCTCCCTTCCCGGCCATGTGTTCTGTACTCCTCTTGCTGTACTCCTCCATTTACCCCCCTTCCCTGCTCCTTACAGACTCCTTTATTTCACTGTTATCCCCACCCCTTTTTCTTATAGTCGGACATACTTGTAGTATCTATACTGTTGCCTTATATGTCGACTCGTTCTGAGATAACCTACTGCAGAATTTGTTCTTGGCCCTGCGCGGCCATTATTTTATACTGTGTGTTTTATTGATGTCGCTTTTTCAAAATAAAAATTTTGAAATTAAAAAAAAATATATATTTATATCTTAAATTATTCTGTATAGTTTTATATTTGTGTATAGAGTTCCATACTTTTATGTGTGTATAAAATATATATATATATAAGATTTTATACACACAAATTTGATATTTTTATTTACATTACAAATAATTTTAAAACTACTCCAAGTTTCCTGTTAATTATTTCTAGGGGTACTGTGTTCTGTCAATTAATTTCTTACCATATGACGTTCTCCAAAGCTCATAATCTTCTTCACCCATTTCAAGGTCCGGTGGTATTTTTTCAAAATTGTGAAAGGAAGAGGTAATTTCCAGATTAATAAACAGACATGATTATTTCGAATGATGGATTCGGAATAAGGTAAATATATTGAGCCACTCACCTGGGTGCCTTAGGGTGAAGGTTTCATAAGCTGAGTGGTGTGGTCCTTCTGTCACAATTCTGCAGAGTGTTTCTGGTGTGGGCAGTGGCGTCACTAGGGTCGGTGTCACCCGGTGCGATAATTTATGGAGTTACCCCCCCCCCCCGAGTTTTACGGATTTTTTTTAACTACTCTTACTCCTAAATCAGTACTCCCATATAATACTGAATGCTCATACACACAGCGCACATTACTGTGAGGTTTATTGCTGTGGAGCTCTCTCATATGCTCACACAAATTTTTGCCAACTGCCAGCAAGTACGGTGCCTGTTCAAAGGCAATGAAAGCACACATGGATATATATTGCCCCCAGCAGCTCTGGATATATTGCCCCCAGCAGCTCACCCATGGATATATATTTCCCCCAGCTCACATGTGGATATATTGCCCCAGTTCACAATTATATATTGCCCCCAGCAGCTAACCCATGGATATATATTGCCCCAGCTCACATATGGATATATTGCGCCTCAGCTCACACATGGATATATTGCCCCAGACCAGCTCACACATGGATATTGCCCCAGCTCTCATGGATATGCCCCCAGCACACATGGATACTGCCCCAAGCACACATGGATACTGCCCCCAGCACACATGGATACTGCCCCAGCTCTCATGGATATGCCGCAGGAGCTCTCATGGATATGCCCCAGCAGCTCTCATGGATATGCCCCAGCAGCTCTCATGGATATTGCCCCAGCTCCTCTCATGGATATACTGCCCCCAGCTCCTCTCATGGATATTGCCCCAGCTCCTCTCATGGATATTGCCCCAGCTCCTCTCATGGATTTTGCCCCAGCTCCTCTCATGGATTTTGCCCCAGCTCCTCTCATGGATATTGCCCCAGCTCCTCTCATGGATTTTGCCCCAGCTCCTCTCATGGATATTGCCCCAGCTCCTCTCATGGATTTTGCCCCAGCTCCTCTCATGGATTTTGCCCCAGCTCCTCTCATGGATACTGCCCCAGCTCCCCTCATGGATATGCCCCAGCTCCTCTCATGGATATTGCCCCAGCAGCTCTCATTGATATGCCCCAGCTCCTCTCATGGATATTGCCCCAGCTCCTCTCATGGATATGCCCCCAGCTCCTCTCATGGATATGCCCTAGCTCCTCTCATAGATATACTGCCCCAGCTCCTCTCATGGATATACTGCCCCAGACCAGCTCACACATGGATATTGCCCCAGCTCTCATGGATATGCCCCCAGCACACATGGATATACTGCCCCAAGCACACATGGATACTGCCCCCAGCACACATGGATACTGCCCCAGCTCTCATGGATATGCCGCAGGAGCTCTCATGGATATGCCCCAGCAGCTCTCATGGATATGCCCCAGCAGCTCTCATGGATATTTCCCCAGCTCCTCTCATGGATATACTGCCCCCAGCTCCTCTCATGGATATTGCCAGCTCCTCTCATGGATATTGCCCCAGCTCCTCTCATGGATTTTGCCCCAGCTCCTCTCATGGATTTTGCCCCAGCTCCTCTCATGGATATTGCCCCAGCTCCTCTCATGGATTTTGCCCCAGCTCCTCTCATGGATATTGCCCCAGCTCCTCTCATGGATTTTGCCCCAGCTCCTCTCATGGATTTTGCCCCAGCTCCTCTCATGGATACTGCCCCAGCTCCCCTCATGGATATGCCCCAGCTCCTCTCATGGATATTGCCCCAGCAGCTCTCATTGATATGCCCCAGCTCCTCTCATGGATATTGCCCCAGCTCCTCTCATGGATATGCCCCCAGCTCCTCTCATGGATATGCCCTAGCTCCTCTCATAGATATACTGCCCCAGCTCCTCTCATGGATATACTGCCCCAGACCAGCTCACACATGGATATTGCCCCAGCTCTCATGGATATGCCCCCAGCACACATGGATACTGCCCCAAGCACACATGGATACTGCCCCCAGCACACATGGATACTGCCCAGCTCTCATGGATATGCCGCAGGAGCTCTCATGGATATGCCCCAGCAGCTCTCATGGATATGCCCCAGCAGCTCTCATGGATATTGCCCCAGCTCCTCTCATGGATATACTGCCCCCAGCTCCTCTCATGGATATTGCCCCAGCTCCTCTCATGGATATTGCCCCAGCTCCTCTCATGGATTTTGCCCCAGCTCCTCTCATGGATTTTGCCCCAGCTCCTCTCATGGATATTGCCCCAGCTCCTCTCATGGATTTTGCCCCAGCTCTCTCTCATATTGCCCCAGCTCCTCTCATGGATTTTGCCCCAGCTCCTCTCATGGATTTTGCCCCAGCTCCTCTCATGGATACTGCCCCAGCTCCCCTCATGGATATGCCCCAGCTCCTCTCATGGATATTGCCCCAGCAGCTCTCATTGATATGCCCCAGCTCCTCTCATGGATATTGCCCCAGCTCCTCTCATGGATATGCCCCCAGCTCCTCTCATGGATATGCCCTAGCTCCTCTCATAGATATACTGCCCCAGCTCCTCTCATGGATTTTGTCCCAGCTCATGGATATACTGCCCCAGTTCATGGATAATCATGGTTAACCCCTAAAGTGCCAGACTCTGCCATAGCAATACAAGGGTATTCATGCTCTAGAAAGGACAGAGCTAAGAGAGGAGGGGGAATTGTTATCTATGTTGACAACTCCATAAAGTTCACCCCATTGCAGAATCCTAGCTCCCCGGCCACATTTGATTTCCTTTCTTACTATTGAGATCCCATTCAGTAAAACAATTATTGTTGCTGGATTCTACCACCACAAGTTCCCCAGTGCAATCCCTTTCTGACATAACCCAAATTCTTAGTAAATTAGTCGCTCAAAACCAAAAAAGCGAACTGCTGGTCCTCAGCGACTTTAATGTTGATTGGCTGAATCCTAAAAACAATAAACACTGCTCACTGTTTAAGGCTTTGCAGCTAACACAATTAATCTCCTCCCCACTCGCATTAATATGAAAACCTAACCACACCTTGCTGGACTGGATTCTCTCCTCATGTCCTGATCGAATACAGGAGGCAGGCGTTCTCGCTAACAGTTTCAGTGATCACTGCCTAGTGTACTGTGTGCGCAAAATAAGGGCCATGTAAAAATGTCCACCAAATTTAATCTTGAATCCTTCCTAAATGATCTCAAACAGCTCCCATGGTACAGACTAAAACTAATCCCAGACCTGGACTGTGCAATTGAATACTTTCAAGCCGAGCTCCTGAAAGTCTGGAACACCATACCCCACTGCGCAAAGTGCGAGTAAAAGGGTCCCATCTCCCCTGGGTTACAGCTGACCTCACGCATATGTACCAGCTAGAGACTCCCTGTGGTCAAAGTTCAAGAGTACTGGATCCATGAACGATCACTGTGAATACCGAAAATGCCGGAATGAATGCACAAAAGAAACAAAAATGGCTAAAGCCCATACTTCAATGAAAATTTAAACAATAACATATCAAACCCCAGAAATTTTTGGAAAATCATAAGTAACATACAAGCACCCCCCAGCCACTCCCAACCAGCTGCTTTAAAAGTAAACAACCAAACTGTAAAACACCCCCTAGATGTAGCAAATGCTTTTAATAATTATTTTGTTGGATGCGCCACGACCCTGATTGCTAAGCTAGGAAATGACACGCAATCAGAAAGGCCGCACGCAGGTCAGGACCCACCAACAGTGCAAAGACCCCGTAACCCAGAGAAATTCAGTTTTAGGCCAGTGCCTGTCAGTGCCATCACTAAACTTCTCCATAACCAAAAAATGAAATACCAGTCTGGACCTGATCAAATCCCAGCAATGCTGCTGAAAATCAGTGCACCAGCAATTGCAAAACCTGTCGCAACCCTGATTAATGAATCACTGGCGACTGGATACATACCCAAACTCTGGAAGACTGCAAGGGTGGTACCTATCCATAAAAGTGGAGACAATACTTTGGTATCCAACTACCGCCCAATATCACTGCTCCTGTAATGTCAAAAATTCTGGAAAAATGTGTCTACACTCAATTACGTGATTATTATCAGTATCAGAACTATTTAACCCCAGATCAATCAGGCTTTCGTCCAAACCATTCAACTACAACTGCCCTTTTAAAAGTTTGTAATGATATCCAAGCTGGCATGGAACAAGGAAATCTAACTGGAGCCATCTTCCTTGATTTTGCCAAGGCTTTTGACACTGTAGACCATGGCATCCTATTACAAAAAATTAAGATCTCTGGTATTGGTGATAGTACATTAACCTGGTTCCAATCATATGTGTCTGATAGGTCTCAATTTGTGTCCATTTCTGACAGCACTTCCCTCCCCCTCCCATTCACGTGCGGTGTACCCCAAGGCTCGATAATTGGCCCCCTGCTATTCACAATATTCATAAACGATCTGCCCAATGTATGCAAAGCTTCTACTGTACACATGTACGCAGACGACACTGTAATCTATACCAGCAAACAAAATCTCCCACAGCTGGAGGCAGTGCTGCAAGAACAATTCACAGGGGTAGAAAAGTGGATCGCAAATAACAAACTTTTTCTAAATACTGACAAAACTGTTACAATGCTCTTTGGAACCGCACCTAAACTACACAAATTGCAAACACCCCATCTGTGTGTTGGGACAAAATCAAATGGCAAGCTGACCACAGTCACTTCTCTCAAATACCTAGGTATGTGGTTAGACCCAAATCTATCTTTTGGCCCCCACATCGATAAACTCTCATCTAAACTCTACCCCAAACTAGGTGCCCTGTACAGAAACAAATCCTGCCTGAGCCCCGCAGTAAGAAAGCAGATTGTACAACAAATGCTTATGCCAGCCATTGAATACGGAGATGTAGTGTATGCAGCCGCCCCGCAAACACACCTCCAGAAACTTACTACATTGTATAACTCATTCTGTCGCTTTGTGCTACAATGTAACTACATGACCCACCATTGTGACATGTTAAAAGAACTTAACTGGCCATCACTGGACTCTAGACGCACCCTTCACCTTTCCAACCTGGTGTTTAAGAGCTTTTCTGGGAAGCTACCACCCTACCTGAATATGCTGCTTCCCCCGGCAGTTCCCTCATCCTATAACCTCAGATCCAGGACCAGCACCTTACTTGCAATACCGCAATACAAAAAGAAAATGGCACGATCCTCATTTTCCTACAGAGCACCGCAAATATGGAATAACCTCCCAGACACCGTCAAATCTTCCCCAGTCTAAAGTCCCTTAAGACTTCCCTATTAACATACCTCAATACAAAATGCACCTGTAAACATGTAACATAATGACTTTATTTCCTCCATATTTATTTTTTTGTTAATCTGTATATTTGGTCTTGTGTTAATATCTTGCATTTTACTATTTTGTATTTCTGTAACCACTCAATGTTCTCGAACCCAGGACATACTTGAAAACGAGAGAAATCTCAATGTATCCTTCCTGGTAAAATCCTTTTATAAATAAATAAAATAAAAACATACTGCCCCAGCTCATGGATATAATGCCCCAGCTCATGGATATAATGCCACAGCTCATGGATATGCCCCAGCTCATGGATACTGCCCCAGCTCATGGATATGCCCCAGCACATGGATATTGCCCCCAGCTCATGGATATGCCCCAGCTCATGGATAATACCCCCAGCTCATGGATAATGCCCCAGCAGCTCTCATGGATATTGCCCCAGCTCCTCTCATGGATATAAAAAATGGTCGGAGCTGTGGCAATTGAGTTTTAATGTGGATAAGTGCAAGATAATGCACCTGGGACGTAAAAACCCAAGGGCTGAATATAGAATATTTGATACAGTCCTAACCTCAACATCTGAGGAAAGGGATTTAGGGGTCATTATTTCAGAGGATCTAAGGGTAAGTAGTCAATGTAATAGAGCAGCAGGAAATGCTAGCAGAATGCTTGGTTGTGTAGGGAGAGGTATTAGCAGTAGGAAAAGGGAAGTGCTCATGCCACTGTACAGAGCACTGGTGAGACCTCACTTGGAGTACTGTGTGCAGTACTGGAGACCGTATCTCCAGAAGGATATAGACATCTTAGAGAGAGTTCAGAGAAGGGCTACTAAAATGGTGTACGGCTTGAAGGAGAAAAGTTACCAGGAAAGGCTTAATGATCTTAACATGTACAGCTTGGAAAAAAGACGAGACAGAGGTGATATGATAGAAACATTTAAATACGTAAAGGGAATCCACAAGGTAGAGGAAGGAGTATATTTAAACGGAAACAAAGTAGCAAAACAAGAAGACATAGTCTTAGATTAGAGGGGCAAAGGTTTAAAAGTAACATCAGGAAGCATTTTTTTACTGAGAGGGTGGTGGATACATGGAACAGCCTTCCAGTTGAAGTGGTAGAGGCCAAAACAGTAATTGAATTTAAGCAAGCATGGGATAGGCATAAGGCTATCCTAAACAAAAGATAAATCCAGGTAAAGCATCCATGTAATTGGGCAGACTAGATGGGCCGAAAGGTTCTTATCTGCTGACATTTTTCCATGTTTCTATGTTTTCTATGTTTCTATATACTGCCCAGCTACTCTCATGGATATTGCCCCAGTTCCTCTCATGGATATTGCCCCAGCTCCTCTCATGGATATACTGCCCCAGCTCCTCTCATGGATATTGCCCCAGCACCTCTCATGGATTTTTCCCCAGCTCCTCTCATGGATTTTTCCCCAGCTCCTCTCATGGATTTTGCCCCAGCTCCTCTCATGGATATTGCCCCAGCAGCTCTCATGGATATGCCCCAGCTCCTCTCATGGAAATGCCCCAGCTCCTCTCATGGATATGCCCCCAGCTCCTCTCATGGATATGCCCCCAGCTCCTCTCATGGATATGCCCCAGCTCCTCTCATGGATATACTGCCCCAGCTCCTCTCATGGATTTTGCCCCAGCTCATGGATATACTGCCCCAGCTCATGGATAATGCCCCAACTCATGGATACTGCCCCAGCTCATGGAAAAGCCCCAGCACATGGGTATTGCCCCCAGCTCATGGATATGCCCAGCTCATGGATAATGCCCCAGCTCATGGATATGCCCCAGCTCATGGATAATGCCCCCAGCTCATGGATAATGCCCCAGCTCATGGATATGCCCCAGCTCATGGATATTGCCCCCAGCTCATAGATAATGCCCCAGCTCATGGATATGCCCCAGCTCATGGATAATGCCCCAGCTCATGGATATTGCCGCAGCTCATGGATATGCCCCAGCTCATGGATATGCCCCAACTCATGGATACTGCTCCAGCTCATGGATAATGCCCCAGCTCATGGATATGCCCCAGCTCATGGATAATGCCCCAGCTCATGGATATGCCCCAGCTCATGGATAATGCCCCCAGCTCATGGATAATGCCCCAGGTCATGGATATGCCTCAGCTCATGGATAATGCCCCCAGCTCATGGATATTGCCCCAGCTCATGGATAATGCCCCAGCTCATGGATAATGCCCCAGCTCATGGATATGCCCCAGCTCATGGATAATGCCCCCAGCTCATGGATAATGCCCCCTGCTCATGGATATGCCCCAGCTCATGGATAATGCCCCCAGCTCATGGATAATGCCCCAGCTCATGGATATGCCTCAGCTCATGGATAATGCCCCCAGCTCATGGATATTGCCCCAGCTCATGGATAATGCCCCAGCTCATGGATAATGCCCCAGCTCATGGATATGCCCCAGCTCATGGATAATGCCCCCAGCTCATGGATAATGCCCCCTGCTCATGGATAATGCCCCAGCTCATGGATATGCCCCAGCTCATGGATATGCCCCAGCTCATGGATACTGCCCAAGCTCATGGATATGCCCCAGCTCATGGATAATGCCCCAGCTCATGGATATGCCTCAGCTCATGGATAATGCCCCCAGCTCATGGATATGCCCCAGCTCATGGATACTGCCCCAGCTCATGGATATGCCCCAGCTCATGGATACTGCCCCAGCTCATGGATATGCCCAGCCCCAGCAGCTCATGGATAATGCCCCCAGCTCATGGATATGCGCCAGCTCATGGATAATGCCCCAGCTCATGGATATGCCCTCAGTTCATGGATAATGCCCCCAGCTCATGGATATGCCCCAGCTCATGGCTATGCCCAGCCCCAGCAGCTCATGGATAGTGCCCCCAGCTCACCTCCTGCGCCGCGTGTTTTGCTCCCTCTGAGCGTCCGGCGGCATGGAGCTCGGGCGCTCGCCTGGGGGAGCCACGTGACCAGCCGCAATCTCGCGAGAACTCGGCTGGTGACGTGTTTCCCCCAGGCGAGTGCCAAAGGACGCTCGCAGGGAGGGAACGAACACACGGCGCAGGGTGAGACACCCGCCCTTAGGGTGACGGTGTCACCCTAAAAGCGGGTGTCACCTGGTGCGTGCCGCACCCTCCGCCCCCACGTTATGACGCCCCTGGGTGTGGGTCTACTCTTCAACACAAACTTTGAAAAATCTAACTATAAAAAAAACAAAAAAGAACAACAGGGATTTATGAACTAACTTAACCTCCCTGGCAGTCTAATTTTTTTAAAATTTTGGGTCTAAAAGCGTCTCAATTTTTTTTAAAGGAAACGGGTTTTTGTACATAGTTAGCCTGTAATAATTAGGAATCACGAACTGAAATCCGTGAAATCAAGAGTCCTTACTGGTAAAATCCTTTATAAATAAATAAATTAATTAATTTAAAAAAAATAGTAAATACACTGAGTCCAATAAAGTTTGAAACACGACATAATAATTTATTATCCCAAAAATAATTATCCAAAATAATGCAAATAAATGATGTACAATAAAATACAACAAAAACCACTGAAATCTGTCTGAGAACAAGGGTGAGACGAGGTATGGTCTATTTCGTATCCTGTACTGCCACCTAGTGGCCGTTCATAAACTTTGCCATTTGTATTCAGTGAGTATTATGAATGAAGTTTGCTGCGTCCAGCCCCCCTGCATAATGTGACTCGCAGGGAGCCATCCAGGAAGCAGCTCGCCGCGATCACACTGCAGGGACAGCGAGGGAGCCAGGAAGAGGTGAGTATGCATCAAGCCCGAGTGTGGCTCGGGGTTACCGTTCGTGGTAGTGAAATTTAACCCCGAGTCACACTCGGGAATACCGGCAGGGAGGTTAACTTGTGTGCTTGCATTTCTAGATGGAATCAAAACTTAGTGCCAGGTATCCCAGCTTCGGCAAGTTCACCTTGAGAAACGTCATTTGCTCTAACAGCCAGGGGGATAATTGGGAGCGCTGAGGGCACAGAATATTCCCCGTAATCGAGAAAATCCACTCACTTTGGACATTGGTTGATGGACAAGAAAGGAGCTCCATGGCTACCTATGCAAAAGTAGGCCACACACCTCTCTTGTCCTCCCAAAACTTAAAAGGGTCTGTATCGGGGTACAAAGGAGACTCGGCAAGGTATGCCGCAACAAACGTCTTAGCATTTTCTGTTGGCTGCTTTTTTGTATGTGTGTCTCCTGCCCCATAATTCATCTACAATTTATTAAAAAAGCACTGGTACTCTCACATGTGGTGGTGTCACTGTCATCATCCTCATAATCAATGCCAGACTCCTCCAATGTCTCCTCTTCCCTCTCAAACTGTGCACAGTTTTTACGCTCCCTCACATATCAGATCTATCAATTTTTGCTTCCAGGTAGTGAGGGAATCGTCGTGGAGTGCTGTCTTGCCTTAAATCTGGGGTTGCAAATTGTGGTAAGTATATACTCAGGACAAGGGTCAATGTGAGTTTTTATTCTGCGCTCCAGTTGTTTTTTCAGTCTCGTCAGAAGGACAGCGATATCGGCATGTGGAGGATTACCGCCAGGCAACTGTTCTGTTGGACAGAAAGTCATCTTTTGAGTCACGGAGTTGGGAGAATAGGGGTAATACTTAAGACAGGCTCGCACTCGCTCTGCTAAAGTGTTCAGTAACTAATCGGAAAGGCTTCAGGACTTCCACTGCTTGTTCCATCACGGCCCAGTCATCCCTGCCTAGTGGGCTGCTAATGCCAATGGTATGGTGGTATGCCATTGTGTGGATTGCTTTTTGCTGTTCTAAAATCCTTTCCAACATGTCTAATGTGGAGTTCCTCCTTGTCGCCACCTCTTGTTTTAACCGGTGTTCCGGGAGTCCTGCCTTTCTCTGCTCCTGCCTAAGGAGATGGTTATCTCTTGCGCTGTGGTGGAAATGATCAGCAATTTTTCTGCATAATTGAACAAGTGCCACCAACCTTCCACCAGTAATACTCTCATCGAGTGCCTGCTTCACCACTAGATGCAGGATGTGAGCTGAGCATCACCCTTTCGCCCGCGTTTTAACGCTGGATTACAATGCAGGTGCAATGCAGGACTGCCCTGCTACTCCAACCTGTTCCTGTTTATCCATATCTGGCTCCTGCAACCTCAACTACCATTCCCACCATCCTTCAGCATACAACCTGGGGAAAGTGCTTGAAGAAAGCAACCTTATCGGGGGTATATGGGCACCTGAACATCTTTGAAGACCCATAATCATCATTCATCCTAGAGCCTAGGTTAGGCTCAGAAATATGTGAGTAGGACCATCATTTCTTTATTCCCTCCACACGGTGGATCAACGTATTGCGCTATTGTATTATTTTTCTCTTTCGTAGAGACGTTTTATCCATTCTAAAGAGCGAACTTTGGGAATATCTGGAAGATACATTGATGGACGTGTACAGTGATTAATCGTATTTCCAGTCTTGTACTGGCACTCCGTTTACTGTCCATTTTGTATATCCTCAGGTTTTTAGGGGAACCTCCATAGTCAACGTGTAGCGTATATGATTAATCATTTATCCTGAGGGCGCTTCACTGTTTTCTCTCTAGCTGATTGGACAATGCACGCAGTAATCCAACCCTCAAAGATGATTCTAGAACATACAAATCACATAAAAACACAATCAAAAACGAAAATAACAAAGAAATTGTGACCTTCTGGACTTTCTGAGCCCCTTACTGCCATACAGATTCCAGGACTTTTTCTGGCTGATCTGCATATCGCCCTGGAACCTCACCTGGACTCTATCTAGGACTTATGAACTGTGCTTAAAAGGAAGCAACACCCTTAAGGCGTCGCTTCCTCATTCATTGAAGTCCTGGCCCTGGTTCAGTGCAGTTCTAGATTCCTAAGCTCTTGTCTGTATACCCTCTGTTTTTTCTAGTTTATCCTCAGTACCCTCTGTTATATATTTTTGGACTTGTATCTTTCAAATCTCCAGTACCCTCCTATTGCCCTCTGTGTCCCCTGTTATAATTATTGACTTCTCGTGTACCAGACCCCTTGCTGTGTTTATTGACTTCTCTTATTGCCTGTTCCCTAATCTGTACCTTCGCATATATATATACAGTGGCAAGAAAAAGTATGTGAACCCTTTGGGATTACAGTGGAGTTTTGCATGAATTTGTTATAAAATGTGCTCTGATCTTCATCTAAATCACAACAATTTGAAAAACACAGTCTGCTTAAAATAATACAACACAAACATTATATGTTTTCATGTGTTTATTGAACATAACATGTAAACATTCACAGTGCAGGGTGGAAAAAGTATGTGAACCCCTAGCCTAATGACTTCTCCAAGAGCTAATTGGAGCCAGGAGTGAGCCAACCTTGAGTCCAATCAGTGTGATATTATTGGATGTGTTGCTGAAAACTGTCCTGACCTTTAAAAACATACACCAGTTTTGGGTTTACTGGTTTCAAGAAGCACTGCCTGATGTGAACCATGCCTTGCAGAAAAGAGCTCTCAGAAGACCTACGATCAAGAATTGTTGACTTGCATGAAGCTGGAAAGGGTTACAAAAGTATCTCCAAAAGCCTTGATGTTCATGTGTCCATGGTAAGACAGACTGTCTACGAATGGAGAAAGTTCAGCACTGTTGCTACTCTCCCTAGGCGTGGTCGTCCTGTAAAGATGACTGCAAGAGCACAGCGCAGAATGCTTAATGAGGTAAAGAAGTGAAACCCTGTTGTCTGACCAGTTGGTACTCTCCGGCCTAACGGAAGCGGTATCTCAGTACTTTACAGACAACTCAGTTCCTGACGTCACTCCTCCCTTGCTGTGGGAAGCCCATAAAGCCACAGCAAGGGGATATCTCATTAAACAAGGGGCTCGCATTAAGAGGGAGCGCATAGCACGACAGGAGGATTTGACGGCCCAGATCCGCATATTGGAAGCCTCTCATAAAGCCACTAGCTCTGAGGAGGACTATGTGCGGCTCTCGGCGCTTAGAGCAGATTTAAACTCACTGCTAAATATTAAAGCCCAGAGGTCCTTTACACACTATAAACATCTATTTTTTGAACACGGCAACAGATGTGGCAGGCTGCTAGCCAGAGTTCTACGCAAAAAACGCAGTTCAACTTACATTTCTAAAATCACGGACAGGTTGGGGGGAAGCACTCTCTGCCTTCCTCCATGCTGGAAGTGTTTCGTTCCCATTTTCATACACTATATAATCTAGACAAGACGACACCACCTACATCCACCTTGACACATAAGATTGAGACGTATCTGCAATCCCATGTTAAACGCAAATTATCGATAGCGAACAGACAACTTATAGAAGCCCCTATTACGGATGAGGAACTTCGCATAGCCATTACTGACACCCCCACGGGTAAGGCTCCAGGCCCTGATGGCTTGTCGCTTTTATATTACAAAAAACTTCTAGAAACGTTGATACCACAATGGTTATCTGCATTCAACTCCCTCACGCAGGGTGGGTGCCTCCACCCCGCCACACTTACAGCCACGGTCACCCTACTCCCAAAACCAGGAAAGGACCTGGATCAATGCAGTGATTACAGACCTATATCGCTGCTTAATCAGGATGTCAAGCTGTTTGCCAAGGTGCTGGCCACCCGACTTAAGCCGTTCATCCCTGGTTTGGTGCATGCGGATCAGACGGGCTTCATTCCTGGGAGGGAGGCGAAGGATAGTACTGTCAGGGCAGTGAACTTAATACACGGTTCACCACGTCTAACCACTGCTCCTTTTCTGCTCTTGTCCACTGACTGTGACAAAGCTTTCGACCGGGTACGCTGGGATTTCCTATTTCGAACTCTGTCACATATGGGACTGGGGAGAATATGATTCTCTGGATCCGGGCATTGTACACGCATCCTTCAGCCCGCATTAATGTTAATGGGGTCCTGTCTGACTCATTCCCCATTTCAAATGGTACCAGACAGGGTTGTCCCCTCTCGCCTCTCCTGTTCGCGTTATCTCTTGAACCCTTTTTACAAGCAGTCAGGGACGCACCGGATATAGCCGGATTGTGGGTGGGTAATACTGAACATCGGCTGGCTGCATATGCCGATGATTTATTATTTTTTTGTGCGCTCCCCTAAGGTCACCCTGCCTACTTTGCTGCGTATGTTTGCCGACTATGGAACTCTGAGTAATTTAAAATTGAATATGGATAAGTCCGAAATCATGCCTGTCCTCATTCCCCCTAAAGAGGCGCTAGCTCTGCAATCTTCGTTCCCCTTTAAGTGGTGCCAGGGCCAACTTAAATATCTGGGCACTTTTTTGACCCCGGACACTAATGACCTTTACCGAGCTAATTTCCAACCACTTTTAGCCTCTCTTGAACTAGATTTACGCAGATGGTCTCTCCCGCATATATCGTGGTTCGGTCGCATTAATACTATAAAAATGTCAGTTTTACCCAGGATATTGTATCTGTTTCAGACACTGCCTATTAGCTTACCACGACTCTTTTTTAAACGACTGAACTCCATGTTCCGCACTTTCGTGTGGAATGGTAAAGCGCCTCGAGTTAAGCTTAATCTGTTGACTACACCTCGCTCCATGGGCAGCATGTCCATGCCACACATTTGGCACTACTACTGCGCGACTCATATGCAACGCCTAGTGGAATGGGGCAAAAACACATCACCTAAATTGTGGGTGGGAATTGAAAAACGGTTTGCGGGCGATAACTTAGCTGTCTTGCCATGGATGCCTCGAAATTTGGCAAGCCCCCTACACTATGCGCTCCCAACTACATTGGCCACGCTTTCCGTCTGGCGCTCCCTGCAGACTAAGCTACCGGTGGCTCCTTATCCCTCCCCATTGATGCCACTGCAACATCTACCGGTATTCTCTAGGCACCTCATCCCTACGGCACCTACAGCAGACCCCCCCTCCCCGCTCCCGCGTCATTTCCTAACGACTGGCGCTCAGGTGGCGGAAGATCAACTACCATATAGCCGCCCATTAGGATTTCTGGGTAAATTCCACCTCCATCGGCTCATATCCTACCTGGGCTCGCTGGCACCGCTAGATAAATATTGTAGACCCCTCACGATATTTGAAACCATCTCGCATCGAGGGACAACTCCCCCACACAGTATATCACTTTTCTATGGCCTCCTCCAATCACTTTCTACACCTCCGACTCAGTTCTGTGGCAAATGGGAAGCCTCCTTCTGTATCACTTTAAAGGATGAGGACTGGTCTAAGATCTACACCCTTGCTCACTGTTGCACCCCCTCCACTAGGATACAGGAAGTCAATCATAAAATATTATATAGATGGTACCGCACACCGGACAGATTAAGTCACTTCTCAGGCGGGGGTGGAGATCTGTGCTGGAGATGCAGTGCGCCACACGCGGACCACCTACACATCTGGTGGTCATGTCCGAAAGTGCAGTTATTCTGGGAACGTATACATGAATACGTGTGTAAGCTGGTGGAGCCCTCTCCTCCATTCACGCCGGAATTTTATCTGTTACACCACACATCTTGCAGCATCTCAGGCTATAAAAAATCTATCATTCCATGTCTGTTACATGCTGCACGGCTCACGATCCCCAGATTTTGGAAACAAGATATCACCCCCCCCCACTTTCGGTATGGTTTGATGAAATGGAGTGCATTCGGGGGGTAGATGAACTCACTTTTCGTGCCCGAGATCGCTACGCGGAGTATTCTGCAAAATGGTATTATTGGCTATCAGATATACGCAGAATCCCATGAACCCTTTACAACTCTTGCATTGTGTCATCAGCCGTGGGAACTCTGTTTTATGTTTATACCCTGAGTCCTTATGGCTCTCCTTCCCTGTATTATTGTCTCACCCCTCTTTAAAGTTATAACTTTCATATGTATCATTACTTTGACCTGGGTGACTTTGGCCCTCTTTCATTGTTGGCCTGCTATTTGTTATATGCCTGGTAACGTGATGCGCAATGTTTTCCTTGCATTTCTGTAATATGCCTTATTTTGAATAAACTTGAATATGCAAAAAAAAAAAAAAAAAAGAGGTAAAGAAGAATCCTAGAGTGTCAGCTAAAGACTTACAGAAATCTCTGGCACATGCTAACATTTTTGTTGACACATCTACAATAAGAAAAACATTAAACAAGAATGGAGTACATGGGAGGACACCACGGAGGAAGCCATTGCTGTCCAAAAAGAATATTGCAGTATGTTTGAAGTTTGCAAAAGAGCACCTGGATGTTCCACAGCACTACTGGCAAAATATTCTGTGGATAGATGAAACCAAAATTGAGTTGTTTGGAAAAAACACACAACACTATGTGTGGAGAAAAAAAGGCACAGCACACCAACATCAAAGCCTCATCCCCACTGTAAAACATGGCGGAGGGAGCATCATGGTTTGGGGCTGCTTTGCTGCCTCAAGGCCTGGACGGATTGTTGTCATTGATGGAAAAATAAATTCCAGACTTTATCAAGACATTTTGCAGGAAAACATAAGACCATCTGTCCGCCAACTGAAGCTCCACAGAGGATGGGTGATGCAACAGGACAATGACCCAAAGCATACAAGTAATTCAGCAAAAGAGTGGCTTCAACAAAACAAAATACGCCTTCTGGAGTGGCCCAGTCAGAGTCCTGACCTCAACCCGATTAAAATTCTGTGGCATGACCTTAATAGAGCGATTCACACCAGACATCCCAAGAATATTGCTACACTGAAACAGTTTTGTGAAGAGGAGTGGTCCAAAATTACTCCAGATCATTGTGCAGGTCTGATCTGCAACTACAGGAAACGTTTGGTTGAGGTTATTGCTGCCAAAGGAGGGACAACCAATTATTAAGTCCAAAGGTTCACATTTTCCACCCTGCACTGTGAATGTTTACATGTTCTGTTCAATAAAAACATGAAAACCTATAATGTTTGTGTTGTATTAGTTTAAGCAGACTGTATTTTTCAAATTGTTGTGACTTAGATTAAGATCAGAGCACATTTTATGACCAATTCATGCAAAACTCCACGTAATCCCAAAGGGTTCACATATTTTTTCTTGCCACTGTATATATTTATTTGTCTTTTAGTATTTGCCTCCTGTATCCTGTTTGGATTTTCCTGTCTATTGTTTCTCTTGCCCCTCTTAAGATCCAGTCCCTTCTCACTACTCCCAGCCATCCTCTTGTTTACTCTACCTCTCTCTGTGTTCACTTCTAGTCTGTCCTCATCCCACTCTCAGGACTACTAGCCTTCCTATTGTTTAGTTTAGATTCCTCTGTGTACCGTTGTGATATGTTGTAGTCTCTTGTTTGCTATGGTGCTTTGTTCGGGTTAGTTTATATTGTTTATGTGCTTTTGGTTCCAGTTTTTTGTTGGTAGTCTTGCTTTGTTTAATAAATCTTGTGTCCCTGTAACCTGTCTGAGGGAACTCACTGCACATTACACTCACACCTAACCCTTCTGCACACATGCTAGGCCCGAATTGTGACAGAAATTATCCGAAAAGGACTCGAAACGATACGAAAATACGTTGTCCGAAACGGAACCAAAATCGTCAATAGAACGAAAATGACTTGTGATTTTACAGATTTCATGTCCATACGAAATAACAATTTTTTTTTGTTTCGTATCGTGATATATTTTGGATGGTGTGTATTTTGTTGCCGGCCCAGTTCGGCACATCAGACGAATCCGAAGCACCGAATCAGCCTGTTTCGTGAGAAAAAGGATTCGGTACGAAATGCACATCCCTATCAACTAGCACTTCCCTCTAGATACCTGTCTAATCGATGGCGCCTAGATCCCTCACTCCTTAACAATAGTGAGGTCGTGGTTCGGTCAGGGATCCAAGCTTATATGAATGAAAATCTTACTATAGATATACCCCTGCCAATGGTATGGGCAGCTCATAAAGCAGTGGTCCGTGGGATTTTTTTATCAGTCAAGCAGCATACCTCAGGAAGGTTAAGAGAGCATCCTTGACTGAATTGCAAGCAAAACTGCGTAAGCTACAATTTAGACATAAAACTACTCCCTCCCCAGATCTTTTTGCAAATCTCCAGTCCACCCGTAGGGCTTTCTCAGCTTCTATTAGACCAGTGTTTCTCAAGTGGTGGGTCGTGACCCAAAAGTGGGTCACAACCAGGGGCGGACTGGGTCGTGGGGCAAGTGCCTCCAGGCTTCTCTAATGCCTGGGACCGGCTGATGCGTCTTACCTGCAGCAGTCGGTCCCAGGCGGTGCGGCTACCTCTGAATGTTCACAGACCACCACCTGGGACTCACTGTATCAGGTAAAATACTCTGTAATGGCAAGGTAGGAACTAAGGGGAAAGAATCTGTAATGGGAAGGTGTGGGGTGGGACTCGTTGACTGGTGGCATGCTCTGTACTCCCAACACCAGGAGCCACTGTGCACAATGCACATCTCAGTGAAGCAAAGTATATTTATATAGGCCAGCCTCTCATAAAGGTGTTTTTTTGACTGGCTTAGACCAATTATTATTATTATTATTATTCTTTATTTAAATGGGTGCTTTCTCATTGGTTCAAGCTAGTCCATTGCTCTTCAGTGTCTCTCTGAGGCACTGAAGAGCATAGGTTCAGGAAGTAGGCATCGCCAGACGCGCTCAGCAGACTTCTCAATCTCTTGGCCAGCTTGAGCTTATGCGATTAGCGTAGCGTTCAGCTACTCAAATTGCATATGCTCAGGGAGGGCAGCCTGCTGCAAAAAAATAATGTGCGCAGCGGCAGAGACGGACGGCGGGGGAGCGCGGCCAGATGAGTTTGTTAAGTTTCCTATAATATTTTATTATTCAATTCATTAAATTAGAGTTGTTTGTCTACCATCACCCCAGACTTTGAGACACTTATTAAGGCTAGGGACAGATGAGCGCATTTTCTGCGGCCACCGTCAAAATGTACGTCGATGCGTGCGCACGCATTTTTTCACAGAATACGCTTAAGTGGTCAGACGATGCGCAATTCTGGACGTATTTCATGACGATGGGGTAAAAAGAAGTCTAGGGAAATCCGGCTGTTTGAACGTTATGTTGGCCGCACACTAGCAGCGTCTGACATCTCCTAATCACGCACACACGCTGCTATGCGGCCGCAGCGCACTCTGTACGTCAGTACCAGCGGTTTAACGTTCTCGAAAAAATGCGTTCATTTTCCACTTGCGTTGCGCGGCCGGACTTTTGTGCGACCGTACTTCGTATATTGGCTGTCATTGCCCGTCATCTGCTGCTAGTGCGGCCGTGATTATGTGCGCCAGAACGCGCGTTCGCACTGCCTCAGTCTGACCCTAGCCTAAGAGTAAGAAGCATCCCTGGTTTTCCCTTAAGTTCTAATTAATTTCATAAGTTTCAATTACAGTTTATTTTATTGGGTTTTTGCCTCAACAGCACTTTTGTTTTCACTAGTGCTGTGATAACTGCTCTATCCATTTTGGAAAGAATCCCTGTTTGTTTACAAAAGTGTTTAAAAAGTGAATACATTGTATTCACACATTGTTTTGTGGAATAAATTATAATGTTTCAGAAATTCAATTCTTTTTGGGTCGCGACTTAATGACCAAGGACAATTGTGGGTCCTGAGGGTCCACAGGTTGAGAACCACTGTATTAGACGATGTTAGTAAATCACTGATGCGGTCTAAACGTTTTTTTTATGAAAAAGCAAATAAGATGGATAAGTTTTTAGCTACCCAAATTCTTTTTTGTCTCTTTTACATGGCCATGGTAAAGTGACTCGCTCTCCAACACGCATTGGCACTTTGTTTACTGACTATTTTAAAGAACTGTCTAACCATTCTCCCTCACACACGAATCAGAATCTCTCATATCTTTCAGAGATAAGTTTTTGACTAAGATGGAGTTACCGATCTTAAAAGAGGAGCAGATAGCTATCTTTAACTCTCCATTTACAGCAAAAGAAGTGAGGGTTGCGGTCAGCTCTCTGCGCACGCATGCTACGCCGGGTCCAGATGGCATGTCCATTCAGCATTATAAAGAATTCCTTTCCATTCTTCTCCCACATCTGGTGAACATGTGCAACAATTCAATGGAAGGAGAGGGCTTTTCCCCCCGACTCTTCTTTAGCAGATATCGTGTTGATACCTAAACCAGGGAAAGACACTTTACTAGCAGGAAGTTTCCGTCCAATTTTGCTCTTAAATTCTGACATAATTTTTTTTGTGAAGGTTTTTGCCAACTGGCTTAACCCACTACTACCAGGGTTAATCCTCCCAAATCAGGTGGGCTTTATCCCTGGCCGGCAAGTTTACGAAAACACTAGACGAGCCTGCGACCTGGCATGGCTGGCTAAGACCCAGAGAGTACCTTCTCTGCTCCTTTCGTTGGATGCAGAGAAGGCCTTTGATCATGTCGAATGGCCTTTTCTTTTTCGATTATTAGCTAGACAGAGATTTCCAAACAGATTTTTTATAGCACTGTCGGTTTTATACACCAACCCAACAGCTTGGATACTTGATCCAGGAGCTGTCCCTGCCCCCTTCCCTCTTTCCAATGGAACGAGGCAGGGCTGCCCCCTTTCTCCCCTGCTGAATGCTGATCTTTTCTCAAATATTCATGTAAGGGAGCAGTGGGGAAACAGTGACTATAATATGGTGTCTTTTGAAATAAACTCAAAAAAACACATTCACAGGGGGCATGTTAAAACACATAATTTTAAAAGGCCAACTTCATTAAAATAAAGGAAGCTCTCAATGTCATTGACTGTCATGACCATATTACATACTTGGTGCTAACTTAACCAGAGTTGTTGTAAACTTAAAACCTCCATAGGCTATAATGGCTCTTGGAAGTTTACAACAGCTCTGGTTAAGTTAGCACCAAGTATGTAATATGGCCCTTTCATGGGAAAAACTCTGAGGATAAGTGGAATATCTTTAACACTAGAAAAGTACAAGTCTCAATATATTCCACTGGTTAATAAATATAAAAGAAACATACTGAAACCAATGTGGTTTTAGTAGGAAGGTAACCAAGGAAATGAAAAATAAAAAGAAGGCATTTAAAGATTTTAAATCTAATAAATCTCAGCCATCCTATAAAGCATATAAGGCAGCCAATAAAGCATGCAAAAAAACGATTAGATGGGCTAAACTAGAAAAAGAAATAGCCAAAGAGAGCAAGACCAACCCTAAATGATTCTTTAGGTACATAAATTCTAAAAAACCCAAGAGTGAAAATGTAGGTTCACAAAAATCTGAGTAAGGAGTATTGTTAACTGAAGATCGAGATAAGGCAGAAATTTTGAATGATTATTTTTCTTTAGTATTTATCAAAGACAAACCTATAACAGGAGACCTGCAATTCATTGATAAAAACTTAATAATAAAAAGTGACTGGTTGAGTCAGAACAAGGTTTTTCATAAATTAAACAATGTGAATGTGAATAAAGCCCCAGGGCCAGATGGAATTCACCCGCGAGTACTAAGGGAGCTATTTGCTGAAATATGTAAACCTCTGTTCTTAATCTTTGAAGAATCTTTTCTTTCAAGCATTGTACCAGAGGATTGGAGAAAAGCTGACGTGGTCCCTATTTATAACACTTTCGCTGCTGAGCCTTTTCACACCTGTGTGCTGAGCTAATTTTTACCGGTTTTGCTCATTATGTTTAAACGGAATTTGAAGCCATGTTTTATTATATGACCCAGACATATCATATATCGTTCTTTCCGGCAGACTCTGCAGATTCATAATGTATCATTATTATATTTATACATCATGTCCTGCCTGAATATAACAAAAAAATGCAATAAACTTAGAATTTTCAATAATCTACAGCGTGTAAAGTTTTTTTTCTCTCATTTTATCATGCGAGCGTTTGCGGTTATATTTTCTATGGGGTGCGCTTGCCAAAAAAATTAGAAATGGGAACCCATTACATTTTTTTGGGGGGAAATTCTGTGATTTTTAGCAAACGCCCCCCCCCATAGAAAAAATAGTTAGTGCAGCATCATTGTTCACATTATAATTGAAATGGGAACAATATTGCTGCATTAATAAAACAAAAAAAAGCCCAAACAAACTTTTTTTTAAATTTATATTTTTGCTTTTACACTTTTTTGTTTACATTTAACATAGTCATGTTTGGTATCACTGGAAAGGACATGCTCTTCTCTTATATTAACCCCTAGCTGCCATGGATCGGGAGATAGGGGGTTCCAATGAACCCCCTATCTCCACCATAGGTGGAATAACCTCCCAGACGCCGTCAAATCTTCCCCCAGTCTAAAGTCCCTTAAGAGCTCCCTATTAGCATACCTCAATACAAAATGCACCTGTAAACATGTAACATAATGACTACATTTCCTCCATATTTATTTTTCTGTTAATCTGTATATTTGGTCCTGTGTTAATATCTTGCATTTTACTATTTTGTATTTCTGTAACCACTCAATGTTCTCGAACCCAGGACATACTTGAAAACGAGAGAAATCTCAATGTATCCTTCCTGGTAAAATCCTTTATAAATAAATAAATAGGTGGCAGCTAGGGGTTGACTCCAGACTTGACTTCATTGCGCAATGTGCGATGACGCCAGTCATCAGGGGGAGAGCCCAGAAGCTTGGCTGACATCCAAGATGTCGACCTGCTCCGGGAGGGGACCGCGATTTGGCACCTGTTTGCGCCGAATCGCGATCTAGCCCCCAAAGTGTTAAAGGCAGGTACCTCTTGGAAGGGCAGGCTGTGCCCTTCAAAGCAGTGCCTGCCTTTAGCTTCTGGCCCGCACGGATGGGGAGGGAGAGAGGTCCAAAGGACCTCCCCTTCAGGCACCTTCCCCGCACTGGGGGGGGGGGTGCCTGTAATAGACGTCATCGTGCTGGCGCTATGATGACTATTGTGCCCACCTGGGTCCCGGAGGCTGGGCTGACATCCAAGATGTCAGCCCGCATCGGGGGGCCACAGCGATCGGCCAGAATCGCAGCTGATCGCGGCTGCAAAGGGAGGACCCACTCAGCGTGTCCTCTGCAGCCAAGTGTCCATGCAGCAGGAAATGCTGAGCGTGTCCTCCGTATGGAAGGGGTTAAGAAAGGTTTAAAATTTGTGCCTGGGAATTATAGACCCGTGAGCTTAACATCTGTAGCTGGGAAAGTATTTGAAGGGTTACTAAGGGATAATATTCAGGATTTTATTGGGAGGTATAATGTAATTAGCAAAAATCAGCATGGTTTTATGAAACACAGGTCATGTCTTAAGAAAGAATATTATAGCGCTAGAAAAAGTGCAGAAACGGGCGACTAAATTAATAAGGGGAATGGAAGGTTTAAGTTATGAGGAAAGACTAAAAACCTTAAACCTGTTTAGTTTAGAGAAACGGCGCCTTAGAGGGGATCTGATAACCTTATATAAATATATACAGGGCCATTATAAACCATTGTCTGGAAACCTATTCGTTAACAGGACTATACACAGGACACAAGGTCACCCATTTAGGCTAAGGTCAGTCGAAAGCATTTTTAACGTGCGTTTAGCCGCACGAAATCACGACCGTGCTATCAGCAAATGACGTCCAATGCCGGGGAACATACGACGAACGGCCGCACGAAAGTTCGTCCGTGCAACGCAAGTGGCAAACGAACGCATTTTTTCGAGAACGTCAAACCGCTACTACTGACGTTCAGAGTGCGCTGCGGCCGCATAGCGGCGTGTTTGCGTGATTGGGAGACGTCAGACGCTGCACACGTCCGGCCAACATAACGTCCAGACGCAAAAGGGTTTTATTGATGATCCGTACAAAATCACGGACGAAAATGCGCATCGTATGACCGCTATCGCGTATTCCGTGAAAAAATACGTCCATTCGTTCGAACGAACTTTTTCACGGACAACGTGAAAAATGCGTTCGTCTGACCCTAGCCTTAGACTGGACGAAAGGAAATTCAGCCTAAAGCATAGGAAGGGTTATTTTACCGTGAGAACAATAAAGCTGTGGATTTCTCTGCCTGTTGAGGTGGTTGGGTCAGAGACTGTACAGACTTTTAAAAAATGACTGGATGACTTCCTGCAGACACAGAATATTAAGGGTTATAATATTTAATATGTGGGTAAGCTTCTTGATCCAAGGAGAAATCTGACTGCCATTCTGGGGTCAAGAAGGAATTTTTCCCCAGTTTGTTGCATATTGGCGAGCATATCAGACTGGGTTTTTTGCCTTCTTTTGGATCAACAGCAGTAGATGTTGTGTGAGAGGCTAAACCCAATGGACGCATGTCTTTTTTCAGCCTATGTAACTTTGTCAGACTAACCTAATTGCGTTCTATGAGGAAGTAAGTAGCAGTATAGATCAGGGGGTTGCAATGGATGTGATTTACTTGGATTTTGCCAAAGCTTTCGACACAGTTCCAGACAAAAGGTTACTATTTAAATTAAGAAAAAATGGTCTAGATGAAAATACTTGTTCTTGGAAAGAAAACTAGATAAAAGATAGGGTACAGAGAGTGGTCATAAATGGTACATTTTTAAGATGGACATCAGTGGTAAGTGGTGTCCCTCAGGGGTCTGTTATAGAACCAATTCTATTCAATTTATTTATAAATGACCTTGAAATAGGCATCTAAAGTCATGTATCAGTGTTTGCAGATGACACAAAACTAGGAAAAGTAATACAATGTGAGTAGGATGTTACCTCACTGCAGAGGGATTTAGATAGAATGAGGGACTGGGCACTGTCACAAACGGCATCATTTTTTTGCAAGCAGTGTGCAAGATTTTAAACGCAGAATTGGTGTTTTTTTTTCTCTTTTCTTTGCAACGGAGTTTGCAAAGCAAGGTCACTGGTGTTTACAACCCTCTTATCTGATCTGCTCTCTGGGGCTGAAGGGAAACTTGTTCTGGGAACCAAATGGTTGTGAAAGAGGATGAGGGGCAAGCTTCGTATAGAAGGCTCACCAAAATCTCACAGGGTTATCCAAAGAGATTCGAAAAGTCACCACACGTTCGGTGACTTTTCGTTCTCTTCAATTCGGTTCCTTTTGGCGATCCCATTTCGGTGACCCTGCGGTGTATTCAGCAAGCACCACAGGGTCCCCGAATTGCAGGGAAAAGCTGACGCAAACCCGACGAAAACTCACCGCAAAACCCAGCGAATGCACGCCGAAAACCCTCAAAAACATCTGGATTAACCTGCCGAAAACCACGGAAAAAGCCTGAGCAGGAGCCGATCACACATAGCCGAAGCAGCTGAGACCGCAGACGAGGCAGTGAATAAATTAGCAAAATAGTTTGTGTGAATGTGTGAAAATGAAATGCTGTTTGCAAAGAAACTACTGCGTGAAAATGTCTGAAATTTGCATATGAGGTCCAGAGAATGATAATTAAAAGGGCTGTTACAGAAAAAATAAGTAAACTTAAAAAAATAAATAAAAAAAAATCGGACTTTTAAAAAAAAAAGAAAATCAGGAAAATGCTTAAAGTATCCTAAAAAATCTATAAATAAAGAGACTCTTTACTGCAGAATTTTATAATGAACGGTTTATTAGATATTGGATTAAAACGGGAATATTTTTAACATTGAAGCCTATGGGATTCTCCTGAATTAACTTGCCGAATTAAACCACCGAATGGCAGGGCATTAGGGGAACCTTTCACTGCTGGTTTTCGTTCTCTGAATAGCCGAAGCAGTGCATTTTCATGGGGATTTCACTGCCCTCGAACAGGCACCGAACAGGCACCGTATGTGCAGGCAATTCGCCAGGATTTGGCGAATTGCCTGCTCTCTGGATAGCCGAATGGCCAGGAAAGGTAACCGAACGCTGATTTTCAGCGTTCGGTTACCTTTCTCAAGCAATTCGGAGCTCTTTGAATAACCCTGTCAGTGTATTTCGACAAAAGACTTGGAGAGGGTAACATCCATAGAATCTTGTGGGACATTTGAAATCTGGAAATACCCATGGAAGTATCTACTCAAATTAGATTTTCTATGTAAGTCCCATTTTATTTCAAGAACTGTATTTGCACATTTTCGTATATTTTGTATGTCTTTTTTATGTGATACTGGCACTGTGTAAAGTCTGTATTTTTATCCTTTTCCATTAAAACTTAAAACCAGTGTCTGCTCTAGATAATTCATGCTTCGCGAATAGAATCGCTTGGGTATCGTTACCGTAGTATTTAACATTTGGTATATATATATATATATATATATATATATATATATAGCAGAAAACAAATTGGGATGCACTTTGGGGATTTGAGATAAAAATAAAAATATTTATTGTTTAAAACATCCTAAAATGAGTACCTGTCAGCTTGACCGACGTTTCGGCCTTTTAAAAGCCTTTCTCAAGGTATACCTTGAGAAAGGCTCTTAAAAGGCCGAAACGTCGGTCACGCTGACAGGTACTCATTTTAGGATGTTTTGAACAATAAATATTTTTATTTTTATCTCAAATCCCCAATGTGCATCCCAATTTGTTTTCTGCTGTCTATACCTACGGGATATTGCACTTGGGTTCTATTGACCCTCGAGTTGGCGCATCTGGGCTTAGTATCGGAACCTTATATATATATATATATATATATATATAATGTATGTATATTAGCTGTATATGGTTGGGCTCCTGGATTGGGGTGGTATACAGCTAGTGGGGGTTTCAAAAGTTCCCTATTACTTTCGTGGTGGCAGCATATACTTGTAAGGGTGTGTACGGTAGGGGGTTAGGTTGGCATAACTTGGGGCCCTTTGAGCGGGTAGAGTTAGTAAGTCCAGAGGCTCCTGTATCCCCTTGTACGCTCTCCTTCTGCACGTCACGGCAAGGTAGGTAGTTAGCTAGCTCTTTCTTTTCCATGACAGGCACTTAAATGGCAGATGAAATTTAATGTAGATAAATGCAAACTTATGCACTTTGGAGTGAAGAATACACAAGCAACTTATACCCTAAATGGTACTGAGTTAGGGAAATCAAAGCAGGAGAAAGATTTGGGAATAATCATAGACTTCAAACTAAGTAACAATGCCCAATGTCAAACAGCAACCGCCAAGGCCAGCAAGGTATTGGCATGCATTAAAAGGGGAATTCACTCTCAGGATGAAAACATAATTTTGCCTCTGTATAAATCAATGGTAAGACTGCATCTTGAACATGCGTTCAATTTTGGGCACCTGTCTTAAGAAAGGATATTATAGCACTAGAAAAAGTGCAGAGACAGGTGACTAAATTAATAAGGGGAATGGAAGGTTTAGGTTACGAGGAAAGGCTAACAAGTTTAAACCTGTTAAGTTTAGAGAAACAGCGCATTAAATAGGATCTGATAACCTTATTTAAGTAGATACGGGGCCATTATAAACCATTGTCTGGAAACCAATTAATCAACAGGACTATACACAGGACACAATGTCACCAATTTAGACTGGACGAAACAAAATTCAGCCTAAAGCATAGGAAGGGTTATTTTATGGTGAGAACAATAAAGCTGTGGAATTCTCTGCCTGTTGAGGTGGTTGGGTCAGAGACTGTACAGACTTTTTAAAAATGACTGGATGACTTCCTGCAGACACGGAATATTAAGGGTCATAATATTTAATATGTGGGTAAGCTTCTTGATCCAAGGAGAAATCTGACTGCCATTCTGGGGTCAAGTAAGAATTTTTTCCCATTGTGTTGCATATTGGTGAGAGCTTCAGACTGTTTTTCTGCCTTCTTTTGGATCAACAGCAGTAGGTGATGTGCAAAAGACTGAACCTGATGGACGCATGTCTTTTTTCAGCCTATGTAACTATGTAACTAAGAGGCGTTGCCTACGGTGGACGAAAACAGAGGACTGTGGAGGAGACAGTGTTCAGTGTGGGATCTGAGTTGTACAGATGGACTCCAAATGGCCAAGTACCCTGCGTCATATGGGCAGTAGGGCCTGTTGATTCCTTTTGAGCAGCGGATCACCGAGGACCTACAGATGTGGAGAGCCCGAGTGTTGGTCTCTCAACCCACTGCGAGCCAAGGGGACCAGTTGGTGCGCAGGCTGCGTGCCGTACTTGATCTAGAATGCAAATCTAAGGACTTGCTGCAATGTCTGAGTGAGGAGGATGGGGAAACTGAGGAGAAGCCTCCCCCAGGCTATGTGTTCCATGGTTCTGTCCCAGCATGGATCTGCTTTAATGGGGGAGACAATTACGGCAGTCCACGGGCTGCCAGACACGTGGAATTGTGCAGCATCCAGGGTCACTACATGTATGTGTTTGAGGACTCTGCTTTTGGCCCGTGCTGCAGGGACTCGCTGCTGAGGAAGGGGGATTCGAAATGGAGTTAAAAAGTTTGCAACCAGAGACACTTTTTGCTGACCCTTTTGCTGAACTCTTGTGCTTAAATAATTGTTATTGTTATAATGCAATGGGTCACAACTCAACCCGCAGAAAAAGCCATGCAAGGCTAGTATAGCAGAGACATCACATAAAAACAGAAAGGGGGTACCCAACGTGGTGTATGGGGAGAGCAAGGAACAGGACCGGAGGTACAATGACAGTAGGAGCGGGTGGATCCAGGGGTAAGAAAAAAAAGGGGGAGGGGAGAGAGGGCAATGGCCATCACCGTGACGCTCCTGGCAGGCTCCATTAGGAGGCCATGGAGGTATAATGTCACGAGGCCTAGATGGTCCGGGGGCCAGGCATGGCATATCATGATGGCGCACCCCGGAACCGCCCAGAAAATGCCAAAAAAAAGCCCAGAATCCACCTTGTCTCGCTGTAGGTCAGGTCCCACAAAACAGTAGACGATAGATGGGTGAGGTGCCATAATCTCAAGTCTCGCCAGTAGGCATAAAGAGGGGGAGTATAAACTGGGAGGGCAAGGGGGGAAGTCTTGGCATGGGGCCGCATCTAATTTTGACATAACAGTTAGTAGGCCATAAAGTTAGATACCTAGTTAGTAGGCCATAAAGCAGAGCCAAGGGCTGCAACGAAATCTCGGGTGTAGTCCGGCAACTCAGTGTCCAATAAACACTCCTAGAAAATAGGAAAAAGGGGTATGAGCCGAGGAGGCATACGGCCCGCTCAGTCCGGTTCCTGGGGAGGGAGGGGTGAGCCCACCATCGACTTGCCCGCCGCGCTGCTCGGGGCTTCCGAGGCTATTCCCATGGTTTGTTTGTAGATGGGTGATCGCATCTTCCGCAGTGGTCGCTGAAACGTGGCTATCTCCGTGGGCTATCAGCAAGGAGCCGAGTGGCCCCCATTTGTAACGCACCCCGTGGGCCCGCAGAAGTGCAGTGGCCAGCTTAAATTGGCGTCTAGCAGCTAAAACTAAAAAAGGAAGGTCTCTGTAGATCACAACGGAGGACCCCTCAAATGAAACTGTGGGGATGTTACGAGTCGCTTCTAGCAACTGCATCTGCAGACGGACATCTCGGAGAACCACAATGATGTCACGTGGGACACCAGCCGTTGCCAAGGCTGCCCTCCGTACCCGGACCGCCGAGAGCACTGGATGCTGGACAATGACAACGGGCGAGAGAACGGCCAACACGAAGCGGGTAACATATTGCAGCAGAGTAGCGTCCAATATCGATTCCGGTATACCTCGCAGTTTCAGGTTTCGCCGGCGATGACGAGCCTCAAGAGACACCACAGCCGTCTGCAGGTTCCCCACCTGTGTCTGAAGTGCCCGCAATTGAGAGGAGGTTGGGGTCTGCACCTCCTCGATCTCTAGCGTGCATGCTTGCACGACGGTCACCTGGGTCCGGGTAGCAGTGAGGCTAGATTCAAGGGCCCGGAGATTAGCCTGCCAAGCAAGCCTGGCGTCTGCCAGAAGGGCCTTAATGTCCTTTTTCGTGGCCGGTAAGTCGCCGTCATCTATCTCGGCCAGAATCCGCTGCAAGGCAGGGGGGGGCCGAGCGCTCTGATCTCCAGTGGCTCCACCGCGACAGAACATGAAGGCTGTCTCTGTAATAGTCTGCGCTCCGAGGCACCACTCAGCAAGAGCCGAATGCCTGGGGTACTCTCCTCCACTCTACTGGGCTTGGTCTTTTTCCCCATCCCGATACTGAGCACTGTAAGTCGAGGTCAGGCTTCTCCCAGTCCACTAGGACTCCAAGATGGCATCCGTACGCTGCCGACCCGTCCAGCACCTTTTGCTGAACTCTTTAACTCCCCCCCTCACCCATTTTTCTGATTTGAGACTTTTTCTACTGAGACCCCCCCTTTTTTTGATGTATGTCTTTATGAGAGTATATTTTCTGGCGCTGCAAGGCCAATTTTGCTGGTCGGTCTGTGACCTTCATTACAAAATAAAAATTATAAATTAAAAAAAAAAAAAAAGTTTTCACACTGTCTACAGCTACAAGTCGCCGAGGCCCCAGGAGAGAGCCTCCCCACAGCCGCCAGCAGGAAGAGGAAAAAGAAGAGGGGCGGCCAACCAAAGTAGATCAGAGGGAAATACTGTCACAGCCCGGAGATTACATCATTAAGCCATCTCCCAGCAGGCAGTATCGGGTCACGCGGGTGACTGGCACCCAGGCTGTTCCTCTCCTGAGAGATGGTGCCATGCAGACTATGGACAGTCTGGTCAGCTTGTTACAGGCTGAATTGCTTGCTGGCAATCAGGCACAGATAATGGCCCTGACAGAGACATTACAAGAGATTTGAAATGAGCTGCGAGCTGTCAGGGAGAGAGATTGCCGCTGCACTGAAACACTATACACTTGTCGGCCCAGCTGCGGGCCTGTGAGAACTCTACCCACTCCCTGCACACGGAGCTCAATGGAGCCCAGGCGCAAATAGCGAAGCTGGAGCGCAATGCCAGTATAATGATTGAGCAGCTGGAGGGCCAGCTAGAGGCCAAGTGGCGAACCGGAGCTGCTCTACACACACAGAAATGACCACTTCTAAAGTTCGCCTGGTGAACTGTGAACAGGAGTTAGAGCAGACACGGCTCTCCCAGGACACCATGCAGGCACGGGTCTGTGAGCAAGAAGAGGAAATACAGCTGCTCCAGACCCAATTCCAGCTGTTCCAACGCCAACTGCTAGAAGCTGATGCAGCTTGAAAAAGAGAGAGCCTTGCTCAAGCCAAGCCAAGGCAAGCAAGGTGGAGGTGAGCCACCTGACACACAGGGCACAGCCAGCCATCTGAAGGCTGAGCTCGAGGGGACAGAGCACAGTGCCAACAGCTTCAACATGCACTGTCCCTGCTACAAGCTGCCAGCACCCACTTGCCCACTACGGAGGAGAGCAGCACAACAGGGGGTCGAGTCATTGCCCCTGTTATATTTTTCCCAGAGGAGCGAGTGTACACAGTGTTGCTGAAGCTGGATGCTGTGCTGGTATTGGAGTGTGCCTGGTCCCCGAGGAAGATGGGGACCCCCCAGTCCTCCACCCCTATGAACCAAGGTTCCGCCAGAGAGGGGACCTCTTCCCACCTGCCCAGGAGACCAGCAGGACTGGTGAGTGGCCACCCTGAGAAGCTACTGAGGTCCTGGGCCAGGGAAAAATTGCACCCCTTGGGAACTGAGTGGATTGCCATGGGCAGGTCCCTTTTAAATGTTTGGGAGGGCAGCATCCGCAGAAGGAGAGACTAGGGACTGGGACAGCTGAGTGTGTTCTGGCCCTGGGTCCACAAACTGGAGGATGGCACGGGAGTCTACCTGGGTAGAACATTGGGGTCCTGCAAGGACGCATCATTGGCAGATGTGGCCCTGTCGGGGTACAGAGATCTGTTACAGGGGATTCTTTTTTTTCTTATTTTTTTTTTACATGGTCATGTTTGGTATTATTAGAAAGGCCAGACTCTGACCTGTCTAACGACACCTCCCTTGATCTTGTGGGGTCTAAATACTGGTGATATAGGGGTCCAAAGTACCATTGTTCTCTTTGCTCTGTCCTCACAGTTACAGATTCATAATGGAACTAGTAAGGGTTGCCCGCTATCCCCTCTTCTCTTTATCCCCAGTCTCAGACTCAGAGCCTTTCCTGACTGCATTGCTAGCTAATGTAAATATTCGGAGCTTATTGTTGGGTGCGAGGGAGCATAAGGTGTGTGCATATGCGGATGAAATCCTGTTCCTGTTAAGTCAGCCCTTAATTTCTTTTACGAATTTGATGCAGGAATATCGTGTTTATAGTTACTTTTGGAGTGGAACGAATCTAAGTGTGAAATTTTGAATGTCTCGATGCCAAGTAATGTGATTAATAATTTATGAGGGTCATTCCCGTTCCTATGGTGTTCGTGCCCTCTGAAGTACCTAGGGGTCTACACTTCACCTGTTCTCTCAGAATTATACGCAAACTATTTCTCACCTCTTCTTAATCACCTACAGGCGGATTGGCACGCTGGATGCCTAAGAATCTGTGTTGGGTGGGTCGGATAAATGAGGTGAAAATGAACCTACTCCCAAGGGTTCTATGTTTACTCCAGACATTCCTGATTGCTCTCCCGCGGTATTTTTTTTAAATCTATGTCATCGCTGGTCACCTGTGTGAAAAAATGTCTCATCTCCAACTACCCAGGGAGATTGGGGGTTTAGGGGTACCATCATTTGTACGGTACTACCATGTGGTGCATCTCTTACGGTTACTACACTGGCATGAGCAGGATCCCCGAGCTCAGTGGTCACTTATGGATATAGTGGTTGGGGGTCAAAGACTTCTGCCGTATATATGGACAGGTGGGGTTTCTCCCAGCAGGGAGACCCTTTCACATCCATTAATGGATGCCACCTTGCATATTTGGCATTCTATTAAGCACACAGATACACATACCACAAAGATGGGCCCTATGGTTCCGATTTTTTATAATAAGGCTTTCCCCGAGGGTAAAGAACCCCGTAAGTTTGTTTTCTCTACTTGCCGTCCCTTCCATCACTTCATACTGTGCTGAATTTGAGGACCATTAAGGGTCTAGATGCCCTTTTGTCGGGTCATTGGCCTACGTCCATGGAGCGTTTCCGTTACGCCCAACTTCGGCATTTTTATTATACATTTGCTCTCCAACGCTAACTGGTCTTGAGTCATTGTGCACTAAGGGCCACAGTGTAGCCCACTGGATTTCGGTGCTGTACAACCTATTACCCTTTCTATCGTGCATTCAGGAGCTTGCTGGCTAATGGGCCAGTGGGAGCGAGAACTTGAGCGGCGCTTTACGTATGAGCAATGGTCTAAGATCTCGTCCCTGGGCCAGCAGAGCATCAAATGTGTTAACATGGTATAAACTGATGTCAGGTTGGTATCCAGTCAGGTTACATCACATTATTTCTGTGAGATCAGCAATGTGCTGGAGATGTGGTTTAGCAGAGGTTACGATGCTGCATATCTGGTGGGAGTGTCCACGGGTGTTTAAATACTGGCAGAGGGTATTTGCCCTACCTATTTCTAGGGTGGTAGAACCACTGCCACTTTTTCTCCAAAACATTTCTTCTACACCACAACCCGGTGGCAGTTGAGGCATATAAAAAATCTTTGCTGAAACACCTCTTGAATGCAGCCATGACTGTGATCCCCTCCCTTTGGGGCTCACAGACATTAGCCTCATATCTGCACTGGTTTATCAAAGTAGAACAAATATATTTGTTGTAATCTATGACTGCACTCATGTACGGCCGCACAGATTTATACCTTAGCACATGGTCCCCTTGGTTGCTTCGGGTATCACGGCCCGTCAGTTACACTTCCATTTCTAGTTAAAGTCCAAACCCCTAGGTCTTTCCTATAGATTTTTTTTTCTTCTGTCTTCGCCCCTCCCAGCTATTTGTATAGTATGGAGTCATGTATCGTATTAGGTATATTAATATGTAGATGTTAATGGCTAACTTTTTTTTCTTACTATTTTGTTAGCACTTCTCAAACTGCATAAACATTTATATTCCAAAAAAACCCTTTTATTTTCATTTTCAGCAAAAAGCCTTTCTATTTTTCTAGAACACCTTTTTGTATTTTTTAGGCCAGTGTCAGATGTGCGCACTAGGTGCGCCCGTACTGACGTTGCTTCCGGCGTCCGTAGCAGCGTTGCAACGGGGCCGGCCTGATGCTGTTGCCCATGCAACAGTGGCCGTGCTGCGTCCATGCAGCAGGCCTCTCCGTCAAAGCAGTAGGACGCTCCAATGGAGGATTGAGCCTTGCAGCGCTGAGCGCACTAACTGCGCTCAGCGAGGTGGCTCTCACGGATGTTCCTTCCGCTCTCCAATGACGCTCGTCTGACCCAGCCTTAGATGAAATTTTTTAATTTTTAATTTTACTCTGTACCAGACCTTTTTATAATTTATAATAGAACTGACATAGCGCTCCCCGCGTCAAACCCCAAGACTTTTATTCCCATGACGAAAACCCCAAAAGACACAGACATTTGCTTTGGGAAAGACTTTATGTTCATTTATATTGTGTGGTGTGATTTTAAATGTATTGTAAATTGCTTGGTTTTAGTTTAAATGTAAATGTAAACTTAGAAATGTGTTTTGAGGGTGCATTCCTTTCGTATAGAATGTAAAATAGATTTACCCCTTATCTATTTGCATGTTTGAGCAGTCAAGAGTCTGTCTTTAATCTGATCTATTGGAACAATAGATTATGTAAATGATGTGTGATATGAAGGCTAAGGAATGTTTATTGTAAATATCTAACTGACATAATGTAATTCGAGTTTTAGTAGGTACATGTTCTGGTCTGGAGCTACAGATCAGGCTGCACGAGGCACTGAGTTCTGAGCAACTCAGCGGCCGGGCTGATCAGTAAGGGGGTGTCTGGAGAGCCAGGACAGGTGGGAAGAGAGGGCTTCCTGTCACAGCGACATTATCCAACTTTTTCTGAGGCTTTGGAGACTCCCAGGGTTATTCAGAGAGAGGTGAAAACCAGGAGAATGGCCGGAGAAGAGAACAATCTAGACCAAATAGTCGATTTGGAAAGTGGGATAAATGGGAGAATTTTTCTGGTTTGGCTATTTTGACCTAGACTTTTCACTTCTCCAGTCATTCTCCTGGTTTTCACCTCTCTCTGAATAACCCTGTCCATCTTCAGTGCACTGGGGTGACCATTCCCCAAATGGTGAATTCACCATACTGTCGGCGAAATGGAATCGCCGAAGTGCACTGAACAGCGCAGAAGTAATAACACATTGTGCCATCATCTCTACACTTGCTGGTGGTGTGGGAAGAGAGAAGGTGAGTTAAAGCAGCATCCCTGTTCACTTTAGAATTGAAAAGTGAACAACAGTTCTGCGCTGCGGGGGGGGGAATATTTTTATTTTAGTTACACAAACCTAGTCCTGCTTGGTATCCTACCGTGGCCTTTCGAAAGATACAGGGGTTTAAATTATTGTAAACCTTTTTTTTTTTCAAGGAGCCCCCTCATGATAGATGCCTTTAGGCACATGCCTACATTGCCTAATTATAAATCTGGCCCTGATTACTTTATAGAGGTCTATCAGTTCATTCCATAATACCTCCTATCGCACCTTTCCTGATCTATCTTTCACAGTGGCGTAGCGTGGGTTGTCAGCGCCCGGGGCCAGCCAAGAATTGTGCGCCCCCCCAACCTGTGGACACGTTATCGATATTGCCCCAGCTCTCACATGGATACTGCCCCAGCTCACACATGGATATTGCCCCAGCTCACACATGGATATTGCCCCAGCTCTCACATGGATATTGCCCCAGCTCACACATGGATATTGCCCCAGCTCACACATGGATATTGCCCCAGCTCTCACTTGGATATTGCCCCAGCTCTCACATGGATATTGCCCCAGCTCTCACATGGATATTGCCCCAGCTCACACATTGATACTGCCCCAGCTCTCACATGGATTTGCCCCAGCTCACACATGGATATTGCCCAGCTCACACATGGATATTGCCCAGCTCATGGGATTTGCCCCAGCTCACACATGGATTTGCCCCAGCTCTCACATGGATTTGCCCCAGCTCTCTCATGGATTTGCCCCAGCTCATGGATTTGCCCCAGCTCATGGGATTTGCCCCAGCTCACACATGGATTTGCCCCAGCTCTCACATGGATTTGCCCCAGCTCTCACATGGATTTGCCCCAGCTCTCTCATGGATTTGCCCCAGCTCATGGATTTGCCCCAGCTCATGGATTTGCCCCCAGCTCATGGGATTTGCCCCAGCTCACACATGGATTTGCCCCAGCTCTCACATGGATTTGCCCCAGCTCTCACATGGATTTGCCCCAGCTCTCTCATGGATTTGCCCCAGCTCATGGATTTGCCCCAGATCACACATGGATTTGCCCCAGCTCATGGATTTGCCCCAGCTCATGGATTTGCCCCAGCTCACACATGGATTTGCCCCAGCTCATGGATTTGCCCCCAGCTCATTTATTTGCCCCCAGCTCATGGATTTGCCCCCCAGCTCATGGATTTGCCCCCAGCTCATGGATTTGCCCCAGCTCATGGATTTGCCCCCAGCTCATGGATTTGCCCCAGCTCATGGATTTGCCCCCAGCTCATGGATTTGCCCCAGCTCATGGATTTGCCCCAGCTCATGGATTTGCCCCCAGCTCATGGATTTGCCCCCAGCTCATGGATTTGCCCCAGCTCATGGATTTGCCCCAGCTCTCACATGTATTTGCCCCCCAGCTTACACATGGATTTGCCCCCAGCACATGGATTTGCCCCAGCTCATGTATTTGCCCCAGCACATGGATTTGTCCCAGCTCTCACATGTATTTGCCCCCCAGCTCACACATGGATTTGCCCCAGCTCTCACATGGATTTGCCCCCCAGCTCACACATGGATTTGCCCCAGCTCTCACCTGGATATTGCTCCGGCAGGGGTTGAGGGGACCCAGAAGATGCCGGGCAGCGGGAGTGCCTGCTGCCCGCCGCCCGGTCCTGAACAGTCCGTCCTGTTCTTGAAGGGGATGCGGCTGCATGCAGGCGTGCGCAGGTCACGTGGTCCGGCTAATCAGGTGGTACAGAGACTCAGTACCACCTGATTAGCCGGACCACGTGACCGGCTGCGCCTGCACGCAGCCGCCTCCCCTTCAAGAACAGGACGGACTGTTCAGGACCGGGCGGCGGGCAGGCACTCCCGCTGCCCGGCATCTTCTGGGTCCCCTCAACCCGCGGGCCAGTTTTAGGGGCGCAAATGCGCCCCTAACAAAACTGCGCCCGGGGCCACGGGCCCCCAGCCCCCCCCCCACGCTACGCCACTGATCTTTCACACACCTCCATGCATCACATTACTTCTCATACTGTTATTTACCCCACCTTGGGAAATATTACAAACTACAAAGTTGGTGCTAACTTAACCAGAGCTGTTGTAAACTTAAAACCACATTACATAGTTGGTGCTAACTTAACCAGCTGTTGTAAACTTCCCAGAGCCATTATAGCCTATGGAGGTTTTAAGTTAACAACAGCTCTGGTTAAGTTAGTACCAACTATGTAATATGGTTTTAAGTTAACAACTGCTCTGGTTAAGTTAGCACCAAGTATGTAATATGGCCCAATAGCTCCATAGACTATGGGCCACATTACAATTTATGTGCCAACATTAACGCTCACCTGCTTGAGCATTAACGTTAGCCGCAGTGTCTACCGCAAATTATAATCCAAATGCAAACGGGTTAAGTAACCCACTTGCGTTTGGTACCTTGCGCTTTTCAGCACGAGATTACTGTACTTTGCGCTCCCTATACGTAGTTAACATGGGAGCGCAAAGTGTTAATCAGCGTTACGATTACAAAGTCCTAACGCTGATTAACATCTGGCTCTGGTTAGCGGAAAGTTAACCAGAGCCAGGACTTGGCTCTGGTAAGTTTACAACAACTCTGGTTAAGTTGGCACCAACTTTGTAATATAGCCCCTTCTGTGTGTTATAACACTCCTCATAGATTGTCAGCTCTTGAGCAGGGTCCTCTTTTAGCTATGGTTCTCTGTATGTCAAACTTATTTGTAAATTTTATCCTACTCGCTGGGCGATATTACATTACTAATGGTAACTTTAGCGCTCACCTGTGTGAGCGTTAACGTTAGCTCCGGTTGCCCTAGCGTGGGCGGACCATGTTACAATCCGAACGCTAACGGGTTAGAAAACCCATTAGCGATTAGGATTTTGCGCTTTTCAGTGCAAGTTTACTGTACTTTGTGCTCCCTATGCTTAACATGGGAAGCACAAAGTGTTAATTAGTGTTAGGATTACAAAGTCCCAACGCCAGTTACGCCAAGCTGCAGTTAACTGAAAAGTTAACCACAGCTAGGACCTGGTGCTAACTGATTGCGTTTCTGCGGAATAAGTCGGCACCAGCTGAAACCCCCCCCAAAAAATCACATACTCATCTCCCATCCTGCAGCGAGAATGGCGGCTCCATCCGTCTCTTCTTGCCGCCGGGAGCAGTGAGAGACTGGGGGAAAAAAGTCCCCCAGTATCCTTCTCTAAATCACTTCACTGACCTGCCAGATCTCATGAGGCGAGATCCTGCAGGTCATGTGACCGGCAGCGAGAGCCTCAATGGAGTGGACTCCATGGAGGGGATGCTCGCGGCGGCGTTTAGCACTGCCGCGAGCATCCATGGGCTTAGCGCCATGTTAAGTTGCAGGCTGCTGGTTTAGCACCTGCACCGTAATATCGCGGTAAAACGGGGACACTAAGAAGAAAACTGCAGGTGCAGGTTTTTCTCCTTAGCGGCCCCGTTTTAGCATCGGAATGTAATAAGGCCCATTGTCAGCGCTGTAGAATATGCTGGCGCTTTGTAAATAATTGTATTTGTAGTCAACCTATGTATGCACTTTTTTTCAGTTTCATATTAGACTTTTTAAAGAAAAATAAAAGCAGCTGCACTGTATATTCAAGGTGGTGTATTACTATTGATTTAGACAAAAACAAAATTGAACGTTTGTTATGCAAACTAATCCCTCTTTGAAGCACGCCTAATTAACTGACATTGTGCATTGTTATCTAATCTGTTTTCTGTCATTATTCCCAATTCTTCCTCATTCATTGCTATCCCCCAACACAAACCCATTCAGAATATAAATTGCTTCTTTATTTCACATCACAAAATGCATAACTTTGCATTTATCTGCAGTGAATTATGGTTTAGTTTATTTTATTGGCAGTTTCATCTTCAGTTCAGTTGCTGCTTTGTGTGGTCTATCCAGGATGTTTCAGATGATTGACTACCATGGGTTTACCAACCAGCATTTTCCAGTGTATGAGAGTTCTTTCTGTGGAGCATTCACATCTCTGGAATATGGTATTATTATAAATATGTGTGTAAATATGTCGCAATAGCAATTATGAAGGGGGTCCTTAAAGGTTTGGGGACCCTTAAAGACTAGGGTAGGGGAAAGAGAAGGGGGCTGTTAAACCCTTGTCTACTGAACCATTTCACCATTGGTGAGCTCAATTTGAACACTTAAAACGGAAAGACACTCCCAAAGGAGCAATATAAGTGATAGTTGTTAATACAAGTGGATAAAATCAAATAAAAACTTTTGGTGCAGTCAGTGATGTATCTTGGCCTAGGCCTAGGGCGGCACTTTCCAGGGGGGCAGCAAAAAAAGCTGCCACTATGCGTCTGGCAGGGACAAGCTGACGCAGGGCAGGCTGGAGCCGATCGGAACATCTCACGGAGCCTGCTGTGTGTGTTGTGTGTTTACAAGCACTCGAGCGGGCTGCATGAGCAGCAGCTGCATACTGCTCGAGTGCTTGTACACACAGCAGGCTGCGCGAGATGTTCCTATCTATCGGCTCCGCCAGTCAGCAGCGTTCCCGGCTCCCGCCAAGCTCCTCCTTCACACTGACGCAGCGCAACGGCGCCACGCTTTGCGTATCTGGTGCTGACATCGGTCACATGGGAAGGAGCAGAACGAGGCGAGCCGTGCCACCGCAGGGGAGCCCCTCACACCACACCCCACCTGGACTCTCTCGGAGCGAGACGACCAGGCAGCCAGCAGCAGTGCGCTCTGGGACGCCACTAACCTGCTGAATGAGCACCACAAACTCGCCGAAAGAACGCCACACCCGTGGAACAGCCACCGAACGCACCCACAAGCCTCTGACGACCTGCGGAACAGACCACCGAACGCAGCCAACTACCCGCCAAACGCCGACGAGAAAAGCCAACTGTCATGTCCTCAGGTTCTTTGCCAGGAGCTGGCCGGCTGCCAGCACTGGGGAATAGCCGACCGGCGTCCGAGGGGGCGGGGCCTAGCATGGTCACGAGGAGCCACCGGGTTTAAAACAGGGCACGAGGAGTTGCCTCGTCGCCCTGTCGTGGAGTCTGATTCCCGCATTGCTACCTATTCGCTGATATTGTCTCTCTGTTGCCAACCCGTTTTTTGGATACGATCCCTGCTCCTGTTATTTGACCCGGCCTGATTTTTGACTATTCTATTGCTGCTTGATTATGATCACCTGTGTGGTGCTTTGGTGCTTTAACCACATGCTTGCCGCTGGGGTGTTTACACGCTACTGGGGAAGTGTCCCTTTTCATCGGTGGGTCTTGTCTGTGTCCTCTCTAAGTGCCTATACCCAACCAAGGGCTCACGTTCTCCAGCCACATATATTGTTTAAATCTCCGAACGCAAAGTACTGCTTATTTAATGCTCATGGTCAGTGTGCGCTCACCAGCAACAATACTCGTTACTGTATGTATTAGACATGTGCATTCGTTTTAGTACTAAAGCGATTTAGTCCGAATTTTGGGATAATTTAGTTTTAGTATGACTCAAGAGAAACGAAACTGCTCAGTACAAAAAACGAAAGAAACTAAAATAAAATGCACTACATTTTAGTTTCAGTCCTTTTTGTGATATTATATTGATGAGTGAAGGAGACCAGCAATGAAGAGCGCAACATCGCAACATCCGAAGTTCTGCACCCTCCACATGCCAATGCAGGAGGATGTTCTATACAGAGAGGGACATTAATTCAGGAGGATGTTCTATATATTATACAGAGAGGGGTATTAATTAAATGCAGGTGGATGTTGTATACATTATACAGAGAGGGGTATTAATTAATGCAGGAGGATGTTCTAAACATTATGCAGAGAAGAGCCTTTTTTTTTTTAGCCTTTAAATCCAGTGGCTGTGAGCGCGGAGATCGGCTGCTTGTTACATTATCTCTCAGTACAATGTATCAGGCTCAGCTGTTACAGTAACTGACTGCTGCTCATCACAGCGCTCAGAGTTTCAGTAAAACAAGGAAATAATATTGTTCTAACGTCTTATATATAAAAATATTATTTACTAGTTTTACTGAAACTCTGAGCGCTGTGATGAGCAGCAGTCAGTTACTGTAACAGCTTTGCCTGACACGGGGCAGTATTGCAATGTTGGTGCTAACTTAACCAGAGCTGTTGTAACTGAAAACCTCCATAGGCTATAATAGCTCTGGGAAGTTTACAACAGCTCTGGTTAAGTTAGCACCAGCTATATAATATGGCCCACATTGTGCTGAGAGTGAGAGATACTGTAACAAGCAGCGATCTCAGCCCTCTGAGGAGCCACTACAATAGTAATTGTATCCACTGGTTTTCGGATGAATGAAATTAGTTTTCATACTAAAGAACTGAAAATGAATTTCTTTAGCAACTAAATAAATTGCATTTTAGTACTAATGCATTAGTTCAAAACGAAATTTTGTGCTGTGCACATGTCTAGTATGTATGACAGACCCCGAGGTGTATGTGTTGTCTCTTACCATCTGAAGGTACCGCTGACCTGCTCCCGATTATCAGCAAACGTTCAGGAACTTATTTCCTGACTGCCCTGCAGTCCGCGCAATTCACCAACTGTCTGATTTATCTGTGTTTCTCTGCATGTGCTCTAAGTAGTCTATCGGTCTCGAAACCTTTAGTGCTTAGTAGCGACTCAGTCTATTGTTCAACCTTGTTGCCGCAAGTGTCTGATTCTGTGAAGGACAATCAGTGTTTAAACATCAAAAAGATTTCTCAGCCCTTAAGGATCTCAACTCCGTGACTATCTAGTGGGCGCTACTCCCCCCGTTACACAACCAAAGCTGTTTGCAAAACTAATGCACGACAATGCCTGAAAATGCTATATGAGGTCCTATAGATAATTCAGCGCTGCGGAATATGCTGGCGCTTTATAAATAAATAATAATAATAATAATAATAATAATAAAAAGGTCTGTTACAGAAAAAAACGCTATTTAACAAAATCTGAAAAAAATCACTGAAAATGCCTAAAAAATAAATAAAGCTGCAAATTAAAAGAATAAATGGTTTAATAAATATTTAATAAAAATGGGAATATTTTTTTTGTATTCAAGATTTTTATTGAAGAGAATAAGACAGGTATGACAGAAAACAATACGGTAATACCGCAAACATCAGATTGCATGACAAGGTAAATGACATTTGTATAAAACAGGGTCACCAGGTAAAGGTAGCACTTAAGCAATTGTCGTTCATTATCATATTGTAGTGCGTCCTGGGAAGAGTCCCAACCGAGTTCCATCCATCTGTGCGGTCTACATGCGCGTCACGATGGGGTAGTGAAAGGGCAAAGGACAGCATGGAACCAGTGGGGAGGCTAGTGATCTGGGTAGGAAAATCAGATATAATACCCAAGTCGTGAGCCAAAAATGGTGAGAGATATCAGAACAGAAAAGAAAAGATCAGGCTAAGCGAGGGGTGAGATAAGAGAGGAGAAGGGGCAGGGTGTGAGGGGAGAAACAGAGAGAGAAGAGGGGAAAGAGAGAGAAAAGAAGAGAGAGAAAAAAAAACAAAAAAACAACCCCACCCGTCCTGAGGGTGAAAGGGAGAAGGGGAGGTGGAAGTGAAAGGGACATAAATAACACAAAGACAAAAACATTTACAGCGGTCGTCGTAGTAAGAGCCCCCTATCAACCCAAGGTGTGGGGCAGGGGATAGCGTGAACCGTTACTCAGTGGCGTAGCGTGGGTTGTCAGCACCCGGGGCAAGGCAAGATTTGCGCGCCCCCCCAAACCTGTGGACACGTTGGCACGCCCTGATTCCCTTCCACCCACCAGTAAAGTGTATGTATGTGAGGTGGTGTGCACTGACTGCAGAGTTATTATCATATTTCTATGTATTTGTGCATGCCCCCAGGCTTTGCCCTGGGCAGTTGGCTTAAACATCACAGCAATAAAACTCACAGTAATGTGCGGTGCATATGAGCACATCACAGAGCTACACAGCAATAAGATGCACGGTAATATGCAGTGTATATGAGCGTATCACAAAGCTGCGTAGAAACAAAACTCAGCAATATGCTGTGTGTATGAGCGTATCACAGAGCTGCGTAGAAATAAAACTCATAGCAATATGCTGTGTGTTTGAGTGTATCACAGAGCTGCGTAGAAATAAAACTCAGCAATATGCTGTGTGTATGAGCGTATCACAGAGCTGCGTAGAAATAAAACTCAGCAATATGCTGTGTGTTTGAGTGTATCACAGAGCTGCGTAGAATTAAAACTCAGCAATATGCTGTGTGTATGAGCGTATCACAGAGCTGCGTAGAAATAAAACTCAGCAATATGCTGTGTGTATGAGCGTATCACAGAGCTGGTTGGGAATAAAACTAATAAAATAATAATAAATTAATATAAAATATATTTAAAATTAAAATATTCAAGTAATTACACAACAAATTGAAATTGATTCAATTATTTATTATAATAAATTATATATATTAAAATTATAGAATCCAGATCTCCACACTCCGTCTCTGCTGTATCTATTGCCCCGGTGCTGGGAACCGGCTGCTCACATAGAAATATTCCTGATATCATTCAGGATACCTGTCGCCGTGTGGCGGGATATCGGGAATATTTATATATTAAAATTATATATTAATAGTCTATAAATATAGTACATTATATTTAAATATTAAAATAAATAAATTTAAAATTATATTAAAATGTATTAAATTACAGATTATTAAAATAAATTAATTATATTTTAATATATTAATATAATTATACAAAATTCAAAACAAAATATATATATTACTATTTATTACTAGTAATAAGCCCCTGTGCATGCTGTGAGCGCCAGGTGGGGACAGGGTGACAGGAGAGTGTGACTAAGCGCTGGGTAAGGGAGCAGCTTGTTCTCTGGCTGCACAGTGCACAATGCCTGGTACCTCAATTTTTGATTGGGACCCCCACTGCCAGAACCTGAGCCCAGTGCCAGCTCCTTCATCTCCACTGTCTGGAGCAAACAGCCAGTCCCTGTGTGTCCTGTCCCCCAATCATCCCATGTTTCAAAAAAAGCAAGCCTGATTTCTCTGAGGCAGTTCATGTCCCTCCCCCCCCTCCATTTTACTCAGTCTTGGCTGTCATGATGGGGCTCGTGATGTGTCTGCAGCCTGTGACCGTCTCCTCCTTCACACTGTGTGCAGAGGCCGTGCAGTCACACCAGGAAGAGGATGGAAGTGGGGGAGGAGCCATACATGTGAGCTGCCTGCACTCAGCTTGTGTGACCTCATGACCAGGATGCTGCAGGCAGCTCCTCCTCCTCTTAGTCTCCTCCAATCCCTTAGAACTCTGGAGCAGCACACGGAGGGAGCCAAGCCACACCCCCTCCCTCTCTCTGCCGCCGCGCTGGAGTCTGAGTGCAGGCGCTCGGCCAGAAATTAAAAAAAAAAATCGGAAAAAAAACACTGCACTTCAAGCCTGCGGTACCTGGACATTATTAGGGGCGCAAATTTCTTTTGAAATTTTGCGCCCCTAAGTAAATTGCGCCCGGGGCCATGGCCCCCCTGGCCCCCCCCACGCTACGCCACTGCCGTTACTAAAGATCCCAAATCTGCGCTCCAGCATGCAGCATAGCCAAAGGAGACCCACTCCCAGCAGAGACACCAGGCTACCCAAGTCCAGGGAGCTCTCCTAGGGAGGCGCCTGTTCTCCATCGTCTCCACTCCCCCTCCCTGGCAGTTCAAGATCCAGTCGGCGACGTAGGGAGGCCGAGGTAGTGTATTGTGTCCAGTAGAACCAGGTGAGATAAAAATCAGGGAGATCATCATCGCGGGAAGCAATACGTTCCTCAACGCGGTATATCTCGTCTACCTGAGTCACCCATTCCCTGAGTGAGGGAACCGTTTTTTGTCTCCAGTGTCGTGGGACCAGGTAACGTGCTGCTAACAAAAGGCAAAACGCCACCGACTTCCGAAAGGAGGTCGTCGGCTGGCCCGTGAGCAGCAACAAGAGGACCTGAGGCTTAAGGTCCAATGTAATATCTGTCACGTCCCTGATCGCGTCTCTGATCCACCTCCAGTATGTCTGCAGAGGGGAGCAAGTCCACCAAATGTGGAGATAGGAACCCAGCTCTGTGCCACATCTCCAACAACTAGGGTCCGCTGTCCCCACACATTGGAATAGTCGAAGTGGGGTGCAGTACCAGCGGGTTAGTATCTTGTAAGACAATTCATGGTGTCTGACTGCCTGCGTGCCATGATGTGTCAAGAACAGAATCGTTCCCCACTCGGAGTCTGATAGAGACCGGTTCAATTCAGTTTCCCAACGACCCATGAACAAAGGTAGCTCCGAGTCTCTGGACTGGAGCATTGCATAAAGGGTGGAGATCCCGTGTTCCAAAGGACGCTGAAGGGAGCAAAAGCGCTCAAAGGGGGAGAGTGCACGTGCCAGATTATGCCCTCCAGGGAGAGAGCCCAAGAAGTGTCGAATTTGCATGAAGTTAAACCTATCCAGCAGCGTCAGCGGAGGAAGGTCTGGGCGAGAGGTCAGGGCATGTATCGTTGGTACTGTTGCTACGTGAAGGGCCAAAAGCTGATCCCCCTCCACAAGATGTTGTTGCAGAGTTCTCCGGACACCGGGGTGGAAAAGGGGATTGGAGGTCAGTGGTAGTAAAGGCGAAGGGCTAGAAGACAGGGCGTGTGAAAACTTTAAGCGATCCCACAATCGCAGGGTGGTACCTATCAAGGGGTGAGTGCGGGCCTCCTTCGGCACCGCTCGCGGGGGAAGCCAAGGCAACACCCACAGCGGTACCACCACATCTGCCCCCTCCATATCCAGCCAGCCATCTCCTCTCCCCTCTGAGGACCAGTCCACCAACCTGTTAAGCTGGGCCGCCCTATAATAGGTTTCAAGATCTGGGAGCGCAAGACCACCCGCCATCTTAGGCCTACATAGTACCGAGAGACGGATCCTAGGTTTCCGACCTGCCCATACAAATTTGATCATTTCCGCCTTAAGAGCAGCAAAAAAGGAGCTCGGTATCGCCACCGGGGCAGCCTGAAATAGGTAGAGCAGCCGCGGTAGGATATTCATCTTGAATACCGCGACTCTCCCTAGCCAGGAAATTAATTTCGTGGTCCAGACTGCCATGTCTGCCCGTATCGTACCTAGGAGAGGGAGATAATTCAGATCATAGAGGTCCGATGGGGTGGAAGAGAGCCAAACCCCAAGATACTTCATTCTGGAAGTACACCAGTGAAACGGGAAGGAGCTCTGAAATCTGCCAGCCTCATCCTCAGGAACCGAGACGTTAAGGATCTCCGATTTGGACATGTTAATTTTCAAGCCCGCCAGTTTGCCGAAAGTATCAAAAGCGGACAGCACCGCTGGGAGAGAGTGCCGCGCCTCCGTCAAGAAAAATAACAGATCGTCTGCATATGCAGTAACTTTATGGTCCTGGGTCGTACCTTTCAGTCCTGGTATTGCAGGGTCCCGCCGTATCGCCTCCAGGAAAGGTTCCAAAGAAAGCGCGAACAGTAAGGGAGAGAGGGGGCATCCCTGACGAGTGCCATTTGATATCCTAAAACTGGCAGACAAAGCACCGTTGACCTTGATTCTGGCCGTGGGACCAGTGTACAGAGCCCGGACCCACCCCAGGAAGCCTGGACCTAGCCCCATGTTCTGCAGCATGTGGAATAGGAAGGACCAGCAGATGCGGTCAAACGCCTTCTCCGCGTCCGTAGATAGCAAGAGAAGACGCCGACCTGACCATCGCGCAACTACAAGTGCATTGATGGCCCTCTGCGTGCCATCCCTAGCCTCCCTGCCAGGGACAAACCCCACCTGGTCAGGGTGGACCAATCTCGGCAGGTGCTCCTTAAGCCGGTCTGCCAGGACACGCGCCAAGAGCTTTATGTCACTGTTAAGGAGCGAGATAGGCCTATAGTTGGCACACTCCGCTGGATCCTTTCCAGGTTTGAGCAGGACCGTGATGGTCGCACTCAGCGTATGAGGATGAATGGGTGTCCCCTCTTTGATGGAGTTAAGTGTGGACAGCAAGGGAGAGAGTAACAGATCTCGAAATTCCTTATAGTACTCCACCGGGAGCCCATCCGGACCTGGGCTTTTCCCATTCTTAGCAGATTTCAAAGCCAAGGATAACTCCTCGGCCGTGATCGGCAGATCCAATCGTTCAGTCTCTGTTGTCCGAAGGCGGGTCCTCAGGTTAGCATTCAAGTAATCCCTAATATACCCTACCGAAGGGGGTGTATGCGTGACATTATACAAAGAAGAATAATAGTCCCGAAAAGCCTCCAAGATCTCTTCCGGTCGCAGGGTAGTATTGCCTCCCAAAACCCGTATTTTAGGTATATATGCCAGTTGCCGTTGTTTGCGAAGCATCCGTGCCAGTAGCTTCCCCGGACGATTCTCATTCAATGCAAAGAAGCATCTGGTACGAGCTGCTGCCTGTTTAATGTCAAAAGAGAGCAGATCGTTCAAAGAGCGACGTGCTGCTAATAAACTACTCTGCGTCTCCGCATCCGCATCTCCCCCTCTTCGCAATTCTAGGGTGCGGATTTCTTCCAGAAGCGTAAGACGCTGCCCCTCCCTGACTTTCTTCAGAGCAGTGCTCCTGCTAATGAGGTCTCCCCGAACCACCGACTTATGGGCCTCCCAAACAGTAGGTTGCGCCACTTCAGTAGGTAGGTTTTCTTCAAAGTAGCGGGTCAAAACCTCCCATACACCGGTCAAGACTCCCAAGTCCGACAACAAGGAGGCATTGAGGCGGAACAATGGGGACGTCATGCGTATCGAAATCGGCGCGTGGTCCGACCAGGTTGTAGGGTGGATGCGCGTCTCCACCACAAGGTCCAGATGAAACTGTTCAAGGAATACATAATCCAAGCGGGAAGAGACGCGGTGCACATTCGAATAGAATGTAAAATCCCGTTCCCCCGGGTGAAATGCTCTCCAACTATCTACAAGACGCATCTCATGAAGCGAACGTCGTAACATCCGCAGAGCATGAGGTGGAATTGCCGAACTACCCGCTGAAGTGTCTACAAAATGGGAATATTTTAAACATTGAAACCTATGGGATTCGTCTGATTAAACCTGTTGAATGAAACCATCGAAAATCAGGACATTTCACTGACATTTTGGAGCACTTTGGTGTTCTCTGATTGGATTAACCATTGCTTCTCTATGGGGTATTTCACTGCCGTCAAACAGCACCGTACTCAGTGATCTTAGCATGTAAAGGCTGTCTGAGAGTGATTCGACTCTTACCACTCTGAGGCAGGGGCGGACTGACCCATTGGGCACTCGGGCGCTGCCCGAGGGCCCGCGGGTCAGTGGGGGCCCAGTTTTGTAAGGGACCACGGTGACGCACTAACAAACCGCCTCGTCGGCGGCGCTCCAGCATGCCTTCCTGGGGCCCACATACACCCTGCATTGATGCTGCCCTCCACGTGATGCGTGCGCATCACGTGGGGGGCGGCGTCAATGCAGGGTGCACGTGGGGCCCAGGAAGGCACGCTGGAGCGCCGCCGACGAGGCGGTTTGTTAGTGCGCCGCTGTGGTTGGAAGTTGGAACGTCCCTTACAAAACCAAGCTGCTGGGGTCAGTATATATCCATGTGTGAGCTGGGCACTATACATCCATGTGTGAGCTGGGCACTATACATCCATGTGCGAGCTGGGCAATATATATCCATGTGCGAGCTGGGCACTATACATCCATGTGCGAGCTGGGCACTATACATCCATGTGTGAGCTGGGCAATATACATCCATGTGTGAGCTGGGCACTATACATCCATGTGTGAGCTGGGCAATATACATCCATGTGTGAGCTGGGCACTATACATCCATGTGTGAGCTGGGCAATATACATCCATGTGCGAGCTGGGCAATATACATCCATGTGCGAGCTGGGCACTATACATCCATGTGTGAGCTGGGCACTTTACATCCATGTGTGAGTTGGGCATTATACATCCATGTGTGAGCTGGGCACTATACATCCATGTGTGAGCTGGGCACTATACATCCATGTGTGAGCTGGGCAATATACATCCATGTGTGAGCAGGGGCAATATACATCCATGTGTGAGCTGGGGCACTATATATCCATATGTGAGCTGAGGAAATATATATCAATGTGTGAGCTACTGGGGGCAATATATATCGATGTGTGAGCTACTGGGGCAATATACATCCATGTTTGAGATACTGGGGCAATATATATCCATGTTTGAGCCACTGGGGGCAATATATATCCATGTTTGAGCTGGGCACTATACATTCATGTGTGAGCTGGGCCATTATACATCCATGTGTGAGCTGGGCAATATACATCCATGCGTGAGCTGGGCACTATACATCCATGTGTGAGCTGGGCAATATACATCCATGTGTGAGCTGGGCAATATACATCAATGTGTGAGCTGGGCAATATACATCCATGTGTGAGCTGGGCATTATACATTCATGTGTGAGCTGGGCAATATACATCCATGTGTGAGCTGGGCACTATACATCCATGTGTGAGCTGGGCACTATACATCCATGTCTGAGCTGGGCAATATACATCCATGTCTGAGCTGGGCAATATACATCCATTTGTCAGCTGGGCACTATACAACCATGTGTGAGCTGGGCAATATACATCCATGTGTGAGCTGGGCACTATACATCCATGTGTGAGCTGGGCAATATACATCCATGTGTAAGCTGGGCACTATACATCCATGTGTGAACTGGGCACTATACATCCATGTGTGAGCTGGCATTATACATCCATGTGTGAGCTGGGCACTATACATCCATGTGTGAGCTCGGCACTATACATCTATGTGTGAGCAGGGGCAATATACATCCATGTGTGAGCAGGGGCACTATACATCCATGTGTGTGTGAGTTGGGCACTATACATCCATGTGTGAGCTGGGCATTATACATACATGTGTGAGCTGGGCACTATACATCCATGTGTGAACTGGGCACTATACATCCATGTGTGTGCTGGGCATTATACATCCATGTGTGAGCTGGGCACTATACATCCATGTGTGAGCTGGGCACTATACATCTATGTGTGAGCTGGGCACTATACATCCATGTGTGAGCTGGGCATTATACATCCATGTGTGAGCTGGGCACTCTACATCCATGTGTGAGCTGGGCACTATACATCTATGTGTGAGCTGGGCACTATACATCCATGTGTGAGCTGGACAATATACATCCATGTGTGAGCTGGGCACTATACATCCATGTGTGAGCAGGGCACTATACATTTATGTGTGAGCAGGGGCAATATACATCCATGTGTGAGCAGGGGCAATATACATCCATGTGTGAGCTGGGCAATATATATCAATGTGTGAGCTACTGGGGGCAATATATATCAATGTGTGAGCTACTGGGGGCAATATATATCCATGTTTGAGCTACTGGGGGCAATATATATCCATGTTTGAGCTGCTGGGGGCAATATATATCCATGTGTTAGCTGCTGGGAGAAATATATATCCAAGTGTGAGCTGCACATTACTGTGGGTTTTGTCCCCTTTTGTCCCTCGCAGTCGCCACGAGCTGCTCCTCCTCTTCAGCTCAGGGACTCCCAAACCTGGATGTTCCTGAAGCTTTTGAGCGCACTTTGCACTCCTATACAACTACTCCTATACAACTACTAGAGTAGGAGCTGCAAATTGCACAGCGCTATGGTACCGAGCAATGAATTGGAGCTACATGTGCAGGCACAGATCCAATTCATCAGCTGCCTTTCAGAGAAGGTTATGTCGGCATGCCCTCTGCGTGCTGATGCAACTAGTGACCATTCTGGTGACAGACAGCCAGGAAATTCAAAACCCAGGCTGCTGGTGACACTGGGTGAGGTGGAGGAAACTCGTCCACTTCACACAGCATTTACTACAGATCAGTGGAGCTGGGGGAGGTGGGGTGACTATGACTCTACACAACCTTTAATATCACTTTATTTTATTCCATTTTTATTTTGATTGAGTTTTATTTATTTGCCAAGTATCACTTATTAATAATGCATCTTTAGAAACATAGAAACATAGAAAAATGTCGGCAGATAAGAACCTTTCGGCCCATCTAGTCTGCCCAATTACATGGATACTTTACCTGGATTTATCTTTTGTTTAGGATAGCCTTATGCCTATCCCATGCTTGCTTAAATTCAATTACTGTTTTGGCCTCTACCACTTCTACTGGAAGACTGTTCCATGTATCCACCACCCTCTCAGTAAAATAATGCTTTCTGATGTTACTTTTAAACCTTTGCCCCTCTAATCTAAGACTATGTCCTCTTTTTTTGCTACTTTGTTTCCTTTTAAATATACTCCCTTCCTCTACCTTGTGGATTCCCTTTACGTTTTTAAATGTTTCTATCATATCTCCTCTGTCTCGTCTTTTTTCCAAGTTGTACATGTTAAGATCATTAAGCCTTTCCTGGTAACTTTTCTCCTTCAAGCCGTACACCATTTTAGTAGCCCTTCTCTGAACTCTCTCTAAGATGTCTATATCCTTCTGGAGATACGGTCTCCAGTACTGCACACAGTACTCCAAGTGAGGTCTCACCAGTGCTCTGTACAGTGGCATGAGCACTTCCCTTTTCCTACTGCTAATACCTCTCCCTACACAACCAAGCATTCTGCTAGCATTTCCTGCTGCTCTATTACATTGACTACTTACCTTTAGATCCTCTGAAATAATAACCCCTAATAACCCCTGCTTTAGAAGTTACTTTCTGTTTTATCTGTTTTATCTTGCATTAATACAGCTGCACATTCTAGTCACTGTTATTAATAAGTATATTTTTCATTTTGAAAACTTATTGCTCATAACATTTAGACGCTGTGATAGCGTACCTCCACGTCTTCTAGTGCAATAAAGACCGCAACACTGCAACTTCTTTTCTTTTTAGGCAAATTTTATTTCCTCTCCAGCAACAGTGGTTCACGGCAACAGTGGTAAAACCTTGGCCACCTCCAGTTCTCTCTCTTAGCTGGGTATTCAATCTCTCACACAAATATCAGCTTCACATTTTAAGGCTCAGCAAGCTGCCTGATTGGCCACACCTGTGATTACAAGCGGATCAGAATAGTAACCCAGGCTGCCAGGATAACGGCCCACCCTTCTCTCCATTATCCCAACCCCAGGGACTCAGAACACAACTCCCAACATACCAGATAACCCAACAAGCACAGCCTACAATCCGCCAAAAACTGCCGAACAGACTGCCGAACACACCCGCAAGCTGCTGAATGTAGCCCCCAACCTGCCGAATGCCACCGATAAAAGCCGATCAGCCATCGTACAGGTAAAAGAAAAAAAAACATGCAATTATTAAAATGAGTTTTCCAAAAAACTATTGCATGAAAATGCCTGGAAATAATATATAAGGTCCTATATATAACAATAATAAAAAGTTCTGTTACAGGGGGAAAAAAGGCCATTTAAAAAAAGAAAAGGGAAAAAGAAAATTGCCTAAAAAATTCAAACGAATGCCTAAAAAATCCTAAAGAAATCAATAGACTTTTTGCTGCAAATTAAAAAAATAAACGGTTAAATAATAAAAACAGGGAATTTGTTTAACATTGAAACCTATGGGATTCGCCTGATTAAACCTGTCTAAAGAAACCACCGAACATCAGGGCATTTCACTGACATTTCTCTGCTGTTCAATGTGAATAGATTAACCATTGCTTCTATGGGGATTTCACTGCCGCTGAACAGGCACCGTATTTCACTGGCAATTTACCAATATTTGGTGAATTGACAGCTTTTTGAATAACCGAATGGCCACGAAATTGCACCGAACGAGGAAATTAACTGTTTGGTATAATTTAGTGGCCAATTTGGTGCTCTTTGAATAACCCTGTATATTTCTCACTCCTATTTTGTATTTTGGTGGAGGAGAAGAAGAATTTTAGAAGCAATCAGGGGGGGGGGGATCTTAATGGCAAGGGGGATTGAAGAGAAGTGGGATGTTAAAGGTGGGGGGCCCATCCTGAGTTTCAGTAAGGGGCCCCACGATTTCTGATGGCTGCCCTGCCTGTTCGGTGCCTGTTCAAGGGCAGTGAAATCCCATAAAGAAGCAATGCTTCGTCTATTCAGAGAACACAAAACAGCAGTGAAACGTTGCCGAAATGCCATGCTGTTCAGTGGGAAAAAACTATTTCCTTTTTTTTAAATCGGCTTTTCTTTTTACTGTAACAGACCTTTTTATTATCATTCATTGGATCTTATATGTAAATTCCAGGCATTTTCGCTCAGTAGTTTTTCTGCAAACAGCGTTTCACTTTTCCAACTTTCATGCGTACTGGTTTTTTTTTCCCACCTCCTTCATCTATGTGTCTACGTGCTCTGCGCTGTGGTCGGCAGCTAGTCTGGTTTCTCCAGCGTGCTCGGTGGGGTTAATCCAGATGTTTTTGCAGGTTTTGGTGAGCATTCGCCGGGTTTTGCGGTGAGTGTTCGTCGGGTTTGCGGTGGCTTTTCCCTGCACTACGACGGCCCTGTGGTGCTTGCTGAATACACCGCAGGGTCGCCAAAATAATATCGCCGAATCGCACCGAATTGAAGACAACGAAAAGTCACCGAATGTGCAGTGAATTTTCGATTCTCTGAATAACCCTGTTAGTTTATCACTGGGACTGCTAGCGGAATGCATTAACTGCATTCCGCTAGCAGAATCCTCGACTGGCACGTGTTCCCAGAGCACTGCCCACCTGCTACCTCGCGCAGCTGCCGTCTTCAGCCCCGTGAAGTTGTGACGCGGCCTACTGCCGAGATCTCTTGAGATCGTGTCACAACTTTCAGATCAGAAGAAGCCGGTGGCCGCGTGCAGGTGCAAGCTGGAGCTTGGAGGAACACGCGGGAGGAGGTGTCTCTGGGGTCTGCTAGTATATATATTTCTGGGGTCTGCTGTACATATAATTCTGGGGTCTGCTAGTACATATATTTCTGGGGCCTGCTGTACATATAATTCTGGGGTCTGTGCTGGAGATATATAATTCTGGGGTCTGTGCCTGGTTATATATATAATTCTGGGGGGTCTGTTCCTGGTTATATATACATATTTTTTTCTTCTTCAGGTAAAGCGGGTTGTGGAATTCTGGGGTGAGTTCCCTCACTTTTTTCCCCAGGACTTGACCCTGATAGGAGGTGAGTATCGGATTTTATTGGGGGGGGGGTTGCTCTTGCTGACAGATTCTGCAGCAGCAAAATGCCCTGTCAAGGGCCACGGCATGGAGCTCCTCCTCCAGCAGGTTGCAAAGCCTCTCAGCGGGCCGGAGCCCGCCCTCCTTATTCAAGCGGAGCTGCGACCTCCCCCTTCACCCGTAATATTATTACTAGGGATGTGCACCGATTTTTTTTCCGATTCGATTCGATTTGATTTTTTGAATTTTTCAACTTTTCGATTCGGCTCGTTTCGACTGCTTTCTGTTTCGATTCGGTTCGGTTCGATTCGGTTTTCGGGTACATTTATTTTTCGGAATATCGACCATTTTTCGTATTTTCGGGTCACTTTACTAGGTTTCTGTATCGACTTTTCGTTATTTCGGAAATTTTCGTTTTTCGGAATTGTACATGGTTTTCGGCATATCGTCCATTTTTCGTTTTTCGGAACTTTTCGTTTTTCGGAACTTTTCGTTTTTCGGAATTGTGCATGGTTTTCGGCATATCGCCAATTTTTCGTTTTTCGGAACTTTTTGTTTTTTCGGAACGTCTGTTCTCGTTTCAAAGCTGTCTAACTCTATTCGTTTTGATGAAAACTACTATGGTTTACTTTTTTAATACTACTTTATATATTTTTTATAATAAATTTTTGGTTTGTTTTTCGGATCCGATAATTCATTCTGTCGATACGATAATTCTGGCGATTCTATCGTGTTTTTTTAATTAACCCTTTCGCTGCTGAGGCTTTTCCCGCCTCTGTGCTGAGGTCATTTTTACCGGTTTTGCTCATCATGTTTAAACGTGTTTTGAAGGCTTCTTTTAGTATATGACCCAGACATATTATATATCGTTCTTTCCGTCAGACTCGGCAGATTCATAATATGTCATTATTATATGTATACGTCATGACCTGTCTGTATATTATAACAAAAAATGCAATAAAATATGATTTTTCAATAATTTACAACGTGTAAAGTGTTTTTTTTTCACATTTTAACATGCGAGCAATTGCGGTTATATTTTGTATGGGGTGCGCTTGTTAAAAAAATTAGAGATGGGGTCTCGTTACATTTTTTTTTGGGGAAATTACACGATTTTTAACAAACGCACCGCATACAAAAATCGTTAGTGCAGCATCATTGTTCACATTATAATTGAAATGGGAACAATATTGCTGCATTAACAAACCAAAAAAAAGAAAAAAAATTGTTTATTTTTTTATAAATTTTTTTAAATATTTTTTTATTTTAAATTTTTTACAAACTTTTTCACATTCGTGTTTGGTATCGTTGGAACGGCCATGCTCTGGCCGATCCAACAATACCAAACTTTAACCCCTAGCTGCCACGGATCGGGAGATAGGGGGTTCATTGGAACCCCCTATCTCCACCATCGGTGCTATGCACGATGACGCCAGTCCTCAGGGGGAGTTCCCGGAAGCTTGGCCGACATCCGACATCCTCATGGATATGCCCCAGATCCTCATGGATATGCCCCAGCTCCTCATGGATATGCCCCAGCTCCTCGTGGACATGCCCCAGCACCTCGTGGACATGCCCCAGCTCCTCGTGGATATGCCCCAGCTCCTCGTGGATATGCCCCAGCTCCTCGTGGATATGCCCCAGCTCCTCGTGGACATGCCCCAGCACCTCGTGGACATGCCCCAGCTCCTCGTGGATATACCCCAGCTCCTCGTGGACATGCCCCAGCTCCTCGTGGATATACCCCAGCTCCTCGTGGACATGCCCCAGCTCCTCGTGGATATGCCCCAGCTCCTCGTGGACATGCCCCAGCTCCTCGTGGATATGCCCCAGCTCCTCGTGGACATGCCCAGCTCCTCGTGGATATTGCCCCAGCACCTCATGGATATGACCCAGCTCCTCGTGGACATGCCCCAGCTCCTCGTGGACATGCCCCAGCACCTCGTGGACATGCCCCAGCTCCTCGTGGATATGCCCCAGCTCCTTGTGGATATGCCCCAGCTCCTCGTGGACATGCCCCAGCTCCTCGTGGACATGCCCCAGCTCCTCGTGGATATTGCCCCACCACCTCGTTAGTGCAGCATCATTGTTCACATTATAATTGAAATGGGAACAATATTGCTGCATTAACGAACCAAAAAAAAGAAAAAAAAATGTTTATTTAATTTTTATAATTTTTTTTTTAAATATATTTATATTTTTAATTTTTTTTAAAAAACTTTTTTCACTGTAGTGTTTGGTATCGTTGGAACGGCCATGCTCTGGCCGATCCAACCATACCAAACTTTAACCCCTAGCTGCCACGGATCGGGAGATAGGGAGTTCCAATGAACTCCCTATCTCCACCGTTGGTGGCAGTTAGGGGTTAACTCTAGGACTGGCGTCATCGTGCTATGCACGATGACGCCAGTCCTCAGGGGGAGTTCCCGGAGGCTTGGCCGACATCCAAGATGTCGGCCAGCTCCGGGAAAGGATCACGAACCGGCGCTTTTCAGCGCCGATTCGCGATCCAGCTCCCCAGGGGTTAATGCCAGGCACCATTTGGAAGGGCAGGCTGTGCTCTTCCAAATGGTGCCTGGGTTAACCCCCGCAACGCCGCCGATCGGGAGGGAGAGAGGTCCGAAGGACCTCCCCCCCTCCCTTTCAGGCGCCTCCTCCGCACATGCGGGGGGGGGGGCGCCTGAATTAGGTGTCATCGCGCTGTCACGATGACACCTAATTTCACCGGCGGCGGTTCCGGATGCTGGGCTGACATCGAGGATGTCAGCCCGCACCGGGGGGGCCAGCGATCGGCCGGAACCCGGCCGAACGCTGACCCCAAAGGGAGGATGCGCTCAGCGCGTCCTCCGCATACCAGCAGCCATGCGGAGGACGCGCTCAGCGCGTCCTCCGCATCGAAGTGGTTAACAATGTGGAAACCAAGCAATACATAATTAACTTATTAACGTAAAGCAACGCACACAAACAGGAAAATATAGAAAAAATAGAAAATTTATTTACAACATGGGGAAGGGAAGGGAACATGCCAAGGATGGCAAACTGCCCAACAGGGGCACAAACAACACAAAGAAACATACAATGGCGGCCATCTTCCAAGCCAGGCGTTCAGAGTATTGGTTCACTTTTAGAATTACTGGCATTTGAGGAGATGTTGGAGCTGGTCCGCATCTTTGATTACAAAGATTATGACTGCAGTAAGGGCCCTTACGGCAGGAAGAATAATTTTAGGAAGGATTGTATCATTGACAAGCTACGCGCACCACCATCCTGGAGGTGTTTGGGAAAGACGGGACGAAGGACCAGATCAGAAAACGCTGGTCCGACCTCAAAGCAGGCGAGCAGGAGCAGCTGAGGCACATCCGTATTGACTTGAGTATTGTCTCTGTCTTACTGCCGCTCCAGGATGTCCGCGGTGTTGTTAAGGTGTTCCCGGAGTTCCTGCAGCAGTTCCTGGATGGCATCAAGTGTTCTGACAGCCAGCCTTAGTTCGCCAATCGCCTCCCGATTGCTCGGTCTGGCTTCTTCTATATATCCAATAAATGAAAGAAGGAAAATACAGTAAGTAAAGCAGGTTTCTATTTTTGACTGAAAGTCTTGAAAAAATATAACAGTAGTATATACCAGAGCTGGCGGCCTCCTGAGTCTCCGACTCCTCCCCCACCACCACCGTCTGCATATCCAGTGCTATATGTAAGAAATTAAAGAAATAAAAAATACAGTAAACAACAAAACTGATTTATTTTTGAACAAAAGTCGATGCAAAATACAACAGTAAAAAAAAAAAAACCTGGACTGGCGGCCTCCTGCTGCATCGGCTGCCTCTCTCCTTCGCCCTCCTCCTGGTCCTCCTCTTCCTCCTGCTCCTCCTCCTGCTCCTCTTGTGCAAGACATAAAAAAAATAAATTAAAATACAGTAAACAAAATTTTTTTCTGTTTTTGACCAAAAGTCGTTGCTAAATAAAACAGTATATACCAGCGCTGGTGGACGCCCGTGGCTCCCCCTCCTCCTCCGCTGGAGCACTGGTCCCTGCCCGGGCAGATTCGGCGGCCTTCTTCCTGTCTTCTGCCAAATCCAAAAAATATAACACGTAAATAATGCAGACTGGAAAAAATGGTATATCTATACAATATATTGCCGAAAGTATTGCGACACCCCTCCACTACCCCACTACCAGCTTGACCCACCACTACTCCCATCTCATAGGTCTAAAGTCACAAAATATTTATTTATTTCCTCTGCACAGACATATATTACCGTTCATTTATATATTTTTTTCAGAAGTAAACATTACGTTTATTCAATAAAAACTATTATTTGTGTTGTGTGCGTACAAAGCGCATTGTGTGACTGCTTTTAGTTATTTTATAGAAGGCCTCAGCCTCAGTTTCACTTTCAGTTTCTGCTAATAATAAAACTGGATATTGCAGAAACAACAACAGAAATCCACCATTTTGTTTTTAAATTTGCATCTAAAGCATTCAATGACACTGCTGCAGCAGCTGCTGAGGCTGTATTGAACGCAGCTCTGTTTGGATGCACTTTCAGAAGAACTACATGTCCCATCCTATCACTTAGCAAAGACGCAGAGATTTTTGTTGATGCGCAGGTGGGAGTCAATATTGGGCAAGCTGTGGGTCATCTCGTATGCATCACTCAATCACAACAACCCCCCCCCCAGCACACTACAGACTATACACACAGTGCCAAAAGAAATCCAGCATTGTAATTTCATCTACATACATCAAATATCACAATTTTCACGAATACGTAAAATCACAAAAAAGAAGAGCTATGGCAAAAATGCATGTATGACGAATTGTGAAAACGCAAAGCTATACACAATCACATTGCATGAAATAAGGACTAGATAAATAAACGTATTTCTGTGCACATTAGCACATGCAAGCACATTATTATTATTATACAGGATTTATATAGCACCAACAGTTTGCGCAGCGCTTTACAATATAACATGACACTTACGTTTCGCTATGACGCGGCGGATGCGTTTCAGCTGCTCCTGCTCGCGTACTTTTAAATCAGACCAGCGTTTCCGTAGCTGGTCCTTTGTCCGGTCCTTCCCAAACATCTCCAAAATGGTGGTGCGTAGCTTGTCAAGGATACGATCTTTTCTGGCGTTATTCTTCCTGCGGTAAGGTCCGTTCCGGCAATCGTAATCTTTGCTATCAAAGATGCGGACCATCTCCAACATCTCCTCAAACGCCATATTTTGGGCCCGTTTCTTCCTGGGTGCAGGTGGTTCAACTTCATCATGAGATGATGACGAGGTCTCCTCTCTTACAGCGGCCATCATGAAGAATCATAAAAACAATATTTTGTTCAAAAAGTTGTCAATAAAACTGGCTCAATAAAGTTACGACATGTGCGCGCGCGCATGCGCGACCCGCGGACGAATCGGATCTGACAAAAATACAAAAATTCTTATCGGATCTTTGGAAACATAAAAAAATTTACAGATTCAGCGATATAACCGATACTAGTTAAATATACGATGTCCAGACTTACCGAAATGGAACCGAAATCCCGAATGGAACTGAAATCATGAATAGAGGGAAAATAAATTTCGATTTGACACATTTCAAGTCCATTCGAAAATTCCGAAAAATGTTCGATTTGGCAAATTTTTCGTTTTTTTCGGAAAGTCTGTTCTCGTTTCAAAGCAATAGATTTCGATTTGACACATTTCAAGTCCATTCGAAAATTCCGAAAAATTTTCGATTTGGTAAATTTTTCGTTTTTTCAGAAAGTCTGTTCTCGTTTCAAAGCAATAGATTTTGATTTGACACATTTCAAGTCCATTCGAAATTCCAAAAAATTTTCGATTCGGTTTGAAAACAGTTCGGATTCGTCTTTTTCGGATCTAAAAAATTTCGGATTTTCGGCCGCATCGAAAGACCCGAATCGGGAAATTTCGTGAAAATTCCGAAATTCCGAAACCCGAAACGCACATCCCTAATTATTACTAGATTTATGTAAACACCAAAGGGCAGCTGAAAGTCTGTACAGCGCTGCGGAATATGCTGGCGCTTTATAAATAAAGATTATTAATAATAAGTCATGTTTGAATTACTGTATGCAATCACATTAGGTGCTCAAAGTGGTCCCCATTAGCATCTAGACACTTTTGATTTCAACGCACTACTGCATGGACAACATTGATTGAGTCCACCAGGGGTGGATCCAGACACAGGTTTCAGGGGGGGGGGCATTCTACCAGTTTTGGCCAAGAGCTGGTGTTGGGTTCGCAGTGACAGGCGGATATATTTGCCCCAGCTCACATGGATATATATATTTGCCCCCAGCTCACATGGATATATTTGCCCCAGCTCACATGGATATATATATTGCCCTCAGCTCACATGGATATATTCACTCTATTGCCAAAAGTATTCGGTCACCTGCCTTGACTCGCATATGAATTTAAGTGACATCCCATTCCTAATCCATAGGGTTCAATATGACATCGGTCCACCCTTTGCAGCTATAACAGCTTCAACTCTTCTGGGAAGGCTGTACACAAGGTTTAGGAGTGTGTTTATGGGAATTTTTGACCATTCTTCCAGAAACGCATTTGTGAGGTCATACACCAGTGGCGGAAGTACCAGGGTCGCAGCGGTCGCAGTTGCGACCGGGCCCTGGCATTCCGCCACTGGAGGGGGGCCCGGCGCCGCCCGCCAGATTCCGGCAATCAGCGCCGGAATCTGGGAGCCGCGCGCTGGCCGTCCCTCTCCCTGTGAGCGGCCACTGACATGCAGCTTGGCCGCTCATGTGGGATAGGAACCACCTGACCAGCGCACGAGATCCTCTCGCGAGACCTCTGTGCTGATCAGGTGGTTTCCGGCGAGCGGCCAAGACGCATGTTTCCAGCGGCCGCTCGCCAAGGAGAAGAACAACGCCGGCGGAGGCCATCTGGGACCTGGGGCCAGCAGAGGTAAGAGCTGGGGGCCCTTATACCCATGAGCTGGGGCGCCCTTATACCCATGAGCTGGGGGTCCCTTATACTCTTGAGCTGGGGGCCCTTATACCCATGAGCTGGGGGGCATATCCATGAGCTGGGGGGCATATCCATGAGCTGGGGGGCATACCCATGTGAGAGCTGGGGGGCATATCCATGAGCTGGGGGGCATATCCATGTGAGAGCTGGGGGTGCATATCCATGAGCTGGGGGGCATATCCATGAGCTGGGGGTGCATATCCATGAGCTGGGGGTGCATATCCATGAGCTGGGGGGCATATCCATGAGCTGGGGGGCATATCCATTGTGTGAGCTGGGGCAAATCCATGTGTGAGCTGGGGCAATATCCATGTGTGAGCTGGGGCAAATCCATGTGTGAGCTGGGGCATATCCATGTATGAGCTGGGGCAAATCCATGTGTGAGCTGGGGCAATATCCATGTGTGAGCTGGGGCAAATCCATGTGTGAGCTGGGGCAAATCCATGTGTGAGCTGGGGCAAATCCATGTGTGAGCTGGGGCAATATCCATGTGTGAGCTGGGGCAAATCCATGTGTGAGCTGGGGCAATATCCATGTGTGAGCTGGGGCAAATCCATGAGCTGGGGCAGTATGAATATATATATATCGGGGGGATATACATGTGAGCTGGGGGCATTTTTATATGGTCTGTTCTTATTGGAAAGCGTCACATGACATTAAAGAAAAGTATCGGTACTCGTATCGGTGAGTACTGTGACAGGAAGCAGGGTATGGTCCTGAATGGGCGATATGTGAGACCAGACCTTGTGCACTGTGTTTAAAAATAACCCCAGGGAGATGGTTAAAATATTTTGTGATTCGCTGGTGCAATGGAGAGCGTCCAGTAAAATGTGTTATGGGTCCCTGGGGTCGGGATAGTGGAGAGAAGGGCGGGCCACTATCCCAGCAGCCCGGCTCACTAGCCAGGCCAGGTTTTGGAGAATAAAGCCAACGATGGCATACAGGTGTGGTCCCATTTAGTTGGGCTTTATTAAGGGAAGGTTTTCCTTTGTAGCTGAGGAGTGTGGGTGTCTGTCCTTCCAGGAGAGAGAGCTGGAGAGACAGGGAAAAAGAACCAAGTTATTCCTCTGTTGCTGAAAGAAATGTTTGCTGTGATCCACTGATTCTCCCACTGATTGCCTGTGAAAGGTGGAGGTAAATAAAAGTCTTGCTTAAGAACAAAAAAAAGACTGTGGCTCTGCATATTTATGTTGCCCTAGAAGACGTGGTTAAAACTGGACTGTGTCACATATGGTGCCCTGTGTGAGGATAACCACACCAAGTCTGAGGGCGATATAAACCACGAGCAGCATGGACGACGTCGTAAAAGCCCTGGTTCAGTCTACTGCGGCACAGCAGGAGGCAAACAGGAGAACTGCTGAGACCCAGGAAACCCTGCAGCGACTAATTTTGGCCCAGGCGGAGAATGCTTTGGCTATGGCTAGAGCTCAGAAGGAAAGCACAGAGGTCCTAGTGCGACAGCTTATGACATCCCAAGTGGAGGCGATCGGCATGGTCCAGGAGGAACAGCGAACTACCACCAGTACTCTACGCAAGGAGATTCGTGCCATATCAGACAAACTGGAGTCTGATTCTGCAAATGGCTACCAGGGTACCAAGGTGATCCGGGCCAGCCATTACCTGCAAAAAATGACCGCAGCAGATGATGTGGAGGCGTACCTGTTGGCCTTTGAGCGAACTGCAGCAAGGGAAGAATGGCCGGCGGCTGAGTGGGCGAGCATACTTGCCCCTTTTTGAGTGGGGAACCTCAGAAGGCCTACTACGATCTGGAGCCAACCCAGGCCAGTGATTATGTGAAATTAAAAACAGAGATCATGGCGCGCCTGGGGGTGACCACCGCAGTGCGGGCGCAAAGATTCCAATCCTGGGCGTACTCTTCTAACAAGGCTGCACGCTCCCAGATGTTTGACTTGATTCATCTTGCCAGGAAGTGGCTACAGCCGGAAATCAACTCCGCTACTAAAATAGTGGAGACCCTAGTTATGGATCGCTATCAGCGTGGATTACCTGCTTCTCTGCGCCGCTGGGTAAACCAAGGAGACCCCCAAACCGCAGACCAGTTGATCACCTTGGTAGAAAGATTTATAGCTTCGGGAGAAGCTGTGCAACCGCCTTCAGCGACTCAGTCCCGCAGCCCTAAATCCCAGAACGCCACACGAACTGGTAAGACTGTTCAGCGGGTGCGGGGTGTAGAAGAGCAAGGACATGCAGAAAACCCCTCTGACATGTTTCCCGGGGTACAGGGAGTACCTAAATATAATCCTATAATCCGGTGCTTTAAATGCCATAGAGTGGGCCACATAGCCAGAGACTGTATGAACGATGAGCCCATGGACTATAATGAAGCACATTCACTGTACTCTGGGTATGACATTGCTGGTAAAGTTGATAATCCGCATTGGTGTACCGTGAAGGTTAATGGCAGACGGTGTAACGCCTTGCTGGATTCGGGGAGTATGGTCACCCTGGTGACTAAAGCCATTCTATCTAAGGTGGTGTTTAACCATGTGAAAAAACTTGGGGTCGTCTGTGTGCATGGAGACAAACGAGAGTACCCCACTACTGAAGTGGATATCGAAACCCAGTGTGGTACCCTGAAGTATTGTGTGGGGGTGGTACCAAACTTGGCCCATGACGTTGTGATTGGGAGAGATTTTCCATACTTCTTGGAACTATGGGAACTCCCTGAACTGAGGCAAATCAAGGAGGGCTATGTCTTTCCTTTTTCTGATGTTGATCTAGATGATGAGTTCAACGAAACGACCTGTGGTCCTATGCCAGTATTAGTGGGCACCCAACCGCCTCAGAGTAATGAGCCAGGTGCTAACTCTGACCAGGCGGAGTTATTGGGTTTAGCGGGTGGCCCGGTAAACTTTAAAGGGGCCCAATGGGAGGACCCCACCCTAGGGGCAGTGAGAAATGATATCCAGGTTGTGGATGGAAATGTGACCCAGCCTGGGAGGTTGTTGCTGTACCCCCACTTTGAAATGTCTGACAATCTGTTGTATCGTGTGGAAAAGAAAGGGACGGACATTGTCAAACAGTTATTGGTACCGCAAAACTTTAGGAATACGGTGTTAAACCTTGCCCATAACCATATCCTGGGGGGACATTTAGGAATCGATAAAACAAAGGAGAGGATCCTCAGGAGGTTCTATTGGCCAGGGGTGTTTGCTGCCATCAATAGATATTGTACTTCTTGCCCTAAATGTCAGCTTACTGCACCGGCTCCAGGATTCCGGAGCCCGTTAGTGCCCTTGCCCATACTCGATGTCCCGTTCGAAAGGATTGCTATGGACCTGGTGGGTCCCCTGGTTAAATCTGCGAGGGGGCACCAGTACATACTCGTTGTCCTCGATTATGCAACACGCTACCCTGAAGCGATTCCCCTCCGCAATGGCACTGCCAAGTCCATAGCAAAAGAACTCATGCTGATGTTTAGCAGGGTGGGAATACCAAAAGAGGTCCTAACAGACCAGGGGACTCCATTCATGTCCAGGGTTATGAAAGAGTTGTGTAAATTGCTAGGCATCAAGCAGCTAAAAACCTCAGTATATCACCCGCAAACCGATGGCTTAGTAGAGCGGTTTAACAAAACGCTTAAGAGTATGCTAAGGAAGGCTATTGATAAAGATGGCAGGAATTGGGACCTTCTTTTGCCCTACTTAATGTTCTCCATCCGAGAGGTCCCTCAGGCCTCTACAGGTTTTTCCCCGTTTGAGCTGTTATATGGCCGGCATCCCAGGGGACTGCTGGATGTCGTTAAGGAGACATGGGAACAGGAAACGACACCCTACCATAGTGTCGTGGAGCACATATCCCAAATGCAGGACCGCATGGAGGCGGTCATGCCCCTCGTTAGAGACTATATGAGGAAAGCCCAGGAGGCCCAAAGGTATAGCTACAATAAGAATGCCCGGGTCAGAGTGTTTCAACCGGGAGATAGGGTATGGTTCTAGTCCCCACGGTGGAAAATAAATTTTTGGCTACCTGGCAGGGTCCCTATGAGGTGATGGGAAAAATAGGAGAGGTAAATTATAAGGTAAGCCAGCCGGGAAGGAGGAAACCTGAGCAAACCTACCATATAAACCTGTTAAAGCCATGGAAGGATAGAGAGGTCTTAGTGGCCCTGAAGCCTACGGACCTCCCTATCACGGACCCCGAGGTAAACATCTCTGACACCCTCTCTGTACACCAGAAAGCGGAGGTTAAGGTGTTTCTTAGGCAAAACAGAGAAGTGTTCTCAGCGATACCGGGGAGGACACAAATAATCAGACATGACATAATAACCGAGCCAGGGAAAAAGGTCTGTCTGAAGCCGTACAGAGTACCTGAGGCCCGTAGGCAAGCTATAAAGACTGAAGTAGAGAAAATGCTAAAACTTGGGGTGATTGAGGAATCGCACAGTGAGTGGAACAGTCCCATTGTGCTTGTCCCTAAACCGGATGGGTCCATTAGATTTTGTAATGACTTCCGTAAATTGAATTGCATTTCTAAATTTGACACCTACCCCATGCCTAGGGTTGACGAGCTGATTGAGAGGCTTGGGAAAGCACGCTATCTCACAACCCTTGATCTGACTAAGGGGTATTGGCAGGTGCCACTCACTGACCAAGCGAGGGAGAAAACGGCCTTTTCAACCCCAGATGGCTTGTTCCAATACACAGTGTTGCCATTTGGTTTGCACGGGGCCCCTGCCACGTTCCAGAGGATGATGGATAGGATTTTACAACCCCACGCTCAATATGCGGCGGCATACTTGGATGATGTGGTTATATATAGTCCAGATTGGGAATCGCACCTTCCTAAAGTTCAGCGGGTGCTCACTGCAATTCGGTCTGCGGGCCTAGTGGCCAACCCCACAAAAAGTACCATTGGGCTAGCGGAAGCCAAGTACTTAGGCTACACTATTGGCAAAGGTTTGGTCAAGCCTCAGACAACGAAGGTTGAGGCTATACAGAGTTGGCCACAACCTTTGACAAAAAAACAGGTGAGGGCTTTTCTCGGGTTAACTGGATACTATAGGCGGTTCATCCCGAATTTTGCTGCGATAGCCGCTCCCCTCACTGATCTCACAAAGGCGAGATCCCCTGTGATGGTGAAGTGGTCTCCCGAAGCCGAGAAGGCTTTTATAGGTCTGAAGGAGGCCCTGTGTGTATATCCCGTTTTGGTGTCCCCTGATTTTGCGAAGGACTTCATAGTCCAGACTGATGCCTCTGAGGCTGGTTTGGGGGCCGTCCTCTCCCAGGAGTGTCAGGGAGAGGAACACCCTGTTCTTTTTCTCAGCAGGAAGCTGTTGCCGCGGGAAAAGAACTATTCTGTTGTGGAGAAGGAATGCCTTGCCATCAAATGGGCATTGGAAACCCTTAGGTATTATCTATTGGGTAGGAGATTCAGGCTGATAACTGACCACGCTCCTCTCATATGGATGTATCGCAATAAGGAGACTAATGCGAGGGTCACGAGGTGGTTCCTTAGCCTACAGCCATTTAGTTTTTCGGTGGAGCACAGGGCCGGTCTTCTACAGGGAAATGTCGACGGGCTGTCTCGGGTGCATTCGCTGATGTCCGTGGTCGCTCGTCCCGATGGTCTTGAGCTGAGGGGGAGGGTGTGTGACAGGAAGCAGGGTATGGTCCTGAATGGGCGATATGTGAGACCAGACCTTGTGCACTGTGTTTAAAAATAACCCCAGGGAGATGGTTAAAATATTTTGTGTTTCGCTGGTGCAATGGAGAGCGTCCAGTAAAATGTGTTATGGGTCCCTGGGGTCGGGATAGTGGAGAGAAGGGCGGGCCACTATCCCAGCAGCCCGGCTCACTAGCCAGGCCAGGTTTTGGAGAATAAAGCCAACGATGGCATACAGGTGTGGTCCCATTTAGTTGGGCTTTATTAAGGGAAGGTTTTCCTTTGTAGCTGAGGAGTGTGGGTGTCTGTCCTTCCAGGAGAGAGAGCTGGAGAGACAGGGAAAAAGAACCAAGTTATTCCTCTGTTGCTGAAAGAAATGTTTGCTGTGATCCACTGATTCTCCCACTGATTGCCTGTGAAAGGTGGAGGTAAATAAAAGTCTTGCTTAAGAACAAAAAAAGACTGTGGCTCTGCATGTTTATGTTGCCCTAGAAGACGTGGTTAAAACTGGACTGTGTCACAGTACGTTTAAAAAGTATCGGTACTCGTACTCGGTCTTAAAAAAGTGGTATCGGTGCATCCCTAGGCAATACTATCTTTGTTTTATTTTGCAGTGAAAAATAAGTAAAAATACATAGATTTGTTTGGGGGGGGGCCTTCGTGGATTCTTCCCCCGGGGCCCTCAGGTTTCTAGTTACGCCACTGTCACACACTGATGTTGGATGAGAAGGCCTGGCTCTCAGTCTCCGCTCTAATTCATCCCAAAGGTGTTCAATCGGGTTGAGGTCAGGACTCTGTGCAGGCCAGTCAAGTTCATCCACACCAGACTCTGTAATCCATGTCTTTTTAGACCTTGCTTTGTGCACTGGTGCACAGTCATGTTGGAAGAGGAAAGCTCCAAACTGTTCCCACAAAGTTGGGAGCATGGAATTATCCAAAATGTCTTGGTATGCTGTAGCATTCAGAGTTCCTTTCACTGGAACTAATGGGCCAAGCCCAGCTCCTGCAAAACAACCCCACACCATAATCCCCCCTCCACCAAACTTTACACTTGGCACAATGCAGTCAGACAAGTACCGTTCTCCTGGCAAACGCCAAACCCAGACTCGTCCATCAGATTGCCAGATGGAGAAGCGCGAATGGTCACTTCAGAGAATGCATCTCCACTGCTCTAGAGTCCAGTGGTGGCGTGCTTTACACCACTGCATCCGACGCTTTGCATTGCACTTGGTGATGTATGGCTTGGATGCAGCTGCTCGGCCATGGAAACCCATTCCATGAAGCTCTCTGCGCACTGTTCATGAGCTAATCTGAAGGCCACATGAAGTTTGGAGGTCTGTAGCGATTGACTCTGCAGAAAGTTGGCGACCTCTTCGCACTATGCACCTCAGCATCCTCTGACCCCGCTCCGTCAGTTTACGTGGCCTACCACTTCGTGGCTGAGTTGCTGTCGTTCCCAAACACTTCCACGTTCTTATAATACAGCTGACAGTTGACTGTGTAATATTTAGGAGCGAGGAAAGTTCACGACTGGATTTGTTGCACAGGTGGCATCCTATCACAGTTCCACACTGGAATTCACGGAGTTCCTGAGAGCGACCCATTCTTTCACAAAGGTTTGTAAAAACAGTCTGCATGCCTAGGTGCTTGATTTTATATACCTGTGGCCATGGAAGTGATTAGAACACCTGATTCTGATTATTTGGATGGGTGAGCGAATACTTTTGGCAATATAGAGTATATTGCCTGAGCTCACATGGATATATATATTTGCCCCAGCTCACATGGATATATATATTTGCCCCAGCTCACATGGATATATATATATTGCCCCCAGGCAGCTCACATAGATATATTTGCCCCCAGGCAGCTCACATGGGTATATTTGCCTGCAGCTCACATGGGTATATTTGCCTCCAGCTCACATGGATATATATATATATTTGCCCACAGCTCACATGGATATATATATTGCCCCCAGCTCACATGGATATATTTGCCCCAGCTCACATGGATATATTGCCCCCAGCTCACATGGGTACAGTTGCCCCCCAGCTCACAAGGGTATACAAGGGTCCAGTCTGGGCCCAGCCAAACCTCAGGGCCCAGCCAGATCCCTGGCCCCAGCCAGACCACAAGGCCCAGCCAAACCCCAGGGCCCAGCCAGACCCCAAGACCAAGTTAGATCCCAGCCAGACCCCAAGGCTCAGCCAGAGGCCAGCCAGACCCTAGGGCCCAGCCAGACCCCAGGGCCCAGCCAGGGTCCAGTCTGGGCCCAGCCAGGGTCCAGTCTGGGCCCAGCCAGGGTCCAGTCTGGGCCCAGCCAGGGTCCAGCCTGGGCCCAGCCAGGGTCCAGTCCGGGCCCAGCCAGGGTCCAGTCTGGGCCCAGCCAAACCTCAGGGCCCAGCCAGATCCCTGGCCCCAGCCAGGGTCCAGTCTGGGCCCAGCCAAACCTCAGGGCCCAGCCAGATCCCTGGCCCCAGCCAGACCACAAGGCCCAGCCAAACCCCAGGGCCCAGCCAGACCCCAAGACCAAGTTAGATCCCAGCCAGACCCTTGGGCCCAGCCAGACCCCAAGGCCCAGCCAGACCCCAGGGCACAGCTAGACCCCAAGGCCCATCCAGATCCCAGCCAGACCCTAGGGCCCAGCCAGACCCCAAGGCCCAGCCAGACCTCCTGGGCCCAGCCAAATCCCAGCCAGACCCCAGGGCCCAGCCAGATGCTAGGGCCCAGCCAGACACCAAGGCCCAGCCAGGGCCCAGCCAGACCCCAGGGCCCAGCCAGACCCCAGGGCCCAGCCAAGCCCCAGTGCCCAGGCCAGCCCCAGGGCCCAGCCAAGCCTAAAGGCCGTCATACAGACAGCACATTACTGTGAGTTTTATTGCTGTGGATTCTGTGATACGCTCATACACACTGCACATTACTGTGAGTTTTATTGCTGTGGAGCTCTGTGATACGCTCATACACACCACACATTGCTGTGAGTTTTATTGCTGTGGAGCTCTGTGATATGCTCATACACACCGCACATTACTGTGAGTTTTATTGCTGTGGAACTGTGTTATGTCCTTTTCTTTTGTTTTGGAAGGGGGCGAAAAGCTGTTAAAGGTTGAGGACATTTACGGGGGGGGGCATCTTGAGGTTCAGTAAGGGGCCCCATCATTTCTGATGACTGCCTTGTGTGTGATATTTAAATTTCTTCCTGTAGTGCAGCCATCGTAGGTGGTTTTCTATAGTATACCACATTCTTTATTGTTTCCCACAGATACAAATCAAGTTTTTTAAGTCTGGGGAACGTGGAGGGAATTCAACAGCACCTCTGCAGCCTATCCAACGTCTTAGCTCAATGTCATCGAGACAGGCTCTTACGTCTCGGTGGCAGTCAGGTGGTGCGCCATCTTGCAGGAAGTAAAATCCTAATCTGCATAAAGCGCATGAATGGCCGGTAAAATGGATGTGCAAAGCATGTTGAGGTATACTGTGTATAAATGTTGCTGATTATGAAATAGCCTCTCAGACTCCAGCTGCAGTGCTAGTGGAAATTTATTAAAACAACTTATAACGAGTTCTATAAACTCCAGCTCTAACTTCTAGTCAGTGTCCATGTGTCTGACTTCCTGATTAACTACTTCCTGCTGAACTACAGTGCAACATATATTAAATGTCCCCTGGAACCAAACCCTCTCTGTTCTGGTTCCATACATATTGATACATCTTTTCCCTTTTTTGGGTAAAAATGGAAGTCTCTGGGCCAAATTACATTCTTCACGCAAAAACGCACGCGCAAAGCATGAATTTTTGTGCCAAGCGTTAAACATTTACGCGTGCACATCACCACTGGAATTACAATCCTCGCACATTTTTTCATCCGTTGAGCAATAACGTGCGTAAACTGGATGCGCACAAATGCTTGCGCAGTACCGTTGCACGCAGAAATCAGTGTGCGTGTAAGGTATGTCAAAATAAGGTACCCCATTAAAATAAACCAAGTACCCCATTAAACTAATGGCATTTCTATTAAACCACCAATAGATGGCAGCAGAGTGAAAAGCCTGAATGATGAGCACGTGTTCATCTAAAATGCTTCCCTTTGCAGACGGAACCAAAAATCAGGGTTTCCGTTTCTGGTAGGAAGTATTCAAAGTACACTCCTACCAGAACTGAAGTCATGCTTTGTGTGTTGCAGGTAAGAGGGAGCATATCCAGGGTTATAAACAGGGCAAAAGTGATTTAATTCACATCCCTGTAATTAGATAAGACAGTATACAAATATCAGTGGGTTGTGCTGATGTGTTATAGAGCACCAGCATAGAGGGAATGTGATATAGGATCTAATGTTATATTGTATTGATTATATTGCACCATTAGCCTACTAATAATATAGACAGATGATTACTCAATCTGTACATGTTTAATTGTTTATTATTTTCTATAAGGACGTTATTCCTGCATAGGTGAATTTTACTGTATATATCTAAATGTGTATTAATGTATAAGGAAGTATTCAAAGTACACTCCTCCCAGAACTGAAGTCATGCTTTGTGTGTTGCAGAAAGCGATTAAATTAAAGCACTTCTGGTTTCACCCAGCCCGCTCCCTTCGCACATTGGAATTATTGACCATACTTTCTGCATATGTGCAACAAAATTGGCACCCAACGTGGGGCTTGGGTGAAGAAGACTCAAAGGGGGTGTTTAACGCAACGTTAGAGGAGATTGGAATATTAACCCTTGCTGCACAGTAAGCGAATACAGATGGATCTAGAGAGGTTGCAGGATGAACTCAGTGGGCACCTGATCCACTTGTCAGTGGGTGATCTCATCGAGACTTGCCAATTCATCAAAGCCCCCGATGCCAGCATGGTGAAAGGAAAACCCGACGCCATTATATGCGGATCGTTAATGAGGTAATAGATGAACTGGTCGAAGCTGAAAGTGAGGAGGCGGTGACACAATTTCTGCAAGCAACAAAAAGATTCATTATCGAGCTAGAGAAGAAGAGAGCCAATGCGGAAGTCCCAAGTATCAGTGAGAAAGACCCCCAACCAGAACAATAATTAGCTGACTTAAAACGACAATATCACACTATGCAGGAGAAGTTCCAGGAAACGGCCAGAATGATCGAGGACCAAATAAAAGAGCTTAGTACTAAAAGTAAAGACTCCAGTGACCGTCAGCCAAAACTAGAGCCAGTTCTGCTTACTCAGAGACTACACCATGGTAACTTGCCAGAGATGACCGGTAGAAAAGACTTCAAGATCACAGGCCAAATTTGAGAAAAAGAGCAAAAGGACAAGCTATCCTGGACCTACACAAATCTGATGTACCAAATCGACCAGGGACTACAGAAAAGGTATATTGAGAGAGAGATCGTAGAAGCTGTGGTAAAAGCCATTAGTCCTGGCCTAAGCTTAAGAGGTATGCTGGAGATGAAAAATGGACTGACTCTAGTGCAACTTAAACGAATCTTGAAAAGTCACTATAAGGAGGATAATGCCTCCGAACTGTACCAACAACTCCTCAACATCGCTCAGAAGAGTAATGAAACTCCCCAGAATTTCCTGTTCAGAGCGATTGAATTAAAAGATCGTTTGCTATTTGTCTCCCAAGGAGAAGGCTCGGATGAACATTTCGGGACTGAGCTGATACAGAAGAAATTTCTATTATCAGTGGGTACTGGACTGAGGAATGACCACATCAAATTCCAATTAAAGCAGTATCTAGATGATCCTTCCATTCCCGATGAGGTGCTCCTAGAGAAAACGAATGAAGCCACTAATATGGAGATGGAAAGGGAAGCGAAGCAAAAGAAATCCCAGTCCAGCAGTTCAATGAAAGGGAAAGAATGTCAGTCCAACGCCTTACAGTGTCCTCAAGAACCAAGTGTCCTGACAATGACTGCCGACACAACACCTTGGTCCCCACCTCAGGCAAGTAGCCCAACGATTCAACAACTGTCTAAGGACAACTCTGAACTGGAAAAGCTGATACGGCAGATGCAAAAAGAGATGATAGAGATGATGACACTTCTCCGAGATCCGGGAACCTGACAAGACCGTGAAATCAGAGGGCCTCAGGTAACAGTCGGTATGAGCAATGGACAATGTCAAACCTGTAAAAGAACTAACCGGAGAAGTGCATGTCGTCACTGCTTCAACTGTGGTCAATATGGACATATAGCAAGCTACTGCCAAACGCCCGGAGCAAATCAGTTAAAAGGAAAAGGGTTGAGGGGGCGTGGCCTGACGCCGAGCAGGGAAGACGTGCCTCGAGGAAGCTCCTGCAAGCTAACTTTAATTTGCGATTTTCTTTGCCAAATTTTTAACACCCACGGCTGTAATTGCTCGCCCTGTGCTCTCTCGGAACGCGGTGGAGATACGACGAGTACCTTACAACCCCCAGCTGTCTCTATATTGCCGCCGGACACCCGCGGGCCTACAGCACGAGGGAAGCCTGGGACCGGACCACCGCCACGCAAGCATCTGCTTCCAGGGACGCAGCTAACGGCTCCTTTAGGCCGGGACGCGACGCGCTCACCACCATCAGCTGCCCAGAGCTGAGTGAAGGCTATCCACCGGCTCCACAAAGGGATCTCTCCCCTCGCCGACCGGGACACTCTCTGGCCAGCGCCTCGCACAGCGGCCTAAGGTAGTGGCCTTCCCCCGGGAGCACTTGACCCCCCCCCTCCTTCTCACCATTCTCCGGGAGCCTTCGGAGGGAAGCTACGATCAGCACCATTAAGGCCCCCGATAGAGGACTTTCACCCACCCTAGCGGCCACGAACGGGGAGGAACTAGTTTCGGCCTGTATATCCCTCCACCCTGTGCCCTGGAGTCAAGCTCGACTGGAATCTGCTGGCCACTATCTCGGGCCTACTCCGCTTGCCTGCACTGTCGGACTGTGAGGAGCCGGACAGTGTCACTCTGGACTTAGCGTCGCGGTCTCCAGAAATGGGTAAGAAGCTACCCCCTGGTGTTACCCCGAAACACGCCTCTCGCCAGCGGGACATAAGGGACTCTATGGCCCGTGGGTCTGCTCCCCGTGGGGCGATGGCTTCCTCTCCCTTCCCCTCCGGCTATGAGTCTACGGATGAAGAGGATCCCTATTGGTCTCATGACACTGGAGCCGGAGCATCGTGGCTGTCCCCGCCGTCCCGGTCGATGGGACCGCAGTCTACATCTACGGCAGCCAAAAAGCGGGCGCAAAAGAAGCGGAGGGCGGAGATGACAGCGACTTTGGCGGCTGCACATGCCCCCCCGAAAGGAGATCACTCGGAGGAACAGCTGCTCTCTGCTGCTTGCAGCGTGACCCCGGAGCGGGACGGCGCCTCCCCGGGTCCCCGGGGGCTGGAGTCCGTGGTGGGGGCATTCGGGCCTGGCACTGCTGCACTGGCGGCGGAGGAGGAGGACGCTCTCCCTTCCACAAAGGGGGACCTCCGCCAGATCCTGGCTGAGATCCGGGAAGTGTGGCGACCGGAGGTGGCCGCTGTTCGGGCTGAGGTGGAGGTGGTGCGTGCCCAGGTGACTGAGGTACGGGAGAAGACTGAGGGGGTTGCGCTGGAGCAGACTCGCCTATCTGATCAAGTGGATCGCCTCCGCACCCAAGTGGAGGTCTTAACGCGCTCTGTGGAAACTTTGGAGTCACGACATCGCCGTCGCAATATCCGAGTCAGAGGCATCCCAGATGTGGTCTCCACAGAGGACCTGCTACCTTACGTGACCCGACTTGTGATCCAGGTATCTGGACTCCCTCCTACTACGCCGGAGGTCGTTGGAGCGGTGTTTCGAGTTCGGAGGGCTGCGGCGGCACCCAGGGGGAAGCCCAGAGATGCTGTGGTGGTTCTCCGAGATGTAGCCACGAAGGTGACCATTATGTCGGCTCCTGGCGCTCGAGACCCTGTACAGTTCGAGGGGGCCACGTTGGAATTGTACCATGATCTGCCGTATATGACACTGCTGTCTCGCCGACGGTTCCGAGACGTGACGTCCGTCCTTCGCAGCAAGGGGATCAGATATCGGTGGGGCTTGGCCGGTTCCTTGGTAGTGACCCATGCCAACATTCCTTACACGGTCACTGACCCTGACATGGCTTGGATCGACTTGGCGGTTGCTGGTATTACACCGGGGATGCCGGAGATTCAACCGGGCTGAGACATGTAGCTGTCCTACTCCTCGACTTTGGGTTCCCCGGGGGCCCTCGCTGCTGTTTTTTTTTTTTTTTTTTTTTTTTTTCTCTACATATTTCAGTCATCCTCTGTACTCAGATTTTACTCTGGGACCCTATTTACTATCCGAACGCTGTTGCTTCTGTGAGATTTTGCTGTAGTCCATCCTCCTGCTTTTGCCATAGACTGTTGGGAGTGTACTCCCGGCACGTTTTCTAGATTTGAGCTGAAGAGGACTGACTGTTTTTTCATGCCCTGACTTGGGCACTATCCTGCTGCAGCAGCCTTCCTTGTGCAGTTTCCCCCTCTTTTTTTTTTTTTTTTTTTTCTCCTTTCCCATAGATGAGCATCTCGGCGCTGATTACCCTTTTCCCCTCTCCGGACCTCATTGTTGAGATTCTGCTATGTTACATTTTGTGGTTCCTGAGACTTTTTTCTTTATTTTTTAGTCCTCCCCCCCCCCCCCGTCCTGTTTATTTCGCAGATAGTCTTCTTACGCTCTATAGGCAGTTACGCCTTCCTAAATGCAGAGGACTTAAGCCTTCCTTTTAATTCCCCCCTTTATTTTATATTTACCCACCTTACCTACGCCAATTCCATACTCTATGCATGTTACTATATATTGTATGGTTGTATTCTTTGATATATGTTCGCTGGCCCTACGGGGGTCATATCCTGTTTGATTTCATGAGACTTGTTTTATAATTCTCTAAATAAAGAATTTAAAAAAAAAAAAAAGGAAAAGGGTTGCGGTCAAGGGACCAACAGTAACCTGTGCTAGAGCCCACCCTGTGTCCCAAAGTACAACTCGTGTTGGTAGGAAGCCAGCAAGCTTCCAAACCACTGTGGGAGAGAAGAAGGTCATCGCAACCAAGGTTTTGGGAACTGTCAAATGGTTTAATGTGCAAAACGGATATGGTTTTATCAACAGGGACGACACCGAGGAAGATGTATTTGTACATCAGACTGCCATCAAGAAAAACAACCCTAGGAAATAGCTTCACAGTGTAGGAGATGGAGAGACTGTGGAGTTTGATGTAGTGGAAGGTGAAAAGGGTACAGAAGCAGCAAATGTAACTGGTCCTGGTGGGGTTCCAGTCCAAGGCAGTAAATATGCAGCAGACTGTAAACATTATAGGCATTATCCACGTCGCAGAGGAGGTCCTTCACATAATTACCAGCCAAACTACCAAAACAGTGAGGTTGGACAGAAGTCTGAGGAAGCAGAGATTGTACCTGAAGGAGATGGTCCTATGCAACAGCGCCCGTACCGCAGACGGCGTTACCCACCTTACTATCTGCGAAGACCATATAGACGAGGCCAAGTTTCAAAGACTCCTATACAAGCTACGCGGACGTCTGAAGGAATATCAGAAGATGAATCGGATCTTGAACAAGAACAATGGGGAGCGTTCATCCCTCTAACCCAGAGAGATCACACAAGGGAAGACATAGAACTGAATCCTGAAGCGGCAGAGTTCTACCTTTGCCAGTTGGAAATGTGTGAGGAAAATAGAGAGGAAACTACAGTGGAAACAACCGAGGACACACCTGTGATTCAACCTGATCCAACTACATGTTCATCGGGAAACTCAGAAGAAGTAAACTCTTCGCCTGAAAAATCAACAGAGACAGTTGACAGCGGCGAAGACGAGTTTGAGGACGATTCAGATGCCCTTCCGCTACGTCAAATACAGCCCAGCAGGAACAGGAGACAGCCGAAAGTTCTGACTTACGACACTTTGGGTCAACCCAGTGTCAGGCTCGGGCCAGGATGGCTCCATGGCAGGGCCTTAGGATTAGGTTTATATCCCAAGCGCTGGGGGTGAGCAGGTAAGCAGACACAGGAAACTTGGAATGCAGGTAATAAATGTATATTGAATACACAGCACAGTCTATGTATATATGAAATCCAATTTACACAGGCAACGTATGATATCAGCAGAGGATGGTGGGCTATACAGTCAGACGCTGGAGGCTCCACTTTGGTTTCAATATCTTGATTGAAGGTCTTAAGCTGCAGACACAGGATGGATGTCTGAATATACAGTAGGATGTCTCGATGGCGCTTTGAAAGGAAATTAGGATCGCTACCAGTTCTTTCAAGGTGTGGTGTTCCCTTCACCACGAAAATAGTTTAGACAAAAATATCACAAAAAAAAAGGGGGAAAGAACAGCGCTCCTCTGTAGTATTAAATTCTAATCCTTCAAAGAAAATACCACATACGAAAAAAGGAAAGAAACTTCTAAAGCAATTGATATTTATATACCTTTTTTGGAGAGTAACATAGACAAATGGTATGTTATGCAGTGGTAATTCACCATACCTCCGTGTTCACAGATTTCAAATTCATAGATGAACACAGGAATCTTGTTTAGAGTATACCTCAAACAGAAAAAGTACAGTACATAGTATAGTACAGTTATAATAAATGTCCAGAATATACTAAGAAAAGCGAATTTGCACTCACACTTTGTAAGAGCTACAAGCCCTCATATGGTAGCTTCACAGGTTATTTACAAGCTAACCTTACTGCCCATAGTCTCCCGATTCCTTTGATGACCTTGGGGAATAGCCGGCTCGAGATACAAAACTCCACACAGTAAACCGTGGAAAGTTTAAAAGTATTTATTTTCCAAAAGGGAAAAAAACAAATAGCTAGACGCGTTTCGCACAAAGCGCTTCCTCAGTAGCATAAAATCAAAAGAGCTCTTTTGAATCCCGAACATAATTGGTGGAGAGTGGAAGAAGAAGGCGTGAAAACGCATCTGCATTTGTATGTTTATAATGAGGCCTGTATCGGATTTCATACTGATAAGCCCCTAGCAGTAAGGCATACCTTTGGAGACGAGCGGCGGTGGTCTGAGAAATACTCTTTGTAGGATTGAATATTGCCAATAGCGGCTTATGATCGGTCAACAGCGTAAAAGAACGGCCATAAATATAAAAGTGAAACTTCTTCAGTGCCCAGATTATCGCTAAAGCCTCCTTGTCAATTTGTGAATAATTGCGCTCAGCTGGGGTGAGGGAGTGAGAAGCAAAAGCTACAGGTCGATCTATACCATCAGGCATGGAATGGGACAGCACAGCCCCCAGCCCATAAGGAGAAGCATCACAGGCAATACTCAGTGGTTTAGACAAATCATAGTGAACCAAGACTCGGGAGCTGCGTATTAGTTCCTTTGAAGCTTTAAAAGCAGCCGAGCAGGACTGCACCGTCCTTTGACGTAAGGAATTGTACTGTTTATTCCGCTTGTACCGCTCCCAGGTATCTGTATGGAATATTTCCGCCTCTTGCTCAGTCTTTTGCTTCCTATGCAAAACATCCGCTTCTTTGGTGACTTGTTCCATGATGCTAGCGATATCCATAGCTTTGTGTAAGGTCAGCTCTTTCTCGGTAAGAAGTCTCTTAATCATAGCTTCACACTGTAACCCCATCACAAATACTCCCCAAACTGATAGGTACTTGCCAACTTCCTGAGAGCGGAGACAAAGGAGGAGACGCTTTCTCCAGGTTTCTTATGCCTTTTATAAAACTTCCATCTTTCAGCAATTTCAATTGGCTGTGGCTGATAGTGGGCCCGCAGTAAAGCAACTAACACAGCTAACGGCTTGCTTGCAGGTTTCTCTGGCTACAGGGGATCTCTGAGTGTGTTGTACACCTTCGCTCCAATCGCTGTGAGGAACACGGCTACCTGTTTTGTCTCCAAAATGCCATTAGCAGTGAGATACTGTTCAAACCTTTCCACCCAAGAGATCCAAGAGTCAGTGTCTGGATTAAAATCATGCAGAGTGCCAATCAGCGCCATCATGCAGATCCAACAGCCTCGTCGCCACTGTAGTGTTCTGGATAATACTGTTACCGGAATCCACTTGATTCACATGGGACGAGGCCGGACCGGACACGAGCAAGGATTGTCTGAACACGAGTCTCTTCAGGAAAGGCAAACTTTATTGTGACGTCACGCAGAATGCTCACACAGGATTGAATCGCAAAGAGTGAGCCCCGAACTCACCCCGACAAGGGGTCTTATACCCCGAATACATAATTAGGTACATCCCAATTAACCCACCTCCCGATGACACTATCCCACCCCACATGGGTTAGTACCTCCCTTGGTCAATTACAAAGACATTCCATACATTGGCCGTAAATTGGCAAGCTTCATGTTAGCTTGACAGAAAATGATTTGCTGCTACGCTCAATCCGGCCTGTGCCCACCTCCCTAGAGCCTGTTTATTTGTTGTAGATAAGACCTGGTCTGTTTTCTACGCTCTTCTTTGTCTCGCTGCAGGCCTTTGTGACCTTGGTGTATCCATTTCTCATCCTGTCCCTGTGTGCCAGGAGCGGTCCGGATCTTCCTCAATTTTAATTGCTTCTCTGCTAATCTAACACATTCCTAAAATTCTATGTAAGCTTCATTCTAGTTTCAGCTAAAATCTACCTAGTTATTTTCAAGTGAACCAATATTCTGAACAAGATGGCCGCCTGGCTCATAATGGCGACCATCTTCTGTCTTGATTCTCTTTCATTCCCCCCTTGGCTCAAGCCTCAGGTTCTCCTCCTGAGACTTGTAGCCATTACACCCCACTAATATTATTCTTAAGTTCCTCGTACTTTAGGGGACCTATTTTCATCGGGAACATGTCTTGTGGGATAATCAGTGGTATCTTATGTGTCTGTGTAGGTGTCAGTGCTCTCTTACATAGCGGCCATAGACATAGCCCTATGCGGTACAGTAGTGTCCCTATGACCAAGATCACCACCAACATCAGGATCATGGATCCAATCTGCGAAATAAATCTCAGAATGGACCCGAACCACTCTCCAAACGCTCCAAACCCACGGAGCGGATTCCAGCCTTCAGCAGCGATCCGTCTTGCTGTGTTCTGCAACTGTGCTACTTTCTCCTGGTGATCTTGGATTACCTGGTAATAGTCAGGGACGTCATGTGTGGTGTTCTTGATGAAGGTGCAACATTCATAATGCATTGTCATCTCACACAATCCATTCAGAGCCGCACTGATCTGTTCCAGTGCCATATCATGTATCATTTGTACCTTCCGTATCTCTCGTACTTCAAGATTCAGCAACTGAATGTCCATACTAGTCTTATTCAAAATTTCGTCCATCAGACTGGCATAACTGTTCATTCTTACCATCAACTCTCTTCCCCATCCAGTCCATGCCGGGAACCATGCCCATATTCGATCCGCTTTCCTGAACAACTCTCTCCTCTGTCTCTCAAACACCAGTGGGTACCTAGGGTGGAGTGCTGTATCTGTATCAGTGTCTTCTCCCCTTACCCTCTGAATTGGAATCAGTTTAGCCAGATAACACATTCCCGTTATTGTAGGTGGTACCCATGTGTAACACACCCTTTCACAACACACCTGGTACCCCCCTTTCAATATAAATGGTGACAAATGTAGTGTTCCCTTTGATATTTCTATCATCAGTTGTTTCAGTCGTTTCATCATATCCAGTGCACTCTGCCTCCCATTCGTCACATTTGCAATCACCTCCTCCTGATCGCTTGTGAGCTTTCTACATCGTATGTATAGAAAATTTGCCTGCTCCTTTGTGTTAAATGTTTAAATGTATGATGTCCAGTTGAACTTACTTGAATAACACACCCCACCCTCGTTACTTGATTCTCTATCTGGTCCTAGTTGAAAACACCATTCTGGTGGGTACACTGGTCATGTTATGGGGTACCCGGGACTAAATGCTTCTGGCTTTTCTCGTGGTGCATCGAAAGCGTGTATTGTGACATTTCCTGATGCAAACATACTTAAATTCATTGGAACAGAGGCAAATGGTATATGAATTGTCTCTGGGTGCCGTCTACTACACACCCAGCATGCGGTTTGCCCAGACTTTTTAGCGTAGTCATATTTAAATTGCACAAGTAAATGTCCTCTTGGCATAATCTCGGATATCGCCTCTCGCTTTTGTCTCCACATAGTATGGTTCTCCATCACCGGGTGCGTTCCATTCCAGATATGGGAGATGTCCACTTTCTTGGTGGTGCTTGGGCACCTGGGGCATGCTCCATGTGAGAGTCCATAAATCAAGTTTGCAAGGTACAAAATCAGTACCACAAATGCCCCAAATGTCAAAATCCCTTGGGCAATTCTTTTCACAGTCACATAAACCCAATCCCTCCCCACCGGAATTTCAAAAACAAAAGACATTTCCGGTTGATCAAGGGTCAGGGCTGGGCCCCTAAAAATAACCCTTTGGGCATCCCCTGGGGGATCCCTTTGTTCCCCTGTTGGTGGATGGTCAGGCCTTATTGTGACCATCAAAACACCCACTTGTTGAATATTTTGGGTGCTTTCAGTTGAATCTCGCAGGTGCTCACGACTGTGGTCTTTGTCAGCTTTAGCCTCAGTGGATTGGTCTCGTTGGTGACGACCTTCCATGCTGGTTCAGGATTGGCTGCAGCTACCTTCAGTCTGGAGTGATGTATCCACGGGACCACCTCGGCAACTTTCACTGCTGTAGGGGTTGATAACAGGACAAGGTAAGGACCTCTCCATTTTGGGCCTAGTGGGTAATTTTTCCACTCCTTCACCCATACCGAGTCACCTGGACAATACTTATGCAGTGGGGGATATAAAAAGTGAGGTATATTATCTCCCACCCAAGTATTCAATTTCTGCATCGATTTACCTAACAGTACAACCTGATCATTTAGTTTCCCCCAATGCCCGAAGGTCCCCCCTTAGTCCATTAATCAGAGGGGTAGGCCGTCCGAACATAAGCTCGTACGGACTTAGCTTCAATTGGTGGGTTGGCCTGCACCTAATGTGCAATAAGACTATCGGCAGCACATCCAACCAGCCTAGTGACGTCTCTTGGCACAGTTTGGACATCAAAGTCTTTAGGGTGCGGTTCATTCTTTTGACTTTTCCCGAACTTTGGGGCCTGTAGGCAGTATGTAGCTTCCAGGTGCCAACAGACGGGCAAGCTGTTGTAAACAGTTCTGTATAAATGCTGGGCCATTGTCCGACCCTATCTCGAGAGGAAGTCCATAGCGTGGTATTATTTCTTTCATCAGACTTTTCACCGCCGCCACTGTCTTCTCCGTTCTCGTCGGGAAAGCTTCTACCCATCCTGTCAGGGTACACACCATTACCAGTAGATATTTGTATCCTTTGCAGGGCGGCAACACTGTGAAGTCTATCTGTAATGATGCCTGTAACAGATCTCTGTACCCGGACAGGGTCACATCTGCCAAATGCTGCTTCCTCGCTGGACACCCAGTTTCTCCTCGTGACTCTCACACCTTTCTCTTGTACCTTAGCCGCAGCTCAAGGCCCGGTGCCTATAGAGAGCCTGACTAGCACCCCCAGAAATAAGCCGAAGCTGTAGACCTGGAGCCTTTCCTTGGCACAGCGGGCAGAAGATTCCTGGTACTCCAAAACATGAGTCGTGACTTCAAGCTTGGTCAGAATAGAACTGACTGTTTATTCAGAGAGAGGACAGATAGAGTCAAGGACCAATACATTTGCATACAATCATACAGACAACATCACCGATCAGATAACTACCCAGGGCCTTCAAACAATGGAGAATGGGGGAAGGAGAAAGCACGTAAACAAAAGGAATTTCTTACTGAGAGAATTTACACAATAGCAGGTAATAATACAGAGATCTACACTATACAGGGAATAACACACAGACATCAGAAATCTTTAGTTAACTGGCATATTTATAAAACAGTGAAAACCACAATATATTTAAAAGGTCCACCAGTTCCACAATAGTCTCTTTCACGGGCCATAGTCTCTGGGCAGGAGGCTAGCGCACATCCCCCTCCAAGTCGCACAGTGACAGCGTGTTCTGTCACAATGCCATTGGGGATAGCCTCGATTGGCTGCTTCCCTGGAGGTTGAGATGGGCCTGTTCTCAGGTTATTTTTGGCACATGTCACGCACTGCTGGGCTATTGCTTTGCAGACTACTGACAGTCCTGGCACGTAGAAATGTGGCTCCAACTGTTGTTCCATCGCTTCTCTCCCTCCATGGGTGAAAACCACAATATATTTAAAAGGTCCACCAGTTCCCCAATAGTCTCTTTCACGGGCCATAGTCTCTGGGCAGGAGGCTAGCGCACATCCCCCTCCAAGTCTCACAGTGACAGCGTGTTCTGTCACATACCTCCCTCATTTGCAGGAGACTAACCAGGCACCAGATCCCAAACGGATCTGTGAGTGTGTTAGTCTGAACCCAAGTCCCAAAAAGTTTGTTTCTTTTCATTGACCGTGCGGTCCAGTCCACAACCTTGGATGCATTCACCCCCTCCCCATATTCCCTCAGGGGCCATACAGGAGTCAACATTCCTGCAGCACTGCTTGGGGACATCTCTCCAGTGCCAGGGCCACACACATATACTAGAGAGTTACTCACCGAGCCATCCCCAGCAGCTCCCTTAGATTGTGCCCACCACTCGGGAGAAATGCCAGCTGCCCCATCTCCTGGTATTGCGATCAACTGCTGGAGAGCATGGGGGGTGGTTGATGTCTCTGAAGAAAAGGGTTGGGGATCTGAGTCGGCTGCCCAGTATCCAGGGGGCACACAAAAGGAAACCACAGCCCCCATCACAGCTGTATTGTAATTATCCCCCTGTGGTTGATTCCAGAGAACAATGGCACTCGACTCCATTGCTGGCTCCTCACCTGGGGCTGTGTAGAGCAATGCTGGCGGTGTGGGGCTGTTTTCTTCCCAGAGATCCAGGCTATCCAAATGCAGGCAGGGCCCAGCTGCACCAGGCTCTGACTCCAGCACCACACCTGGGGGAACTGTTTTGCTCTCATGAATCACCAACTCCAGCAAGCTGTCCTCCCAGCTCACCGGCTCTGGCGACATCATAACTTGGGGATCTAGGGCAACTGTCTCACATCCTGACAATGCAGTGGGAAATATTCCAATCTCCTCGACAACTCCATAGTCTATAGCTGGCTCAGACACATCAAGGCCTTCAAGCTTCCCCAGCTCTTCTTGGCTGGGCGCACACTGGGGCCCATCTGCCACGCATCCTAGTAAACTGCTAGTGGGGTCTTTAGTCTTGCCCACTGTCGCAAGGCATTCCTCCCTCGACATTGCACAAATGTCCCTCTGGGTCACATCGGTGGAGACCGCAGTCCCATCCACCACTGTAGGGCAAAAATCCTCTGCTGCCCAAAGAGAGGAAGCATTCTGTACTATTGTCAGCTCCTCTGTCTGCTTCTCTGTGCAGAGCTCCTCATGGTGAGTCCGGCTTACCTGATGACTGAGGTCTAGCAGTCTCTTGTAGGATTTCTCCAGCTTCCACTCCTTGCTGGCTAATGACTCCAAGTTGTCTTGTATCCACCACACATCGGAGAGGTTTAGCAGGTTTTCTATGTACTCTGCAATCGCTTCCCATCTCCACTCAGTGTCATCTCCGAAATCTGGGTCTCTGAACATTCTCTCAAATAACAGTCCCGGGCCACCGTAGCCAAAGCCTTCTGTCGGTCTGTTATTGTCCATGCTCTCAGTTCCCATCTCGACTACATACCATCGCAGGGCTTCGTAGCTCTCCTCCAGCCGTGTCTCTTCATAAACCAGACAAGCCAGATCAGTCGGCCAATTCTGGTTGCGTTGTTTATCCACCAACGCCTCACGCAATTCTATCCTCTTCAGGTACCTTGCTTGGGATGAGGGGAGGATCTTGTTTTGGCAGCGCTGCTCTCTGTCCAGCGCCTCATGCCAGAGTAGCCAACGTGCTGTATCAGCCCAGTTCAGCTGAGTCTCCTCTGTTATAGGTCCACGATGGTTTGCCTGTACCTCTTGCAACCTCTCCCAGTACGCTGCTCCTGTGACTGCTGCCATCATTCGCTTCTGCCGCACCGTCTGGATATCGAATCCTGGTGATGCTTTGGATGTCCTTAGACTGTAGGAAGCATCCCACACGCTGCCACCAATGTAACAGATCTTTGTACCCGGACAGGGTCACATCTGCCAAATGCTGCTTCCTCGCTAGACACCCAGTTTCTCCTCGTGACTCTCACACCTTTCTCTTGTACCTTAGCCGCAGCTCAAGGCCCGGTGCCTATAGAGAGCCTGACTAGCACCCCCAGAAATAAGCCGAAGCTGTAGACCTGGAGCCTTTCCTTGGCACAGCGGGCAGAAGATTCCTGGTACTCCAAAACATGAGTCGTGACTTCAAGCTTGGTCAGAATAGAACTGACTGTTTATTCAGAGAGAGGACAGATAGAGTCAAGGACCAATACATTTGCATACAATCAAACAGACAACATCACCGATCAGATAACTACCCAGGGCCTTCAAACAATGGAGAATGGGGGAAGGAGAAAGCACGTAAACAAAAGGAATTTCTTACTGAGAGAATTTACACAATAGCAGGTAATAATACAGAGATCTACACTATACAGGGAATAACACACAGACATCAGAAATCTTTAGTTAACTGGCATATTTATAAAACAGTGAAAACCACAATATATTTAAAAGGTCCACCAGTTCCACAATAGTCTCTTTCACGGGCCATAGTCTCTGGGCAGGAGGCTAGCGCACATCCCCCTCCAAGTCGCACAGTGACAGCGTGTTCTGTCACAATGCCATTGGTTCAAGGTAGCGAGGAGGTCCAAATGAACCCGTGGATTCTCACACATCATAGCTTGGTACTTTGTCATCCGGCTGTTGCTGAACCAGTAGCTTCCTTTTACATCAAGCAGGGCTTTGACAGCATGTGGTACCTTGACATGAAGAACTTGTCCAAGGGTCAGCTTGTCTGTGTCACGGTTCCCGGATCCCACCACGCAGTACTTAACCCCCAACACTCCACAAAACCCAGAAGCTACCAACAGTGTAGCTGTGAATGATCCCTATCTGTCTGGTCCTTAGAATTGGCCAGGTAAACTAGCTAGACAGAAAAGGGTTAACAATACGGAGAGGAGTCAGCCGAGCCAGAATCAGGAATACAGAGTTCAGAATGGTCAAATGGAATAGCCGGGTCGGTATCAGAGCAGTAGCGTAGTACAAGTAAATAGTCTAGGGCAACAGAAGGCAGAATGGTCAGAACACAAGCAGAGGTCAATAACAGGTTAAATCAATATAGCAGTCAGGTACAAGGAGCTCAGGTATGGATAACCACGATCTGGCAACTTCTGAAACTATACTGAGGGTTTTTAAAGACCTTCACCAGACCACGCCCCCCACTCAAGCCACACCTCATGCAATCACCTCCCTGCCTGTCTCCATTTAAACCGGGCAGTGGTCAGCGAGCAGCATCAGACTTGCTGTCCTCAAGCACACAGGTAGGGCTGGAAGCCCCCAACGTTACAGTACCCCCCTCTCCACGGGAGGCCACTGGACGACCAACAGGACGAGCGGCAATACGACCACCAGGGCGATCGGGGTGCGAGGCATGGAACGCCCTGACCAACCTAGAGGCAGACATGTCGGAAGCTGGAATCCAGGACCGGTCTTCCGGGCCATAGCCCACCCAATCGACCAAGTACTGCAGAACACCCCTGCACAGCCTAGAATCCAAAACACTCCTAACCTCATACTCCGATTCACCATCAACCTGAACAGGTGGAGGAGGAGGAACGACCCGCGTGTACCTGTTACACAACAAAGGTTTCAGTAGGGAGGTGTGAAAGACGTTGTGCAAGCGAAGATGTTTAGGAAGGGCAAGAGCATAAGCCACAGGGTTAACGCAGCGAATGATCTTATATGGACCAATAAACCGAGGTGCCATTTTCATAGAAGGCACCCGTAACTTCACGTTCCTAGTAGACAACCAAACTCTATCCCCCACGTTATAGGAGGGAGCTTGTAACCTATGCCTGTCAGCCTTGCGTTTCTGGACAGCAACATTGCGCTCCATATTTACGCGAATCTGTCTCCAAATCTCTTGTAGTTGAGTGAGATGGTCATCGAGAGCCGGGATGGCCTGTTCATTAAACTGAAGCGGTAGAGCCGGAGGGAAAAAACCATAGATAGCAGAAAAAGGAGAGTGGCCAGTGGTCTCATTAACGGCGTTATTACGTGCATACTCAGCCCAGGGCAACAACTCCGACCAATTGTCTTGTTGTTGTGTGGTAAAGCAACGTATGTACTGCTCGAGACCCTGATTTGCCCTCTCTGCTGCCCCATTGGTTTGTGGATGGTATGCTGAAGAGAAGGCCAATCGCACCCCCATCTCCGCACAGAAAACCCTCCAGAAACGAGAGACGAACTGAGCTCCTCTGTCAGAGACTATTTCAGACGGAACCCCATGTATTCGTACAATCTCTCTAGCAAAGACAACCGCCAGTTCTTTGGCTGTAGGAAGCTTAGGTAAAGGGACAAACTGAGCCATTTTGGAGAAGCGGTCTACAACTGTCAGAACCACAGTATGACCTTTGGACTTCGGCAAGTCCACAATAAAATCCATAGATAGATGAGACCAAGGCCTCTTAGGCGTGGGTAAAGGCTGCAATAGACCGACAGGCAAGGTTTTACTGGTTTTGCTTCTGGCACAGATTTGACAAGCCAAAACAAACAGGCGTACGTCCTGTCGCATGGTGGGCCACCAGAACTGTCTGGAGATACTGGTAAGAGTCTTAGTAATACCAGGATGACCTGCTGGTTTAGAATCATGAAACATTATGAGTAATTCTTGTCTTTCCTTTTCAGGTACAAACAACATATCTGGAGGCTTGTCAGGTGGAGCCCCCACTTGAGCTGCCTGGAGGCGTTCCAGGAAAGGTGAGGAGACAGACAAGACTGTGGAAGCCACAATACGTTCAGGAGGAACTATAGGATTGTGGTCTTGTGTATTAGATTCATATGGGTCATATTGACGAGATAAGGCATCAGCCTTTACATTGCGGTCACCTGGTCTGTAAGTCAATACAAAATTAAACCGAGACAGTAGCAATGACCACCTGGCCTGTCTCGAGTTCAAAAGTTTAGCATCCCCGATGTACGTAAGGTTCTTATGATCAGTGATTATCAATAAAGGATCAAGAGTACCTTCCAACAAATGTCTCCACTCTGACAGGGCAGACACAATAGCAAGCAGTTCTCTGTTGCCAATATCATAATTGCGTTCTGCTGGTGATAATTTTCTTGAAAAGAACCCACAAGGATGTAGTGGTTTCCCTGGAGATTCTCTTTGAGACAGGACAGCCCCAATGCCTATCTCAGAAGCATCAACCTCAAGAATAAACGGAATCCTGGGATCAGGATGCCGTAACACGGGAGCGGAAGTAAAAGCCTGTTTGAGGGCTTCGAATGCTTGTTTAGATTGAGAAGACCAGATCTGGTACTTCAGACCTTTACGTGTCATATTAATGATAGGAGAGGCTATAGCGGAATAATTCTTGATAAATCTCCTATAATAGTTAGAAAACCCCAGAAACCTCTGTATGGCTTTGAGACCTTGAGGAAGAGGCCATTCTGAGATGGCCGTGAGTTTAGAAGGATCCATCTCAAAACCCTCTGGAGTGATAATGTACCCAAGGAATTTCACAGTAGTAATGTCGAATAAACACTTCTCTAGTTTGCAATAAAGACCATTGTCCAGTAATTTAGCTAATACCTGTCTGACATGTGCATGGTGGGTTTTCAGATCGGGAGAGTAAATCAATATATCGTCTAGGTATACTATCACAAAGGTTTGCAAGAAATCTCTGAGCACATCATTAATAAAATCCTGGAATACCGCTGGAGCATTACAAAGACCAAAAGGCATGACCAAGTATTCATAATGCCCACTCCTGGTGTTAAATGCTGTTCTCCACTCATGCCCCTCTTTTATGCGTATCAAATTGTAAGCTCCTCTTAAATCAAGTTTAGTGTACACTGCTGAACCCCTTAACCTGTCGAACAGTTCCGATATGAGAGGGATAGGGTACACGTTCTTAATGGTGATCTTGTTAAGCCCCCTATAATCAATACACGGGCGTAAATCTCCCTCTTTTTTCGACACAAAAAAGAATCCAGCCCCTGCTGGAGAAGAGGAACGTCGGATAAAACCTCTCTCCAAGTTCTCCTTGATGTACTCCTCCATAATTTGGTTCTCCTTTATGGAAAGAGGATATACTTTGCCTCGAGGAGGCATGGTACCCGGATGAATATCAATAGCACAATCATATGGTCTATGTGGAGGTAGTTTCTCTGCCTCTCTTTTATCAAATACAGCCCTGAGGTCTGCATATTGTTCAGGAACTTCAGTAGACAATGGAGGGGCTGTGGGTGTGTTCAGGGCACCGACATGCTGAATAGGTATTAAACAAGTCCCAAAACATGCAGAACTCCAAGACAGTATCTCTCCTTTAACCCAATCAATAACAGGATTGTGTTCCACCAACCAGGGGAAACCAAGTACAACAGGATTGGAAGGTGAGTGGATAACTTGGAATATGATCTTTTCTTTATGCAAGAGACCAGTAGTAAGAACTACTGTAACCGTATCATGAGTAATCCTAGGGCAGGATAACGGCCTGCCATCTATGGCTTCAACGGCTAAGGGTGTCTCTCTTACAACCAGAGGTAGAGAAATGGAAGAAGCGTAGTTAACATCAATAAAGTTACCAGCAGCCCCAGAATCCACAAAAGCGGTATTATGTGTGGTCTTGGTCTCCGAAGCCAAGGATACTGGTAACATAAGTTTAGTGTCTTTGATAGGAGACATGCATGTCACACCCAAGGCCTGTCTCCTCAGCTGCCTTAGGTGCGGTAGTTTTCCGGCTTATCATGCATCTTAGGGCGAGTAGGACATTGAAATCGTACATGTCCCTCCAAACCACAATACAGGCACAATCCCTCACGAAAACGCCTTGTTCTCTCCTCCTCTGTAAGCCTAGTACGGCCTAGTTGCATAGGCTCTGAGGGGGGTGATAACTCTCTGGGTGGTGCTTGAAAGACAGGGGCCAACCTAGGTAACGGTCTCTTGGATCTCTCTCTTGGAGTCCTTCTATCCCTTATCTGATTATCCAGATCTATACAGTAATCAATGAGTTCACACAATACCTCAGGTAGTTTACGTGGAGCTAATTCATGCATCAACGACTCTGATAACCCCTCCATAAAAGCCAGGACCAGTGTCTCATTTGTCCAGTTCACATCAGAAATTAAGGTTTTAAATTCTATGGCATAATCAGACACAGTTCTGTTCCCTTGACGTATGCGGAACAAGGATTTGCCGGCTATCGTGGCCTTTCTGGTAGGATTAAATGTACGTTGTAACTCGGCTATGAATTCTTTATAATCCTGTACAATAGGTCTCTCTGCCTCCCATAAAGGAGTCGCCCATGTCAACGCTCTGCCAGACAGATGGTTAATAATAAACCCCACTTTGGCAATGTCAGAGAAAAACATTTGTGGATTTAATTTAAAATGGATATCCACATGGACCAAAAATCCCCGGCACTCAGAGGGAGTACCGTCAAACCTCATAGGAGCGGTCATGTGTACCTGGGATGTCTGAACGACAGGGGGCACAGGTATAGCAGGCGGGGTGCAACCCCAACTGGTTCCAGGTGTGCAGTACGATTCAGGATAGTTTGTAAGGCAATGGCAAACTGATCCATCCTATGATCCTGCTCATCCTGTCTGGATACAAAGGTAGCCAAGTGCTGTGTTAAATCTGCGGGATCCATATTGGTCAGATCGTAATGTCACGGTTCCCGGATCCCACCACGCAGTACTTAACCCCCAACACTCCACAAAACCCAGAAGCTACCAACAGTGTAGCTGTGAATGATCCCTATCTGTCTGGTCCTTAGAATTGGCCAGGTAAACTAGCTAGACAGAAAAGGGTTAACAATACGGAGAGGAGTCAGCCGAGCCAGAATCAGGAATACAGAGTTCAGAATGGTCAAATGGAATAGCCGGGTCGGTATCAGAGCAGTAGCGTAGTACAAGTAAATAGTCTAGGGCAACAGAAGGCAGAATGGTCAGAACACAAGCAGAGGTCAATAACAGGTTAAATCAATATAGCAGTCAGGTACAAGGAGCTCAGGTATGGATAACCACGATCTGGCAACTTCTGAAACTATACTGAGGGTTTTTAAAGACCTTCACCAGACCACGCCCCCCACTCAAGCCACACCTCATGAAATCACCTCCCTGCCTGTCTCCATTTAAACCGGGCAGTGGTCAGCGAGCAGCATCAGACTTGCTGTCCTCAAGCACACAGGTAGGGCTGGAAGCCCCCAACGTTACAGTCTGCTTCTGCTATCAGCATTGCGGTGGCTGCCACAGCTTTAAGGCATGGGGGTAGGCCGCAGGCCACAGGGTCAAGTTGTTTAGATAGGTAGGCCACAGGCCTTGGCCATGAGCCAAAGTTCTGAATCAGCACTCCTGTAGCTGTTTGATTGTGTTCATGCACGTACAGCTGGAAGGGCTTGCTGTGATCTGGCAGTCCCAGTGCTGGAGCTTCCATTAGTAGAGTCTTTAATTTCAGGAAAGCTGCTGTTTGCTCTTCTTCCCAGAGGTAGGGGTCATGCTCTCCCCCCTTGGTGGCCTGATGAAGGGGCTTAGCAATATCTGCAAAGTTTTGGATCCACAGGCGGCAGAAGCCTGCAGCTCCTAGAAATTCATGGACTTTTCTCCTTGTTTTTGGTTGGGGTATTCGGCATACTGCTTCTTTTCTTTCTGCCCCCAATGCACGCTTGGTACCTGTTAATTGAAAACCTAGGTACTTTACACTCTGTTTGAATATCTGTGCTTTCTTTTCGGACACTCTGTAACCTGCAAGGCACAGCAGATGCAGCAGGGCTTTTGTGGCGGAGGGACAGTCTTTTTCTGTGGGAGGAGCCAGTAATAAATCATCTACAAACTGTAGTAAAACAACTTTGTCTGGCTGAGCGTTGAAGGACAGGAGGTCCTGGCTGAGCGCGCATCCAAAAATTGTGGGCGAGTTTTGAGGGAGGCGTGTCCAGGTCATCTGATGGCGCGCTCCCGTGGTAGATTCCTCCCACTGAAATGCAAAAAGGGGCTGGCTTGCTGGAGCCAGACGGATGCAAAAGAAAGCGTCTTTTAAATCAAGCACCGTGTAATATTTTGTATCACTGGGAATTAATGCCAATAAATTGTATGGATTGGGAACCACAGGGTGTAGAGTTACTGTGGCTTCGTTGACGGCCCGTAAATCTTGGACTGGGCGGTACTCTTGTGTGCCCTCTTTCAGTACTGGTAACAGGGGTGTGTTCCATGGTGAGACGCAGAATTTCAATATACCGTGATCTTTAAGTCTCTGTAAATGCGTTTGAATATTCTGTTTGTCTTTTTGTGGGATATGATATTGTCTTAAAGCCACAGGTGTTGCACCAGGTTTTAAATCAACGTACACTGGAGGGATATTTACAGCTAGTCCGGGCAGGTTTTCCTCCGCCCAGACTCCAGGGATTCCCAGAAGTAGTGTGTACGGGTCTGGGGCGGCCGACGGGGTTGGTGCCATGCGCCATTCTTCTTCTCTTGGCATAATCACTGCAATTTTTACAGGTTGGGTATTCTGGCTGGCTGGGCTGTACTGCCGTGCAGAGCTGCCACTCTCAGGCAGGTCTAGTCTAGCGTGACCCCCGGGAAGGAATGTAATTTGGGCTTGCAATTTGCAAAGGATATCCCGCCCCAGGAGCTGGATGGGACATTCGGGCATATACAAAAATTCATGTTCCACATTATGCCCACCCACACTACATTTCCGAGAAGCAAGAAAGGGGTATTTAGCGGACAACCCCATTGCTCCCATAATATCAACCTCATTTCCCATTGGGGGTGCAATTTGCTGCGTTACAACAGAATATTCAACCATAAAAATTTCATCTTTACCTCCCACTCTCATAGTGACCGTGGGCTCGTGATTACCGAGCGGGATGGGCCCAGGTCCATGTCAATATGCACCCTGTCCTTCAAATGACGTTCCCGCTAGACCAACAAACCCTGCACCGGCACCATCATTTCTCTCATATCTGCCGTTTGTTACCTGGCCATTGGAGGCTTGACCTCCCAATTCCCCAGCCTCCCCCTGTACCCCAAATTTAGCCAAAAATGCTGGACAATCATTTTTCCAGTGACCTCACCCCGGCACCAGGCGCACTGGTTGGGTCCCAGGGGTTCCCTAGGGGCTCCCCTACCTTTACCTCCCCGACCCCTTGCTCTCCCTCTCTCCGGGGCACCTCTTCCCCCTCCATTTCCCATATAACCGACCACACCTGTATGCCCTTTTTGTCTCCCTATCTCCTCCCGCTTTTCTTCCAGATCCCGATTATGAAACACTTTATTAGCAATTTCTACCAATTCGCTAATACCTTTACCTAGAAACCCATCTATTCTCTGTATTTTATTCCGTATGTCCCTTTGTGACTGACCCACAAAAGAAGAATTAATTAACCTCAGATTCTCCACCGCTTCAGGGTCAATAGGACTATACATCCTATATGCATCTAGTAATCTTTCTAGAAATGCACTTGGGGTTTCTTTAGAATCTTGCACAATATCCGCTATTTTCCCCATGTTTGTGGGTTTCTTCCCTCCCGCTTTAACACCCATTATTACCGCTGTACGGTATGTCTGTAGGTGGGCAATGCCCTCAGCAGTATTGTATGGCCATTTGGGGTCTGTTTTGGGATAGTGTTCGTCTGCCCACGCTTCTGGTAAGGGCTTGGCATCTTCTACGGCTTGGGCAAGTAGAATTTTTCACGCGCTACTATTTATTCGGGCTCTTTCCTCAGTTGTGAACATTGTCAGCATTAGTTGCTGACAATCTGCCCATGTGGGGTTATGTGTCAGCATAACTGGCTCTATCATACTGACCACTGCCGCGGGATTAGTGGAATACAGTGGCGTGTGCGTTTTACAGTTAAATAGATCTGTTGTCGTGAATGGGACATATGTGTATTGTACTGGCCCAGGTACTCTGTTCTCCAGTAAAGGACCTGGCACCTCCCGCAGGGGCAGTTGCATTTTACTCTTGCTAGGGTTGTGCTGGTATAGATCTCGGGGTTTATATATATTGTTCGCTGCGCGAGTGGTGGCCCCTTGATTTACATATCCACTCTCATCATCACTGTCCTCTGGAGTTACTAGTTTATATACGTTCCCATCAGTCATTTCAATCCTTCCTGGTGGGACCTCTCTGTCTTCTCCACCCGCAGCCCCCTGATCTTCTTCTGCAATACCGTGTGCCGGAGCGGAGGGAGCCGGCCGGGAAATAGCAGCTGCCCGCTCCCCCCTCTCCGCCCGCGCAACCGCGGCACTCAAAGCTTCTCTAGCTGCCCCATAACATGATGGATAGGGCGGGGGCAAGGAGTCAATCTCCTCCGGATGTTCTATCAACACCGGTTTCCCTTTTTCATCATTATCTTCTTTATTTGGGGGTACCTGCTTCTTGTTTTGTCCCGCCATCATTATAAAATGACTTTTATCTTTTACACAATACCTCCATATATCTATATATGGGTACTGTTCAGGATGTCCGCATTTCCCGGTTACTTGGGAATGCACTTTCTGTATTAACTCCGGGTCCGTTGACCCCTGCACTGTCCAGTCTGGAACCAGCAGTGGCCACACTATTGCACACATTAATTTCAACTTCTCTTTACTCAGTTCCACACCATAATCATGTGTTGCATACAACACTTCAAAATTCCTCACCATATACTCCAAGGGCGTCTCACCCTTCTTAACCTTCTTGGGTTTGTACGACCCGTGGCTCATCGTTACTTTTAAGGGCAGTAACCTTCTCACATTGCAAATATTACTTTTAGCAAAAACACTTGAAATTTACTGTCTGGTACTCAGTCAACAATTCATATATATATCGTATTCGCTTCCTCCGTCAGTAGCCGACTGCAGTCGCCTGAGCCGGAAACATACTTTAGGAGTCCACTTTCAAGTTTGCTTCCTCGCTAGGCGAGTAGGCGCACAATCACTCTCAACACTCACAGCAGCATTCACAGCACATACTTGTACCAGATACATTCAGCACAAAACAATACATAAACAGTTCTACTCTCTCTACTAGCCGAGGGCACGCCGTCCCTCCTTTTGGCTCCTTATACCCAATTGATTGAACTCTAACTCTTGTCTGCTTGTGACTATGTGCACCCCGTTCTATGACAACACTCCCGTCTGCAATTCCAATTTGCCTATGGGTAATCTACCCACCCGGCACCACTTCCGCTGCAGCTACCGCTGACCTCAATTGGCCCCCTTCACTACACAATGTACACACTAGCACTGACTCAGGGCTCTCAGCCCAGTCACAGAAATCCCTCCTCCTTTCCTTGTCCAAGTGCAGAAGCTCTAATTACAAACACTGACTACAATTATACAACTCCATGTGGCTACCCTCTCCCTCTTATACAGAACTATCCTTTGGTTAACATCCGATCCCCCGGGTTCAGACATGCGCTAGCCACTCTGGCTCCTTTGCTTGTCCGTGCTGTCGGTGGCGGGTTCGGTATGTCAATGAGACCGTGGCCGCGCGTCTCCTTATCCGACTATGGTCGGACGTTTCCCTTTATACCGGTATCTCTGATACACATACAAACATAGAAGACACTTTACGTATCGCCGCGCTGCTCGCTGTTTCCTCAGACTCGGTGGTGTCCCAGCTTCCCGGGCCGGGGGTCCGTTTGGGACGAGACGAGGTCCACTGAACAGGAAATCCTGCTTGGCGTCTGCAAATGTCAGCTCACCTTCAACGGACGCCCAACCGACGGGATCACTCGCACCTGCAGTCAATCGCTACAGTGTCCAGCAGTCATTGCCATGCCGGCAAGGGCCCGTATCCCGGCTCACGAGCCCCCAAGAAATGTTACCGGAATCCACTTGGTTCACACGGGACGAGGCCGGACCGGACACGAGCAAGGATTGTCTGAACACGAGTCTCTTCAGGAAAGGCAAACTTTATTGTGACGTCACACAGAATGCTCACACAGGATTGAATCGCAAAGAGTGAGCCCCGAACTCACCCCGACAAGGGGTCTTATACCCCGAATACATAATTAGGTACATACCAATTAACCCACCTCCCGGTGACACTATCCCACCCCACGTGGGTTAGTACCTCTCTTGGTCAATTACAAAGACATTCCATACATTGGCCGTAAATTGGCAAACTTCATGTTAGTTTAACAGAAAATGATTTGCTGCTACGCTCAATCCGGCCTGTGCCCACCTCCCTAGAGCCTGTTTATTTGTTGTAGATAAGACCTGGTCTGTTTTCTACGCTCGTCTTTGTCTCGCTGCAGGCCTTTGTGACCTTGGTGTATCCATTTCTCATCCTGTCCCTGTGTGCCAGGAGCGAGCGGTCCGGATCTTCCTCAATTTTAATTGCTTCTCTGCTAATCTAACACATTCCTAAAATTCTATGTAAGCTTCATTCTAGTTTCAGCTAAAATCTACCTAGTTATTTTCAAGTGAACCAATATTCTGAACAAGATGGCCGCCTGGCTCATAATGGCGACCATCTTCTGGCTTGATTCTCTTTCAATACGAGACGTCTTGGGTTTTCATTAATAAGTTTATTAACAACTAAGCATACAGGTTTCCTATAACAGCAACTGGCTGCGTCACTAGTCAGCTTCAACCGGCAGACAAAATGGATGACCGTCAACAGCCAACTGCCAAAAGAAACGCCCAACTCCCCCCCATTGGCAGACAGCGCAACTACACCACACGATGTTTCCCCCGTAACATTATGGCAAGCACAGAAAGCTGTGCGCCGAGTTATTTTGATTAAATGGGGTTCCAGATTAAAAAGAGCAAACCTTAAACTACGCCTTGACTTCTTATTAAAAGACATTGCTACAACCTCCTCTTTCCAAAAGACCTCCCCTACCACTCAACTGGCATAACGTCTTTCCTCCCTTTTATTGCACAGCTTAGGAAATTTCATGAAAAAGAATACTTATGGAGAGCGCATAGGCTAAAAGCAAAATTTTTATTTTTACGGTAATAAGACGGGCAAACTCCTGGCTAACAAACTGAGTACGTACACGTCGCACTCGGATTAATAAGATCCAGACTTCACCTTCCCAATTTGTCTCACAACCTCAACAGATTGCCGCCCAGTTCACCCACTATTATTCCCGACTTTACAATCTCAACCTAGACCTCACTGTCCCACAGCCATCCCTATCTGACGTCTTTAACTATTTATCCACTATCTCCCTGACCCTATTGTCCCCAGACTATCATAAATCCCTTAGTTCACCGATCACTGCCTTGGAGCTTTCAACAGCACTGGCTTCTATGCCCCATCACAAATCACCTGGACCTGATGGGATTATGTCTAAGTATTATAAAACCTTTTCTGAGCAGCTGACCCCACACATGCTGAAAATGTTTAATAATGTATTTGAATCGGGACGAGCTCCTCCTGATCTCCTCATGGCCACAATAGTTACTCTCCCTAAACCAGTTAAAGACTCTTCCGTCTGCTCTAACTACAGGACAATTTCACTATTAAACGTTGACATTAAGATTTATGCCAAAATCTTAGCCAACAGATTGGCCCCCTTACTCCCTGAACTTGATGACCAAGTGGGCTTCGTGATGGGTAGGCAGGGCACTGACAATACAGTCAAACTTCTTATCTTACTAAACGTGGTGCAATGAGATTCGTCTCCCTGTCTCCTTCTCTCGCTAGATGCGGAGAAGGCATTTGACAGCTTGAACTTGCTGTGTTTACGACATGTTTTACTTAAATTTAACTTCCCACTTCCCTTTATAAAAGCAATCTTTTCCTTATACTCTTCTCCCGCCGCTAAAGTACTCCACACTGGCTTTATGTCCCCGCACTTTGAGATCTCGAACGGGACTCGTCAAGGCTGCCCACTTTCGCCTCTGCTATACGTCTTGACGTTGGAACCACTAGCACAAAGCATCAGAGCTAACTCTGATATTGGGGGTATGTCGTTGGGCCCCTTGGAGAGCAAAACTAATTTGTTTGGGGACGACATCCTTCTCACGCTTTCTGACCCTATATCCTCTTTGCCCCATCTCCATGATGCCTTGATCTCCTACAGTAAGGTTTCATACCACAAACTTAACACGCCCAAAACCCAAGCCCTTAGTGCTCATCTCCCCCCTTCTGACCTCCAATCCCTAAAATCCTCTTATCTAGTTTACTTGGGCGTTAAAATATCCTTCTCCAGACCAATGCTTTATAAATTAAATTACCAGTCCCTGCTAACGTTGATACGCGAGAAATGTTCTCAGTGGACTCGCTTCGAGTTCTCTTGGCTCGGCAGGATTGCTATTACTAAAATGACGCTCCTGCCCAAGATCGTTTATATTTTCTGACCTCTCCCCCTCTCCCCACAGCCGTCCTTTTTTAAGACGTTACAGTCCATTCTCACCCGATTTATTTGGAAAGGCAAGCAGCCACGTGTTAAGTTTTCTGTCCTGTCTAACCCTATCACCTCGGGAGGCCTGGGGCTTCCCAACATGACCCTATATCATAAGGCGACTGTGTTGGCATTGCTGGGATCCGCTCTATCCTTACAAATCCCTCCTCAATGGTCCTTTCAATTTTTTTCTTCCTTCTCCCCCCCCAACCTAAGAAACGCGGTTTGGCTCCCTAAAACTAAACGCCCTCCTCTCTCCAACCTACTACTGTTAGGCAAACTGCTACTGACTACTTGGGACTTGATGAGACACAATCTTTGCCAATATCACCCATTACACTTAGCAACCCCACTAGCAGCCTTAACTTACAATATCCCTAACTTTAATTACCGTCCCTGGGTGGCACATGGAGTAGCCCATATAGTGGACCTTTACTCACCGACGGGATTCCTACCCTACAATCACTTAGCAGGGAAATACAACATCTCAAATAATCTCCAGTTTTCATACCTCCAACTTCGGACGCTAATGCAACATACGGATTGGCTAGCCCTTCCACATTATCTCGTCCTGCATTGTCTCCTTTGAATCACATTGTATTCAACCCTCCTCCTCTACTAAACTTCTCTCCTTCAGTTATAAACTCCTGACGACTTTGACCCCCTCCCGTAAATGTAAATTTCAACTATCCTGGGAGAGAGATTTAAAAAACAGCTCACCTGTGACCAATGGAAGTCCTGCTTTGAAGGAGATCGGGGAAAGTTTATATGCGCATCATTACGTGATCCAGGAAAAAGTTATTATACCGATGGTACTTAACCCCTGACAGATTAAATCATTATGGCCCCTCTTCCACATGTTGGAGATGCTTGGTTTCATTGGGCTCCTTTATGCATATCTGGTGGCACTGCCCTGCCTTATTAATGTTCTGGGGTGAGGTGGTGACTTTTGTGAATCAGATACTGGGAACAGACATCGCTCCCGACCCGAATATGTTCTTGTTGCAACTTTTCCCAACTGACTTGTCCCCAAACCAACGCAAACTCCTGGCCCATATACTTACTACCTCCTACCTCCTTATTGTGTCAAAATGGCGCACCACGGCTCTGCCCTCACTTAACGATGTGAGAACTAAATTGAGAAACCTTCGCTCACTGGATGCCACTGCCTATTGCGGGAGTTCCCCCGTCACAAAGGGACTTCTGGTATCTATCGGACTTGTTCCTTGTGAAAAGATGATTGCGAGGTATTCCCTCCTCTGCTCTCCCACAGGGCCCTCCGCCACCTAATAGGACACTTCTCTATCCATGTCACCTCTCTTTCTCGGCAAGCGTCCCCTTCGAAGCTTTCCCTCCCTCCCCTCTCTTCCCCTTCCTTTTTTTTTCTTTCTCTATGTACAACTCGTTGACCATGGTCGGATAAACCTTGTTTTATATGACACCGATATAAATGTTGTACCATGCTATATATTCCTTTGTGATATATGAAACTGTTTTGTGTTTATTTTTGGAAACTTGTTTGAAAACTTCAATAAAACTCTTAAATATTTTAAAAAACTGTTCTTTTAATTTGCAGCAAAAGGTCTCTCTATAAATTTTTTGGGGGTTTTTAGGCATTTTTCTGGATTTTTTTTAAAGAGCGTTTTTTTTTTCTTTTCTTCCTATAACTGACCTTTTTATTATTTATAGGACCTGATATATTATTTCCAAGCATTTTCGTGCAGGAGTTTTTTTGCATACACGTTTTAGTGTTTGTTTATTTTTGTTTTGTTTTTCTTTTTTACCCCGTTCGTCGACTTTTTCCGGCGGCTGGTCGGCACTCTCTTCGGGGGATCGTTGACTTTTTTCAGGTGCATTCTGCGTTTTTTTTTTCAGCTCAATGTTTTTTCGGCGGTTTTCTGTTTGGTGGTTCTGTGGCGGTTTTTCGGATGTGTTTGGCAGTTTTTCCCTGCACTTCGGGACCCTGTGGTGAATGCTGAATTCACCGCAGAGTCAGCAAATTTGACTCCCGTAGGCGCGGGGAACTACTCGCAGAATGCCACCGAACAGACGATCTGCCGAACAAACACAATCAGCCGCTGAACTGAGGGTAAAGAAAAAAAATGGCAATTTTAAAAAAGGTGTTTAAAACAAATAAATGCAAGTAAATAATAAAAATGTCCTATAAATTTTTTTTATAAACTGGTCTGTTACAGAATTAAAAAAAACGCCATTAAAAAAATGGGAATCTAAAATAACCAGAAAAATGGCAAAAGAGTTTGGACTATATTACAAAGTTGGTGCTAACTTAGCACCAACTTTGTAATACTGCCATTTAATGGGGAATATCACTGCCATCGAAAGTGTCCGAATTGCGGCGATCTGAGGTGCATCGCACCGTATTTCACTGGCAATTTTCGGCAAATTGCCAACCTTCTGAATAGACCAATTGCCATGAAATTGCATCGTACTGTGAAATTCACAGTTCAGTGCAATTTGGTGGCAAATTTGCCACTCTTTGAATATCCCATCCAGGGATTAAACTCGTGCACTCCCTAATTTAAATTTGACACACCCCTTCCTGTCAAGGACACACCTCTTCCTCTTTAGGCTCTGCCTTTTCCTCTTTGGGCTCCATCTCTTCCTCTCTGTATATTAAAAGTGGATACCAAGTCCCTACTTGTATACTTTGTATACCATTCCAAATGTTGTATCTATTGAGATAATCAAATAAAATTATGAAATGTTTAAATTCAACCATTTTTACAAAGATCAGCCATGCATTTCAAGTATACGGAATCACAGCTGCTCTAATTGGTTGAACAATAAAACCCACAGTAATTTGCACTGTGTATGAGCGTATCAGAGCTGCACAGCAATAAAATTCACAGAAATGTGCACCATATGAGCGTATCACAGAGCTGCACAGCAATAAAACACACATAAATGTGCACTGCGTAAGAGCGTATCACAGAGCTGCACAGCAATAAAACCCACAGAAATGTGCACTGTGTATAAGCGTATCACAGAACTGCAGAGCAATAAAACAAACATAAATGTGCACTGTGTATGAGCATATCACAGAGCTGCACAGCAATAAAACACACATAAATGTGCACTGTGTATGAGCGTATCACAGAGCTGCACAGCAATAAAACCCACAGAAATGTGCACTGTGTATAAGCGTATCACAGAGCTGCACAGCAATAAAACTCTAAATTCATTCTAAATGACCCCTACTCCTTTCATTTTATCACAAATTTTCTTTTCACCCATTTTTTCTTTTCATTAAAGCCCCTCAATCTTCACCTCATTAACCCCTCCCCCACACTCTTCATTTCATTAGTATCCCCTCTTCATTTTCATTAAAGCCCCCCACTCTTCATTTCATTAACACCCCCCCCCCCCCTTGGCTGCTGGAGGAATATTTGGCCTTGGTGATTAGGTAAAGGACAATGTCCTGTTGGCCACCGCAGGCTGCTATGTGGAGGGAGCTCCAGCCTTCCCGGTTGGCCAACCTGATGTCTGCTCCGAACTTGACCAGGAGTTTCCTCAGTTTCAGGTTCTTGTCGATAACTGGTGGAGGGCGGTCTGGCCCTCTGGGACAAAGGAGTTGACATTAAACTCACAGCTGGTCATGTTCTGCAGGAGGAACTGGAGCTCTTTGGTGTTCCCCTTCCTGCTATTTCAGGGTTTTATACAGGGAGCAGAAGCCTTAATAAAAATTGATGCTGGGTTTCTGGTTTACCCCTCAGTTTAAATTTTACATAAGCCCGCCCCCCCCACCCAGGACAAACCACAGCAGATCGGGGGTCACAGAGTAACAGTCCACGTTATATACTGGAGGGTAATGCACCAAGTGTAGAAGGGGACCCGCAAAATGAAATTCAACACCGGCAGACAACGTTACAGCACACAACGCTACACATCAGCAGCACCACCCCTACCCTCCATACGATGCGTGATCTGCCGCTACCCTCTGCACTGCCGCTACCCTCCATACAGCCTGCGCTGCCAAACCTAGGGGCTGGGTCCTGCGTGCCACTGCCATCTTTCTCCTTTGCGCAGCATCTCCGTGTGGTGGAGAGCTGGGAGGAAGTGACATAATATGATCACTTCCTCCCAGCGCCGCAGCGCACAGTAGCAGGCTGCAGCACGATGAGGACGTCTAGTGGTAGCGCTCGGTGGCAGGGATGCAGACATCAGCAGCCGTGCGTCCCGCAAGGCGGCGGGTCATACTGAGTAGCGGGTCACACTCAGCGGCTGGTCGCCGCCCCCTGGAAAGTGCTGCCCTAGGCCTAGGGCTTGTCGGCCTAGGCCTAGATACAACACTGATCCCCTCTAATCTACCCCCTGGTGATGTCCTTTGAATACAATACAATGATTTGAGACAGTGATCGACCAATAGACTCCATTTATATGGCCATTGCCACACACTGAGGACCAAGTGAGGTAAAGATACTGTGGAGAGCAGTTTACAACACAAAGTATCACAAAATGGATGCACCCAGTGACACATATAGAGTAAAATATTTTCTTAACTAAACAGACAAGAGAAAAACAAAGCCCATGTAATAGATCAGTGACGTAAAATAAACACAATAAGGACATTTAATTTTGTGGAGGTAGTGGCCCTTTAAAGTTTATCAGGTAAAATCAAATAAGATTATTTGAATCATTAAAATTGAATAAACCCATGAATTAATTAGAGCAACAGTTTCCTTTACTGCTCAGCTACCTTTTCTTTGAACATTGCATTTAAGGAAAAGTAACACATACATAAAATTTTAATATGTCAGCTAAAAGATGCAAATGATTTGTATAATCATACAAAGCACAACCATTGAAACATTCTTCAGGAATACATATATAAAGCAATGTTTGTTAAATTAAGATCAATATAATCATATAACCATGCACGAAGATGTAAGTACAATGCAGTATTTGATGTTGTAGTAACCCTACTGGATTAATAAAGGTTTACACAAGCTATATGTGAACCACTCCTGTCTTCAGGTCAACATTAATAAAACAATAAAGCACTAAAGGCGGTTGGAGAAAGGGGATCAACTGTGAAAGGTACATGAACTGATATTGTTCTTTTATGTTCTAGTTGTGTAATCAGGCTGACATTGTTTAATCAGCCTCCTATTGTGTAATCAACAGCTATTGTTTAATCAGATTACTGCCATATCTTCAAACCAACTACCATTCCGCCACCATTGCCAACTACTGATTGGCTGCTCCTTTTCTGCGACAGGAAAAAGAAGTATGTTACTCTTCATTCAGGCCAGTAAACAATGAGACCCTTCAAGAAATGAAACTTGATACCAAAGTAATAAATCATGTAGCACCTAGCAATTACAGTTAAGTGTTTATGCTTTTGAGGGGTACCACATGTTTTAGTTTTTTGGCTTTGTGGTTTGGAACTTTAGGGGCTACATTACATACTGGGTGCTAACGTTAGCACTCACCTGAGTGAGCGTTAACGTTAGCCCTGGTAGCCAATTCAAATTACAATCCAAACGCTAACGGGTTAAGTAACCCATTAGCTTTTGGTACCTTGCACTTTTCAGCGTGAGGATACTGTACTTTGCGCTCCCTTTACATAACATGGGGAGCGCAAAGTGTTAATTAGCGTTAGGATTACAAAGTCCGGCTGGACAGCCTGGGCTTGGTGCTAACAGATTCCGCTGTTGCAGAATACTTTAACACCAGCCAAAAAAATAAAAAAAAACAATCGTATACTCACCTCCTATCCCGCGGCGAGGACCGCGGTTCCGTCTGCCTCCTCCGTCCGGCGGGAGCAGGGAGAGACTGGGGAAAAAGTCCACCCGTTTCCCCCTGCGTATCACTACGCCGACCAGCTGGATCTTGCGATGCGAGATCTGGCAGGTCATGTGACCGCCGGCGTCTGGCTCAAAGGAGTCCTATGGAATCCATTGAGAGGATGCGCACGGCGGCGTTTAGCGCTGCCTCTCGCATCCCGGGGCTTAGCGCCCGCAAACAATGCAGGCAGCTTTTTAAGCGCCTGTATTGTAATCTCCCGTTAAGGCCGGAGGCACACTAGGCGTTAACTTTTGCGCACTAACGCGCGTTACCGGCGTGCGTCACTGCATATAGTTAACGCCGATAGAGCAGAACACACACTTACCGCGCGCTGCGCATAACGCGCGCTGAGGGACGTCCGTCATGGAAACACCTTGCTTGTGCGCTAGGATGGACGCGACGTTGGCGCGTCAAATACACTGCGCATGCGCACAACGCACAACGGCCGCTTGCGAACGTCAAATGAGCGCACCTGCGCACTAGCAGCTGTGACAGAGGGAGAGAAGTGTGAAAAAGGCTGTGGTTGTTCTTGCCTGCTGTTTCTTGCCTGTTTCCTGCTGCTTGCCTGCTGTTTCTTGCCTGTTGTTGGTTCCCCCCACACTTTATAACATGGATGTGGAGCTACTCATTGCAGCTGTGCAAGAGCACCCCGTGTTGTGGGACACCGCACACGTGGACTATAAAGATAAGAATAAAAAGGCAAAGGCATGGAGTATCGTTTGCAAGGCGGCTTTCCCAGACTTTGAGACCTCGACGAACCCCGAAAAAAGGATTAAAAGTATGTACCTTGTAATATTTTTTTATTTGCTTAACAGAAGTGGGGGAAAAATGTACTTACAAACAGTGAGAACAAAGTTTGACATTTTAAATTCTCCCAAGCTGCCATGGCACTTGTCCGCTGGCAGTACAGAAATAGTTTGCTAAGGCATCTCTGAAACGATTGAGGCTTCTATTAACAGGGCAACAATTTGTGTCATCATGGTCTTCCAAACCCAAAATACTGAGGGAGTCACTAAAATTGTACCCATCGCGGTCACGTATAAAATTATGTAAAACACAACAGCATTTTACTATATCCACAGCAAAATCGACATTTACATCTAATGGCCTATGTAGAATTCGCCATTTGTTGGATAGAATGCCAAAGGAGCACTCCACGTACCTTCTGGCTCGTGACAGGCGATAATTAAATATTCTTTTTTTTTTACTTAGTTGTCTCCCTCCGTATGGTCGCAATAAATTGGTTGATAACGCAAAAGCTTCATCCCCCACGAAAGCAAAAGGGACAGCAATGTCTGTACCAGGCAACATCTTTGGCTTGGGAATATTTAAACTATTGCTCCGTATTTGTTGCCAGAGTGTCGAATTCTGAAATACTGTTGAATCAGAGTCTTTTCCATATGATCCAATTTCAACATATGTGAATCTATAGTTGGCATCAGCAACTGCCAGGAGTCCGATTGAAAAAAAATGTTTATAGTTCATGTATTGAGAACCACTCAATTCTGGCTTCACAACACGGATATGTTTCCCGTCCACTGCCCCAAGACAGTTAGGGAAATTGGCTCTATCTTGGAACCCCTCCACTATATCGGCCCATGTACTTTCATTTGGTGTAGGGATGCATTTCTCCTTCAGGGTGTCCCAAATCGTTTGGCACACTTTTCGCACCACCTTGCCCGCTGTTGTTCGTCCAATCCTAAAATTGAAGTGAAGATCTTGCAGACTGCAACCACAGGCAAGATACCTGTAAGAAAAAATTTGATGTTTTTGGTTATGAGTACTTCCAATTAACATTCATTATGTCATTATTTTTTGCTTTCTAGTACAAGAAGTCATGTCAAAATGGCGAACTGTGCGGGACAACTATGTCCGCAACCAGAAAAAAATTGACGAATGTGGGCGGTCCGGCTCAGGGGCCAAGAGGATGCGTTCCTATATATTTGCTGAGCAGCTCTCTTTTTTAAAGAAAAATCTAGTGCCAAGACAAACTGTGAGCAGCATAGATGCAACACCATCCTGCTCACAGGACCCAGGGGCCACCCCACCAACACTGAACCTGTCAATAAATACAGAGGCAACGGAAGAAGACTTGGAGGATCTGGTGGAAGGAGCAGAGGATCTGGGCCATGGTGCGGAGGCTCTCGATGAAGGAGCGGAGGATCTGGTTGAAGGAGCGGCGGCTGTGGTGGAAGGAGCAGAGGCTGTGGTGGAAGGAGCGGAGGCTGCTGCACCTCCGACCGCATCTTCCAGGCGCCAAAGGGGAACTAGTTTGGAGCAGGCGATCCTAAGATTTATGGAGGTACAAATGCGTCCAGAACAAGCAAATAGGGAAGACGACGATCATGTTGCTTTCTTCAACTCCATACTGCCTCTGGTGCGTCAGATGACGCGGAATCAAAACATTTATTTTAGGATGCAAACCATGCACAATATATATAGTATTTTGAACCCCCAACTCCCACCCTTGTTCTATGCTGCAGGACATCAGCAGCCGCCGCCCGTCCCGTATGCTGCAGGATATCAGCAGCCGCCGCCCGTGCCGTATGCAGCAGGAGATCAGCAGCCGCCACCCGTGCCGTATGACGAGAATGTGCTGGAGTATAGAGATTTATAAATTTACATTTTATTGTTAATTTTTCGGGAAAAAAAGTTTGGAAAACTTTATTTCTAGTTGTATAAAAAAAACATTTCTTTTGCCTTTTTAAAAAAAATTATAAAAAGTTTAGGCATCACATTTTGTTGTTGGATTCATAAGTTATTTGAGACTGAATCAAACATTTCCCACTCCTTGTTGGTGATAAAACATTTCCCACTCCTTGTTGGTGATAAAACATTTCCCACTCCTTGTGGTGATAAAACATTTCCCACTCCTTGTGGTGATAAAACATTTCACACTCCTTGTTGGTGATAAAACATTTCCCACTCCTTGTTGGTGATAAAACATTTCCCACTCCTTGTTGGTGATAAAACATTTCCCACTCCTTGTTGGTGATAAAACATTTCACACTCCTTGTTGGTGATAAAACATTTCCCACTCCTTGTTGGTGATAAAACATTTTCCTTACCGTAAGGTGATGACCAGCATCTCTTCTGGTGATATGGCGCCCCGCATTTTTGTGTCCATCTTGGTCAGAGGCTTCTTTACACTGGCCAGCAGTTCATCGAAGGAGACTATGGACATCCGGAGGTAATTAAAAAATTTCACTGGATCTCCCTCTCTTAGCGGCTTGTACAGCGTATGGAAATGTCCATGAGTGTCTCTCAAGGAGTTTATGGGATGAACCCACCACTTCCTTTTCTTCTTTAGTTTCTGCGAATACGCATATGCCAACAGAGTAAACAGAACTGCATCTCTCCCGTCCATCTTGCAACAAACACCTCTCCACAACACGCTTATTTTTTTTTCAACACATAATTGTTTTCAACTTTATTAAAATTTATTTTATGCCAGCCCAGCTTTTTTTTCCCCAGCTCAAAAATACACGTTTTTACGACGTGCATCAAAATTAACGCATCGTCTGGCGTCTACCATCTTTTCCGTCATTTTTAACGCACGGGTGCGTCGTTTTTAACGCGCGTTAGTGCGCAAAAGTTAACGCCTAGTGCGCCTCTGGCCTAAAACGGGGCGGTAGGGAGGAAACTGCGGGCACAGTTTTTTCTCCCTAGCTCCCCCGTTTTTACAGGAGGATTGTAATGTAGCCCTAGATTTCTAATGGAACAATAGCTAGAAGTTTATATTGTGAGCATCCAACTTTATCCCCTTCACAACCTTGTACGTGTATACATGATCAGCAGTAGCAGACAAGCTGCATAATTGCAAATTAAATTAGTTTGTTTGCTAATCAATTTTGTTTTCTTTTGGGCTCCAGAAGGTGACCTTAAAGTTTTGGGGCTGGGGGGGCGTGGCCTGGCAGCTAATGGAGAAGGCTGTGTGAAGCACGAGCTCCTCCGCAGATTCCCCCACCAGAACGTTTTAGGCATCCAGCGGACCCCGAAATGGGCAAATTAAGTAAGGCAACAGGTGTCCAGAGGCAAGGGGAGAAAAATCGCGGCGCTCCAGCGACTCCCCTGCGGCAATTTTTCACCCCGCAATCAGACCGCGCCGATGGGCCGGAAGCGCACGCTCGATTTGGGCAGCACGATTTACTGGAGGCCCCGGCTTCACCGCGGCCTACCCTGGCGCCCGAACCCACAACGTCCCCGGCTGCTATGGACCTCAATTCACAGGGGGACTGGATGAGCGCTACCCCAGATACAATGCAGGCCCAAATAGTTTCTCAAAATCCGCCTTCCCAGATAAGGCCGGAGGCCTACCCCGCAGCGCTTGCACAAGCTGGGCAGAGCTCCCAACTCGAGCCCCCGGCTTCTCTGCGGCCTACCCCTTCTTTTTTGTCTGCCAACACCCAGGGATCTGGGAATAACGGGCATCTTTCCACGATTGATTGGGAAATGTGTATACGAATATACACTATACAGTGTGGGCGCTAGCTTATTTAAATGAATTAATTAAAGTGCTAAGTGGATTACTATTAAATAATCAATTGCAGCCAATAGTATGGTAAAAACACATAAACAACCAAAATATGTGTCAAGACTAAGATAAAGGGATAAAAGGACCATACGGCGCATAAAACAGTACATAAAACAGTGAACAGCTGATTAATAGACAACTGGTTAATATTGAATAAAATATGAATAGGATATATGAATGAGGATGTCCTTAAAATGTCAATTATAGAATCGTTAAAAGTGCATAGGAAAAGGGCAAAAAGTGCAAAAAATATAGTCAATAAAGTCTATTTGTGCAAATAGGTGCTCAAAAAGTGCAGCAGTTCAATACTCAGGGAAGTGTTGTTGATTGAAGACAAGTGTATCAATCTTCTCTGTGATGTGGGTATCAGATCTTCTCTTTGAAGATATCCCTCAGAGAGAAGTAAAACATAAAAGGCGATAATAGTGCAGATGGTCGTACTGGAGTGGAACAATTCAGTAAAGCCAATGTATGTACCACTCACATTTGTAGGAGCCTAAGGAAAATCCAGGCTCAAGGAAAATAGCTTGCGGCCAAATATAGAGTGGCACGTCCCTCCTTTCGTCTGTGATGGTTACTAGGTAAAGCAGAGAGAATCGGGAGACGGCACTCCCATAGCGTAACTCTTCCCTGCTGGCAGCCTGCTCTGGGCAGGAGATGTGGAGGGCTCTCTCTTGCCATCCACATCTCCTGCCCAGAGCAGGCTGCCAGCAGGGAAGAGTTACGCTATGGGAGTGCCGTCTCCCGATTCTCTCTGCTTTACCTAGTAACCATCACAGACGAAAGGAGGGACGTGCCACTCTATATTTGGCCGCAAGCTATTTTCCTTGAGCCTGGATTTTCCTTAGGCTCCTACAAATGTGAGTGGTACATACATTGGCTTTACTGAATTGTTCCACTCCAGTACGACCATCTGCACTATTATCGCCTTTTATGTTTTACTTCTCTCTGAGGGATATCTTCAAAGAGAAGATCTGATACCCACATCACAGAGAAGATTGATACACTTGTCTTCAATCAACAACACTTCCCTGAGTATTGAACTGCTGCACTTTTTGAGCACCTATTTGCACAAATAGACTTTATTGACTATATTTTTTGCACTTTTTGCCCTTTTCCTATGCACTTTTAACGATTCTATAATTGACATTTTAAGGACATCCTCATTCATATATCCTATTCATATTTTATTCAATATTAACCAGTTGTCTATTAATCAGCTGTTCACTGTTTTATGTACTGTTTTATGCGCCGTATGGTCCTTTTATCCCTTTATCTTTCCACGATTGACTGGCAATCCATCCTGAACAACCTCCCAACTAAATCTGACCTGCGAATTGCTAATGAAAATTTGAGCACCACCATTATGTCAGAACTGCACCATATTCGCACAGAGATTCACGGTTTAACTGCAAAGGTTACTCACTTGGAGGGGGAATGTGACACTCTCCGTTTACAAGCTGGTTCTACTGCACGTGCTGTACAAGTTCACACTTCACAGATGCAAAGCATGGCTCTCCACCTCACTGATCTGGACAATAGGGGCAGACGCCAAAACCTCCGGCTCAGAGGTCTGCCAGAAACCGAGGACTCACCCTCTGCCCTGAAACAAGTGCTGCTGCATATCTTCAATGCCCTCCTTGACAGGCCGCCTCAATCTGAGATTGACTTTGTTCGGGCTCACAGGGCCTTACGACCAAAGGGACCCCCCAGCAGCCCCCCGCGGGACATTATATGCTGCTTGTCTCGCTTTGACCTGAAGGAAGAAATTCTGCGCCAGGCTAGAGTCACTACGGAATTCTCGTTTGAGGGTGTGAACCTGCAGCTCTTCCCAGACCTTGCTCCGGCTACTCTAGCATACAGGCGGGCATTCAAGCCGCTAACTAGTGTCCTGCTCACCCAACAAATACGCTATCGATGGCAAATGCCGACGGGACTCTCAGTGACGACTCCTGCGGGCCAATTTTTGGTACAGGAGGCTGAAGATCTTCCAGAACTGGCTCGTCTGCTACAACTGCCACCTATTTCACTGACGTGGTCTGACCCTCTGGCACTGTATAATGGTGGTCTCGGAAGGCCGCGACCACGGCCACCTTCTCAGCGTGCTCGCCTTGACCGTCAACAAACTGCCCGGGGACCGGGGCCACAGATGTGAGACTCCGTGCTCAAGCTGAGAGTCCACACAGGCTGACAGCAACCCATGACCTACATTCCCAACACTGGACTTCCAATTCACAAGGCTTTTTGACTTCTTTTTATTTATTTTTTCTCTTATCGCGCCTTTCTATTACACACTCCGGCTAACGCCCATATTTGGTCCGGAAAGACACCTACCCCAAGGCCTGCGATCCCGGTCTTGCTGACCTTTTTTCTGATATAACTCCGCGACACTTGTCGCCGGTACTCAATTGCGTAAAGGTTTGACTTTGTTATATTTATTATTATTTTTCTCTTTTCTTTTCTTTGCAGGGGGGGAGTGGAATCTGGATTAGGATTTTATCCGAACTGTCTTGAACACGGACTTTTTCTCTCCCTCCCCCCGAAGATGGGGCCCAAGCTGAGGATCGCTCGTTGCGCCTTCCCTTGGACTCTCGGACGAGATGGGTCCTGCTGGTTTGAAATATTCTGGGGGCGTGGCCGGGACGTCCAGGAAGATGGCCGCTTGATCGGTGAGCTCCGCAGAGCGCGCTGTATTTACCCCTTCTCCGCTGCACATTCGCACCCATGGGTAAAGCCAGGAAGCCCCCACACACTCCTGGCCCCCCAGAGCTTACTGGAACACCGCAGACAGGGTCCATTAGGCCGTTTTTGGCCCCTCTATCAACCGCTGAAAACACTGACCCGGAATCCAAGATGGCCGCCGCCGCATGCTCCTCAGCCTCCAGCTCTCCAACGCACTCGGTGAGTGTCTGGGACCCCCCAAATGACCTCCGCCAGCTCCTACAATATCTCCCCAGTAAAGAGGACTTAGCCATTGCCACCACTGAACTGGGAGCCTCCCTCCTATCAGAAATCCGCGCGCTGCGCACAGATCTTGGCGGTATTCAAACCAGACTGCAGCACGTGGAGGTGACGCAGGAGCAACAGTCTGCTACGATAGCAGCCCACTCCTCTGCAATAACCACACAGCGCTCAGCCCTACAAATGATGGCTCGCCATCTGGAAGATGTGGAGAACAGAAACCGCCGGAATAACATCAGGATTCGAGGCCTCCCGGAAATGGAAAACACGCAGGAGGAATTGAAATGCACCCTCACTGCTTTATTTAATGAAGTCTTGGGACGGGACCCGGTTACAGTTATCGAAATGGAACGCTATCATAGAGCACTGAGACCGAAGGGCCCACCTGACGCTCCCCCACGTGATGTGATCTGCTGCCTTCTACGCTACCCGCTGAAAGATTCCATACTGGCAGCGACCCGAGGTTCTCGCACCATTGATTATGCGGGGGCTAAGATTTCGCTATTTCAGGATCTCTCACCCGCCACCCTGCAGTCCAGACGAATGCTACGTCCGCTCACGGCTGCCTTACAGGACATGAAACTTCAATATAAGTGGCTATTTCCATTTGGCCTTCAAGTTCGCACACCATCGGGACCTCTCAGCCTTCGCAGTGAGCTAGACCTCCCGCTGTTTCTGGAGGAACTCTCTCTTCCACCGGACACGCTTCCGGCTTGGCCAGACCTGGCACTGTTATATATGCCTCCAGAGCAGGCCCCAACACGCCCGCGACGATCCCGCCGCAGACGCCGCTCCTCCTCCTCGCAGGCACCGGTGAATTGAACGGACTTCCATTGGCTCCGTTTACGTGGTCCTGGGACCTCTGGACCTCTCCTTTCTGAAGCGGACACCGCCCTTATCTGGCACCGGCACTTAACCGATTTGATGCCCTGGTTAACGTCAGTATCCTTTTGCTTATGTATGCTTCTTGGCCTGAAAGGCCCGTATATGTTATGTCATTGGGCCTGAGGTGCGCCTGGTCGCTGAAGCCCCCTCCCCGGCTGACTTATGCAATAAGGCTGGAGGCGAGGTTCTTTTACATCCTCGACCCTACCTCAGCCTGCACTTCCCGTTTACGGCCTAACGCTCTGCAAGATTCCATGAGCCTCAGGGGCGGCCTGGGCGAACTGTTATTTTTCTTTTTCTTTTCCTGAGCACACCCGTGTATGTATCTGAACGGGGGACGCGCGTTCAGCGCTTTCTGAGTGATTTTTGACTTTTCTTTTAGAACCTTTTGACAACAATACCTGTCGTTAAATTGCACTCTCAATTTATTGTTATAATATTTGACTTCCACTGTTGACCTTCCCGCGCCGGGTAACCCCCACGAGTCAGTGCCTACACAGTGTGTTGGTGGTGTACGCACCCCCCTCTGTGACCTGAGACTCCCCCGCGCCCACTCGGCGACGTGGTGGATAGTCTCTTCAGGCACGTGCTCCTTGTGTATATAGTTGTACCATTGTAATTGGTTATTTGTCTTTGTTCCCCCTGTACCTGGTCTGCCCTACTGGGCGCTCCCTTAAATCCCCTTCCTGGTCCATTCATATTGGTATCCCTCACACGACTATACCATGGCCACCGCCCCCCGCACTCTTAAAGTTCTCTCCATTAACGCAAAAGGTCTGAACATACCCGAAAAGCGCCATGCGGCCCTTAGGGAATTTACCTCGCTACACGCGGATGTAGTATTGGTGCAGGAAACCCACTTTCCACAGGCCCGACCTCCCTCTTTCAAAAGCCACAAATACCCTACAGGTTATTTTAGCAATGCCACTGCTGGTAAAGTCTGCGGAACAGCGGTGTTGTTTTCTCGCTCAATCCCATTTAGCTACTCGGCCTCCCTGTTAGACCCCGCTGGTCGTTACACGTTTGTGAAGGGCCAAATTGGTGCGCAGTGGTACACCTTTGTTTCCATATACCTCCCGAATCGACAGCAACACTCCGCCATTCGCACTATATTTCGTCGACTGCAGGATTTCCAGGAGGGTATCTTGGTGGTGGGCGGTGACCTCAATCTGCCGCTTGATGCTCGCCTGGATACCTCTAGAGGTGTCACTAGCACCCCACACTCCGTCCTCCGCCGCACTCGACTTGCGCTACACTCCCTGAGATTGATGGATTGCTGGCGCTCGCTCTTCCCCTCCACACGGGATTACACATACTATAGCGCCCCGCACCAGCTCTACACGCGCCTTGATTATGTCTTCCTTCCTTTTGGTAGTATGCACCTTTTGGAGTCTGCCTCCATTGGTCCCATGACCTGGTCGGATCACTGCCCGGTTCTGATCACGCTCTCCTCCCCTCTCGCCCGCCCTAGGGAGAAACTCTGGCGCCTCAACGAATCCCTTCTCACTGACCCCCAGATTAAAGAAGGCCTTCACGACGCACTGCACAACTATTTTACGGAGAATGATACACCCGACTGTTCCCCACAGATTATTTGGGAGACACATAAGGCTGTCATCAGGGGTTACCTTATACAACAGGGCGCGCGGCGAAAGAGAGAGCGCACTGAACAGCAGGAATCACTATTGCAGCGCATTGCGGCCCTGGAACGATCCCATAAACTGCACTCTGACAATGACATTTACGCCGAATTGCTGGACCTTAGGTCACAGCTCCGTTCACTTTTTAATAACAGGGCCCAGAAGGCCTTCCTGACAGTGCGTAAAACCTTTCATGAACATGGCAATAAATGCGGCAGACTCCTAGCTAATGCCCTCCGAACCCACCGACAGGCTCTATATGTCACTCATCTGCGCACCCCTCAGGGTAAAACTGTCACCCTCCCGAAAGATATGCTTGGCCTCTTTCGTGACTACTTTACCTCGCTATATGGCCTCACACCGGCTCCCGCCCAAACGGCTCTTGATGCCACCCAGCGCTTCCTTCGCACTCACTTACGCTCCAAACTGACGCCGCACATGAGGTCCTCTATTGAAGGTCCAATCACTGCGGAAGAACTGCACGAAGCGATCAAGCGAACGCCAGTGGGTAAGACACCGGGGCCTGACGGTTTTACCCTTAAATACTATAAAGCGTGCGAAAAGCTCCTCTCTCGCGCCTGGTTGGCTGCTTTTAACGGACTGACTGAACCTACATCCCACATTACCCCACAAACACTTTCTGCCACCATCACCTTAATCCCCAAACCTGATAAGGATCACGCCCTCTGTGCCAATTATCGACCAATTTCCCTCCTGAATCAGGATGTGAAACTTTTTGCTAAGGTACTCGCGCTGCGAATCGCAAACCATATGAGACACCTGATCCACCCTGACCAGACGGGATTTATCCCAGGGAGGGAGGGGCGAGATAATACTACGCTGGCCATTAATTTGATTCACGCCGCTCAGAGAACTGATACCGGTCCGACCCTGCTCCTCTCCACCGACGCTGAGAAGGCGTTTGACAGGGTACATTGGCCTTTCTTATTCCAGACCCTACAGCATATGGGATTTGGCCCCAACGCCATGCGCTGGATAACCGCCTTATATGATTCACCTACCGCTCGCATTAATCTAAATGGCACCTTGTCCTCCCCCTTCACCATTAAAAACGGCACTCGACAGGGCTGCCCCCTCTCCCCTCTTTTATTTGCATTATCTCTGGAACCCCTCCTTCAAGCTGTCAGGGCCAACCCCTCTATTCATGGTATCTGTGTTGGACGCCACACATATAAGGTGGCGGCATATGCAGATGACCTGCTATTTTTTGTACAACAACCCCAGATTTCCTTGCCTTCCCTCATTGAACTATTACGCGAATATGGCTCACTCAGTAATTACAAAATTAATATGTCAAAATCGGAAATTCTGAACATTTCAATACCTGCTCCCCTCAGCACACACATTCAAGCCACATTCCCCTTTCGATGGTGTACTACCTCCCTTAAATACCTTGGAGTTCACCTCACCCCAGCGGTATCAAATCTTTATACCACAAATTTTGTCCCTCTGCTCCGGGTCCTGGAAAAGGACCTTACTCGATGGGCCATCCCGCACATCACGTGGTTTGGACGCATAAATGTCCTCAAAATGAATGTTCTCCCAAGAGTCCTTTATCTATTGCAGACCCTGCCGATACATGTCCCGTCTGCCTTCTTCCGCTCCTTGCAGTCTCTCTTTATTAGATATGTATGGGCCGGGAGTAAACCAAGGCTGAGTGTAGCGCTGCTGACAGCTCCTCGCTCTCGTGGAGGTCTAGCTCTGCCGCATTTGCAGCGCTATTACCAGGCTGTTCATCTTTTGCGAATGGTGGAGTGGAGCTTGGGTGCCTCAGGTAAACAATGGGTGGCGTTGGAACATGAACTGGCCGGACGCTCGCTAACCTCCCTCCCTTGGCTTTTAGGCACCACTGCATCTACTGACATCCCCACACACCCGACAGTTTCGGTCACACTGACCATCTGGCGACGGTTGCAGAGGCTCACACAAATAGCCCCTTGGCCCTCTCCACTCCTCCCTCTCAACCACTTACCGGCCTTCTCGCCACGTCTGCTACCTCTCATTGACGCAGCTCCACCACGACACCCACTGCCGGGCCTTTACATAGATGGGAACCGACCTAAAGCCCCGAAGGATGTACCGTTGACCCACCCCGATTCCTTTCTTACGATATTTCATATGCACTGCCTCATTACCTATCTACGCTCCCTAGCTCCATTGGAAAAATACACCCGCCCACTGACCGTATTTGAACAAGTGATCACCCGTAAGACCCTTCCCCAACACGGCATATCGACTATGTACGGGGTCCTGCAAGATCTTTCCCCCTCCACACCTCCCTACGTAGCGAAGTGGGAGAGGGAACTCCGCCAAACATTCACAGAGGAGGAGTGGAGCCAAATGTTTGCGCTCAATACTCGGTGTTCTATTGCTACTCGTACACAAGAAACGTCTTACAAGCTGCTGTCACGATGGTATAGAGCACCCACCACAATTGCTACATATTCCGTCACGGCGGACGCCTCCTGCTGGAGGTGCGGAGCACAGCGCGCAGATCTCTTGCATATTTGGTGGTCCTGCCCAGTGTTGCAACCCTTCTGGACACTGGTTCATGATGCCATTAGCAACATCTCTGATACTCCACCTTCCTACACGCCAGCGGCCATGCTGCTACACCACACACCGCTGCCTGCAGACACTTACAGGAACTCACTTGATATTCGGCTACTGAATGCCGCCAAAGCGGTAATACCCAGACACTGGAAATCTTCACTAGCCCCCACTTTCCGAGAATGGCTAGACGAAGTCCAGCGCATAAGAGATGTAGAGGATCTGATACACCAAACCTCCGGTACCTCCGCCAAACACTTGAGACGGTGGTTCTATTGGTCCGTGCCAGCCCGCTCCCCACCCCACAACTCGGTAGACCTTTCTTAATTGCAACGGAATAACAAATGAATGACCAAACTCCCCAGCCCCCACCTATTCCTTTTGTTCCCCTGTCACAAGTTGTACCCCTACTCTCCCTCATTGTTACTTGAATTTGTACTATCTGTATTCATATGTGAAGCGCACAGAGACGCAGTATCGAAAATGCACACTTTATTGCCAGAAGATTACGTTTCACATGACTCACGATTGACTGTATATGTGGTAATGCATTTAATGTCAAGTAATGTATGTTTTCAAATAACTTAATAAAACTTTTATTACAATAAAAAAAAAAAAAAAATGAAATATTCTTTTTCTTTTCTATTTTTCTCATACAACGTTCAATGTATTATTGTATTGATATTCAGGTTATTTGGGGGGTCGTGGAGGCCCCGATGCATAAAAAGAGAGTTTAGCTTCCCGCGAACGCTAGGTCAGTTCTCCCCACCGATTGGTTGACACGTGAAGTGGACAGGATACCCGGACCACTGGTTGGTCTGTTGGATTCTTCCTGCCCCCCGTCAACCCCGCCTCTCCGAGTGTATATACCACTTACTACCCATTCCCTTAGATCCCCAGTTCCCTTCCTTACCCCTTCCTGTGGGAGTGGGGGTTGGCCTAGGGAGCTCCTTCGCTATCTTTCAATAATGGCCGTGCGTCAGGAACCTGTCATGTTAATGTCCATTAATGCCAGTGGCCTAAACATACCTGAGAAACGTTCGGGGGCTCTACGTGATTTCCAGAAAGCACGTGCCTCAGTGGTGTTTATCCAAGAATCACACTTTAGAGAAGGGGCGGCCCTGAGACTCACAAACTCCTGGTTCCCAATAGGCTTTTTTAGTAACAATGCGGTGGCCAAATCTAAGGGCGTGGCGATTTTATTTCACAAATCTGTTCCCTTTGTCCAACAAGCAACTCTATCCGACAAAGATGGCCGTTATGTAATGGTAAAGGGAGAAATAGCAGGACGCAAGTATACTTTTGCAAACTTCTACGCACCGAACAAGGGACAACATAGATTCATGAACAAATTGCTTCCTCTCATCGCTGAGTTCTCTGAGGGCTGTCTAGTTTTAGGGGGCGACTTGAATGTACCACTGGATCCCCGCCTTGACACGTCCTCGGGACGCTCAGCTGTCCCCCCAGATGTCACTCGCTCTATCTCCAAATTGTTGCATACACACAGATTAGTGGACTGTTGGAGGGCAATGCACACTGAGGACAAAGACTACACCTATTTTTCACACCCTGCGCAGATCTATTCTCGACTGGATTATTTCTTTATGCCGCACTATTTTTTATCTGATTTACAATCGGTCCGGATTGGATCTTTGACATGGTCTGACCATGCCCCAGTCACAATGCGTCTTCTTTCCCCTCTGCATCGCCCTGCCATCCCGGCCTGGCGACTTAATGAATTCCTCCTGACTGACCCCCCGACTTCAAACGACTGTGAGCAGACCCTAGCCCTATATTTTCAGGACAATGACACGCCAGATGTGTCTCCACTGTCCATCTGGGAAGCACATAAATGTGTCATACCTGGGTTTTATATTCGTAAAGCGTCAGAGCAAAAAAAACACAGGGAGGCAGCTACAATCGATCTCTTAGCTCGCATTCACAACCTGGAGACCTTACATAAGGAATCCCTTGACCCTGCCCAGTTAACCGACTTGACAACCCTACGCCGGGAACTGGCCACTCTTCTTAATTCCACGTATCACCGACACTGTTTACGTTCCAAGACATTTTTCTTTGCTCATGGAGACAAGAGTGGGGAACTGCTGGCTCGTATGTTACGTGCCCGCCATTCGACCACGTTCATTGCCAAAATCAGGGACACACATGGTAAAACACAACATCTACCACACCGCATTCTCCCTACGATTCGTTCCTACTTCGCGACTCTATATGACCTACCCACTCCGGAGACGGACGCAGGACGCACACTTCATTCGCAAAAGATTCATGCCTATCTCTCCCAACACGTCACGCGACGCCTGACACCTGAAACTGCCCTACTGTTAGACGCACCCTTAACTATGGAAGAATTGAGTGACACGGTAAAATCTTCCAAAACGGGCAAGTGCCCAGGCCCAGATGGCCTTCCCCTGCAATATTATAAACGATTTTCCAAAATTCTCTACCCCAGATTCCTGGTGGCTTGTAATGCCATTCTGGAAGGCCACACCATTCTGTCCCAAACTCAGGCGGCCAACATATCTTTAATTCCTAAGGAAGGTAAAGATGCTGAGCGGTGCGACAGCTACCGCCCCATCTCCCTATTAAATTGCGATCTCAAACTGTATGCAAAGATCCTGGCCACACGACTTACACCTTATGTCCCGGGGTTGATACACCAAGACCAGGTGGGATTTGTGGCAGGGCGGGAGGCGCGAGACAACACCATACGGGCACTGACGATCATGCATAGGGCAACGAGGCAACGAGAAGGCCTTCTCCTCCTCTCTACGGAAGCGGAGAAGGCCTTTGACAGAGTAAACTGGGAATTCCTGTTTGCAACTCTTTCTCAGGTTGGACTAGGTCCTAATCTATGCACCTGGATCCGGGCTCTATATTCGGATCCAACTGCACGGGTTTGCGTGAATGGGATCTATACGGAACCCTTTAAGATAAGGAACGGTACTAGGCAGGGATGCCCACTCTCCCCATTGTTGTTAGTATTGGCATTGGAGCCCTTCCTGTCCTCTGTAAGGGCTAGCCCGGACATCCGAGGGATCCGGACTGGCCGGACGGAGCACAGGGTAGCTGCTTTCGCAGATGATCTCCTTTTTTTCGTGACTTACCCAGAAACAACTTTGCCCAACTTACTGAAAGCTTTTGAAGTATACGGTAACCTCTCCAACTTGAAAATTAATTTCGCCAAGTCCTTCCTGTTAAATGTGTCCATGCCGCGGTCGAAGGCTCAATCCATACAGCCAAACTTCTCGATCCAATGGGCCGAGGATAGAATTAAGTACTTGGGAATTTGGTTGACCTCTGACCATACTTTAATGTTCAGAGACAACTTTGCGCCCATGCTCGCGACTATCTCCACGGATCTGAAGGCCTGGAACTATCCACACATTTCTTGGCTGGGTCGCGTCCAGGCAATCAAAATTAATGTACTCCCTCGTATTTTATACCTCTTTCAGACGATTCCCATTGACCTCCCGCGAACCTTTTTTCGGGACCTACAGACGCAGATCTCGAATTATGTATGGAGGGGATCCCGTCCGAGGCTAAAATTTTCCATCCTTACCCTACCTAAAGCACGGGGGGGCTTGCCGTACCAGACTTCGCGAAATACCATACGGCTTGCCACCTTCAGCGTATTCTGGAATGGGCAAAACCCCGCAAACTCAAAGCGGGGGTGGTTGAACAAGACGAAGCCGGGATTCCCCTCACTGTCCTCCCTTGGCTGCCTAAACTGCAAGGGCTACGCCGGGTACGTGATCTACATTACACCTCAGCTACACTACGCATATGGCATCGAGTAATGCGTGTTTTAGACCTGTCCTCCGACCCGTCGCTACTTACGCCGTTGTTATGCCAAGCCTCCACGCCCACGTCTTACACCCCGTCGATATTCACAGACTTGCTGCAAACACAAACACCGCGCATTCGTGACGTATTTCGAGACCAACAACTTGCCTCGCTTACTGATATACTGGGCGATAGGGCAGTGACTTTCCTACGATACTTCCGATATCAACAGATTGCTAGCTTTATCAGATCTATACCCCAGCGAACAAAACTGACCCGCCCTCTAACAGAATTTGAAAAACAGTGCATGACAGCTGACCTACTGCCACATGGCGTGTCCTATTTATACGAACTCCTCCAGCGCTCAAATAGAACCCCCCGCCGAGGTTTATGGGCAGTTGGGAAATGATGTTAGAAACTACTCTGTCCGACTCCCAATGGGGGAAAATCTGCGACCTTACACACCACTGCTCGGTCTCATCGAAAACACAGGAAACGGCATATAAATTACTATCCCTGTGGTATAAGACCCCTGAACAGCTTAGCCATGTGTTTCCTGATATGTCGGATGAGTGCTGGCGTTGTGGTGAAAGCCCGGGATCGGCACTTTACATATGGTGGTCTTGTCCAGTAATTCGCCTATATTGGGAAAAGATACATAAAATCACTCAACTGTTCATAGAACCTCCCCCCGACTTCCGACCAGCCACCATGCTATTACATCATGTACACTACGCTACTTCAGGTTACAAAAAATCGGTGTGTATCCGCATTCTGAATGTTGCCAAAAGTCTAATACCCCTATTTTGGAAGCAAAGGGTGAGCCCTCCCATGCATCTTTGGCTCTCTAAAATGGAAGAGCTCCATAGAGTCAAACAACTGTACTACTCAATGATCGGTATGACGGCCCAATATACTCAGATTTGGAGTACTTGGATCCTCCAATCGGGGGGAGCAGAATTTCATGCCTTGTTACTGTAATTGAGCCAATGTGACGTAGTATCTGACCACATTCCTTCTTAAGACACTCTAGTCTCTACCCTTGACGTATAGTGAATGCACTGTTTTATGGTTTCTGTGCCCAGTAGGGATTTGCCCAAATTCCCAGGCCATTTCCCCCCTCCCCAATACCCCCCCTTTTTTTTTTTTCTTGGTTTTAGTTTAATTTACCCTTTCCACGTGATCCCAATAACGTTAATCTGACTTGATGCTGATACTTAGTCTTCTAAGTCTGATTCCTAACTCGAATGTAAAAGATACATGTTGTTTTATGATGATGCCACCGCCCAGCCTGCGAGCTGATGACTTTGATACATGTACAACTTTCGTATATCTTTGTTTGCTGTGAAAAATTTAAATAAAAACTTTTATTTACAAAAAAAATAAAGTTTTGGGGCTAAATTACAATCTTCGCGCAAACGTTTGCGCCGGTGGAAAAAACCATTAATGCGAGGGGTAAAACCATTTGCGCCGTACGCCGTCTTACATAGTCAGCGCAACAAATGCGCGTAATCATCTACCGCGGGTGAACCTGCGCGAACGTTGCGTGCGCATACTGTACGTCGCACGTCCTATACTTATCATTGTGAGCGCAAATGCGTATGTGCGCTGGTACATAGATGGTGTTACAATCTATGTGCAGGAATAAACGCATACAGGGTTATCCAAAGAGATCCGAATTGCTTGAGAAAGGTAACCGAACGCTGAAAATCAGCGTTCGGTTACCTTTCTTGGCCATTTGGCTATCCAGAGAGCAGGCAATTCTCCAAATCCTGGCGAATTGCCTGCACATACGGTGCCTGTTCGGTGCCTGTTCGAGGGCAGTGAAATCCCCATGAAAAAGCACTGCTTCGGCTATTCAGAGAACACAAAAGAGCAGTGAAAGGTTCCCGAAATGCCCTGCCATTCGATGGTTTAATTCGGCAATTTTATTCAGGAGAATCCCATAGGCTTCAATGTAAAAAATATTCCTGTTTTAATTCAATATCTAATAAACCGTTCATTATAAAATTCTGCAGTAAAGAGTCTCTTTATTTATAAATCTTTTAGGATATTTTAAACATTTTTCCGATTTTTTTTTTTTTTTTTAAATCCGATTTGTTTTTTTTGTTTTTTTTAAGTTTACTTATTTTTTCTGTAACAGCCCTCTTTATTATCATTCCCTGGACCTCATATGTAAATTTCAGACATTTTCGCTCAGTAGTTTCTTTGCAAACAGTGTTTCACTTTTCAATCATTCATACAAACTGTTATGCTAATTTATTCACTGCCTCTTCTGCTGTGTGGAAGGATGCGATCGGCTCCTGTTCGGGTTTTTCTGTGGTTTTCGGCAGGTTAATCCAGATGTTTTTGAGGGTTTTCGGCGTGCATTCGCTGGGTTTTGCGGTTAGTTTTCGTCAAGTTTGCGTAGCTTTTCCCTGCAATTTGGGGACCCTGTGGTGCTTGCTGAATACACCGCAGGGTCACCGAAATGGGATCGGCAAAAGGAACCGAATTGAAAAGAACGAAAAGTCACCGAACGTGCAGTGACTTTTCGAATCTCTTTGAATAACCCTGATAGCCTTTGTGCGCAAAATTTTATCAACTCCTGAAAGCTGGTGTTAATGGCAAATCTGAACAACCTGGCCGAACCCAAATACACCAGCCCAAAAAAAAAAAATCCAGCAAAGTATAGTTACACATCATACTCCTGCCAAACCAATAAAATGGAGAAGTTGTGTGTGCATGTATTATTGCTGCAGCATATATACTCAGATTGAGTTTGGCAGGTGCAAAAACTTAACGTGAGATAATCGTGGTTCTTAATTCTGATTGGCTGAATCGCGTGAAAAAAACAGTGCGCACTGATTTCTGCGCGCGACGGTACTGCGAGATCATTTGTGCGCATCTGGTTTACGCGTGTTATTGATCGGATGAAAAAACTCGCTAGGATTGTAATTCCAGCGGTGATTTACGCGCGTAAACGTTTAACACTTGACGCACAAATTCACGCATTGTGCGAGCTTTTTTACGCAAAGATTGTAATATAGCCCTTGGTCTTGTGGCCATAATGCCCAAGGCGAGAGCGAGATTGTGCAGTTCACATGGCCCGGCAGCACAAGCCTGAATGGAGTCCTATGGACTCCAGGAGGTGATACTCACGGCGTTGCATTAGCGCTGCCGCAAGTATTCAAGAGGGTAGCTTTGCATTCTGGGCCAGGCTGCTGAATCAGCACCTGCCAAAGAATATATTTTTTTTTTTGAGAAAGGATTTTACCACTTAATGGAGAGGTGCTCTTGCCTGGATCGAACCTGTGTCTCCACGGTCTCTCTCCACGTTTATAGAGCAGTGGTGTTACCTCTACTCCACCCAGCCGGCATATGGTGTTAAAAGGGGACGCTAAGGGGAAATCTGCAGGTGCAGGTTTTCCCGTTAACGTCCGCATTTTAGCTTACACCAGGGAATAGTGCCCTGAGAACGGTACTGGGGTACAACAAAAGATTATGGAGAGGCAGGCAAGACAATTTAGCATAAAAGAAAGGAATGCAGGTGAAGCAGGTATGAGGAATGGGAAAGGATTAGGGGAGGGTGTAAGGGTTAAATTGAATTCAGCAAAATAAAATATTAGATGTTCTGTGGAATTGAAACTTACCCCGCTCCCGCCCTTTTATCCCTCTAGCCAAAATTCCTGTTCAACTTCTGCAACCTGTTCTAGATAACATGCTAATGCCATCTATTGTTAACCGCCGTTATCACTAAATATAGAAGAATGTGCTGTTGTTACACCCTCTGTATATGCAATTCTTGTAAAGCTGATTGGTTTCTATTACATCACCCCTCCCCCTGTGAGGATCTATATACTCTGATCTGAATGAATACAGATGAAATGAATTGATGACATTCCCAGCTTGTGTGTGTCTCATTCAATCCCAGTTTGTTGCTCTGCCCGGGTGACCACAACAGATGACCAGAAAACTAATCGAGATGGGGGACACATGGAGACCCCCAGAAAGGGAGAGAGACCCTAACAATTGGACACAGACTGGACAGGGTAGAAATAAGGCTGAGTGCTGAGGACACAAGGTGATGCAGGATATACAAGGCACAAAGGGCTACACAGTTGGTGCTAACTTAACCAGAGCTGTTGTAAACTTAACAACCCCATAGACAATAATGGCTCTGGTAAGTTTACAACAGCTCTGGTTAAGTGAACACCAGCTTTGTAATGCTGCCCAAAAAGTCAGAGGTAACAGGACACAGGGAACTCACAGAAGGTTAGGTGGGAACAAGAGACAAGACAGGAAGACTGTTGGACGTAAACTGGCGGAACAGGTGGCTTGGGCGCAGGCTTGGAAGCACAGACGGCCTGGGTGCAGGTTTGGAAGCACAGGTGATCTGGGCGTTGGCTTGGAAGCATGACAGCCTGGGTGCAGGCTTGGAAGCACAGATGGCCTGAGCACAGGCTAGGAAGCACGGAGGAAAAAAACACTCGCAGGGTGTACCGAGATAATTGTGGGAAGCAATCTATTGAACATAGAAAAAGACTCTTGCCACTGTTGGTGACGGGGGGTAACCCCAATTTAACAATTGAAAAAGATAGTGGAGATAGCCAAAGAATAAAATAAAACTTAGCTTTTAATCAGAGATGCAGTAAAAGATGCTTTCAAAGCTGTATTGCGGTAGGCAGACAGACACAGTCGCAGTGTTTACCTAGGACAAGGGTGGGCAAACTACAGCCCGCGGGCCACATGCGGCCCGCCACGAAGTTTTTTGCGACCAGCGGTGTTCTTCTACTCCCGAGGCAAGCGGCTGCTGACATGCAGGTGCTACCCATCCCCGGCGAGCTGCAAAGCTGCATGTCAGCGGCCGCTCGCCTCAGGAGTAGAAGAACGCCGGCAGACGTGGAGCCTGGGGCCACAGAGGAGGTGAGAGCTGGGGGCAATATATACCCATATGAGCTGGGGGCAGTATATATCCATATGAGCTGGGGGCAATACATACCCATGTGAGCTGGGGCACTAAGGAGTGGCTCCATTGAGCCTTGGCTCCAGTGACATCCCCAAGTGGCATCCTAAGTGGACGTTTAGAGTTGATTTCCTGGAGTTTTATCCAAGATCCCCTATGCCATCCACCATCACGATCCCTAATTCCTGTGTCTCCTCTCTCCACAGGTAGAAACATAGAAACATAGAAAAATGTCGGCAGATAAGAACCTTTCGGCCCATCTAGTCTGCCCAATTACATGGATACTTTACCTGGATTTATCTTTTGTTTAGGATAGCCTTATGCCTATCCCATGCTTGCTTAAATTCAATTACTGTTTTGGCCTCTACCACTTCTACTGGAAGACTGTTCCATGTATCCACCACCCTCTCAGTAAAATAATGCTTCCTGATGTTACTTTTAAACCTTTGCCCCTCTAATCTAAGACTATGTCCTCTTGTTTTGCTATTTTGTTTCCTTTTAAATATACTCCCTTCCTCTACCTTGTGGATTCCATTTACGTATTTAAATGTTTCTATCATATCTCCTCTGTCTCGTCTTTTTTCCAAGCTGTACATGTTAAGATCATTAAGCCTTTCCTGGTAACTTTTCTCCTTCAAGCCGTACACCATTTTAGTAGCACTTCTCTGAACTATCTCTAAGATGTCTATATCCTTCTGGAGATACGGTCTCCAGTACTGCACACAGCACTCCAAGTGAGGTCTCACCAGTGCTCTGTACAGTGGCATGAGCACTTCCCTTTTCCTACTGCTAATACCTCTCCTTACACAACCAAGCATTCTGCTAGCATTTCCTGCTGCTCTATTACATTGACTACTTACCCTTAGATCCTCTGAAATAATAACCCCTAAATCCCTTTCCTCAGATGTTGAGGTTAGGACTGTATCAAATATTCTATATTCAGCCCTTGGGTTTTTACGTCCCAGGTGCATTATCTTGCACTTATCCACATTAAAACTCAATTGCCACAACTCCGACCATTTTTTTAGTTTACCTAAATCATTTGTCATTTGGCTGATCCCTCCAGGAACGTCAACCCTTTTGCAAATCTTTGTGTCATCAGCACCGAATAAACTCCATTTACCACAACCCTCTGTTGTCTGTCACTCAGCCACTGCCTAATCCATTCAACAATATTGGAATCCAAGCTCAAAGATTGCAATTTATTGATAAGCCTTCTATGCGGAACAGTATCAAAAGCCTTACTGAAATCTAAATAAGCAATGTCTACTGCACCACCTGTGTCTATTATTTTTGTTACCCAATCAAAAAAATCAATAAGATTAGTTTGGCATGATCTCCCTGAGGTAAACCCATTTTGTTTCTGATCCTGTAATCTATGTGTTTTTAGATGTTCAACAATCCTTTCCTTTAACATGGTTTCCATTAATTTCCCCACTACTGACGTAAGACTAACTGGCCTATAGTTCCCCGATTCCTCCCTACTACCCTTCTTGTAAATGGGCACAACATTTGCTAATTTCCAGTCTTCTGGGACGACTCCCGTTAACAAGGATTGGTTAAATAAATCTGTTAACTGTTTTGCTATTACACCACTGAGCTCTTTTAATAATTTAGGGTGGATCCCATCAGGCCCCATTGACTTATTTGTCTTTACTTTAGACAGCTGCTGTAGAACCTACTCCTCTGTAAACTCATATGTAAATGTCTCTTTAGTGTTCTCTCCTAACTGAGGTCCCTTTCCTTCCTTTTCTTCTGCAAAGACTGAACAAAAATATTCATTGAGGCAGTCAGCGAGACTTTTATCCTCTTCTACATACCTTCCTTCCTTTGTTTTTAATCTAACTAATCCTTGTTTTACTTTTCTTTTCTCGTTTATGTATCTAAAAAATGTTTTGTCCCCCTTTTTTACTGACTGAGCTATTTTCTCTTCTGCGTGTGCTTTGGAAGCTCTTATAAATTGCTTTGCCTTTTTCTGCCTAATTTTATAGGTTTGCCTATCTTCTTCACTCTGAGTTTTTTTATAATTATTGAATGCTATCTTTTTGTTATTCACTATTTTGGCCACTTCTGCAGAGTACCACAGTGGTTTCTTCCATTTTTTGTTTTTGCTAACAAGCCGAATGCAATTTCCTGTGGCCTTCAATAATGCTTCCTTTAAATAATCCCATTTCTCCTGGACTCCCTTTAAACTCCTCCAGTCTGATAATGACTCCTTCATACAAAATCTCATTTTAGAAAAATCAGTTTTTTTAAAGTCTAAAACTTTTGTTTTTGTGTGGTGCGGCTCCATCCCTGTTCTTATATTAAACCACACTGACTGGTGATTACTAGATCCCAAATTTTCACCTACAACAACGTCTGATACCAAACCTCCATTTGTGAGTATTAAATCCAATATGGCCTCTTTACGGGTCGGCTCCTCAACTACTTGTGTTAGAGATAATCCCAGTAAGGAGTTTAGAATATTTGTACTCCTGGTGCACCCAGCTATTTTGGTTTTCCAGTTCACATCAGGAAGATTAATGTCCCCCATGATAATAACTTCCCCCTTCATTGCCATTTTGGCTATTTCCTCAACCAGCAGATTATCTAGCTCTTCTACTTGTCCAGGGGGTCTATAGATCACACCTACACGAGCTACTGTATGATTGCCAAATGTTAGCGTAACCCAAACTGACTCTATGTTCACCTCGCTCACTTTTATTTGGTTCGTTTTTATGTTGTTTTTCACATACAGGGCCACTCCTCCTCCTTTCCTACCTTCTCTGTCTTTTCTATATAAAGAGTACCCCGGTATTGTTATGTCCCAGTTATTTTTCTCACTGAACCATGTCTCAGTAACCGCCACTAAATCTACTTTTTCAGCTGCCATCATTGCCTCCAGTTCATTGATTTTATTGACTAAACTGCGAGCATTTATAGACACGACTCTGAGCTTGTCATTTTTTACCTCGTATGTTGCTTGCACCCTCCGATTTAGTTTTGGGGACAATCGGGCAGATTGTTTTTTACCCTTTTGTCCCCCCCTCCTAGTTTAAATATTCCTTTGTGAAACCTTTGAACTTCTCACTGAGAACATATGTTCCCCTATGAGTAAGATGCAAACCATCTTTTTTATACAGTTCCTTTCTGCTCCAATTAGAGCTATCATGGGACACAAAGCCAAATCCTTGCTCCCGACACCATTCCCGAAGCCACAAATTGAATTCTCTATTGCGCATCTGCCTATCTTGAATGTTATGCACAGGCAAAACTTCAGAGAATGACACAGTGGACGCAATCTGCTGTATTTCACCTCCAAGAACACAAAAATCTTCCTTAATCTCAGAAACCTCATTGCTAGCCAAGTCATTTGTCCCTAGATGGACTAGAACGTCCACTTCCCCTTGTTGCTTTGCTTGTTTGACAATATTGAGAATACGTCTCTTGTCTCTACGAGCAGTAGCCCCAGGAAGACATCTCACCAAACCACTACTCTCCAGCTCAACACCTCTTATGATAGAATCACCCAGCAACAATTGCCTTCTATCAAGTCCCACCTTTTCATTTTTGTCCTTGGTTGTAGTGCTGCATACCTTAGGCATAGTGGATGGTGGTTCCTCAACTATGGTGTCTGAGCCTACATCCGTCTTACCACTACACTCTGAAAGTGCCTCAAAAGAATTAAGAGCCACAGATTGTGGGACATGCCTTCTATCCACAACTCTAAGTCTACCAGATCCTACAGTAGTCCATCTGCCGCTCCTAGGAGGCCTCTGTGGCAGTGGCTTTGTAACAGTCATAGCCTGAGTTTCTCTAACAGATAATTTACAAATCTCAGACTTCAAACAGGCAATTTCCTGCTGCAATAAAGAGAGCTGCCTACATATCAGGCACACTCTAAACCTCCAAAAAATGGATCTAGAAACAAATGCATGACAGCTCTTACACTGGACCAAGCCTGCCATTATAAAAGAATGGATTTAAAACCAGCAAATCTTACCTTAGTTGGGTTTCTACCTCCTGTCAAACCTCAGACTACCTCCAGAGTATCTCCAGAAGATCTCCTCCAAGTGTTCACTTTGAAGGCTTCACTTAGATAAGACTTAGGTAAGACTTTATCACCCATTATCCACAGACACCCACATCTCAACTGATAGGGGATCAGTTGAGATGTGGGTGTCTGTGGATAATGGGTGATAAAGTCTTACCTAAGTCTTATCTACATACTTTTGCTGGTAAGACTTTATCACCCTTTATCCACAGACACCCACATCTCAACTGATCCCCTGCATATTTTTGCTGGTAAGACTTTATCACCCATTATCCGCAGACACCCACATCAACTGATCCCCTGCATACTTTTGCTGGTAGGACCCCCATCACCCAGTATTCGCAGGCACCCACATTGTAACGTTACCTTGGTCTCTTTTTTTTTGTCTCCTTTCTCCACCATTTGCTTTGCTAATTAGCATGTGAATCTCCTGCCCTATTGACACAGCCCATCCAGCATCAGGTGTTTACCTTTTAACTGCCTGAATGCAATCAGTCTGCCCTATATAACAACTAAGAGTGGCTCCATTGAGCCTTGGCTCCAGTGACATTCCCAAGTGGCATCCTAAGTGGACGTTTAGAGTTGATTTCCTGGAGTTGAGGAAGGAACTGCAAGGCCCACTTTTTACTCTGGGTAAACACACATCTATATCATGCTTTCTCTCACACTTCTGCTCTTTACTTCTACCTTTCTCCTTAAATGGAACTCCTGCCCCTCTACCACCGACCCCTACACTATATGCCTCTCTCCCTCCCTCCTCTCGTCCCACATGATGGCCTCGCATGAGCTCCTTTGTTTCCTCAGAACATGGTCTCCCTCTATCTCTCGTGCTGCCAATCACTCCCACTCCCACAAATCCCATTCCCACCTTCTCTTTCTCACCCTCCTGCTGTTACTCTATTCAGGTGACATATCCCCTAACCCTGGCCCCACAACACATCCAATACTTCCCTCTCATCCTATCTCCATCGCACATAAATCACCTCCCTGCAAACCCAGCAACCTCATTCCCATAATCCCTCAGCGCCTGTCCTCTTTCTCCTGCGCCCTCTGGAACGCTCGCTCTGTGTGCAACAAACTCACAGCAATCCATGACCTCTTCCTTTCAAACTCCTTCAACCTCCTAGCTTTAACTGAAACCTGGCTAACTCCCTCTGACATGGCCTCCATTGCTGCTCTCTCACATGGCGGTCTACACTTGAGCCATAGCCCCAGACCGGGTGAGAGAAATGGTGGCGGGGTCGGAATCCTGCTCTCTCCCACCTGCACCTACCAGCATCTCCCTCCACCCCATCCCTCTCCTTCTCCTCCTTCGAGACACACTGCATCCGCCTGTTCTCTCCTCTGGCCCTTAGGGTGGCAGTCATCTACCGCCCACCGAGACCAACCTCCCAGTTCTTTGACCACTTTGCTACCTGGCTTTCTCACTTCCTGTCTTCTAATCTTCCATGCCTAGTTCTCGGGGACTTCAACATTCCCATTGATGATCCTTCCGCCCCTGCTGCCTCCAAACATCTTTCACTCACGTCCTCCCTTGGACTCACACAATCCTCCCTCCTCCCTACCCACCGCGATGGTCACGCAATTGACCTTGTCTTTTCCAACCTCTGCTCCATTTCTGTCGGATATAATCTCTGCACGTGAATACAACACGTTATATATTGGACTTATCAGCCAAGCTTCCAATATGTCTATATTGGACTTACTGGACATATCTCGGCAGTTGCCTCCAATATATCAGGGATTATTATTTCATAAGAAATCCATACGAGACACAAATATCAATCGTTTATATTTCTTAGAAATTCTCCTGAATTCTTTTAATTGTCTGTGTTTTGCTTTGAAAAATACAATAATCAATAATCGGATAAATATATATATATATTTATTACGTATACAAAAAGTTTCAAATCTCATATCATAAACAAAAATATATAAACCACAGTCCATCAGCATATAAAAACTAGCTTCACAATATATGTATCTCCGGTTAGTAACTGCATATATGATTAATATCATTTACCTTATCAGTTAGTAACTAATACACAAATGGTTAATAAACATTTCTGCTTAATACAACATGCATTTCCCAGCAAACAATGTTTAACCAGCCAGCTCTTATAGATATATATATATATATCTATGCTACATGGATCAACAAAAGATGAGCTAATTTAATGATAAGTAATAAAAACTTATTTAGTGAATCCTCCCCTAATCTCGAGAATTAAACTTCTAATCTTTTGCTTTTTATTTTGTAGTTATATAATTCCTTGCTTATTAATTTTAATCACAGTAATTTCCAAATTCAATATATATATTGGTATCAATCTTACAACATTTCTTTTAGGAATAAATCCTTATATCCACTTCTTCATATTTCTATCTGCAGAATAGAAATACTTAGAATTTTTGGAGTTACCCAAGTATCTGAGAAATCTCAGTCTACGTTGCAAGAATATCTACAAATATATATAATTACATTAATTCCTTAATTTCATACATTACCTGTCCAATTTGGATTTTGATAAGTCTGCCTTGGAATTCCTGATGTAATATTTTTGGAATGTGTGAAGATTATCAATATCAGATAATCAATGCATGTGAGTTAAAGATTTGGTGAGAGTCAGAGATTTGGTGAGAATCTTGATTGCCTCATGTCTTGGGATCTGCCTGCATCGTGGTGTGAGTCTGAGTGTTGGAATCTTGGACTCTCAGAGTGTCATGTGTACTGAACGTCTGAATGCATTGCGGTGTGAGTCTGAATGCTGGAATCTCCGACTGACTTGCAACCAACACTGCCACTTCAATTATAGTAAATTTGACGTCACTGGCAATATTATTCTAATATTTACTATCCTCTAGAGGGCAGTATTGCACTTCTTAATTAATTCCACCATTTCTTTTTAATATTCTTATCTCGGGTCAAAAGGTCAATCTACACAAAGACCTTCTCTTCTCCCAGTCACTAGACACTGTGTCTCTATCTGTCATACCTAATTTATATCCCTACTCCCTTTTAAAATTACTTACTATCAGCTGAATTATTTTCTGGTTAACTCAACAGAATCTATTCTTTAGTAATTTTTATTATTTACCAATTATATACTTTCTACAATATTTATTGGAGTATATATTTCCTACTGTAAATATAATAAAATATACCTTGATTATAAACATATATTTTGTGAATATAAATCTATATTACAGAAATATTAACTCTTATTCCTATACCCAAAAGACAGAATATCTTTTGTTTTAAAAACTTAAGACAGACCAATAAATTTAATTATGACACGTCTTAGCACTTAACTCTAGCATTATCACACAAAAACATTCTAGGTTCCTTCATGTCTGGCACTTCTAAAAAAAATATAAAAGACTTCACCCAGGAATGAACTCTGTAAAAAAAATCTCGTTCATTTCTAAACCTAGAGAAAATTGAAAAAAAACCTGTCTTTAAAAACAAAATGGCTACAGACATCCATTTTAATTTTTCCTTTCTGTAATATACCCAACATAACCCCCCTTTGGTTTCATCTATTTATTGATCAAATAAAATTGAGGAAAACATACAATATCTCCCCCCTTTACCAATTAGGCTAGGTTTCCACCTTTCGCAACACGTTTTTCTTCTTTCATCCATTTAATAATTGAAGATGCAGTGTTTTTAAACTTCAATGTACGTACTTTCTTTGTTAGTACAATCATCCAGACAGTTAGAAACATAATTACTATACAAATCACAATCTCTGTAATCTTTGGCCCGTTATAAGCAGATAGCAATCGATGATCAATCTGTGAATACATTGGAGCATAAATTGTTAGATTATCTTTTTATTAGAAGTTCAATAGTATGGTCAGGCTAGTTCTTTAGCAAAGATTTCAAATCTGGATTCATGGGTATCTCTTGACCTTGGAATACGACAACGATTTGCATCTCGTCATACCAGACTTAATTTATAAAAAATAACTTCTCGATAACAACTCGTGATTCTTTAGGAACTTTCACGAGAATCACTGGTGTGGGTATGAACACTCTCTTGTTTTGTACCAGATCCTTCCGGTAAACATTTGCTTCTCTCTCTGTATCAAACAGCGGTTGCAATAAAATATGCAGCAAATCTTTTCCTTTGGTGGTTCTTGTACATAGCAATCAACGATATCCTGGCTTTATCCAGCATGTCTTTCAGGCTTGCATGAGCTTAATTCGCATGGGACTTGAGCATTGGATCCGCTTGGAATTGTGCGGAAAACCGTAGAATTTCCAGATAGTCGCAGTCTCCTTGGTGGTCCGATTCATCTTTGCGAATTAGCGTCGCAGTTTGGATTGACCACTTTTCTTAATTTCTGTTGAAATAAAGAGCAGGGCCGGCGCTACCGCTAGGCGAGCTAGGCGGCCGCCTAGAGCGCAGCGCCGCCTAGGGCGCAGCGGAGCTCCACAATTTTGAAACCGGCAACATTTCGCGCCGCCGACACCTCTGCACTATTTTTTTGTAAGTGCCAGTGCCGCGGCAGCATCTAATTTTCCGGCGCATAGATACAGTGCGTGATGTTGATGCTGACCGCGCCCACCCCACACGCATGCGTCCACATGAGAGCGCGGGATCAAGACGCGTGGTGGATCCTGAGGCACGGCAGCCAGCAAATGATTTGTTGCTGACAACGCTCCTACGGCTCCCGCCGGGCCCTGGACCAGCCAGCTACGCTACCCACCAGGTATGTGCCAGCTAGCTGCCTGTCCAGTCTCAGCCCCAACAAATGATCCGCGGGGTACTGATCCAAGAGTACCACCGGCGACCAATGTGTCATGAAGCGTCCACCGGGTGCTCCCTCGCAGAGGGTAAGAAATGTAATGGCCAGCTGTACGTTAAGGCGGCGGCCTCACTTCCGGCTCCTGACCGGGGACATGTCTGCAGGGAACCCCCTCGCAGAGGGGAAGAAATGTAACGGCGGGGCGGCATCCTCAGGTAGGCCTCACTATCGGAGCCTCAGAGCTCCGCTGCATGCTGCTGAGACAGTGAGGGTCTCAACAAGGAAGAGACAGGATTCGGGGCCCAGTGTGTGCCTTGTGTGTGTTCCTTGTGTGTGTGTGCAGGGCCGGCCCATGGAGCAGTTTGGAGCACCTGCTCCGAATTGTGGTAGAGCGGCATATTTTTGCCGCTGAGCTGCTGCACTATTTTTTTAGTGCAGAGCAGGAGGAGACAGATTAAGGTGCGTGTGGGCGGGCCGGATCTCATTCAGGTGTGTGTGTGTGTGTGTGTATCGTGCCTCCATAAGAGTCCCCAGTGCACCGGCTGCCTGCACAGAGAGAAAGAGCAGGTAGGAGGGCAATGGGGGGGGGAAGAAATGAGCAGCCTGTTTAAATTCTTGCCGGACTGGTATGCAATTTACCCTAGGCTGGGTGGCCTTAGGGCCAGTATAGTGGCCAATTGCTACACATTAGGAAACTGGCTTTATGATAGAAAATTTGTTCACATAATTAGGGAAGGTGCCAGCAGTTCATCACCTCCCCCCCCCCATCCTTGTGGGTGTGGCTACCTGAGTGCGGGCAGCATGTGGAAGTCCCCTGCTGCTTTAGTGTCTGAGTCTCCTCCTCCTCCTGCTGCTGCTGCTACAAAGGAAAGGTATCAGCCCCTGCAGGCAGGGCACTCACTGCAGTGCTATCTGCTCTCTAGGAGTGTGCAGTCCAGGGGTTAAATCTCCCAGAGCATGGTCCAAATGGCATCTGTAGAGCAAGCAGAGTTGTGGAGATATTGGAGGAAAAGAAAGTCCATATGCTATAAAACCAAACAAACCTCACAGGTACATGTGGTGCACACATAGGGTTGTGCTGTTCTCATTAACACCAGGCAGCAAGTAGTGAAACTGGTCTGAATGCTGTGAGCTGCAGGCAGGGGCGTACGGTCAATGCGGGACCCCTAGGATGTAAGACTGTGAGCCCAGGGGAGCAGGGAAAAAGCTAGATATCAAGGGCATGTTCCATCTATTTCTCCACACACAGCACACTGATACTGACACTACTATCACTGCCAGGCTGAGCTCTGTATGAAACATATAAAGATAATTCATAACATACAGAGCCAACTCACACTATCACTCTCAGCCAGAGCTCAGAGTGTGTTTTGACAGCACAGAGCCCACTCTGACTCCCACAACTCAAAGCACTTGTAAAGATAAAGAAATCCCATTTAATAAAAAAAAATGTATGTGGCCCAAAGAACCTGCCCTCTGTATGCTTATATACTGGGCTCAGGACACTGTCAGCCTGCCCTCTAAATGTATAAACATTGTGCACATGGCACTGCCAGCCTGCCCTCTGTATCCTTATATACTGGGCACATGGCACTTCCAGCCTGCCCTCTATTCCTATATACTGGGAACATGGCACATGTCCTCTGTATTCCTATATACTGGGCACATGGCACTGCCAGCCTGCCCTCTGTATCCCTATATACTGGGCACATGGCACTGCCAGCCTGCCCAATGTATCCCTATATACTGGGCACATGGCACTGCCAGCCTGCCCTCTCTAGTTTTGAAAATATTGGGTACTGGCAGCCTACCTTCGGTGTATCTGTATGCTGGGCACTGACAGCCTGACCTCTGCTTACAATCTTGCCAGCCTGCCTGTCTGTAAACTATTGGACTGGGGCACTGCCAGGCTGCTCTCTGTATGACACTAGGATTGACCATGTCCAACCTGTCTTCTGTTTGCCAATTGCTAATTGACTAATGTTATATGAAGGAAACCTTGTTAGCCTTCTCTGCATGCCATGTCCCAATATAATGGAAGTGGGTAGCCAGCCGGCCCCACCATAGTGCAGGTGTGATCATGATATAACATAATGGATGTGGGTGTATTTTGGGTGGCGTGGTGGTGGGGGGCAGCATTTCATCCTTTGCCTCAGGCAGCCCAATGTCTTGGGCCGGCCCTGTGTGCGTGTGTGTGCCTTTTGTGTGTGTGTGTGTGGGTAGGTGTGCCTTCTGTGTGTGTGTGTGTGTGTGTGCCTTCTATGTGTGTGTGTGCGTGAAGTGGACCTCTGTGATCCGCTCATACACACTGCCCGTTACTGTGCGTTTCATTGCTGTGGATTCTGTGATACGCACGCTCATACACACCGTACATGACTGTGAGTTTTATTGCTGTGGAGCTCTGTGATATGCTCATACACATCGCATATTACTGTGTTTTATTGCTGTGGAGCTCTGTGATACGCTCATACATGGCACGTGGTTTTTTTTTTGGAGGGGGGGGGGTGCAAGTAGCTGGCCTGGCCTAGGGCGCAAAATAGCCTAGCACCGGCCCTGATAAAGAGTATAAATAACCATTCATAGACTAGCGATTTCACTCAATTTCCCTATAGATACTCTGATCTCTGATTAATTTTAATTAACCGTACAGATCTATTCTATCTACTAGCTTGAGTTAAACATCTGAATGCTGGGAAGAAGAATCACGTGTTAATTAAAACATCACTTCACACGATACCAGATAAGTGTCTTCTGTTGTTCCATCTTCACATTCTGAGGTGATCTAGGATGACAATAATGCAATTGAGCTTGGCAGTTTTATTTCTTCTAGAAATACATAACATAACTTTTTCCAATAACATTAGGACTGTCTCCGTCATTATCTAGATCTGTTATCCACTCATCTTGAGGATTTGGGTATCTGATCACTTTAAGGTCAGTTATTTTATTTAGCATCTTCTTGCTAATATAGCTATATTCCTGGCGCAAATCTAGCTTAGCCATGTTTTCTCCAGCTAAACTATTTACACGTATAGGGAAAAATACCTCTTCATTTATCTTCTCTATTTCAGTTAAGAACTGAGAATGGTCACTATGCCCATTTGGTTCTGTTTCCCTTTTGTGAAGGTGAATAATTAGCACATCATTTTCCAGACATATATCTCGGATTCTCTCGGGGGGAACACATATGGTGTTATCCTCCTGCTCTCCTGGAGTCAGGGGCTTTGGCCTTAAGAAAGAGATATCAGGTGTCTGGCTATTTCTGAAGTGGACTTCAATAGAATCCGGCCTTTCCTCAATCACGTGGCAGTTACGCTGAGCATGATGGGATTTGGATCTATCGTAGCTGATTGGAACATTTACTTGGGACCAAATAACCTCATTGATAAAATCAATGATTGGATTTAATCTTTTGAGAAGGTCCATTCCAATAACTAGGCGATTTTGGGGCAGATCCACAACAAGCGTTGGATGCCGAATTACTTTATTCCCCAATTTAAAATCCAATTTTGCCATGCCCAGAACTTTCAGAGATGTGCCACTCACACTCACTAGATTAGCATTTGATTTATCTAATCTAGGCTTCCTGGAGGATTGTTCTTGGACCTGTTCAAAATAATGAGCTGATATTAACGTAACTTGGCTTCCACTGTCTAGCAAGGACGGAATATGTGGTAAATTATCTTGTAATTCTACATTCACATAATATCGGTCTTCAATGCTATGCAATTTACAGAGAAATTTAGAGTGAGATATGAAATTAGGTTTTATACAGATTTTACCGACTGATTTTGCTCCCTCAAACGTGCTTTTGGCAGCTGTGCTTTCCATTTCGGATCCAGTCTTCTCAGCTTGCTCGCACTTAGTCTGGGGAGATAAAATACATTTTCCTTCTCTTTGCAGGGAAGGGTTTAAATCATCAACCATACAAACATTTGTATTAATAATTTCATCATCACTTTCTGGTAAATTGTCATGGATACTGGTTACTTCATCAGAAACATCATCTAGTCACTGGTTGGGTGGGGCTGCAGGTGTTGCATCGCTTACAACCTGACCAGGGTTATTTCCAGTCATTAACTGAGTGATCTGATCCAGTTTTTCTGTCAGCACGTGGAAATTTTCCTGCATTTGACCAATACGCTGGCGTACATTATATCTCTGCTTTCTATTCGTCCTTGTGGACGAAGCTTGCGCATTATCAGACTCCTCAGATTCAGTCTTACCTCTGGTTGCTTCCTGTCTAGGTACATTTTCCCTTGATTTAACCCACTGACTTCTAGGTACCCATTGCTTCCTAGATTGAAATTTACTTCCTGAATTTTCTCTGGAAAACCCTCTTTGCTGATCTGGCTTGGATTTTTCCCTTTGAGGTATGGAGTCACGCAATATTTCCGCATAACTCTTTTTGTGGGACTCAAATTTAATATCACCCTTTTTAACGTGAGTTTCCGCAATTTCCTCAGGTGAGTTTTTCACTCTTTTCCCCTGAGTTTCTTCACTATATTCAAATACAGTAAATAGGGTCATTCTTTCTTTTAGTACCCAATCCAAACCATTTCTCGGGTCATAATCTCTTGCCAAAATAACCTTTATTTTATTTGGCAATGCGTCATAAATTAATTGGATAAATTCAGGGTTTTCAAAATCTGGGTTTCTTTCAGCCAAGCTGTACGCATTTTTAAGGACTGAAAGAAATTCACGGGGGCTTTGATTAGGTCTGCATTTTAGAGTTAAAATTGCTCTTTTCGCAGCTAGACTGGTACGGTGAGGCCCAAATTCAGATTTGACCTCGGAGACTATTTTACTCCAGTTACGTATACCAGATTCTTTCAAAGACTGAAAAAAATACCTATGTTTGCCTTCAAAGACCCATGGGATCAACTCAATTTTCTGAGCATCTGAATTAATTCCCAATATTGCCAAAGCTTCTTCAAACATATTTAAATGATTTATTATTTTTGGCGATCCCTTAAGGTCAAAAATACCTACTGAGTTTTTTAAGAAATTAACGATTTTCGTTAAATCCTGAACTTTATGAGATTTCTTAATAGGCTGTGGCTGGCTAGAGTGATGTGATTTGAAATACTCCTGTGTAAGAGGCTTCGCTCTTTTTTCATCATGAGATTTAGTTTCACTTTCGCTTTCGCTCTGCTCACTCTGGCTCTTCAGATAAATAGGGCTGTCAGGCCTAATCAGTGATGAGTTATGACTCAAAGCTTTCAAAGGGAACTTCTCTAACGAAGGATTTTTAACCCTTCGAACATCAGTTTCAACCTGACGTAACTCATCAGCGAATTTCTCATGTTCGCGTTTCATTCTCGCCAATTTTTTATTCAGCTCCTTATTTAATTTGGATAATTGAGCAATCTCATCTTGCAATTGATCTTTTTCTCTTGCACACACTTTCAACTCCATTATCATTCGTTCTGACTCATCTTTTAATTTATTTACGGTATCATGCAAGTCACAATTTTTATTTTCTAAGCTGTCTCTGGTTTCTTTGTCATCATTCAATCTCTTGTTCATTTCTGCGATCAAGTATATGCATTCAGGCACAATTTTTAAAACAAAAATCTCTTTGTCTTTTTTATTTGTGGCTGCACTTATCTTTCGCAAACACTCAAGAAAATTTGATTGATCTGACCAGATTGAATCAACATAATTAGATGCATTTGATTTTAATTCTTTTATCCAATCAAATAAATCGTCTGTGACGTGTAACTTGTCCTTTAGATAAGACATAACATCTATCAATACTATTTGATCTGCATGTATCTCTACATCTTCCTGAGTCTCAGATTCTGACTCTGACATTTTTACACTGTTTAGTAGACAACCGTAAAACCACAAGTCAAAATACAACAAGGAGTCAAAATATATATATATATTTTATCTCTGTCTAATCAGACAATACTGACAATTATATTCCAAACAAAAACTACAATCTCGGTACAGTGCCTCCAATTTGTCGGATATATTCTCTGCACGTGAATACAACACGTTATATATTGGACTTATCAGCCAAGCCTCCAATATGTCTATATTGGACTTACTGGACCTATCTCGGCAGTTGCCTCCAATATATCAGGGATTATTATTTCATAAGAAATCCATACGAGACACAAATATCAATCGTTTATATTTCTTAGAAATTCTCCTGAATTCTTTTAATTGTCTGTGTTTTGCTTTGAAAAATACAATAATCAATAATCGGATAAAAATATATATATATTTATTACGTATACAAAAAAGTTTCAAATCTCATATCATAAACAAAAATTTATAAACCACAGTCCATCAGCATATTAAAACTAGCTTCACAATATATGTGTCTCTGGTTAGTAACTGCATATATGATTAATATAATTTACCTTATCAGTTAGTAACTAATACACAAATGGTTAATAAACATTTCTGCTTAATACAACATGCATTTCCCAGCAAACAATGTTTAACCAGCCAGCTCTTATAGATATACAGTTGTGTTCAAAATTATTCAACCCCCAATGCTGTAAAGGGTTTTAGGGAATTTAGTGTACATTTGTAATTGTATTCAGAATGAAATCCTACAAGGACTTTTTAAAGAACCATATGCAACTAAAATGACATCAATTGGTTTTGTAATACAGTAGTAAATGTTTCTTTTGTGAATTCTTCATTGACACAATTATTCAACCCCTTAAAGACTACCACTCTGAAGAACAGAGGTTCATTCAAGTGTTTTTCAATCAGGTATTGAAAACACCTGTGGATGTCACGGAGCAGCAATAAAGCATAATAAGCACAATATTCACACAATGCTGGCAGGAGAGTACAAGTGATGGGTACTCACTGCTAGCAGGAGGTAGGTATAAGTGATGGGCACTCACACAATGCTGGCAGGTGGTGGGTATAAATGATGGGCACTCACACAGTGCTGGCAGGTGGTGGGTATAAGTGATGAGTACTCACAGTGCTGCAGGTGGTGGGTGAAGGTGATGTACTGTGCTGGCAAGTGGTGGGTGGGTGAAGGTGATGGGTGCTGACAGGTGGAGGGTGAAGGTGATGGGTACTCACACAGTGCTGACAGGTGGTGGGTGAAGGTGATGTACTGTGCTGGCAAGTGGTGGGTGGGTGAAGGTGATGGGTGCTGACAGGTGGAGGGTGAAGGTGATGGGTACTCACACAGTGCTGACAGGTGGTGGATGAAGGTGATGGGTACTCACACAGTGCTGACAGGTGGTGGGTGAAGGTGATGGGTACTCACACAGTGCTGACAGGTGGTGGGTGAAGGTGATGGGCAACACTCACACAGTGCTGGCAGGTGGTGGGTGAAGGTGATGGGTAGTCACACAGTGCTGGCAGGTGGTGGGTGAAGGTGATGGGCACTCACACAGTGCTGACAGGTGGTGGCTATAAGTGATGGGCACTCACACAGTGCTGGCAGTGGATGGGAGCTCAGACTTCCTGTTTCTGTATGTAGACATGTACAGTATGTAAGCCTCCAGCCTGTGGAGCTGACGTCATGGCAGGTCAATGAATCATCTCATACACCCTGGCTGCTCGCACACTGTAAGGAGGCATGTGCTCTCTGTATTAGAGCTACATAATAATGCATTGCAAGATGCCCCTCACCTTACAGCAGAGACTGAGCTGGATGCACTGGGAGGACAGTGACTAAGCTGTTAGAGGGCCCCTGGCAAAAATAAAGCTTGTATGTTGGATACCCCAATAAACCTCTCGGGGCCGGATTGTTAGCATAGTTAAAGTGCCAGACTTGGATGCTGGAGCCAGCAGGGCCGCAGCGGCGCCGCATTAACACGTACCTGGCTAGTGGTGGTGATGCCTGACTGCTTGTGGGAGACAAAGAGAAGAATGGAAGGATCCGCCCACTCACACATTAATCCCACTCTTCCAGTCTCTGGGCCCGACTGACCACGCCCACACACATGCGATCACGCATGCTGGAGCAGCGCTGTGCCTGCGCTCCTAACATATAGTGCAGCGCTGAAAAAATTTGCCGCCGGCTGCCTAATTAAGGTGCAGGAGACTGCCTGCCTGGGCCCCCCCTCAAGTGGCGGAATGTCAGGGCCCGGTCGCAAGCGCGACCGCTGCGACCCTGGCACTTCCGCCACTGCGTAGAGCATGACACAAGTGGAGCTTCACGTTTGGGTTATTCTTCTGAAATATTCACAGGTGGCCTACACCTTACACGGCTGCTTTTCTCCACATCTCCAGGGTTCATAGAAGACAAGAGAAAACAGCACAGCTTTCCTTGTGCAGAATCAAGATGCAAGTGTATATATGTTATTTAGCCAATTTTGCACTTACTCTTGTTGGAGCTTCAAAAGCTCTAAGGTTTGCGCATATGGATTTTTGCAGGTACGGGCAAATCCACTAACCGCCAATGAGACACAGGCTGGATCTTCTTGTAGTAAAAAATTTAATAAAATCAAAACATGTTATAAAATTAAAATAAAACAGGTACCCAGGATGCGTTTCGTCGCCTTAGGCGACTTCCTCAGCTGGCTAAAGGTAAATACCCCCTGTATCACAATTTATAGACATCCCAATTGTCGCATGCATGTGTCTCTGAAAACGTATACATGTCTCAGCGGAGGCGAGAACATAAGTAAAATAAAGGCCACTACAAAAAAGAGGCCATCTATCTATAGATATATATATACATATATACATATATGTGTGTGTGTAGTGCAGGCTACTTGAATTGTGTGTGTACTATTGTGTTTCTCAGACATGCAGCCTGTCACAGTTGCGGAATACTCCCCCCCCTTTTTTCCCTTTCTCTTCACTGTCAAAGGAAGTTGTTAAGACAGGAAGATGCAAAGGATTCTGGAACATGTAGTCTCAATTACAGAGGGCCTATGCAATTTGGCAGGAAGAGAACTACACCTCCCAGCAGTGCCTAAGGGAAGGGGCGTTTTCCAAGGGGGAAGTGCACGTGCAGAGCAAGGAGAAGGCAGAGAAGGGGAGACTGCTGAGGTGACCAGTCCTATTTGGTGGATTGTGCGTCCAGAGGCTGCCTCGTGCGTTCAGCGAAGGAGAGATCCAGTTGCCCTCACGTGTTGCCAGTACCAGCGGATCGTGCATCCAGCTGTCCTTGTGCATCCAGTGAAGAAGGGGTCCATCTGCCTTCGTGTGTGTTCCAGTGCAGGGCAGCCATCAGAAATTATGGGGCCCCTTACTAAACCTCACGATGGGGCCCCCCGGCACTCCATCAACCTCTAACAGCTTTACTCCCCCTTCAAAAAAAAAAGGACATAAAATAGCACCACAGCAATAAAACTCCCAGTAATGTGTAGTGTGTATGAGCATATCACAGAATTCACAGCAATAAAACTCATAGTAATGTGCGGTGTGTATGAACGTATCACAGAATCCACAGCAATAAATCTCACAGTAATGGGCTGTATATAATGGCCTTTGGGTCTGGGTCTGGTCCCTGGGTCTGGTTTGGGCCTTGGGGTCTGTGCTCTGGGCCTTGTGGTCTGGGCTGGGCCTGGTCCCTGGGGTCTGGGTCTGGGCCTTAGGGTCTGGCCCCTGGGGTCTGGGCCCTGAGTCTGGCCTGGGGTCTGGGCCCTGAGTCTGGCCTGGGGTCTGGTCCTTGGGGTCTGGGCTCTGGGCCTTGGGGTCTGGGCCCTGGGGACTGGGCCCTGGGTTTGGGTCTTTGGGTCTGGGCCCTGGGCATTGGGGTCTGGTCCATGGGGTCTGTGCCCTAGGAAATGGGCCTTGGGGTCTGGGCTGGTCCCTGGGGTCTGGGCCTTGGGGTCTGGTCCCTGGGCCCTGAGTCTGGACTGGGGTCTGGGTCCTGAGTCTGGACTGGGGTCTGGGCCTTGGGGTCTGGGCCTTGGGGACTGGGCCCTGGGTCTGGGCCTTGGGGCCCTAGGGTCTGGGCCTTGGGGTCTGGGCCCTGGGGTCTGGTCCCTGGGTCTGTGACTTGGGGTCTGGGGTCTGGGCCTTGGGGTCTGGGCCTTGGGGACTGGGCCCTGGGTCTGGGCCCTAGGGTCTGGGCCCTGGGCCCTGGGTCTGGGCGTCTGGGCCCTGGGTCTGGTCCTTGGGGTCTGGGCCCTGGGGTCTGGGCCCTAGGGTCTGGGCCTTGTGAACTGGGCCCTAGGGTCTGGGCCTTGAGTCTGGGCCCTGGGGTCTGGGCCCTAGGGTCTGGGCCCTGGAGTCTGGGCCCTGGGTCTGGTCCCTGGGGTCTGGGCCTTGGGGTCTGGGCCCTAGGGTCTGGGCCCTGGAGTCTGGGCCCTGGGTCTGGGCCTTGGGGACTGGGCCTTGAGGTCTGGGCCCTGGGTCTGGGCCTTGGGGTCTGGGCCCTAGGGTCTGGGCCCTGGGGTCTGGGCCCTGGTTCTGGGCCTTGGGGTCTGGGCTCTGGGGACTGGGCCTTGGGGTCTGGGCCTTGGGGTCTGGGCCCTAGGGGTCTGGGTCCTGGGGTCTGGGCCCTAGGGTCTGGGCCCTGGGTCTGGGCCCTGGGTCTGGGCCCTGGGGTCTGGGCCCTGGGTCTGGGCCCTAGGGTCTGGGCCTTGGGGACTGGGCCCTGGGTCTGGGCCTTGGGGTCTGGGCCCTAGGGTCTGGGCCTTGGGTCTGGGCCTTGGGGTCTGGGCCCTAGGGTCTGGGCCTTGGGTCTGGGCCCTGGGGTCTGGGTCTTGGGGTCTGGGGTCTGGGCCCTGGGGTCTGGGCCCTAGGGTCTGGGCCTTGGGGTCTGGGCCTTGGGAACTGGGCCCTAGGGTATGGGCCTTGGGGTCTGGGCCCTGGGTCTGGGCCTTGGGGTCTGGGTCTTGGGGACTGGGCCTTGGGGTCTGGGCCTTGGGGTCTGGGCCCTGGGTCTGGGGTCTGGGCCCTGGGTCTGGGCCTTGGGGTCTGGGCCCTTGGGTCTGGGCCCTGGGTCTGGGCCTTGGGGTCTAGTCCCTGGGGTCTGGGCCCTGGGGTCTGGGCCCTGGGGACTGGGCCTTGGGGTCTGGGCCCTGGGGACTGGGCCTTGGGGTCTGGGCCTTGGGGTCTGGGCCCTAGGGGTCTGGGTCCTGGGGTCTGGGCCCTAGGGTCTGGGCCCTGGGCCTTGGTCCCTGGGGTCTGGGCCCTGGGTCTGGGCCTTGGGGTCTGGGCCCTGGGTCTGGGCCCTGGGTCTGGGCCCTAGGGTCTGGGCATTGGGGACTGGGCCCTGGGTCGGGGCCCTAGGGTCTGGGCCTTGGGTCTGGACCCTGGGGTCTGGGTCCTGGGCCTTGGGGACTGGGCCTTGGGGTCTGGGCCCTGGGGTCTGGGCCCTGGGGTCTGGGCCCTAGGTCTGGGCCTTGGGGTCTGGGCCTTGGAACTGGGCCCTAGGGTATGGGCCTTGGGGTCTGGGCCCTGGGTCTGGGCCTTGGGGACTGGGCCTTGGGGTCTGGGCCCTGGGTCTGGGCCCTAGGGTCTGGGCCCTAGGGTCTGGGCCTTGGGTCTGGGCCCTGGGGTCTGGGTCCTGGGCCTTGGGGACTGGGCCTTGGGGTCTGGGCCCTGGGGTCTGGGCCCTGGGGTCTGGGCCCTAGGGTCTGGGCCTTGGGGTCTGGACCTTGGGAACTGGGCCCTAGGGTATGGGCCTTGGGGTCTGGGCCCTGGGTCTGGGCCTTGGGGTCTGGGCCTTGGGGACTGGGCCTTGGGGACTGGGCCTTGGGGTCTGGGCCCTGGGTCTGGGCCGTGGGGTCTGGGCCCTGGGTCTGGGCCTTGGGGTCTAGTCCCTGGGGTCTGGGTGCTGGGGTCTGGGCCCTGGGGACTGGGCCTTGGGGTCTGGGCCCTGGGGACTGGGCCTTGGGGTCTGGGCCTTGGGGTCTGGGCCCTAGGGGTCTGGGTCCTGGGGTCTGGGCCCTAGGGTCTGGGCCCTGGGCCTTGGTCCCTGGGGTCTGGGCCCTGGGTCTGTTCCTTGGGGTCTGGGCCCTGGGTCTGGGCCCTGGGTCTGGGCCTTGGGGTCTGGGCCCTGGGTCTGGGCCCTAGGATCTGGGCATTGGGGACTGGGCCCTGGGTCTGGGCCCTAGGGTCTGGACCTTGGGTCTGGGCCCTGGGGTCTGGGTCCTGGGCCTTGGGGACTGGGCCTTGGGGTCTGGGCCCTGGGTCTGGGCCTTGGGGTCTGGGCCCTAGGGTCTGGGTCCTAGGGTCTGGGCCTTGGGGATGGGGCCCTTAGTCTGGGCCTTGGGGTCTGGGCCCTGGACCCTAGGGTATGGGCCTTGGGGTCTGGTCCCTGGGTCTGGGCCCTAGGGTCTGGTCCCTGGGTCTGGGCCTTGGGGTCTGGGCCCTGGGGACTGGGCCTTGGGGTCTGGGCCCTGGGTCTGGGCCCTAGGGTCTGGGCCTTGGGGACTGGGCCCTGGGTCTGGGCCCTAGGGTCTGGGCCCTGGGTCTGGGCCCTGGGGTCTGGGCCCTGGGTCTGGGCCTTGGGGTCTGGGCCCTGGGTCTGGGCCTTGGGGTGTGGGCCCTGGGTCTAGGCTGGGCCCTGGCTCACCACTCCGCTGTTTTCTTTTCTTCTGTCTTCTTTTCTTCAATCTTCTTTTCTTCTCCTTTTCTTCAATCTTCTTCAATCTTCTTTTCTTCTTCTCTTCTTTTCTTCTGTCTTCAGCCCGGGCCCTCCTTGCTCAGGCGCGCAACTTCACTGAGTGGAGGGGGCGGAGCCAAAGCAATGTGCTTGGGAGGTCCCCACACGCTGCTTGGCCCCGTCCAGCCAGCCAGTGAAGCTGTCAGGAGCCGGAGGAGACACAGTGTCTCCTCCAGCTCCTGCAGCAGAGACACAGCTCCGGATTCGGACTCATCGAGTCTGATACCGGAGCTGTAAAAGGGCGATCCCCCCCCGGGCCCAGGCCCGGGCCCCTTACGGCAGCATAGGGCGTAATGCCCTGATGGCGGCCCTGTTCCAGTGACAGAGGGAGTGACCGAGTACATTCCGCGGAGAAGAAATCCGTCTGTCCTTGAGTGATTCCAACGCTAAGAGATAGCGATCGAGCTACCGTCCAAACGGAGAGAGGTATTGCTCCGGTCCTAGTTTACCCTGACACCCGCAAGCCCTATGAACTTCATGTTGATGCCAGTAGAGAAGGATTGGGTGGTGTGTTGTATCAAGAACATAACGGACGTTTGAGGCCTGCTGCCTACGGGAGTCGGAGCCTTACTCTATCTGAAAGAAACTACCCTACTCACAAATTGGAATTTTTAGCATTGAAATAGGCTGTCTTTGATAAACTGAAAGAATACTTGTATGGTGCAGAATTTGAAGTCAAAACAGATAATAACCCGCTCACTTATGTTCTTACCACAGCCAAGCTGGTTTCCACGGGACATCGATGGTTGGTGGCGCTTTCCAGTTTCCGTTTCAGTCTGAAATACCGACCTGGAGTTGGAAATAGGGATGCTGACCCACTATCAAGAAGGCCCTACGATATGTCATCTCAAGAGGAAGATTGGACTCAACTGACGACGGAGGGCATCCAGGCCTTGTGTCAGGGTATTGAGTACCGAGCTAGAGGAGCGACGGGGGCTGAAGCTATTGGAGTTTCCACAGCAGACGTCCCAAAGCTTTATTGTGATCTGACACAAGTGAGGGATGAAGGATTGCCTACCCTCTCAAAGAAAGACTTGAAGAAGGACCAAATGGAAGATTCCCTTTGTTCTCTGACTCTGAAAGCTTTTGACAGTGGTCATTCAGAATTGTTGCCCGATTGGTTCACAAAGAATGGAATCGACTGCAGCTCTCAGATGGGGTGGTCTACCAAAGGGGTCCCTCGGATGGTCCAGAGGAGAGTTGGCAACTGTTCCTCCCCGAGAAACATAGGGGGACAGTGTTGCCTGCCTTACACGATGAGCATAGACACTTGGGGCCTGATAGAACCATTAAGCTAGTCAGAGATCGGTTTTACTGGCCATGTATGCGAAATGAAATTGAGAGTTACTGTCACTCCTGCCTCTGCTGCATCCAATGAAAGACTTTGCCATCCAGAGCTGCCCCAATGGGCCATCTACAGAGTCAAGGTCCCAATGGATTTGGTGTGCATTGATTTCTTGTGTCTGGAGCCCGATACGAGTGGGCAAGGAAAACTCTTTGTAGTGACTGACCATTTCACCCGATACACTCAAGCCTATCCAACAAAAAGATCAACGGGCTGCTACTGTTGCAAAAGTATTAGTAGAGAAATTCTTCATTCATTATGGATTACCTTTGAAGGTTCATTCTGATCAAGGGAGAGACTTTGAAAGCAGGCTCATTAAACAGTTGCTAGATCTACTAAACATTCAGAAATCGAGAACGACACCTTACCACCCGCAAGGGGATCCACAGCCAAAAAGATTTAACCGTACCTTCCTTAATATGCTTGGAACTCTTTCGACCGATAAGAAACAACACTGGAGTAGGCACATTTCCGCTGTGGTTCATGCTTACAATAGTACTGAAAATGACGCAACTGGTTATTCACCGTATAGACTGATGTTTGGAAGAGAAGCACGTCTGCCAGTGGAATTGACTTTCAGCGTCTCAATAGAGAGAACTGCTACTACGTCATACAAAGTGTATTTGGACAGGCTCAGAAAGAATTTAAAGACAGTTTATGAGAACTAGGGATGAGCCGAACACCCCCGAGTTCGGTTCGCATTCGAACTCGAACTTTTCAAAGGTTCGAACTCGAACACGAACTCAATACAAGTCAATGGGACTCAAAGTTCGATTTTTAGAGTGCCCTCCAAGAGGAAGATATTTGTCATAAAAGGTGTATGGGGGTCCAGGTAGTGCCCTGGGGGACAGGAAACAAGGACAAAAAGTTAAAAAAATATGTTTTTAAAGGAACAGTGAGTTTCCATGAAATAAGGGTTAGAAATAAAAAACGAAAAATTCCTTCAAATATCGTGCCTAGGAGGTCCCCATAACCTGCCCGTGAAGTGGCAGATTTGTAGGATGTATAGAAACATTTAAAAACAAAAAAATGACATTTCAAATGACGGTAAAGGCTTTTCCTTTAATCTATTCATAAACAACTGCTTGGGGCGGCAGCCTGTATGAAAAGACATTTTAGGACGCGCAGAACAAGTTTAGTGATTTTTTTGGCTAAATTATGGTGAAACTTATGCAGGCTTTGGATGAAAGTAACAATAGGTGCTTTAAAATTGGGCCTTTAGCGTCGGCAACAGTGCCGTCACACCGTAACCCCTCTGTGGTATTGTGGAAGAGTTCAGGGGTGGACCATGCGGTCCTATATTAAAAAGATATGAATCTGGTAAAGGCGTCAGTGCACCCAGATATTGTGCTTTTGGTGCCAGGCCAGCAAGTGCCATCATACAGTAACCCCTCTGTGGTATTGTGGAAGAGTGCAGGGGTGGACCATGCGGTCCTATATTAAAAAGATATGTATCTGGTAAAGGCGTCAGTGCACCCAAATATTGTGCTTTTAGTGCCAGGCCTGCAAGTGCCATCATACAGTAACCCCTCTGTGGTATTGTGGAAGAGTGCAGGGGTGGACCATGCGGTCCTATATTAAAAAGATATGAATCTGGTAAAGGCGTCAGTGCACCCAGATATTGTGCTTTTGGTGCCAGGCCAGCAAGTGCCATCATACAGTAACCCCTCTGTGGTATTGTGGAAGAGTGCAGGGGTGGACCATGCGGTCCTATATTAAAAAGATATGAATCTGGTAAAGGAGTCAGTGCACCCAAAAATTGTGCCTTTCATGGCAGCAAGTGCCTTCACACCGTAACCCTTTTGTGGTATTGTGGAAGAGTGCAGGGTTGGACCATGCGATTCAAAAAATTTAAATGATATAAATGTGGCACAGGCATCAGTGCAGCCAAATATTGTGCCTTTCATGGCCACAAGTGCCTTCACACTGTAACCCTTTTGTGGTATTGTGGAAGAGTTCAGTGCTGGAGGTTTTGTGAATGCAGAAGACATCCCTGATCTATTCCGTTACGTCAGCATCAGGGGATTGATAGCTGCTGATCCAGGACTGATTCATTTTTATAAATGTCAGCCGGTCTACAGAGTCGGTGGACAGACGCACTCTTTTCTCTGTGACAAAACCTCCAGCGGCACTGAACGTCCTTTCAGAAAGCACGCTAGATGAAGGGCAACCTAGTATCTGCATAGCATATTGGCTAAGTTCTGGCCAATGATCCAATCTCAACACCCAGTAAGCCAGTGGATCATCTGCTGGAAAGGTATCCAGGTCTGCCCTTGCCCCTAGGTAGTCCTGCACCATATGGTGAAGTCGCTGGCAATGGGTGCCTACATTTGACGTCCCTGTGCGTCGTGGACTAAAAAAATGTAAAAAGGCATCAGTCAAGCGGCCCCGGCCTTCACCACTATTCCTCTGATCATCTGCAGCCTCAGAAGCACCTGTGTCATCACTTGGTAACCTACCAGTGCCTGGAAAGGTGTTACACAAGTGTCGCTTTAGAGCGTCCTCAAGTTTTTTCATCCTGTGCTCACTCTGTGCGGGCAGGATGAGCTCTGCAACTTTACCCGTATCGTGGATCAAGAAGGCTTGCCAACCAGTAATGATCCCTCTCCTTGATAGCACGAATCCTGGGGTCCTTTACCAGGCTTTGCAGGATAAGAGCCCATGCAGCGTAGGTGGAGGTGGCATTAGCTTCTGAGTCTTCCTGGTCAATGAGGAGGATGACCCCATTGTGCACTTCCTCCTCCCAGCCACGTACTAGTCCTTGTGTTTCTGGGCACACAAAACCCTCCCTTGAGGAATCCCCACCTTCAATGCCCCCACTACTTAAATATTCCTCCTCATCCTCCTCCTGTCTGATCTGAGGAGGACCCGCTGGAATGCTGTCTGCAGAAAGACTGGGGCCTTCAGAGCTAGGGAAGGCCTCCTATTCCTCCCGCTGCTCTGCCTCTAGAGCCACATCTATAATTACACGCAGAGTGTGCTCCAGCAGGAACACTAAAGGAATTGTGTCACTGACGCATGCACTGTCCCTGCTCACCATCCTCGTTGCCTCCTCAAATGGTGACAGTACAGTGCATGCATCCTTGATCATCAGCCACTGCGGGGGGGAAACAAGTTGACCTGAACCTGTCCTTGTGCCATACTCACACAGGTACTCGTTGATGGCCCTCTGCTGCTTGTGCAAACGCTGCAGCATTGCTAATGTCGAGTTCCACCTGGTGGGCATGTCACAGATCAGACGGTTTGTGGGAAGATGGAATTCTCTTTGAATTTCTCCCAGGCGAACACTTGCTGGGTATGACCATCTGAAGTGGCTGCAGACTTTTCTGGCCTGGGTGAGAAGCTCTGCCAGCCCTGGGTACCTGGTTAGGAAACGCTGTACCACCAGATTTAGGATGTGTGCTAGGCATGGTACATGCGTCAACTTACCAAGGCGTAGGGCGGAGAGAAGGTTGCTGCCATTATCACAGATGACCATTCCCAGCTGAAACTGGCATGGTGTTAACATCTCTGCACCTGCCCCTGCAGAGCTGACAGAATTTCTGGCCCGGTGTGGCTCCTGTCCCCTAAACAAACCAACTCAAGCACAGTATGGCATCTTTTTGCTTGAGCCATTGCGTAGCCCCTGTCAGGCGTCGGATTAACTGCCACTTCGCCAGAGACACAGAAGGAGGAGGAGGAAGAAGGAGAGGTGTTGGTGGAGCAGACAGTCCTCATACAAGCAGCTTTCTGGAGGCGTGGTGGATGAACAAGCTCCAGCACAGAGCCCCGTCTTGGATCCCTCCCAGCTGCAATCAGGGTTACCCAGTGTGCCGTGAAGGAAATGTAACGACCCTGTCCATGCTTGCTGGACCACGTGTCTAAAGTCACATGCACCTTGCTGCTGACTGCCTTTCCCAATGACTCGATAACATTGTCTTCCACATGCTGGTTAGTGCTGGAATGGCCTTCTGTGAAAAGTAATGGCGTTTTGGAACATGCCACTGTGGTACAGCACATTCAGCAAATTCGCGTAAGGGAGCAGAGTCCACCAGCTGGAAAGGCAGCAGCTGCAATGCGAGTAATTTTGCTAAGCTGGCATTTAGACGCTGTGCTTGGGGATGGTTGGGACTATATTTTTCCTTACGCTGCAGCAGCTGGGGCAACGTAATCTGATTGCAGAAATCTTCAGCTAATGGGATGCTGTCACAATGTGAGGAAGGACCTGGTACATCCATTACTGTAGCATCGTCCCTGTCAGTGGAGGTTGTACCAGGCAATGACATGGCAGGACATACAGTGGGGGTAGAGACAGATGAGGAGGAGGAGGAGGAGGACCTACGCAAAGTTTTGCGCCAACGGGATGCGTGACAGGTGGTCATATGTCACCTCATACACGTGGTACCCAAGCGTCCGGTGTCTTTCCCACGCTTGAGCCTCATCTGACATAGATTACAAATAGCAATGGTGGGGTCTGCTGCACATTTCTTAAAGAACTCCCAGACAGCAGAGTTCCTAGATGTGTGCTTTGAGACAACAGCACTCTGCACCTGAGCAGCTCTGACATCTGATGCCTTGGACTGGCTAGTGCTACGGTTGGTCATAGAGGATGTTGTGCCTCGTGTTTGTTGTGCCTCCTCCTCCTCACTTGACTCCTCTGTTCGATTAGCACCCAGGTGGAGTCAGTGACCTCATCATCATTGTCATCACCCCCTATCTCCTTGTCACTGGAGCCAACTTGGCAGTATGCTGCAGCTGCTGGGGCAACATGAGTGCAGTTATTTGTGTGTCATCACTGCCACCCCCTTCCTCTAGGTTGATTATACTCCCTTCCTCAACCTCAGAGATTGAATCAGAGCACTGTACTTGCTGCGCATCCTCAAGCAGCATGTCACTGTCATTGTAGTCAAACAATTCAGCTGACTCCTCCGTGTGAGATAATGAGGCTACGGCAGGAGTAGCTCTGGACATGGAGGCTGCATTAGATGCTTTGGCAGGTGAGGTGGACTGTAAAGCACTACAAGCCTGGCTGGCAGAGGACTGGGAGGATGAGGATGGCCTGGTTAGCCAATCCACCAAATCCTCTGTATGTTGCTGCTGGTTAAGATGGCCAGCACCAGTTAGAAAGGACAAGCGTGCCCCTGCAGAGGATGCACCACGTCCACCACGACCAGAGGCACAGCCTCCCGACACAGAGGCTGCTTGCCCTCTTATCTGTCTCTGGGAGCGTCTGCCTGTCGTTTTTGGTGTTTCTGACATGGTGAGTGATATATAGATTAAATATATACAGAACTCTGATTCAACTCTGGTATAAAGATTAAAGATTTCCAGAACTCTGGTATAACTCCGTGAGACACCCTGATAGCTGGCAGCCAGTGACAAAATACAGATTACAATTCCCAGAAACCGTCTATAAATCAGTGAGACCCCCTGATGTGTGGCAGTGACAAGACACAAATTACAATTCACAGAAATCTGCTACAAATCAGTGAGACCCCCTGATAGGACCCCCTGATAGCAGGCAACAGTGACAAGACACAGATTACAATTCGCAGAAATCTGCTAGAAGTATGTGGGACCCCCTGATAGTTGGCAGTGAGAAGACACAGATTACAAGTCTCAGAAACGTCCTATAAATCAGTGAGACCCCCTGATGGGTGGCAGTGACAAGACACAGATTAGAAAAATTCCCAGATATTTTGGAGAAATTACTGACCCCCCAATATTCTGGGTGGCAGTGACAAGACACAGATAACCTCAATTCCCAGATATTTTGGAGAAATTACTGACCCCCCAAAATACTTGGTGGCAGCCAGTGAGAACACACAGATTACCTCAATTCCCAAATATTTTGTAGAAATTACTGACCCCCAAAATACTGGGTGGCAGTGACAAGACACAAATTACAATTCGCAGAAATCTGCTACAAGTCAGTGAGACCCCCTGATAGGACCCCCTGATAGCTGGCAACAGTGACAAGACACAGATTACAATTCGCAGAAATCTGCTAGAAGTATGTGGGACCCCCTGATAGCTGGCAGTGAGAAGACACAGATTACAAGTCTCAGAAACCTCCTATAAATCAGTGAGACCCCCTGATGGGTGGCAGTGACAAGACACAGATTAGAACAATTCCCAGATATTTTGGAGAAATTACTGACCCCCCCAAAATTCTGGGTGGCAGTGACAAGACAAAGATTACCTCAATTCCCAAATATTTTGTAGAAATTACTGACCCCCCCAAAATAGTTTCTGGTGGCAGTGACAAGACAAAGATTACCTCAATTCCCAAATATTTTGTAGAAATTACTGACCCCCAAAATACTGCGTGGCACTGGCAGTGACAAGACACAGATTACCTCAATTCCAAAATATTTTGTAGAAATTACTGATCCCCAAAATACTGCGTGGCACTGGCAGTGACAAGACACACGTTACCTCAATTCCCAAATATTTTGTAGAAATTACTGACCCCCCCAAAATAGTTGCTGGTGGCAGTAACAAGACAAAGATTACCTCAATTCCCAAATATTTTGTAGAAATTACTGACCCCCAAAATACTGCGTGGCACTGGCAGTGACAAGACACAGATTACCTCAATTCCAAAATATTTTGTAGAAATTACTGACCCCCAAAATACTGGGTGTCAGTGACAAGACACAGATCACCTCAATTCCCAAATATTTTGTAGAAATTACTGACCCCCAAAATACTGCGTGGCACTGGCAGTGATAAGACACACATTACCTCAATTCCCAAATATTTTGTAGCAATTACTAACCCCTAAAATACTGCGTGGCACTGGCAGTGACAAGACACACATTACCTCAATTTCCAAATATTTTGTAGCAATTACTGACCCCCAAAATACTGGGTGTCAGTGAGAAGACACAGATTAGAACAATTCCCAGATATTTTGTAGAAATGAGACCCCCCAGTAGCTGGTGGCAGACTGGCAGTGAGAACACACACTAACACAACAACAATCTCCTCTCAAATCTCCTCTCAAACGCGTGCTGAAGCGCTATGTGAAACCTTATATAGTGTGCTGCGGGAGTTAGCTCTGTGAGCCCATGATTGGGCAAAATTTGCCCAATCAGGACTCTGAGCCGTGATTGGCATAGTCTTGAACCTGTCTTGCACCTGACCTGTGGTCATGTGCAAGGCTGTAGCCAATTACAAGCTTCTGGCCAGTGGAAAAGTGCATTGAGGTCCATTGTGGTGCATTGTGGGCGAACACGTGGCGAACATGCGGAAATGTTCGTAGTTCGCGAACATGCGAACAGGCGATGTTCGATGCGAACTCCGAACCGATTGAACTGAACAGCTCATCCCTAATGAGAAGGCTCAAGAAGCTTCTGATATTAGAGGACAGCGAAACAAGAAGAACTATGATTTGAAAGTCAGAATTCAGGATTTGCAGCCAGGTGACAGGGTTTTGCTGAGAAATCTAGGTGTTGTAGGGCAGCATAAGTTGGCAGATCGCTGGAAGTCTCAGCCTTACATTGTCTGTAAGCAATTGCCAGGACTCCCTGTATATCAGATTCGACCAGAAGGGAGCACAGGTCCGTTGAAAACTTGGCATCGTAATCATTTGTTGCCATTGTCAGAAGCCGTTCGTGTGCCACTACAGTCCAAACCACAGTCCACAGCCACTGTTCCTCAGAAATCCCACCCAGTGACGAGATCACAGCCTGTACCCCAGGATACAGAGGAAGAAGATAGTGAGGATGATTGGCTATGGCCGTCTCAAATGTCAGAGCCTGATGTTCTCCCCACTTCTCCCTTCAGGATGACAGAAGTGGGGACTCTTATGCCAGAAGCTCGTGAATTTGTGCCTCAGAGCTCGCTTGCTGAAGAGTCAGAAGAAGTACGACCTCCTTTGCCGGTGGAAGATTCAAATGACTCTTGCCCTGCTCTCGAGGAGGATGAAGAAGCTAGTGGGCCTCCAATTTCTGAATCTAGAGACCAGAGACAGAGGAGGATTGTCCGCCCCCCTAAAAGACTGATTTATGATGTGTTGGGTGAAACCAATGAGGAACTTGTGCACACCTCTCAGAGAACTTTCGAGGCATCTGGCCCGTCTACCACAAGTGCAGCAGAGGGTAACTCTTGTTGTCCCTCTTGTATGTGTAGCGCTGTTTTAAAATATGTTGCTGCATTTCCTTGGTTTGGCCACCAGAGGGAGACAGGCGCAATATGAACTATACTGGACACCAACAGAACTACAAATTCCATCGTGCTTTGCGAGAGAGACAGGAAGTGGGTGGGGAGAGAGAAGGACATCCGCAGCCTCGTCGAAGGAGAGCCAGTGTGAGCCGAGTGACGAAATAGAAGACGCACGTGAGTCTGCCAGGGATCGAGACCAGGCCGGAGAGCAGGCGCTGCCTCGCGGGTGCTGCTGATCAGAGACAGTGACTTGGCGGAGACCTATCTATATATCACTGAGAGGTTTTGCACAGAGACATAATTCCGGTTTGGACCCCGAGTAAGGAGACCGCGATGATCCATTGGGAGTGCAGGTGGTAGGCCGTAGTTCTCGTTGCAGAGATCATACAAGCAGGAGAAGCGGATCCGGTGGCACAGAGTTCCAGTGTAATCCAGCGGAGAGACATCCTTGATCGGGTAGCGGAACAGATTGTCTAACGGATGGGTGAAAGGCCTTCCAGGCCACAGTCCCAAGTTTAACGAAGCACGCTGCATTATTGTTTAAATCTACAGGGCCCCAACGTGACTAGTCGAAGATTTGCTCATTCCATTCACTGGCCAGTTGAATATCGTACCCGGGTACCTGAGTTCACACACACACACACCTTTTTGAGACATTACTTTCGTGGGACTTACATTCCAGAAACGGAGGGGTTAAACTTTCCATTTTGCAGCCGCGTGTTTTTTTTCCGCATTACGAAGTCCTGTCGTTCATATACCGTGTTTACATTATATATGCCGCTTTATTGGGATCAGTAAAGTATATAATCTATAAAATCCACAACAGTGCTGGTGTATAATTATTCCCTAGTGCGGTGAGACTAACCCGAGGTTAAATTCAGCGGCTCCTCCGGGAGTGAGCGCTACACGTGGGGGCTCGTCCGGGATTCCAGTCTCTATTATATAACCGCATTTAAAGGGTTAATTATGGATCCAGACACTGCTGCCAAATGGTGTGAGGAGCAAGATAGCCAGATAGAGTTAAGCATAGTCATGGATATTCCTGCAGACACTTGGGCCGAAGATCAGATTCGCCGGGCCGTGGCCGCGCTGACACCAGATCATCGGGGGTTAATCCTGGACATTAAAGCGAACCCGGATACTTCTCACACGTAGGTTCTTTTTGAGTGGAGAAAGGGTGTTCCAGTGTGTTTTCAGGGCGCGAGCGTGAAGCTGACCGATGAGGTGGAAGTTCAACTGATTCAGCCAAGTGCGCCACGTGGTGATCCTGCGAGTGTTCCCGCGCCCAGTCCACTGGCCATGATCGGGCCTGAATTCATAGTGGCTATTGGAGATTTGCTGGCTAAATGTCAAAGAACAAGCCCTCCACCCACTAACTTTGGTTATCGACGGTTGAGGAATTTTACAGGAAACGTACCAACTCCGGCATAAGACATAACGAATATCTGCAAACTGAAGATGATTTGTTGGACGCCTATGGATCTGAAGTTGACGGACAAGAGCATCTGTTAGTTCCTATATCCACGGAGAATACTGCCAAAGAGCCAACCCTTCCTGCATATAGTGAGTTACACAAGACGGTTAAGAAGGTACAGGAAGTTCAAGCTGAGCTGAAACAAACGCATACTGACCTGTGCCGAATACTTTTGAAGGTGGCAGAGACACAGACCGATATGCAGAAGTTCCTCACTGATATGGGGACAGCGGGAGTTGCTATGGCGTCTGGCCCGGGTCCTTCAACCAAGTCACCACGAACAAGTGCGTCTCTGTCTTCAAAGAAGAGATGTTTCAACTGTGGGGAAATAGGTCATTTCCGACCACAATGCAAAAGCCAAAGGCCTGAAGGAAATAGAGTAGAAGAGTTCCTAAAAGCCTTGGAAGGGCTGCTATCTACCTCACAGGCGGGAAACGCCAGAGGGCCGAAGTGAAGGAGCAAACTAGGTGCCTAATGGTTGAAAACCGCTCCAAAATTAAAGCCAGAACCGAAAGGCCGAGAGGGCCCAGAGTTTTGCCAACTGCTGAGCCTACCAGGACTGAAAGAGTTACTCCCTTAGTGTCCGGTCCTATGTCATGGGGAAGCAATGCACACCCAAAACCTACATGGGTCAAGAAGAAGGCCAGGGTACAGCGAACTGGGTCTAAACCTCCTGCGATATTACATTGATGAGTGAAGGAGACCAGCAATGAAGAGCGCAACATCCGAAGTTCTGCACCCTCCACATGCCAATGCAGTAGGATGTTCTATACAGAGAGGGGCATTAATTAATGTAGGAGGATGTTCTATACATTATACAGAGAGGGGTATTAATGTATGAGGATGTTATATACATTATACAGAGAAAGGTATAAATTGAGGAGGATGTTCTATACAGAGAGGGACATTAATTAATTCAGGAAAATGTTCTATACATTATACAGAGAGGGGTATTAATTAATGCAGGTGGATGTTGTATACATTATACAGAGAGGGGTATTAATTTATGCAGAAGGATGTTCTAAACATTATACAGAGAGGAAAAAGAGTGTCATCTGCGCTCGTTTCTATGTGTTCCATGTACAACAAAAATGAGGTTTTTGTTTGTTTCAATGGCCATTGCAACGTAAGCCCACTCGCCACTTCAAGGCACCTCTTTAGAGTGGGTACCTAACAATTGGAACCAAAAGGCCGCTCTACTGAGCAGCTCCAAGCCCCTCCAGCTGCTTTTCAGTGAAGGAGAGGCAAAGATGGTGGCTTTTATTTATACACGCACCAAACACTTCCCATTTGGGATCAAAAACAAAAACATGGAAAGAGGAACAGCTGCAGAACGACGGACTGGTGTTACAAGCATGATATACATAAATACAGAAAAAATGGCGTCGCGCCCATACTCACTTATTTTCGGAGCGGCAGCAACTGCCAGGAGTAACAGCCCAGTCAATGTATAAAACATAACAAGGAAAAAGAGTGTCATCTGCGCTCGTTTCTATGTGTTCCATGTACAACAAAAATTAGGTTTTTGTTTGTTTCAATGGCCATTGCAACGTAAGCCCACTCGCCACTTCAAGGCACCTCTTTAGAGTGGGTACCTAACAATTGTAACCAAAAGGCCGCTCTACTGAGCAGCTCCAAGCCCCTCCAGCTGCTTTTCAGCGAAGGAGAGGCAAAGATGGTGGCTTTTATTTATACACGCACCAAACACTTCCCATTTGGGATCAAAAACAAAAACATGGAAAGAGGAACAGCTGCAGAACGACGGACTGGTGTTACAAGCATGATATACATAAATGCAGAAAAAATGGCGTCGCGCCCATACTCACTTATTTTCGGAGCGGCAGCAACTGCCAGGAGTAACAGCCCAGTCAATGTATAAAACATAACAAGGAAAAAGAGTGTCATCTGCGCTCGTTTCTATGTGTTCCATGTACAACAAAAATGAGGTTTTTGTTTGTTTCAATGGCCATTGCAACGTAAGCCCACTCGCCACTTCAAGGCACCTCTTTAGAGTGGGTACCTAACAATTGTAACCAAAAGGCCGCTCTACTGAGCAGCTCCAAGCCCTACATGGGTCAAGAAGAAGGCCAGGGTACAGCGAATTGGGTCTAAACCTCCTGCGGCTACGACAAAATTTCCTGACCAGCTGATAGGTCCTTCTCCCATTTGTTCCAATCCAAGTGGAGGGAGTCTACACTAAAGCTCTGTTAGACTCAGGGGCTCAAGTGACGTTGATCTATCGAGACTTCTACGAGAAACACTTGAAGTACACACCTCTACAGAAATTAAAGGATCTTGAGATCTGGGGTATCGGAACTGAAAAGCTTCCCTATGACGGATATCTACAGGTGAAGTTAGAATTCGGATCCGAAGTCATCGGACAGTCTGGGGGTTGTGATGCATTGGCCATTGTGTGTCCTCGGCCTTCAGGGGCCAACAGAAGTTCTATGATAGTGGGGACGAATACTGATCTGGTGCGACGTCTTCTGACTCCTATAGTAATGAAAGAAGGTTCTACCAGGGGAGTACACCCGATGTTACATCCGGTCTATCAGCGAATGGTTGAAGAACAGAAGGCACCTGCCGAAGTGGGGCTCCTGTGGAGATTGGGAGGAACAGAGAAGGTTCTGCAATCAGGAGAAGTGGCGAGTTTCCGGGCTTCAGTCAAGTTGAACGGATCACAACCGGGTCCCTACGTGGTACTGGAAACTGATCTCAATTATGGGAGTGAAGCCGGAGTAGAAGTAATCCCTTAAATAATCTCCACAAGAGCTTTGAAATGGACACGAGGAAGAGTCTCAGTTAGTGTGTGTAATGTGTCCGATTCTCCAGTGATCCTGAAAGCACGAATGCCCATTGGGCAAGTAGCGCCCGCTACGCCTCTCTCCCCTACCGATTTAAGGGGGGGAGTGAATAAAGAGATTCCAGCTGAAAGGTTCTATCCCAAGGACGCTCCTATCTCACCTGAATGGAAGAAACGTCTTCAGTCCCAGATCCAAAAATGGAGGGACTTGTTCTCGAAGGATGAGTTTGACGTGGGTTTAGCTAAGAGTACTGAGCATCGCATTCGACTACAGGAAGATAAGCCGTTTCGAGACAGGTCAAGACGAGTTCCGCTGGGAGACTTGGATGATCTATGAGAACAGCTGAATGAACTACAGAGGACTAAGGTGATTCAAGAGTCCAGGAGTCCGTACGCCTCTCCAATAGTGATGGTTCAGAAGAAGAATGGTTCTATTCGTCTATGTATAGACTATCGCACGCTAAATCAGAGAACCATTCCGGATCAATATGCCACTCCTCGGATAGAAGATGCCTTACAGTGTTTGTCTGGAGCAAAGTGGTTTAGTGTACTAGACCTGCGAAGTGGGTATCATCAGATACCAATGCATCCTGAGGACAAAGAGAAGACTGCGTTCATCTGCCCACTGGGGTTCTTTGAGTTCAACAGAATGCCTCAAGGCCTTACGGGGGCTCCCGCCACGTTCCATCGGTTAATGGAGAAGACAGTCGGGGACATGAACCTGATCGAAGTGTTGGTGTATCTCGATGATATTATTGTGTTCGGGAAGACTCTGGAAGAACATGAGCAGCGGTTGGAAAAGGTCTTGAAGCGGCTCCACGAAGAAGGGTTGAAACTGTCTTTGGAGAAGTGTCAATTTTGTCTACCTTCCGTTACGTACTTGGGACTAGACATGTGCATTAGTTTTAGTACTAAAACGATTTAGTCCGAATTTTGGGATAATTTAGTTTTCGTATGACTCAAGAGATACGAAACAACTCAGTACAAAAAACGAAAGAAACTAAAATAAAATGCACTACATTTTAGTTTCAGTCCTTTTTGTGATATTACATTGATGAGTGAAGGAGACCAGCAATGAAGAGCGCAACATCCGAAGTTCTGCACCCCAGTGGCGTAGCGTGGGGGGGGCCAGGGGGGCCATGGCCGGGCGCAATTTACTTAGGGGCGCAAAATTTCAAAAGAAATTGCGCCCCTAATAATGTCCAGGTACCGCAGGCTTGAGTGCAGTGTTTTTTTTTTTCCGATTTTTTTTTTTAATTTCTGGCCGAGCGCTGCACTCAGACTCCAGCGCGGCGGCAGAGAGAGGGAGGGGGTGTGGCTTGGCTCCCTCCGTGTGCTGCTCCAGAGTTCTAAGGGATTGGAGGAGACTAAGAGGAGGAGGAGCTGCCTGCAGCATCCTGGTCATGAGGTCACACAAGCTGAGTGCAGGCAGCTCACATGTATGGCTCCTCCCCACTTCCATCCTCTTCCTGGTGTGACTGCACGGCCTCTGCACACAGTGTGAAGGAGAGACGGTCACAGGCTGCAGACACATCACGAGCCCCATCATGACAGCCAAGACTGAGTAAAATGGAGGGGGGGGAGGGACATGAACTGCCTCAGAGAAATCAGGCTTGCTTTTTTTGAAACATGGGATGATTGGGGGACAGGACACACAGGGACTGGCTGTTTGCTCCAGACAGTGGAGATGAAGGAGCTGGCACTGGGCTCAGGTTCTGGCAGTGGGGGTCCCAATCAAAAATTGAGGTACCAGGCATTGTGCACTGTGCAGCCAGAGAACAAGCTGCTCCCTTACCCAGCGCTTAGTCACACTCTCCTGTCACCCTGTCCCACCTGGCGCTCACAGCATGCACAGGGGCTTATTACTAGTAATAAATAGTAATATATATATTTTGTTTTGAAATTTTGTATAATTATATTAATATATTAAAATATAATTAATTTATTTTAATAATCTGTAATTTAATACAATTTTAAATTTATTTATTTTAATATTTAAATATAATGTACTATATTTATAGACTATTATATATATAATTTTTAAATATATATATTCCCGATATCCCGCACACGGCGACAGGTATCCTGAATGATATCAGGAATATTTCTATGTGAGCAGCCGGTTCCCAGCACCGGGGCAATAGATACAGCAGAGACGGAGTGTGGAGATCTGATTCTATAATTTTAATATATATAATTTATTATAATAAATAATTGAATCAATTTCAATTTGTTGTGTAATTACTTGAATATTTTAATTTTAAATATATTTTATATTAATTTATTATTATTTTATGAGTTTTATTCCCAAGCCTCTGTGATACGCTCATACAAACAGCATATTGCTGAGTTTTATTTCTACGCAGCTCTGTGATACGCTCATACACACAGCATATATTGCTGAGTTTTAATTCTACGCAGCTCTGTGATACACTCAACACAGCATATTGCTGAGTTTTATTTCTACGCAGCTCTGTGATACGCTCATACACACAGCATATTCCTGAGTTTTATTTCTACGCAGCTCTGTGATACACTCAACACACAGCATATTGCTATGAGTTTTATTTCTACGCAGCTCTGTGATACGCTCATACACACAGCATATTGCTGAGTTTTGTTTCTACGCAGCTTTGTGATACGCTCATATACACTGCATATTACCGTGCATCTTATTGCTGTGTAGCTCTGTGATGTGCTCATATGCACCGCACATTACTGTGAGTTTTATTGCTGTGATGTTTAAGGCTAGGGACAGATGAGCGCATTTTCTGCGGCCACCGTCAAAATGTACGTCGATGCGTGCGCACGCATTTTTTCACGGAATACGCTTAAGTGGTCAGACGATGCGCAATTCTGGACGTATTTCATGACGGTGGGGTAAAAAGAAGTCTAGGGAAATCCGGCTGTTTGAACGTTATGTAGGCCGCACACTAGCAGCGTCTGACGTCTCCTAATCACGCACACACGCTGCCATGCGGCCGCAGCGCACTCTGTACGTCAGTAGCAGCGGTTTCACGTTCTGAGAAAAATGCGTTCATTTGCTGGTTGCGTGGTGTCGGCGCACTTTCGTACGCACGTACTGCGTATATTGGCCGTCATTGGCCGTTATGTGCTGCTACTACGGCCGTGATTTAGTGCGTCTGCACGCGCGTTCCGACTGCCCCACTCTGACCCTAGCCTGAGCCAACTGCCCAGGGCAAAGCCTGGGGGCATGCACAAATACATAGAAATATGAGAATAACTCTGCAGTCAGTGCACACCACCTCACATACATACACTTTACTGGTGGGTGGAAGGGAATCAGGGCGTGCCAACGTGTCCACAGGTTTGGGGGGGCGCGCAAATCTTGCCTTGCCCCGGGTGCTGACAACCCACGCTACGCCACTGCTGCACCCTCCACATGCCAATGCAGTAGGATGTTCTATACAGAGAGGGGCATTAATTAATGTAGGAGGATGTTCTATACATTATACAGAGAGGGGTATTAATGTATGAGGATGTTATATACATTATACAGAGAAAGGTATAAATTGAGGAGGATGTTCTATACAGAGAGGGGCATTAATTAATGCAGGTGGATGTTGTATACATTATACAGAGAGGGGTATTAATTTATGCAGGAGGATGTTCTAAACATTATACAGAGAGGAGCCTTTTTTTTAGCCCTTTAAATCCAGTGGCTGTGAGCGCTGAGATCGGCTGCTTGTTATATTATCTCTCAGTACAATGTATCAGTCTCAGCTGTTACAGTAACTGAATCCTGCTCATCACAGCGCTCAGAGTTTCAGTAAAACAAGGAAATAATATTGTTATAACCTATTATGTATAAAAATATTATTTACTAGTTTTACTGAAACTGAGCACTGTGATGAGCAGCAGTCAGTTACTGTAACAGCTTTGCCTGACACGGGGCAGTATTACAATATTGGTGCTAACTTAACCAGAGCTGTTGTAAACTGAAAACCTTCATAGGCTATAATGGCTCTGGGAAGTTTACAACAGCTCTGGTTAAGTTAGCACCAGCTATGTAATATGGCCCACATTGTGCTGAGAGTGAGAGATACTGTAACAAGCAGCGATCTCAGCCCTCTGAGGAGCCACTACAATAGTAATTGTATCCGCTGGTTTTCGGATGAATGAAATTAGTTTTCATACTAAAGAACTGAAAACGAATTTCTTTAGCAACTAAATAAATTGCATTGTAGGACTAATCCATTAGTTCCAAATGAAATTTTGTGCTGTGCACATGTCTACTTGGGATATGTTGTTTCAGCAGAAGGTGTTTCGACGGATCCCCGAAAGTTGGAAGCCGTAGCTTCCTGGCCTAGACCCCAAAATGTTACTGAACTTAGATCTTTCCTGGGGTTCTGCTCATATTACCGAAGATTCGTAGGAGGATTTGCCAAGATAGCTCAACCCCTGAACAAGCTCCTACAGAAGGAAAACGCAGGAGAAAGCCCCAAGGCCTCTGATCAAAGTTCGTCGGCTCCGGGGCCAAGGAAGGCTCGAGAATCCATCCAAGAAGAATGGACTAATCAATGCGAAAGTGCTTTCATGAAACTGAAAGAGAGTCTAACTCGAGCTCCTGTCCTGGCTTACGCGGATCCTCATAAGCCGTACGAATTGCATGTGGATGCCAGCAGAGAAGGTCTAGGGGGAGTCCTATACCGAGAATATGGTGGGTTGTTGAGGCCTGTAGCGTATGTGAGTCGAAGCCTTACGCCTTCGGAGAAGAACTATCCTACCCACAAATTAGAGTTCCTAGCCTTGAAGTGGGCGGTAGTAGACAAGCTGAAAGATTATCTGTATGTAGCCGAATTTGTGATAAAGACTGACAACAATCCTCTTACGTAAGTCCTTACTACGGCGAAACTGAATGCAACGGGACATCGGTGGTTGGCCGCTCTGTCAGGGTTTCGGTTCAGCCTTAAGTATCGCCCTGGAGTGAATAATCGAGATGCAGATGCTTTGTCAAGAAGACCCTACACTACAGAATGGACTCAGCTGACTCCAGATGGGGTGCAAGCCTTATGTCAAGGGGCAGAGCGCCGGGTCAAGGGAGTAGTTGAAGCAGAAGCTATAGGAGTCATGGCTGCAGCCGTCCCAGAGTTTTAATTGTAATCCTACACAGCTGAGGGATGAAAGTCTGCCTACGTTTTCGAAACAGGACCTGAGAGCCGATCAGGCTAGAGATCCTCTGATTGTGTTAACAGTAAAAGCCATAAACACGAACCAAAGGGAAATTCTACTGACAAGTTCCCCCGAAGGGGCCCGATTGGTATACAAAGAGTGGGAACGGCTGAAGATGTTGGATGGGGTGGTCTACCGAAAGGGCCCCTCGAACAATGCTGAAGAGACACAACAGTTGTTCCTTCCCACCAAACACAGAGAGGGTGTGCTGAGATCATTACACGATGACCATGGGCATTTGGGTGCAGAGAGAACTTTTAAGTTAGTGCGAGACAGATTTTATTGGCCCTGTATGAGATCTGAAGTTGAAAGTTACTGCCATTCGTGTCTGAGGTGTATCCAGAGGAAGACCATACCAACTCGAACTGCTCCAATGAGCCACCTACAAAGTCAAGGACCCATGGATTTGGTGTGCATTGATTGAGATGGAGTGGAGATAGATGGAGTTCTCAAGTCTACATTGTCTGCAAGCAACTGCCGGGTCTGCCAGTTTACCAAATCTGACTGGATGGAAAGGCCAGGCCTCTTAAAAACTGGCACCGAAATCATCTGTTGCCTTTGAGGGAAGCTGTAAGGATACCAGTTGGAGACAAACTTTCTTTGCCGAATCCGCCTGTTCCACGCTTGACTCCCGTTACTCGGTCTCAGCAGACACGGGTTGTTGAAGAGAGTGAAGGGGATAGTGAGGAAGAAAGTTTTTGTCTGGACTGGGTGCGTTCGCCTGAGCCCGAAGAGGTCATTACAGTTTCTGAACGGTGGGAAAGTAACCTGAGGCCTGAGGCTCCTGAATTCCAATTGGAAGTTTCCGAGACTTTGGAAATCCCTGTAGTTCCCAAAATGTGTCTTTAGATTATAGTTCTATGCCTTCACTGGAAGGCTCATATTCAGAAGAGATGCCTGCTCCAGTTGTGGACGAAAGAATTGAGCCCGAAAATGTGGCATTCCCACCCGAAGAGGAGATGATTGAACCAGAGTCTAAACGTTCTATCCGACCCCCTCAGAGACTCACCTACGATTCACCAGGACATAGCACTGAAGAGGCTGTTACCACAGTGCGAAGGTTGCCTGAAGTGTCTGCTATGCTAGCTGAGGTAGTCAGGAGTATGAGTCAACTTGAGGATGTATATCTGACCCATTGTATGTTTGCTGCTGAACCAGAATATATTGCTTAATGTAAATGCTGAAATGTCATGTACTGTTACACTTCCTTGGAGAGATCCAAAAATTCAAGGGGGGGAGAGTGTAGCGCTGTTTTAAGATATGTTGCTGCATTTACTTGGTTTGGCCACCAGAGGGAGACAGGCGCAATATGAACTATACTGGACACCAACGGAACTACAAATTCCATCGTGCTTTGCGAGAGAGACAGGAAGTGGGTGGGGGAGAGAGAAGGACATCCGCAGCCTCGTACGAAGGAGAGCCAGTGTGAGCCGAGCGACGAAAGGTAGAAGACGCACGTGAGACTACCAGGGATCGAGACCAGGCCGGAGAGCAGGCGCTGCCTCGCGGGTGCTGCTGATCAGAGACAGTGACTTGGCGAAGACCTATCTATATATCGCTGAGAGGTTTTGCACAGAGACATAGTTCCGGTTTGGACCCCGAGTAAGGAGACCGCGATGATCCATTGGGAGTGTAGGCGGTAGGTTGTAGTTCTCGTTGCGGAGATCAGACAAGCAGGAGAAGCAGATCCGGTGGCACAGAGTTCCAGTGTAATCCAGCGGAGAGACATCCTTGATCGGGTAGCGGAACAGATTGTCTAACGGATGGGTGAGAGGCCTTCCAGGCCACAGTCCCAAGTTTAACGAAGCACGCTGCATTATTGTTTAAATCTACAGGGCCCCAACGTGACTACTCGAAGATTTGCTCATTCCATTCACTGGCCAGTTGAATATAGTACCCGGGTACCTGAGTTCACACACACACACACCTTTTTGAGACATTACTTTCGCGGGACTTACATTCCAGAAACGGAGGGGTTAAACTTTCCTTTTTGCCGCCGCGTGTTTTTTTTCCCGCATTACGAAGTCCTGTCGTTCATATACCGTGTTTACATTACCAGGTGGAGGGTCATATAAACAGAACAAACGTGTTTCTTATGCAAATTGGTGGGAAGTCCCAACGTCAAATTCCTATGGAAATGTGAATGGTTTAGTGTCTTGTGCATGATAACCTGTTTCTCTCCTCGTGTACTACAAACGCATGTAACAGGTTCTAGATTTCACTTTCTTTGGAAGACCAAAGATTCTTGGTGGGGGGGAGTGTGTAACGCAGGCTACTTGAACTGTGTGTGTACTATTGTGTTTCTCAGACATGCAGCCTGTCACAGCTGCGGAGTACTTCCCCCCCCTTTTTTTCCCTTTCTCTTCACTGGCAAAGGAAGTTGTTAAGACAGGAAGATGCAAAGGATTCTGGAACATGTAGTCTCAATTACAGAGGGCCTGTGCAATCTGGCAGGAAGAGAACTACACCTCCCAGCAGTGCCTAAGGGAAGGGGCGTTTTCCAAGGGTGGAAGTGCACGTGCAGAGCAAGGAGAAGGCAGAGAAGGAGAGACTGCTGAGGTGAACAGTCCTATGTGGTGGATTGTGCGTCCATAGGCTGCCTCGTGCGTTCAGCGAAGGAGAGATCCAGTTGCCCTCACGTGTTGCCAGTACCAGCGGATCGTGCATCCAGCTGTCCTTGTGCATCCAGTTAAGAAGGGGTCTGTCTGCCTTCGTGTGTGTTTCAGTGACAGAGGGAGCGACCGAGTACATTCAGCGGAGAAGAAATCCGGCTGTCCTTGAGTGATTCCAGCGCTAAGAGATAGCAAACGAGCTACCGTCCAAATGGAGAGAGGTATCCGGCCATCCTGAGTGAGTTGATATTGCTAACTTTATTGTCTGGCCTAGTTCTACTGCCAGCGCAGTTGCAGCTAAAAGGAGGATCGCTGCAGTTACAAATCTTGCTGTTCTGTGACACTTTGCGAAGATTTCTTTCTCACTTTGTGGAATACAAATATGGTTTCATGTTAAAGGTACCCAACGATAGAATCAAGGGCCCCACCGCTAGCAATCTTGAACGCTTGTATAATTTCCACTGGCCAGTGGTTAGGCAGAATGTATAAGGTTTAGACAGGTTACTGATATTGGTTACGTTGATTATAGTTGATAATCGAACTGCACTGACGTATGGTAAAGATTGCCGTCTTGTTCATTCATTATTGAGTTGAATAGTAATGCTAAATTAACTCTTTAAATACTGTTATACTGTTGATTACTTTGTCCTACAAAGGGTTTGCTCGCTAGTCTTAATAAACCCCCTTTTATTTAAGTAATCTTGTCCTGGTATTACTTGGCGCCGAAGGCGGAGGTGGGTAATCACTAGAGTGAGACAGAAGGCCCGTCAAATTCAGCGGCTCTCGCGGGAGTAGCGCTATATATATATATATATATATAATTAGATAGGTTGTTGAAAGGTATTTTAATATGATAGGTAGTTTTTTAATTTTTGCATTAGTGTGAAATCCCCCCTCCTTTTTCCAGCACGGTGTCTGTTCAATTTCGATTCCTCTCGAGGCTAGTCAGCGGGGTGATGGAAATAGATATCCTGTGTTGACTTAGAATGCCCGAGAAAACTTTGTTACATGATGTAGAAATGTATCTGCTCTGATTGGTTGTTGTATCACATTCCTATGTTGGGAGTGAAAACTGCAGGAAGTGTTTATGTATAACGAACATTTCTATTGGATGTTGAAACAATAAACCAATCTGTCAGACCACGGACTGATCAGATGCTAATCTGCCATAACTCGGTGTGGTCGGGTCTGTCGTCTCCTCTGATCAGAGTCGTGCAGCGCCTTACTTCATTTTTGATATATAAGAAGAAACTTGAAAAAGGTTTATGGTAATTATAATGGAAATTAGAGCTTAACAGTTGTTGTCTGAAGTGGGATTTGCCATTCAGATGTATCCTTACATTTAAGTGTATCTTTACTTTTGAATGTATCCTTACATTTGCTTGTTCAGATTTTGCGAACCTGCCTCCAGGCTTGGTTTTTGTTTATTTTCCCTGACGTTAAAGCTATGGTTCAGAGCTTGTTGATTTTTTTTTGATTTTTTTTGGTGCAAGGTTGGTCTCTTTGTCTTGGTTTGTTTTTGTCATTTTATGTATTGTAGTAAAGGAAAAATCGTTTGAGGACCACACGTGTGTTTGAACTCGCCCGGTGTGCTGAGTATTTGTATATGCTGGAAATTGAACTCATAAAAAAGGAACGAGATGTTTCTAGTTGTATTGTCTCCGTTCTGTGTCTATCATGTACTTCAATTCTGGTGTTTCTGGGTCGTCCATATCTTGTAATTGTGAGAATTTTATTTTAACTGATTAGATTTTCTTCTTATATATCAACTGATTTAATCTCCCATTGAGAGACAGTTTTTTTTCCTCTTATTTTTTTATTTTTATTTTCTCGCGCGCTGCTGCCATTTTTTCTTTTTTTGCTGCATGTGTTTGCGCGCTGATTCTAAAGGATTTGCTAACTGTTTTTTCTTTCAGAATGCATGTTTGTTTTTGTTTTATTTTTTATTTTGTTTCTGGCCATTGATTGCGTCTGTTTATTTAAATGTTTGTCTTTACTAACTATTAATGTATGTGTTTATCTTTGATGTTTTGTATTTCGTAGTTTTGATATTATGTTTTTTATATGTAATTTATGTATAGGGACTGCTTTTCGTAAACCAGGTTGCTTTGTTTCTGTGTCATTACTGCCTTGCCTCGTGTAAAAAAAAAAAAAAAAAAAAAAGCACAGGAAATGGAGACAATAGGGCTTTACTTTTACAGTAAATTTCAAAAATGACTGGTTTTTTTTTGTTCTTCGCTTATGTTTGAAAGATGAACATAGAAAGTCAATACTCTGACAAGGCAGGTTACACGTGAATGTTATGTTATAAGTTTATCTATGATATATAAAAAATTAGTGTATCAAGGTGATGGGCTCAATCTGCCTTAATATAAGTTATACATTTTCCCAAAAGAGGCGTGGTCGGTTATTTTCCTCTGGTCTTTGTTTGAGTCCAGCACTAAGGGATTGACCACACCTTAATATAGGTTATATGTTTTGTCAAAATGGCTGACTGAGATCATTTACAGTGTTTGTAACTTGTATAATGGAATATATATGTAGGTTCATGTTTAGTTGTTTGGAATCTAAGAGGATGAAGTGATATAAAGCTGAAGGATTTGAGTGAAAGTTTAAAGGAAAGCGCCTACAGGTTTAGTAGCGCTGTACAAAGGAATTTAGGCAGATTTCAAATGAGAGAAGGTGGGTTTTTTTTTGTTTTATTTTAGTTGACTAAGGGAGATGGAAGGTTGTAAGTTTGGTATCTGAGTATTGTTTGATTGTTTTTTTTTCTTTTTCTGCAGTGGTAGCCAGATGTCTAGTTTTATTTTTTTTGCTGTCTGTTTTTGTCTTTTGAAGTGCAATAGCGTATAACTATGCCCCCATTGAATATTCTTGGAGGGAATAAAACAGGTTGTAAAATAGCTGCACAAACACCTCACATTTGAATGTTTGTTTTTAACCAATATTCTTAAAAAAGATTATTGATGTTTATTAATCTTTTTCTCTGAGTTTCCTCTGAGAACTTTGTGCTAATTAACGCATCAAGTTTTAAACATGCCCTTCTATACTTTCTTTCCCAGTTCATGATATTTTTGTTGTGTTTTTTTATTTGAATTGAAGTTCACATTCTTTTCCTAGTCTCCTCCATTTTGTCTCGCTCATGACCCCTCCTCTCCTCCGTGTTGTCTCACTCATGACCACTCCTTTTCTTTGTGTCCAAAAATGTGTTGCATTTTTTTTCTCCATTTTAAAAGTATTTTAACCATATGAATTTTAAAGTTTTTGACAGGTTAATAATACATTTTTTTCCCAAGTTTTACTTTAGGTGAAAATTACCCATGCATGCCAACTTTGCTCAAGCTAGATGGAAGATTATTGAATACCAATATTGATAAAGCTGTTGGAATTGAAGGAAATTTACTCAAACACATTATCATTTCACATTGCAATGTTACATCAACCGGATAATAAGGAATTATCAGACACCAGGCAATAAAACAATCTAATTATCGACAACTCATCAATAAATCATGCTATTTATAGAAGATCATTGATTTGGAAATACAACTTAAGACATGTCAGTTTTACAAAACTGTTATTTTCAACCAATAAGACAGAAGACAAAGAAAGAAGATAATGTATTTTTATATGCTGATGTCGTCTAAGTGATAATTATTTTGTGTCTTTTATTATTTTATTATTTTTGTTGTTTAGTTACAATCAATATTGTTCAAACTTCCCTGACACATTTAGGATTATTGAAGATCACATCCAATTAAAATTAGAGTTAATTAATGTATTTAGGAACATATAATTTAATGCATTTGCATAAATACGTTTCATGACATATATAGTGGTAAAAGGAAAGTTCTGATCCGGTAAAATTAATGCTGTTTTTATTTTTTTTATTTCATTGAGGATTGGTGTGTTTTATAAACACCAGGTTTGTTTCAAAACACCGAACAAGACTGAATAGGATAGTAATTAAATATTTTTTTGATATTTAAAATGGGTGGAATATGCACTAATATGCACTTCGGCTATTTCCCTTTTGAGCCAAAGTTGCGTATATATATTTTTCTCTAACAATGAGTCAGAAGTAGTATAATTTTTTTCTCGTTGCGTGAGGCCGATAGGCTTTGCGGGGAAATTTTTAAATTTATTATCTGTGTCTCTTCTTGTGTAAATTAACATTTTTATTGTTTTCGTGCATTTGAGAGTGACAATGAATGAATGGATGTATATGATTAGCGGGGTATACCATATTTTCTTTTCTTTTTTCTTTTCTTTATTGGTGCTAAAACCATATCACATCATCAAGAAACCTGACAGTCACAATGACTGCATATGGAACGAATCATGGACATTTTGTGTCAAGGTCAAAGGTCACAGGTAATAAGCAACCAGCGCAAAGAGACAGCTTGTTCAGGAGTCCCTATGGTGGGAGCTCTGATGACATTTAATGATTATGCGTCTCAAGCTGGGATGTTGAAAAAGACCAGACCTTGATCTCGCACTGTGGACTATGGTATTAGATTATGGAATCTTATTTTTTTTTATTTTAATCCCCTAGATAAGTGTGAGAAAGGAATGGATTTGGGAAAATGAGAATGTATTTCTTGAGAGTGTGTATGAATGCAGGTGTGTATGCGGTCTGTGGAGTGAAGCTGAACATAGGAAAACACACAGATATAGATCTGACTCATGTTGATTATTAGATAAATAACCTTTTACATTCAAGTTATTATATTTTTCTTGTTCGGTGAAGTACATTTTGGGAAACGGGAATAAATAGTTATTCAATGTCTAGATTAGGTATTTTGGCCCAAACTCCAAGTGTGGTTCGCTGGTAGAGTGAATCTAGATAGATAAGTATATTTTATGCTCATAAAGGGCCTCCTTGGGGAATCCTTTTCGTATATCGTACAGGTATTAGGCGAGGATACTATGGCCCAGGTATAATTAGTTTAATTGTCTAGTTTGTTTTATCCATTTTAGTGATCACGATTGTATATGTGATCAATGAGACGATTGAAAGGTATTTTAATATGATAGGTAGTTTTTTAATTTTTGCATTAGTGTGAAATCCCCCCTCCTTTTTCCAGCACGGTGTCTGTTCAATTTCGATTCCTCTCGAGGCTAGTCAGCGGGGTGATGGAAATAGATATCCTGTGTTGACTTAGAATGCCCGCGAAATCTTTGTTACATGATGTAGAAATGTATCTGCTCTGATTGGTTGTTGTATCACATTCCTATGTTGGGAGTGAAAACTGCAGGAAGTGTTTATGTATAACGAACATTTCTATTGGATGTTGAAACAATAAACCAATCTGTCAGACCACGGACTGATCAGATGCTAATCTGCCATATCTCGGTGTGGTTGGGTCTGTCGTCTCCTCTGATCAGAGTCGCGCAGCGCCTTACTTCATTTTGATATATAAGAAGAAACTTGAAAAAGGTTTATGGTAATTATAATGGAAATTAGAACTTAACAGTTGTGTTAGTCCAGATTCCAAAATCAAGAATATAGTAGCACGTGGTGATACCTTTTTTTATTGGACTAACAAAACATTTATAAAACAAGCTCTCGAAAGCTTAAAAAATATCTCCCTGTTTCAGGGTGTGTCCGGTGATCGACCAAGATGGGCGCGTGATTCTGGAGCGCTCCTCTCATCCCCGGCAACATTAACTTTTAGAGCGCTCTCCCCCCTCCTTATCTACTCCAGGAAGTTACCACAGCTCCCGGAGCGTCCCAGGCATCGGAGGATGCTGTTCAAGGCCCGGAAAGCGCAGGTGCAAGGCCGCCTCACCTCCTTTTGTTCAGCGACCATACCCTGGGCTCTGAGTCTTAAGCCCCTCCCATGACGGGCACACCGGACGGCAGCCCAGCCACTCGCGCAGATATCGAGCGGCTTCTCTCCACCTTCCGTGCTGACATCCGCAGTAACATCCGGGAGGGCCCAGCAGCAGTCCGGGCAGAGATTGATGCTGTGGGGGCATGGACTGATGCCCTGGAAAGGGCAAATGATGCCTCAGCCTGGGCCTATAATGATTTGGCGAACCACCTAGATGCCATTACAGCAGACATACGCCATCTTCAGAGGGCGCAGGAGGACCAGGACAACAGATCCCGGTGCAACAATGTGAGAATCAGAGGGGTGCCGGAGGATGTTATTGATCTCCGTGACTTTATGCACAGGCACCTACTAAGCCTGCTACCTGATACCCCCCCAGAACACTGCCTGTTTGACAGGGTACATAGGGCCCTTTGCCCCCGACTGCCATCAGGGGAGCACCCCAGGGATATCATAGCCTGTTTACATTATTATGGGGTCAAGGATGCAGTGGTCGCAGCTGCATGGACACAAACTTCATCTATAGAAAAGATGTTGTTCGTAGACCTTTCTCCGGTTACCCTGCAAAATCGCAGTTCTTTTAAACCTACCACGGATCAACCGATTGCTCACAATATCCGCTATCACTGGGGGATTCCTTTTAAGCTAGTGGTCTCCTGCCACGGCGCAACGCACACCTTGGATGACCTTCAGTAGGCGGACTTCTTCCTGCGTGCACTGGGTCTGACAGGTCCACAATCTTCGCCTCCAGGAGCCGGATCGTCGCCTGTATCAAGAATGACGGAGGAGTGGTCTCAGGTCTCTCCCAAGGAACAGCAACAACGGGCTTCCTCGCCTTCCACCTGACTTCTAACTTTGACCTGTTGCACACCGGTATTGGAGATCCCTTTCTTTGACAGCTTTTGTTGCAGGTTTGCTCCCCTGGCATCTGCCGCTGAGGGTCCCTGGTCCAACTTTCTATCACCAACCGTGGCCTTCCTCCTGGTGACTGTTGTTGCTGCTGTGGCGGGATGACTTGCCGCAACTTTCCTTCAATGGTGCGCTCGGGATCTTCCTCTGTGCAAGGGGAGAGCCATATATGGGGTGGTGAGACTCTGTTCGACCGTGGTTATGACATCCAGGTACCGAAGGTTATGGTTCCCCTTGGCGACTGTCGCTGCCCACCCCCCCTCAAGGACAATTTTTGCCCATCTCGGTGCTCCCCTCCCCCCGGAGTAAGAAGCTCTAGGAGGCAGATGGGGCTCGAGACTGTATTCCCGCTTGTCGGGCTCTTGTTTGGATTGTTTTTTAGTCAATCCGGGTTTTTTTTGTATATGGGGTCTTTTTTTTTTTTTTTCCTCTTTCTCTGGATGTTTTTCCTTTTTATTTTTTTCACGGTCTCTCAAGGTCTGGTCTTTTGTAGTTTTTATGTCATTGACTGTATTATGCTTTTACGATACTGTGCCTTCTCTCTTCAACCCCCTCTGCAGTACGCTCCGTGTCGGATGATGGGTTCCCCAGGGCTCTGGGGGGGGGGAATTTGGAGATCCCTTTAGCTTCCCCTCCCTCACACCTTGATGCCGTTACATGTCATAGCTGATAATGTAAAGGGGTTTAATAGCCCTGTGAAGCGACGGAACGCTATGAGAATATATGTCTCCTTGAAGGCGGATGTTCTCCTCCTTCAGGAGACGCATTTCGCTAAAGGCAAAGCTCCCTGGTTTTTCGATAGACACTTCCCAATGCACTATCATGCTTGCGCGGATACTAAACATAGAGGCGTCTCTATCTTTTTCCACTTTCATCTGGCCTTTGTGTTACGTAAGAGAGTGGCGGATGGTGACAGCCGGTTCCTTTTTTTCCAGGGTACGTTAGATAATCGTCCGGTGACGCTTCTCAATGTATATGCCCTAGTGTTCACCCTGCTTTTCATAACCGCCTTATATCTCTATTGGAGCCTTTTCTGGTGGGGGAGGTGATAATTGGGGTGGACTTTAATTCGATTCTTGACATTGCTCTGGACAGATCCTCACCCCCAGGCCAGTCTGACTCCCATCCTAATCGCTTCCTTCTAAGAGACTTTTTGACCCAGGCTCATCTCGTGGATGCATGGCACATACTAAGTCCGACAACAAAGGACTACACCCTAACGTGACGTACACCAGTATAGATTTTGTACTTGTCCCTCAGCGCTGTGCGAGATGTTATGTCCGCATGGATTCATGAGATCACCTGGTTGGATCACTCCCCTCTCAGTGTTGTGTTGGCAAATGGAAAGATGGGCGCATTTCGCCCACCCTGGCACCTCCCAGATTCCCTATTGCTCCATCCGGAAGCTGTGATGGAAATTGACCTGGCAATATCACATTTTGTGCTAGATAATTACTCCTCTCTATATCAACCAGACCTCTTGTGGGCTACCCACAAGGCGGTCCTTCGGGGCCAGCTGATAGGTCTCCAGGTGGCCCATTATAAGTGCTTGCAAGCCCAATTGACTGACTTGAACGCTGCTCTATCCAACCTCAAATGCTCTCATAAGGCCTGAGGGGAACTGAACGCCCTGCAGACGGAAAGGGTGCTGGGTGACCTTAAACGTTTGGGTCAGTTATTTTTTGAACAGGGAAATAAGCCGGATGCCATGCTGCACGGAAGTTGCATGCCTTGCGTAAGAGGAATTTTGTGGCGAAAATTCATAGCCCTGGAGGCTCACCCGTTGCTGAAGCATTTGCTCGCTACTATGCTGCGATTTATGATGGTACCACAGCTGCCCCGGATGCGAAGAAACTAGATAAGATTCAAACTTTTCTGGACCATCTGCCTCTCCGCTCCTTAAACCCAATACAGGCCTGCTCCCTTGCTGCCTCGGTAACTGCAGAGGAGGTTCTACCACTTCTGAAGGACCTTAAAACAACTAAAGCCCGGGGCCCTGATGGATTTAGCCCCCTTTACTATAAAAAATTTGACCGCTTAGCCCCTCTGTTAGCTAATCTGTATAATGGCTTTCTGGAAGGCAAATTGCCCTTTCAGGAATTACTGGCGGCCTCAATTGTGGTGATCCCTAAGGAGGGGAAGGACCCCTTCTGCTTGCGCTAGCTAACGTCCGATTTCCCTGATCAACGAAAATCTACACTAAGGCACGAAGAAGCGGATGGAGCTGCCATTCTCTGCTGCGGGATGAGAGGTGAGTATGTGATTTTTTTGGGGGGTGAGGGTTTAAACTAGTGCTGACTGATTTCGCAGAAGCGGAATCAGTTAGCACCAGGTCCTAGCTGTGGTTATCTTTTCACTTAACCACAGCGGGACGTAATTAGCATTAGGATTTTGTAATCCTACTGCTAATTAGTGCGTTGCACTCCCATGTTAAGCATAGGGTTCGCAAAGTAGAGTAAGCTTGCGCTGAAAAACTCAAGCTCCGTATCGCTTACGGGTTTTTCAGTGATATGTCTCAGTGTGGGCCTTCATTGGTCATGATCATCTGCTACCACGGACGTACTAAAGTGCGGCTACACGGACGTTAACACTGCGTTCGTCTGACCCCAGCCTTATCCTTACTGCATCAGGCTGCGTTATGGTTCTCAGCCAAAATTCATTGTGCCATAATTGCTGTAACAATCCAAAACAAAGAAAATTTAAAAGGTCATTGTTCTCTTGGGCACTCTTTTCTCCATTTTTAGGTTAGAGCACCAATAATAGCTGAAACAGAATGCCTTAATATGATAGACACGGAATTGGAAAAGGTCTTGTTGGTTTTCTGTGTAACTATCTTATTGTGTGCAACATTATTCAATTAGAAGGGACTGAGGACCACAATTGCTCTTTGTTTGATTAATATATCTCCGACTCCTCATTAAAAGCCCATTTGAAAACCTGCTTTGAATGCCAAATAGAACGCCAATTTAGCTATACATATCTGTTTCTCGGTTTTTGTTGGGTATAAAAACTGAAGGTTGGACAGCGAATCCTTCACAGACACAGATATAAGTAAAAGTGAGTTGGCAAGGGGGGGGGTGATTTTTATGCTTGTTGTAATGTAATCCATCAATGGCCAGAGATCTCATTCATGTTCAATTAACTGAAATGTTTAGAATAGGTTACCTATCTTGACAAATAGCATATTGCCAGTTTACAAAACAAAGACTGAATGGCAGTACTGGTGTAGTGACGTCTCATTTATTTCCTGTACTAAGCCTAATAGATAATGATCTTCCTGTCTTTTTTTTTCTTATTCTGGAGCTAAAATATATTCCAGTATATGTTCCACACAAAACATTCTCTTCTCTTTTCATTGCTGCACTACAAAAGCAGTGAACAACACAACTCAGACTGACACACATGAATATACAAATTAAAAGTAACAAGCTCTCTTGGTACAAGTATTACCAATCCTCAATTTTATTCTAACACATTCTTTGACCCAGCTCTGACACATTGCATCACTTCCTTTTATTCTAGATTTGTACCAAAACCTTGTTCCTCAATATTCTAAAACACAACTCCATAGTCTTTTGGCCATATTTATCCATATTCTTCTTCGAGTGAATAAGGATGTAACCCTTGGCCATTAAGACATGAGGAGCCAATAAGGCCTCTAATTCCTCAAGAGACATTCTCATGCTGTTTAACAGAAATAATAGAGCAGATATCTGTGTATCTGACATCTTCAAACTGTAAGCAGTAAAACCTACAGTGATCAATTTAATATCACCATACAAGGAATTAATTGAGCTAATCTAGTCAACTCGGACAACGTTAATATAAATCCATGGTGGGTTGAAGGATTAGACAAACTAGGGTGGGGGTCAGAAGGAATTAAAATTGAGCAATGTGGTACACACCTCCCCACTGATTTTAGCCTAGAGTATTCACATAAATGTAAATGTTGAGTGTATAATCATTGAAGAGTTATTCAAAGAGTGCCGAATTTGCCACCGAATTGCACCGAATGGTGAATTAATTTCACTGGATGGTGCAATTTCGTGGCAATTTGGCTATTCACAAAGCTGGCAATTCACCATATATTAGCGAATTGCAAGCGAAATATGGTGCAATTTGGCGGCAGTGAAATTCCCCATAGAGAAGTAATAGTTAATCTATTCAGAGAACGCCGAACTGCACCGAAAAGGTTTCAATGTAAAAAAACAATTCCCGTTTTTAAAAAAAATTTATTCAACCGTTTGTTCTTTTTATTTGCAGCAAAAAGTATTTTTAGTAATTAATTTTTTAGGATTTTTTAAAGCATTTTTCTGGATTTTTTCAGCTAAATTTTTGATTCGGATTATTTTTAAAATGCCCTTTATTATTCTGTAACAGACCTTTATATCGTTATTCATAGGACCTTATATATTATTTCTAGTCTTTTTCATGCATTATTTTTGTTTACAGTGTCTTTTAAAAATTGCGGGGTTTTCTTACCTCTGTTCAGCGGGTGATCGGAGGCATTCAGCTGTTTGGCGGATCATCAGCTGCGTTCGGCAGTTTATCGGCAGCTTATCGGATGAATTCGGCAGATACGTTCGGCGCTTCGGGGACCCTGTGGTGAATGCTGAATTCACCGCAGGGTCAGCAAATTGAGCTCGAGGAAGGGCAACGAACGAGAGTTCACTGAAATTTTGGTGCTCTCTGAATGATCCCCTGAATATTATATTTTGTTCTTTTACTTTTTGTTTCTTCTATTAATTGACTTAATGATCGTCTGCCAACGGGCAACGCCGTCGGCTGATCAGGGTCATCCACTGGAAGTGTCTGTCGTCGACTCAGGTTGGCTGATGGACAGGCCGCTGAATGAAAAAGAATTAAAAAGAACTGCTGTGGCAGAACCCCCCCCCCCTCGCTGTAGGGAGAACAAAACCTGTCCTTGGTGCTGAAAAAGAGTTTCAGCACCAAGGACAGCCTCGTCGGAATGCAGCCAAAGCAGAAAAAAAAACACCTCACCGAAAGCTGCAGGAAGTGATAAACCCCCTGTCTCTGGGGCTAAAATAGGTTTCAGCACCAAGGACAGCAACGATGAATGCAGCCAGACTGAAAAAAGAAAAAAAGAAAAGCCGCATTCAGTGAGGTAGATTTTTTTAATAAAATGGGAACCAAAAATTTTGCCCAGAAAAATACCTAAAAAAGATCTAAAAAAAATTAATAACTAAAAAGGCTTTTTGCTGCATATGAAAAGAATAAATGATTCGATAAAAATTAAATCAAAATGAAAATATTTTTTACATTGAATCTTATAGGCTGTTGAACTGAATCACTTCTCTACTGGGCAATTTCCCTGCCTTGGCATGGCAGTTTAACCCTTTCCATGCGGTGGACGCGCCCAGCGCGTCCTGCCGCATGGCCTCTTCGCTGCGGAGGACGCGCTCAGCCTTAGCAGCAGCGATCGGCCGTGATTGCGGCCGATCGCGGAGGCCCCCCGGTGCGGGCTGACATCCGGGACTCCGGCGGGCACAATAGACGTCATCGCGCCTGCGCGATGACGGCTATTTCAGGCACACCCCCCCGCCATTGCGGGGAAGGTGCCTGAAGGGGAGGGGGGAGGTCCTTCCAAGCGGCGGCTGTCTTTAACCCGTAGGGGGCTGGATCGCGATATGACGCTAACATGCACCGTATCGCGGTCCCCTCCCGGAGCTGGCTGACATCTTGGATGTCGGCCAAGCTTCCGGGATATCCCCCTAACGACTGGCGTCATCGCGCATAGCGTGATGGCGCCAGTCCCGCAATTAACCCCTTGCTGCCACCTATGCTGGAGATAGGGGGTTCCAATGAACCCCCTATCTCCCGATCGGTGACAGCTAGGGGTTAATGTTTGATATCATTGGAACGGCCAGAGCATGGCCTTTACAATGATACCAAACATGACCATGTACAGTTTAAAATAAAAAAAAATTAAAAAACTTTTTTGTTTTGTTTTATTAATGCAGCAATATTGTTCCCATTTCAATTATAATGTGAACAATGATGCTGCATTAGCGATTTTTTCTATGGGGGGCGTAAAAACACATAATTTTCCCCCCCGTTTCTAATTTTTTTAACAAGCGCAACCCATAGAAAATATAACCGCAATTGCTCGCATGTTAAAATGTGAAAAAAAACCACTTTACACGTTGTAAATTATTGAAAATTCAACTTTTATTGCATTTTATGTTATAATATACAGACAGGACATAACGTATACATATAATAATGATATATTATGAATCTGCTGAGTCTCCCGGAAAGAACAATATATTATATGTCTGGGTCATATAATAAAATGTGACTTTCAAATCGCGTTTAAACATGATGAGCTCAGCACAGAGGTGTGAAAAGGCTCAGCAGCGAAAGGTCATCTTAGGTCATAAAAGTCATCTTTTTTTCATGTAAATTGTACCAGATCGTCTGATTTCATCTGACAAATCCCTTTAAAATTGGAAGGCTCGCTAATCTGTTGTAGTCGCAAAAAATCGTCTGAAGTTGTCCGATGGTGGTTGGATGCAGTGGCGTCACAAGGTGGATGCGGGCCACACCAGGTGACACCCTCTTGGGGGGTGACACCACCCTGGGCCAGCGTTTGCAGTGTTTACATGGTTTCTCTCAGCGCTATCTCTCTGTGTGGAGATATCAGCGCTGAGGCGAAACCTCGCCCCCGGCCGGCACAAGCCACGCCCCATCCATGTGGCAGGGAGAGGAGGGGGAGCAGCCCTCCCACCATCATGGCTGCTCCTGCTTCCCCTGCCTATGAGTCTGGGGAGTCTTCTGCACACTGCCCAGCCCCTACCTCTCACAGCACCATCACAAGCACGTGTCTGTGAATGTGAGAGGAGAGAAGCCAGGCCCAGGAGCAGCTGCCCTCCCTGACACCCTGCACTGGATCTGGACAGAGGCAGATAACAGGGGCTGCACTGGGAAGAAGGGCTTGGGAGAGTGACAGAATGTATACAGGGGGCTGGAGAGGCTGATAAAAGGAGCACAGGGGGCTGTTGGGTGACAGTCTGTACACTGAGGGCTGGGAAGGCTGATAAAGGGAACACAGGGGGCTGGGGAGGTGACAGACTGTACATTGGGGGCTGGGGAGGCTGATAAAGGGAACACGGGGTGGGAGGTGACAGACTGTACACTGGGGGCTGGGAAGGCTGATAGAGGGAATACAGGGGCTGGGGAGGGTGACAGGACACCCTGAGGGCAGGGGAGGGTGACAGAGGACACACTGTCCATCCATCCATCCCAGTCTGTATGTCCATCCATTCATCCCACTGTCTATGCCAATCCACCCCTCATCTGTCTGTCCATCCAGCTTCCAAGCCTGTCTATTCATACATCCCAGTATGTCCATACATCCCACTGTCTGTATGTCCATACATACCATTGTTTGTCTGCCCATACATCCATCCCTGTCTGTCCATACATCCCTCTATCCATTCATCCATCCATCTCTAATAAATTAGCCTATCAATCCCTCTATCCATTCATGCCACTGCCTATTCATCTATCCCTCTGGGTATCTTTCTATAGCTGTCTGTCTGTCCCTCTGCGTATCTTTCTGCGCCTGTCTGTCCCTCTGCGTATCTTTCTGTGCCTCTGTCTGTCCCTCTGCTTATCTTTCCATACCTGTCTGTCCCTCTGCGTAACTTTCTGTGCCTGTCTGTCCCTCTGCGTATTGTTCTGCACCTGTCTGTCTGTCCCTCTGCGTATCTTTCTGTACGTCTGTCTGTCCCTCTGCGTACCTCTCTGTCTATCCCTCTATCCATTCATCCATCTCTAATAAATAAGCCTATCAATCCCTCTATCCATTCATGCCACTGCCTATTCATCTATCCCTCTGCGTATCTTTCTATACCTGTCTGTCCCTCTGTATATCTTTCTATACCTGTCTGTCCCTCTGCGTATCTTTGTATAGCTGTCTCTGTCCCTCTGCGTATCTTTCTATTCCTGTCTGTCTGTCCCTCTGAGTATCTTTCTATACCTGTCTGTCCCTCTGCGTATCTTTCTGTGCCTGTCTGTCCCTCTGCGTATCGTTCTGCTCCTGTCTGTCTGTCCCTCTGCGTATCTTTCTGTGCCTGTCTGTCCCTCTGCGTATCGTTCCGCGCCTGTCTGTCTGTTCCTATGTGTACCTCTCTGTCTATCCCTCTATCCATTCATCAATCTCTAATAAATCAGCCTATCAATCCCTCTATCCATTCATGCCACTGCCTATTCATCTATCCCTCTGCGTATCTTTCTATACCTGTCTGTCTGTCCCTCTGTATATCTTTCTATACTTGTCTGTCCCTCTGCATATCTTTGTATAGCTGTCTCTGTCCCTCTGCGTATCTTTCTATTCCTGTCTGTCCCTCTGAGTATCTTTCTATACCTGTCTGTCTGTCCCTCTGCGTATCTTTCTATACCTGTCTGTCCCTCTGTGTACTCTGCGTATCTTCCTATACCTGTCTGTCCCTCTGTGTATCTTTCTATATCTGTCTGTCTGTCCCTCTGCGTATCCCCCACCAGGCAGGTTATTCCCTATGAAGGGGATATGGGGGGGGGACCATGAGTTACCGCCCCCGGTGACACCAACCCTAGTGACGCCACTGGTTGGATGCAGTGGAAGAGGGCTGATTCACCTCCATGTTAAGGAATACAAGATCCTACAGGTATATATTGGACACCACTAGTGTTTTCAATAAAGGGAGAGATCTTAACCTGGAGGGACCCTCTATTCTATTTATGTGGGATGTATACATCTATCCCCAATCAGGGAGGTACGAGAACAGTAAAAGATATTCTGCTGCGAAATAATGTGAATGGTGACAAAATTATATTCCTAATGTCACTTTTGCCCCAAGTTTTGAATAAGAACTACTTTATGTTTGGTGAAGGCATCTACCATCAGTTGAGGGAAACAAACATGGGATCTAATATGGCCTTTCATATGTCAATGCATGTGTTTACCGTTTATTTTCTCTGTTTTGTTGTACTGATGCCATGCTTTCAAAATAAAAAATTTGAATATAAATATAAAAAAAAATAGTAAAATTATAATGGTTTGTATAGTTTTTGCATATTGAAATGCATGTATTTTGTTGTTTTTTCTTTTCAGTAATGCAATGAGTTAAAGGGATACTCTAGGCAACATGACCACCTAAGCTTTTTTAGGTGGTCATGATGCCCTGAGTATGCCCTTGTCTTTCCCCCTCCCTCCGCTCAGCCAATCGGCTGAAACAGCTGAAAACAGCTGAGAGACGCGGAGGACTTTACTCCGCCCTCCCAGCTGTCAGTCAGCAGAGCTGGATTCATATTTCCCGCTTCTGCTGACTATTGCCGAGTAGGAGATGTCATCGCGCTTTCAGCGCCATGACGTCTCCAACTCGCCACAGTAGCTGGCGGCAGAGAGCCGCCAGCATAGTCTGCGGCTGGGATTAGTGTTGCGCGCATCCTCTTGTGCGTAACACTAATCAAAGAAGAAGAGGAAGCCTGCTGATTGGCTGGCTTACGTGAGAGGCGCGCATGCGCGCTTCTCACGTAAACCATTAGCCAAGTTCAACATTTTCAGGACGGGAGCGGAAGAGGAGGGAGGTGAGTATAAAAAAAAAAAGACGCCGTTGGAAACAAGTGGATTTTTGGGTAAGTATTACATTTAAAAAAAATATATACAGTTGTGTTCAAAATTATTCACCCCCCAATGCTGTAAAGGGTTTTAGGGAATTTAGTGTACATTTGTAATTGTATTCAGAATGAAATCCTACAAGGACCTTTTAAAGAACCATATGCAACTAAAATGACATCAATTGGTTTTGTAATACAGTAGTAAATGTTTCTTTTGTGATTCTTCATTGACACAATTATTCAACCCCTTAAAGACTACCACTCTGAGAACAGAGGTTCATTCAAGTGTTTTCAATCAGGTATTGAAAACACCTGTGGATGTCACGGAGCAGCAATAAAGCATAATAAGCACCAATTAGGCAGCTTTAAAATGACTGTGATACTCAGCTTCTTCTAGACATTTACTGGTGTGGTTACAAACATGGTGAAGTCAAGAAATGGTCCAGGAAGACAAGAGAAGAGGTGATTACTTTCAAGGAAGGGCAATGGCTATAAGAAGATTGCAAAGATGTTAAACATACCAAGAGAGACCATAGGAAGCATCATTCACAAATTCAAGGCAAAGGGCACTGTTGAAATGCTACCTGGTCGTGGCAGAAAGAAGATGCTGACTTCGACTGCTGTGCGCTACCTGAAGCGTAGAGTGGAAAAAGTCCCCGTGTGACTGCTGAGGAACTGAGAAAAGATTTGTCAGATGTGGGTACTGAAGTTTCAGCTCAGACAATACGGCGCACACTGCGTAATGAAGGCCTCCATGCCAGAACTCCCTTGCTGTCTCCAAGAATAAGAAGAGTCGACTGCAGTATGCCAAAAGTCATGTGGACAAACCACAGAAGTTTTGGGATAGTGTTCTGTGGACTGATGAAACAAAATTAGAACTGTTTGGCCCATGGATCAACGCTATGTTTGGAGGAGGAAGAACAAGGCCTATGAAGAAAAGAACGCCTTGCCTACTGTGAAGCATGGCAGGGGGTCAATCATGCTTTGGGGCTGTTTTGCTTCTGCAGGTACAGGGAGCTTCAGCGTGTGCAAGGTACCATGAATTCTCTTCAGTACCAGGAGATATTGGATGACAATGTGATGCAGTCCGTCACAAACCTGAGGGTTGGGAGACGTTGGACCTTTCAAAAGGACAATGATCCAAGCATACCTCCAAGTCCACTAGAGCATGGTTGCAGATTAAAGGCTGGAACATTTTGGAGTGGCCATCGCAGTCACCTGACTTAAATCCGATTGAGAACCTCTGGTGGGACTTAAAGAAAGCAGTTGCAGTGCACAAGCCTAAGAATGTGACTGAACTGGAGGCTTTTGCCCATGACGAATGGGCGAAGATACCCGTAGATCACTGCAAGACACTTGTGTCAAGCTATGCTTCACGTTTAAAAGCTGTTATAACTGTAAAAGGATGTTGTACTAAGTACTAAGATTGAATGTCACTTGGGGTTGAATAAAACTGATAATGATGTGAGCACAGAAAAGACATTTGTGGTTATTTCATTATAAATGTTATGTTATATTTGTCTGACCTACACGTGCCTCTTTGATTTAATTGTAAGCAAGATGACTGAATGATCAAAATCAATGTCAAACTGGCCAAAACACTCAATTTCAGTGGGGGTTGAATAATTTTGAACACAACTGTATATATATATATATATACACAATAACTAGGTAGGGAATAGGTATATTTTAATGTAAAAAAAGGGGGGATTTTTAGCCTAGAGTGTTCCTTTAACTTTTGTTGCTGATGGGCTCCACCCACATGATTGTCAAAGTTGATGATTTCAGTGTTTGTGTACTTATATATGTAGGAACCACTCTTTGTAAGGCCCTGTAGGGCCGAAACGTCACATTTTTTACTTCTGTGTATGTTGCAATAAACTGTGGGATTTAATATCTGTAGAGCATGCTTTATTTTTTATGCTTATCTAAGGGGTGAGCGGACCTCCACAGCGCTGCTCCAGAATTTCCCAGTGGCAGGAAGAGGGTTCTCCCTGGTAGTTTCACGCCACGCATCCCCAAGTGAGTTTTACCCATGTTGTGGGATTGGTCGGACGACTTCAGACAATATCGGATGATCGCACCATCACAGGATTATGGACCCAGTGGACCTTACATGTAGAGCATGAACAAATATTAAATTAACATTAACATTAACAAAACGGATCCACTTAGAATATCTATATTTCAATTGACTCCCAAGACTTTGCAACATTGAATCCAGATCAAGAAGTGATATAACTAATCTGGATGCTCCAAATAACATTCTATGGCAATGATGGGCTTGTCCACAAAATCCATGCAAAGCAGCATTTATAGGCTGAGCAGGTTCAGGGGTTACAAATATAATTTTTCCACTATCACTTTTCTTCTTCATTCTGTCAAAAGGAAAGTTCTCGCTCAGCACGGCCCTATCAACAAGCCTACAGATGCTGTGTTGAGAAAGTTGCCAGGTATACACTGAGAACAACAGTGTGGGTGCTGCCATTGTCTAATTTTCCCTCTGTCTCTCAGTCTATGCAGCAATCTTGCTTAATGGCGAATATGAAAATTATGGGTTTTGAAGCCCATACACCAGTGCTTATGCAGCGCTGGTGTTTGAGCAGCCCTAGTTGGTTGCTCAGTTCAGGAGCCTGTCAACGAGAAGACAAACATGTGCGTAGGGATGACATGCCTCTTTTGAGAGCATTGTTTTCATCTGTGATGCAGACTAATTCATGGTTACAATTTCTTGGTGGTCACCCTGCACTCTCATGTTTTCAGAACTGCCAGAAAATAATTACTCCTAGGTGTTGGATCAAGGGGCGGATCCAGTCACAGGTTTTTTGGGGGGGGCACTCTACCAATTTTGGCTAAGAGCTGGTGTTGGGTTCGCAGTGACAGGCAGAGACGCCCCTAATCACAAGCTGTGCTCATTACACTCACTCTCCCCAGAACATTACACAGGGTCTGTCCTCATGTGGCTCTTGAGCTCTACGAACCCTTTCCATACGAGGGGCCCAGGGTGCCCCCCTCCAAGCACATACCCCTTGAAGCTATGCAGTGTAGGGTAACCCAGGTGTGGTTTGCTCTTTGCACCCTTTCCATGCTGGCAGGACACACATGGTACCCCATCTGCACAGCCCTGCGAGCCCTTTTCATACCAGGTGCCATGGGTACCCCCCTCCCAGCTCACCTGTAATATATTGCCCCCAGCTCACATGGATATATATTACCCCAGCTCACATTTTATATATATATATATTGCCCCAGCTCACACATGGATATATATTGCCCCAGCTCACACATGGATATATATATTGCCCCAGCCCAGCTCACACATGGATATATATATTTCCCCAGCCCGGCTCACACATGGATATATATATTGCCCCAGTCCAGCTCACACATGGATATATATTGCCCCAGCTCACACATGTATATATTTCCCAGCTCACATGGATATATTGCCCCAGGCTCACACATGGATATATATTGCCCCAGATCACATGGATATATAGTGCCCCAACTCACATCGATATATAGTGCCCCAGCTCACACATGGATATATTGGCCCCTGCTCACATGGATATATATTGCCCCAGCTCACATGGATATATATTGGCCCCTGATCACATGGATATATATTGCCCCATCTCACATGGATATATAGTGCCCCAGCTCACATGGATATATAGGGCCCCAGCTCACATGGATATATATTGGCCCCTGTTCACATGGATATATATTGCCCCAGCTCACATGGATATATATTGCCCCCAGCTCACGTGGTCCCAATCGGTCTCCTGCCTTCTGCAGTGCCAGGCCAGGCCCCTCCGAGTGCTTTTCTCTGTACGATCGGCATGAAGCTTGGCCGCTCGCCTGCGAACCACGCACAAGCCTCGGTCTCGCAAGATCCCGGAAGTTCACAAGATCTTGTGAACTCCGTGATCTCGCGAGATCGCGGCTGGTGGATCCCAGGCGAGCGGCCAAGCTTCATGCCAGCGGCCGATCGTACAGTGAAAAGCACTTGGCAATATTTTCTGGGGGGGAGGGCAATTGCCCCATTGACCCCACCCTGGATCCACCCCTGATTGGATCTCTGCAATGATCAGTGTTGGAATGAGAGTTTAATGATCCTAGAGCTGTAGTTTCTCATAGGCCTTTTTTTGACCTCTTTCACCCTTCATTTGTTTTCATTGGAAGTAATAAAACCTACAAAGGTAGAAAGAGATTTCCCATTAGACATCATAATTATAACATAATCTGTACCAGCAAACCAAATCTCCCGCAGCTAGAGGCAGTACTGGAAGAACAATTCACAGAGGTAGAAAAGTGGATTGCAGATAACAAACTTTTTCTAAATATTGACAAAACTGTCACAATGCCCTTTTGGAACAGCACCTAAACTACATAAATCCCCATTTATGCATCAGGACAAAATCAAATGGCACGCTGACCACAGTCATTTCTCTCAAATATCTAAGGGGGTTATTCAAAGAGATCCGAATTGTGGCCGAAAGGTAACCGACCACTGAAATTCAGCGTACGGTTACCTTTCCTGGCCATTTGGCTATTCAGAGAGCAGGCAGTTCGCCTAATGTTGGCGAATTGCCTGCACATACGGTGCCTGTTCGGTGCCTGTTCGAGGGCAGTGAAATCGCCATAGAGAAGCAATGATTGTCTATTCAGAGAACACAAAACAGCAGAGACAAGTTGCCAAAATGCCCTGCTGTTCGGTAGTCTCATTCGACAGATTTATTCAGGCGATTCCTATAGGCTTCAATGTTAAAAATATTCCCGTTTTAATTCATTATCTAATAAACCGTTTAATATTATATTCTGCAGTAAAAAGTCTCTTTATTTATAGATTTTTTTTAGGATCTTTTAGGCATTTTTGGGGATTTTTTTGCAAACTTTTTTTGGTTTTTAATCGTTTTTTCCTTTTTCTGTAACAGCCCTTTTTATTATCATTCATTGGATCTTATATGTAAATTCCAGGCATTTTCGTTCAGTAGTTGTTTTGCAAACAGCGTTTCAAATTTCAAACTTTCAAGCGTACTGTTTTTTTTTCTCTCACCTCATTCGTCTGCGTGTCGGGTTTTTCCGCCGGCGGCTGCTCTGCGCTGTGATCGGCGGCTAGTCGGGTTTCTCTGGCGTGTTCGGCGGGGTTAATCCAGCTGTTTTCTGCGGGTTTCGGTGAGTGTTCGGTGAGTGTTCGGCGGGTTTGCGGCGGGTTTTCCCTGCACAACGGGGGCCCTGTGGTCAGTGGTGTATTTAGGTTTTGTGCTGCCCTAGGCCTTACTAAACTCGTGCACCCCCTAGTTTCAATTTGACACACCTCTTCCTGTTATAGCATTCAGTAAAATGTCACTGGGTGCTGGGATTTTACTAATCCCGGCGTGCAGTAGCTGCTTTAGAGTGATAGGAGTCCTATAGCTCTCAGATAGCCTTTACGTGCTGAGATCAGTGAGCTCTCGGCATGTACAGTCTACCTCAGAGTGATAAGAGTCTTATTGTTCTAGGATCAAATAAAAAGTATTATAATTAGGATATCATACACCAAAAATGAATAATGAGGATGAATAATAATGTTCTGTATGATTGAAAATGAACAGTGCAGTATAGGCTAAGTTGCTCCTTGCCACTATTAGGGTTATTCAGAGAGAGCTGATCTGGCCCCGAAATTGCACCGAACAGAGAATTTCCCCGTACGGTGACATTTCGTGACCATTTGGCTATTCAAAAAGCTAACAATTTGCCAAATTTTGGTGAAATGCCAGTGAATACAGTGTCTGTTCGGCAGCAGTGAAATCTCCATAGAAAAGCAATGGTTAGTCTATTCACATTGAACAGCAGAGAAATGTCAGTGAAATGCCCTGATGTTCAGTGGTTTCATTCGACAAGTTTAATGAGGCGAATCCCATCGTTCCAATGTTAAAAATATTCCCGTTTTTATCCAATATCTAATAAACAATTTATTCTTTTAATTTGCAGCAAAAAGTAAATTTTTTAGGCATTTTTCTGCAAAAAAATTCAGATTTTTTTTTAAAATAGCGTTTTTTTTCTGTAACAGACCTTTTTATTATTATTCATAGGACCTCATATATCATTTTCAGGCATTTGACGTGCAGTAGCTTTTTTGCAAACGGCTTTTAAAAGTGTTATTTTTTTTACCCGTCTTGTGGCTTGTCAGCTTTTCTCCGCAGTGTTCGGCGCGTCGTCGGCTGCGTTCGGTGGTGTGTTCGGCAGGTCGGCGGTGGCTTGTGGGTGCGTTGGGCGACTGTTCTGCGTGTTGTAGCGCTCGTTCGGAACGTTTTGTAAAACGAGTGGTTATGGTTCCATGGTACTAGCCACAAGACAACTCCATTAGTTATGCGTACACAGAGATCATACACCAATGTCTTCATTGTCAGGGTTATGTAACAGGAATCTATCATCTACAGACACACACACACACATCTAGTCATACACACACACACATCCACATACATCCACACACATCTACAGTCACACACACACATCTACAGTAACACACACACATCCACATACAGTCACACACACAGTAACACACACACATCCACATCCAGTCATACACACACACACACATCCAGTCACACACACACCCACATACAGTCATACACAGTGTCACATACATATACAGGGTTATTAAAGAGATCCGAATGGCTGCCGATAGGGAACCGAACGCTGAAAATCAGCGTTCGGTTACCTTTCTTGGCCATTCGGCTATCCAGAGAGCAGGCAATTCGCCAAATCTTGGCGAATTGCCTGCACATACGGTGCCTGTTCGAGGGTAGTGAAATCCCCATAGAGAAGCAATGCTTCGGCTATTCAGAGAGCAAAACCCAGCAGTGAAAGGTTCCCTAAATGCCCTGTCATTTGGTGGTTTAATTCGGCATGTTTATTCAGGTAAATCCCATAGGCTTCAATGTTAAAAATATTCCCGTTTAATTCAATATCTAATAAACCGTTGATTATAATATTCTGCAGTAAAAAGTCTCTTTTTTTATAGATTTTTTTTAGGATATTTTAAGCATTTTTTGGGGATTTTTTTTTAAAAAAGGATTCAGATTTTTTTTAAGTTTACTTATTTTTTCTTTAACAGCCCTTTTTATTATCATTCCTTGGACCTCATATGTAAATTTCAGACATTTTCGCTCAGTAGTTTGTTTGCAAACAGCGTTTCACGTTTCGAACATTCAAGCAAACTGTTTTTCTAATTCATTCACTGCATTCGTCTGCGGTGTTGGCTTTTTCCGGCGGCTGCTCTGCGTGTGAACGGCTCCTGCTCGGGTTTTTCCAGCGTTTTCAGCGGGTTAATCCAGATGTTTTTGCGGATTTCAGTGTGCATTCGCCCTCATTTTGCGGTGGGTTTTCGGCAGCTTTTCCCTGCAATTCGGGGACCCTGTGGTGCTTGCTGAATACACCGCAGGGTTGCCGAAATGGGATTGCTGAATTGGCCCGAATTGAAGAGAACGAAAAGTCACCGAACGTGCGATGGCTTTTCGATTCTCTTTGAATAACCCTGATAGTGTCGCATACAGTCACACACACACCGTGTCTCACACACACAGTTTCTTACAGTGTCTCACAGTGTCTCTCTCACACACAGTCACACACACACACAGACACACACACATACAGAGAGAGGGATAGCTGAATATACAGGGAGAGACAGACAGTGCCTGCTAGTAAGTAAAAGGGATCTGTCTGGAGGCTGAGGATTGCATTCTCTCCCTGCAGCTGTCCCAGTGTCCAGCTTCTCCTTGCAAGCTCCGGTCACATGATCAGGCCACCCAATTCAGATGCAGGATGTCCTCACACATCCGTACTGCACCCTGCGGGACTTTGCTCAGTGCCATGTCATGTGCTCATGCTCAGAGCCTCCCCGCTGCGGGAGAAGGCTTGAGCAAGGCAGGCAGCCACAGAACAGACCGGCGCTTTCTCAGGGGAGGGGGGGTTGGATCCCCTGGCTGAATCCGTGGCTGTGACTCCCCACTTGAGTTCCCGAATCAGTGTCTATTCTAATGCTGAGCGCTCGTGCCCCTTCCTGCGCCTGACGTCAGCCGATGGTGACAAGAAAGAGCTGAGTTCCTCTGCTCCCGGCCAAATGCTGCAAAGTGGTGGCTTTTTTGCCGCCCCACTGGGGAGTGTCGGCCTAGGCCAAGATACAGCACTGCCTGTGGTTCTTGCTGAATACACTGTAGGGTCGGCGAAATAGGATCACCGAATAGTCCCGAAGTGCAGGGAACGAAAAGTCACCGATCGTATGGTGACTTTTCGATTCTTTTTGAATAACCCTTTATGTATGTGGTTAGACCCAAATCTATATTTTGGCCCCCACATCAAAAAAGAAACAAGGGGGGTGTTTGTGAGGGTCCTGAGAACGAGCAACAGCACAATGGCCTGCTCTACGGTGGGTGCCCGCTCAGGTGTCACAAACAAGGTTTTAGCTTGCTTGTGCCATTACAGGGATGAATTTTCCATATGCAAATCAGCCTGCTCTCACCCAGAAAGGGTGGTCAGTGCTGATTGCCAAGGACGTCATCCTGCATGAGAGGTGCAGCAACCCCCGACGATCGTTTCGGCCTTATTGGGCCTTGTCAGGAGGGTATAGCTGACACCCCTCTAGGCACATCAAGCAAGGGGTCCACGTCTGGATGACCCTTTACAATTACAGTGAGAAATAAGGGGGGTGTTTGTGAGGGTCCCAATAAGGGACGAGGGACGAGGCCCAATAAGGCCGAAACGATCGTCGGGGGTTGCTGCACCTCTCGTGCAGGGATGACGTCCTTGGCAATCAGCACTGGCCACCCTTTCTGGGTGAGAGCAGGCTGATTTGCATATGGAAAATTCATCCCTGTAATGGCACAAGCAAGCTAAAACCTTGTTTGTGAGACCTGAGCGGGCACCCACCGTAGAGCAGGCCATTGTGCTGTTGCTCGTTCTCAGGACCCTCACAAACACCCCCCTTGTTTCTCACCCACATCAAAAAACTCTCATCTAAACTTTACCTCAAACTTGGCGCCCTGTTTGTCAAACAAATCTTGCCTGAGCCTCGCGGTAAGAAAGCAGAAAGTACAACAAATGCTTATAATCTCATTGTATTCTTCCTGGTAAAATACTTTGGCCCTATCTGGGCTGGACTGTACAATCTTCACGCAAATGTTTGCACGCGGAGAAACGCATTAACGCGAGGGGCAAAACCCTTTGCGCCGAACGTCGTATTACAATCTCAGCATAACAAACGTGCGTATACGTCTACCGCGGGTGAACCTGCGCGAACGCTGCGCGAGCTTACTGTACTTCACGCATCCTATACTTAACATGTGAGCGCAAATGCGTTTGTGCGCTGGTACGTGGATGGTTTTACAATCTATGTGCATTTTTTAACACACAGCCTTTGCGTGCATAATTTTAGCAACTCCTAAAAGCTGGTGTTAATGGCAAATTCTATCAACCTGGCCGAAAACCAAATAACCAGCCCAAAAAAAAATACGCAGCAAAGTATAGTTACTCATTCTAAACATACCAAACCAATAAATTTGAGAAGTTGTGTGTGTTTTTTATTGATGCAGCATATATGCGCAGATTGACTTTGACAGGCGCAAAAACTTAACGTGAGAAAATTGTGGTTCTTAATTCTGATTGGCTGAATCACGTGAAAAAAACAGTCCGCACACTGATTTCGTTTGTGCGCGTCCGTTTTGCGCGTGTTTTTTTTTGACAGAAGAAAAAATACGCGAGGATTGTAATACCAGCGTTGTTTTACGCGCGTTAACGTTTAATGCTTTGCGCAAAAATTCACACGTTGCGCGTGCGTTTTTGCGTGAAGAATGTAATAGGGCCCTTTATAAATATATAAAATAAATAAATTATTGGATCCAACTAAATGATTTAAACAGTTAATGGCATGTTTCTTTTATACACAGCTTATCTGTCACTTTGTCCAGCCAGCTCATTTCATTTGAGAGGGCGCCCATGAAATATTATATTATATATACATTTATTACAAATTATCTTAGACGAGCATATAAGACACATTTTTTTTGCTCAGAAATAACCAGTTCTGTAGAAAGATAACTCTAATTTAATGCTCTATACTTTTAATTAGACAAATAATTTGCAAACAAAGTGTAGCCAGGGACCGAAATGGCCCAACATACAGACAAGTAGTGGATAGAGAAAGAGATCCATAAGCTATAACTGGTCCTTGTAATGAATGTAATAATGGAAAAAGATTAACAGGGTTATTCAAAGAGATCTGAATTGTGCCGAAAGGTAACCGAACAATGAAATTCAGCGTACAGTAACCTTTCCTGACCATTCGGCTATCCAGAGAGCAGGCAGTTCGCCAAATGTTGGCGAATTGCCTGCACTTACGGTGCCTGTTCGGTACCTGTTCAAGGGCAGTGAAATCCCCATAGAGAAGCAATGCTTCGTCTATTCAAAGAACAAAACCCAGCAGTGAAAAGTTGCCGAATTGCCCTGCTGTTCGGTAGTTTCATTCGACAGGTTTATTCAGACGAATCCCATAGGCTTCAATGTTAAAAATATTCCCGTTTTAATGCAATATCTAATAAACCGTTGATTATAATATTCTTCATTAAAAAGTCTCTTTATTTATATATTTTTTTTAGGCTTTTTTTTTTTTAATCGTTTTTCTTTTTTCTGTAACAGACCTTTTTATCATTCATTGGATCTCATATGTAAATTTCACACATTTTTTTTTAATATGAAAAGTTTTTATTGTTTCATGCAAGGAAAGGTACATTACAGAACAAAGCAAAATGTTATGTCTAACATTGAAGCTTATCTAGTAGATACAAGACATTAAGCAGGTGTTGTACTAGTTGCATTCCAATCGTAAGGAAAAACACATTAAACTCGTAATTTACAAAAGGTTATTTTTGGCAGTCATCCAACCGAATAATGATGATAAATCTTATTACAAGCCTCTGATGTCGTAGGGGTGTGTAAAAACCAGAAGAAGAGGGGAGAAAGAAGAAAAGAGAGGGAAGGAAGGAAGGAAGGGAGAGGGAAAAAAAAAGGGGGGGGGGGAGCCGAAGGATTAGCAGGGGACAAGTTTGAGCGGAGGGGGTCCATGTGGGTCAGAGTAATTACAGTGCGGGAAGGAAGCAATAGTGTCATAAGTAATTGTGTTGTTATAGATACACATGGTGACCTCTGGTCAGGGTCTACATCTGTTAGGTAGAACCTTTGTTTCCTATATATGTAGTAGCACTAGAGTCTAGTGCTCCGTTGTGGTAGGGTCCCCCTTGCCTCCGCCGCCCTCCTCCAGTGCCTTCCTGAACTGTGCTGAGGAGCAGTAAGTTGACCAGTGGTACCACGTCTCTGTATAGAGTTGTGCTGCCTTTGTGGGAGAGAGGGCTAGTTCCTCGTTTGACCTCAGGGTTTCCATTCTGTCAATCAGTGTTTTTAGAGGGGGGATCGAGGTTGTTTTCCAGTATAAAGGAATCAGGCCCCTAGCTACTAGGAGAATACGCATTAGTACTGATTTCTTCATAGATTTCAATGAAAATGGGAGTTGTGAGAGTAAGAATGTTTGCGGTGTAAAGTCTAAATCCACCTCTGTAGTATCGCGCACGAGATCTTGAATTCTCCTCCAGTAAATTTGTATCAGAGCACATTCCCACCAAATGTGTAGATAAGTGCCCATTTCAGTCTTGCATCTCCAGCAGGTTGGGGATACCGTAACATTAAACGTGGCCATAAGGGCAGGAGTACGGTACCAGAAGGTCAGGAGTTTATAGGATGTTTCCTGCAATTTGGTGACTTGAGTACCTGAGTGAGTAAGGGACAACGTACCAGACCATACCTCATCTGTTATGGAAGTATTAAGGGTGCGCTCCCAACGAGACATGTAGTCCGGAGGTTCGTTGACAGGTCACGCAGAAGACCGTATAGTGTGGACACGCCATGTGCTAACGGGGAGGTCCGTCTGCAAAAAGTCTCAAAGGCAGAAAGCGACCTAGTTAGAGAGTTGTTATTTGGTAACCTCCGCAAGAATGATTTAATCTGATGAAAATTAAAATGTTCTGCAAATGTAGGGGCCGGCTGGTCCGGTGCCTCCAAAGTTACAAAGGTTCCATTCCGTATTATGTGGTGGACCCCTATGTTTGGGGTATCTGCGAGGCGAGTCGTCAATGATTGTAATATCTCAACAGGGAAATCTGGGTTGTATCGCAAAGGTAGGAGGGGAGAAGGATATGTAGACAGGGTATATTTTGTTCTAGCCTTGTGCCAGACGGTCAGCGTGTTGCCCACTGGGGAGAATTCTTTAACAGCGTTTTTAACAGCAGACCAGGGAAGCCACGGGAGAGTCCACATAGGGCGGCCGGCTTGCGCCTCCTCCAAGTCGAGCCACTTCTGCTCAGGAGAACCAGTCACCCAGTCAATCACTCTAGTTAGGTGCGTTGCGTAGTAATACAGGCTCGTGTCTGGGAGTGCGAGCCCCCCATTCCATTTCGACTTGCAGAGTACGTCATGCTTAAGTCTAGGTCTAGTGTTAGGCCAAATGAAGGAAGAAAATAGCTTGCGTATCTCTTTATGAAATGATTGAGGAATGCAAATAGGGATCGTGTGGAATAAGTATAACAGGCGGGGCAGGAGATTCATTTTAATGACGCTGATTCGTCCCATCCAGGATAAATATTTCGGAGACCATCTTGCAATATCTGTTTTGAAGACCTCAAGAAGTGGTGTAAAATTTAATGTAAATAGTTTTGCGATATCTGGTGAAAGGCGGATGCCTAGATATACGAGTGACGAGGAGCACCAGCGAAATGCATATTGCGTGGTCAGTACGCGTCACCAATGCTTTTGTGGTGAGACTGCCAGGATTTCTGATTTCGAGTCATTTATTTTAAAGCCTGATAACAAGCCGTATTCATGAAGCTCTTTCTCCACTTCTGGCATAGACCCTACAGGGTCGGGTAGGATGAACATTAAGTCATCCGCATATGCGGAGACCTTATGTTCGGCGTGTGCTCCTTGTATCCCCGTAATGCCCACATTTTGTCGTATTGAGGACAACAGTGGTTCCAGACTAAGTGCGAATAAAAGTGGTGAGAGCGGGCAGCCCTGCCGCGTGCCGTTATGTATTGGAAATGCGGGTGTGAGTGCTCCGTTTACTCTGACTCTAGCCGTCGGCGTCGAGTACAGCGCCGTAATCCAGCACAAAAAATCGTCACCAACACCATATCGTTTCAGTGTTTGAAACAAATAAGACCATAGTACCCGGTCAAAGGCTTTTTCAGCGTCGGTCGAGAGAAGTAGTAACGGGCGCTCCATGCGTTTCGAGTGGGCAATGGCGTTTATGACTCTAATTGTCGCGTCTCTGGCTTCGCGTCCCGGAATGAACCCTACTTGGTCAGGGTTAATTAGCTGAGGCATGAATCTTTTAAATCGATTGGCTAAGACTCGTGCTAAAAGTTTCATATCGTTATTAAGGAGGGAGATGGGTCTGTAATTTCCGCAGGCTGTGTGATCTTTCTCCGGTTTTGGAATTAGAGATATCGTCGCCATCAGCGAGTGAGGGTGAGGTCTCATCCCTTCCCGGAAGGCACTAAATAGCTGCACCAGTGGGGGCAGGAGGTCTCTAGTATTTTTCTTATAGTACTCTATGGGCAAACCATCCGGACCCGGGCATTTCCCATTTTTGGACGTCTTCAGCGCTTCCAGTATTTCATCCGCAGTTATTTCCATGCACATTGCTTCACGGTCTGTACAGTCTTAGGGCTTAAGAACCGTACGTGCCAAGAAGGCGTCAATACGTTCCAAGTTCTTATCTGCCGGTGTTGGAGTGTGCAACTTATATAGACCCGAGAAAAACCTCAGAAATTCCCCCGAGATTGCACTTGGGTCCGTTACAAGAGTACCCCCTGGCGAACGTATCTTTGATATATAGGATTTAATACGTCTGTCTCGTAGTATCCGAGCTAGCAGTCTGCCCGGCTTGTTTTCTTGTAGTGCAAAAAACGAGCGAGATCTCATTGCCTGAAACCGAAGGGACGAGCTCGTCAGTTTATCAAGAGCTTGCCGCGCCTGAACAAGGCGTTGATACACCGTGGTGTCTTTCGATGTGATATGTTCAAGTTCTAGCACCCGGATCGTTTCTAGAAGTGTGTTGCGTTCCAGAGTGTGCAATTTTTTCCTAGCCGTACCCTTGCTAATAAAGAAGCCACGGATGACCGCCTTATGTGCCTCCCAGAGTGTCGAGATAGATGTGTCAGTTGTAGAGTTTTCCGTAAAAAAGTGTTCCAGTGTCGTGTGGAGTTCCTCACCAATGAGGGGGTCATCTAGTAGTGAGACGTTTAGTCACCATTGCCATTCACGGGGAGAAAATAGCTGTGATTGTAGTGCTACTTTAATGGGTGCGTGGTCTGACCATGTTGTGGCCAAAATTTCTGCTGAGCTTGATAGGTGGAGGTTACTATGATGCATAAAGAAGTAGTCTATTCTTGAATATGAGCAGTGTACTTGTGAGTAGTATGTGTAATCACGATCCATAGGGTGAAGTGCCCGCCAGACATCCACCAACCTATTTTCATGTAGTGTGCGTCGGATTGTGCGCAAGACATGAGAGGGTGTGGCTGAGGTACCCGCAGAGGAATCAACCAGCGGATCAAGCGTCACGTTAAAGTCCCCAGCGAGGATTGTAATCCCCTGCTGGAAAGTTTCCAGCGAGCGCAGTATCCGTGATAGACAGGAATGTTGTTTTTTATTAGGTAGGTATATGGATACGAAGGTATAAACCGTGTCAAGGATGGATCCCCTACAAATATGTATCTACCACCTTCATCTATCATCGTGGTGTCCAGTACGAAAGGGATATCTTTAGAAATTAAAATTGCAACTCCCCTAGACTTACTTTGGGAGTAGTTACTGAAAAAACCTACGGGATAGAATGCGTCCCGCAAAGTCGGGGCTGACCCTGATCTAAAATGGGTCTCCTGGAGGAAGGCAACGGACGCACGCGAGGCCCTTAAGTCACGCAATAGACGAGATCGTTTTTCGGGAATGTTGAGGCCTCGAACATTATGTGTGTGGAGATGTAAGTCACAAGGTGCATATGGCGTTTTCAAATGAGGCATGGTAGTAGCGCAGCACAGGAAGTACGTTTAAAGAAACTGGGTTCAATGAGTGAGTGTATCAGTATCAATGCTGATGTTAAAAAAAAAAAAAAAGGTTTTTACTGAGGTAGTGGTAGAGAAGGAGGCGTAGGTGATTAAAAGGGAGGAAGGATGTAGAGGAGAGGATAGGGGAAAGAGAGAAGAGAGGAGAAAGAGAAAGAAAAAAAAAAAAGGTCAGAAGAATAAGGAGGTGTTAAGTGCACCAATCTGGGTGTCACTCGCCACCACAGTGCCATAGGCCAGGTGGGAGAACTCTCAATTGGGGTTAATTGCACTATACCTCGCGTGGTACTAGTAAAATGAAGATACTAGTAAAGTTAGAGTGGAGCTCTCAGGTAAAGGGCCCGAATTCCGCCATCACCGACTGAATTTGCTGTAGGGTAAAAACCGTGGTAGGCAGGTGTAAGTAATAACAGGAGAAGGAGGGGCATATATCAGGAACGAAACTGTGTATCCCTTTAGATGGACCAATATCCCTTTATATCATGCACATGTAAGCAATTATAGAGGCGTGGGCAAATATGTTAACGAATATAATAACAAAACAGCGATATAAGCAGATAACTCTTAATACGGCACGTAGCTTACTATCTCAGAGGAGGGAAGGCCCTTTAGAGGGGTAGCGCATGTATAGACCAGTTTTGGTAACAATCTTATAACAGTGATAATAACCCTTATTAAACACTTAAAAGTAGAATCATATAAAGCACTAACCGTGCGTAAACCTAAAACAGTTGAGAAACCATTGCCCTCCCCCCACCCAAGCTTCCTTCCCACCCCCTCCCACCCTCCCCTTCTAACCCGCTATACCTCCCCTGTCACTTATCTAGGAGGTCGTTGCTCTGGAACTCTAGTCTGGAGCCATCTGCGCACTCCCCATCTTCTTGGAGAAGCTACTGCGTTGATACATAAGGCGCAGGAGAGTGTCTCGAGCCACTGTGCGAGACAATGGCAGTTTGACAATCATAGTACATGGTAACAAGCTCAGGCAGCATCCGACCCTCTTTGACCACTAGTCACGGACAAATAAAGCATGTGACAAGACACTTCCAGCAGAAAGGGGGACATTACTGACTTCCGCATGGCATCAGCAGTAGGTAATCAGTGGGCAGTTGGGGATGTAGTCTCCAGATGGTCGATGTCTATCACCCATACATGGGGGGTCTTTAGGTCTCGTATGCGACCCTGAGGTGCAAGTCCAAATAGTCTAAGGACAGGCTAACAGCGTCATACCAAACCAAAGGCTTTATAAGTAGAAACGACTCGGAAAAAGCGTATGGATAAAAACAAAAGTAAATGGTAAAGCCATAAAGTTCAGGTGGGTAAAATGCGAACCGTACTGTTACTAGAAGCCTTTGTAAGAGAGTCCCCTTGGGTGGGTTGAAGAGAATATACAACAGATTCTTCCCCCTCCTCTTGAGAACCAACCCACCCTCCGCATCCCTCCCCCTATTGATATACAAGCAAGCAAGGATAGATGATATCTATAGTCGTCTCCAGACGCCTAGCCAAAATGACAGCACCATGTAGTTGTGTGGGGTGGGAAATGTGTGATGAGCCACGAGCTGAAAAGTGCTAACATTCCTCATCTCACTGCCAGCTATTGGTCCATAAGGCAAGTCATTGAAGTTACAAAATTCTATATAGACTAAGCATCTGGCGCCGTGATAGGGGGAGCCAAAATCCCTCAGGAGTGGTTGTCCACCGTTGTCTATACATGCGTAAATGCAGTCGCTGTAGTATATGCACCAGCCATCCATACAAAAAAGTTAATTCCTGAGGTGCTGGTCAGCTTACTGACTATGCCAGCCATGCTCATGTGGGAACGGAGTCTAAATTCGCAGAGTGTGGTGCTGTATCACGTCGGCCGTCACGAGGCGATCTTTGTGGACGGGGTGAACCTGTCTGGCGTGTTGGAGGTGAGGTCGTAATGGGCGAGTGTTCCCAGTCCACGATCTCAGTCTGTGGGAGATGCAATTCAGACAGGAACAAGTCCACGTCCTTAGGTGTGCGAATCGTCTGAAGCTGGTTATTTCGACGTACTTGTAGTGAGAACGGGAACCCCCATCTGTAGGGGATGTCTGCCTCCCTCAGTAGTTGCGTGACCGGTCGCAGAGAGCTACGTGCGAACAGGGTATGCGGGGAGAGATCTTGGAACAGCTCAAAGTTCTCATTGGCAAAGCGCCACTTTCGACGTGCCCGTGCCCTTAACATTATCTCCTCCTTTATCGAGAAATCCGGAAGATGGCAAATTATATCGCGAGGGGGGCCGGAGTCAGCTGCAGCTCTGGGACGCAGCGCCCTGTGCGCCCTATCTATCACGGTGTGATGCAAAGGGGGGCATCCCAAGATCTGAGTAAACGCTCCCACAAGGAAGTCCTTTAGCTCCGTGACGCCTTCATGGACTCCCCGCACTCTTATATTGTGTCGCCGTGATCTATTTTCTAAATCATCTATGCGGCGAGTCATGTCTGAGAGTCTTTGGTCCGCTAGCGTGTTTTGGTCATGTGGGCAGATCTGGCGTGCCACGGCCGTTTCCTCTAAGTGTGCCACCCTCTCATCGATGGCCGAGATATCAGCCCTAACAGCCGTTATTTCTTGTCCAAAAGTTATTTGTATTTGATCAAGCATGTCCTTAAGGTCCGTTCTTGTGGGGAGCTCAGCGCGCGTGGGCAGGTCGGCTATAAGCAGCTCCAGTCTTTGCATCGCTAACTGACCTCCTTGTGAAGATGGTTCCAGCTGCGCGGGAACGGCCGCCATCTTGGCCGGGGATTGAGCCGTAGGCCGCGATCGCGGGGAGCCAAAATAAGCCGTGATAGGGCTTGCTGGTGTCCCTCCTGGGGTACTGATGGGTCTCCCGGGTGTCCTGCGTGTAGAGGAGCGTACCATATCCACTAGCTGATGTGTAAAGGCGAAAGATTCAGCGGCGGTATCAGGAGCTCTCACACTACACGTCCATCTCTGTAGCTGGTCAGGCCACGCCCCCCAATTTCACACATTTTTGTTCTGTAGTTTCTTTACAAACAGCGTTTCACTTTTCAAACATTCAAGCGTACTTTTTTTTAAAAAAAATTCACTCCATTTGTCTGGTGTCGACTTTTTCCGGCGGCTGCTCTGCACTGTGATCGGCGGCTGCTCGGGTTTCCCCGGTGTGTTCAACAAGTTTGTGGTGAGTGTTCGACGGGTTTGCGGCATACAAGGAATGCACTGAGAAGTACTAGAGACCCATGCCAGGGCAAAGAGCACTGGCCAAGACAGGGTTTAAATAGTATTAGAGGGACGCCGGAACAACAGCTTCACCCTGGAGAACTACCATGTCACTATGCGTTGAAAGAATGGTGGTGCATCCTAACAAGTGTCCAGTATGTATATGAGTGATAAGACACCAAGTTCAAGGAGAATTCTGCGTTAGTTGACAGTATCGAGCACAAATGCCTATTGGAAGTAAAGAACCAGTGGTGTCTGAAACAAAGATGGCAGGCACATCAAAGCGATGCAGCACCTACACATCACAGAGGCAGCATGAGTTGGAGCAGAGGCAGGTAAAGTAGTGGGAGTTTTGAAAACCTGTTAGAATTCCAAGAATGTTGGGCTAGATTGTAAATCAGGTGTGAACATAACCAAAGGTCTGTTAATCTCACTAGAGGCCATATTTTGACCCTTTCATTTACAGGGAGTCGATAAGGGCAATGAAGATCATCCCCCTGTTACCAGGTCTATTCCAACCCAGCCTCTGTGTGCTGACTAGAGCAGCCTGAGAATAGTCAGTAATTGTAAGAGATAGCATTATAGGAATTGGGAACTGTCCCCTTAAGGGAAATGTCTTCTGGGAATTGTAGTTTTATGACATGTGATCAGATCTATGTGTCTAATTGGTGCTGAGAAGCTTTGCATGCTGGTAGGAAGAAGGGTGTGTACTTCAGGAAGTAATTCCAGGAGAAGCTGCAGCACGCTCTCTCTCCACATGGGAGTGAAATTACCCTTTTTTCACACCGTATAAAAGGACAGAATATAAATGATCCAGATGAATCTTTTCAATGACTGTAAGTTTTGCTTATGAATGCCTGGAAATAAATATCTGTATATGCCTTACATCAGAGTTGAAGCTGTCTGTTTCTACAAAGCCACCGTGGGGACAGAACAGTGAAAAAAGGCCTGCATAAATTCATTCCCGTGCTCTATTTGAATGTTAAACCCCCTCCGACTTTGAAACAAAGAAAGACTGTTTTACCTTTACTTTATGCAACTACACCTAAAGGCCCTTTGTGAAGTTTATATCAAAGTGAACTGTGCCAGATGCAATGCCCTCCAGCAGCACTTCCCAGAGGCCACAAGGTGAACTGCGCCAGCTGCAACGCACGCCAGCTGCGCTCCCCAGAAGCTACAAGGTGAACTGCGCCAGCTGCAAGCACTCCAGCAGCGCTCCCCAAAGGCCGCAAGGTGAACTGCACCAGCTGCAACGCACTCCAGCAGCGCTTTCCAGAGGCGGCAAGGTGAACTGCGCCAGCTACAGCGCACTCCAGCAGCGCTCCCCAAAGGTGGCAAGGTGAACCGCGCCAGCTGCAATGCACTCCAGCAGCGCTCCCCAGAGGCCGCAAGGTGAACTGCACCAGCTGCAACGCACTCCAGCAGCGCTTCCCAGAGGCCACATGGTGAACTGTGCCAGCTGCAACGCACTCCAGCAGCGCTCCCCAGAGGCCACAAGGTGAACTGCACCAGCTGCAACGCACTCCAGCAGCGCTTCCCAGAGGCCACAAGGTGAACTGCGCCAGCTGCAACGCACTCCAGAAGCTCTTTCCAGAGGCCGCATGGTGAACTACGCCAGCTGCAACGCACTCGAGCAGCGCTCCCCAGAGGCACACAGTGAATTGCATTGACAATTTTAAAAGTGTTTAGGCAATTTCGTGAGTCTCCTTAATAATGGCAGAAGGCTGTGACGTGCCAAAAGATTTGGGCCTACTAATCGACCCCGACTCAAATGAAGAGTGTGCTGTCCAAAATTCAGAAGATGCAAAGGCAATAAAGAGACATTATGAACTGAGGGCGCATAGGGAGCTTACCAAAGAAATGAGATCAAGCCTGATGGCTAAGTGGGATAGGTACTACAAAAGCTACACTAAATCCCGAGATAAACTAATAGAGCTACGCTATAAACTTAAAAGGGAGCTCTCTCCCAGTCGCATCACAATAGAGAACGAATGCATGAGGAAGATACATCTAAAGTCAAAAGATAGCGAACGCCACCTCATCTTCATCCAGTCAAAGTTAGAAGACCCAAATCTCCAAGCGGACTTACAAAGCATCCAGGCGTTCAACAAACAGCATGAGGTTTTCCTTTCAAACTGCGATGACTTTCATCAGACAAATCTGCAGGCAGTGGACACAAGCAACAGGAAGGCCGAGTCGGAGTTATCTCATCGCTCGCGCGAGGCCTCTTCTCATGCTTCAAAGAAAGCCTCGTCCTTTCACGCCAAGCCAGCACGGTCTCACACGGGTAGTAGCGTTTCACAGCAATCTCCTGTCTCAGACTCCGTCTATTCTTCCAAAGCATCCTCCTATCGCAGCCGTTCATCCCGAGCCTCGAGTAAAGAGAGTCTCACCACCCTGGCGATACTAGCACAAATCGAGGCTGATGAATCTGCTGTAGATCTGCAAGTCGCAAATGAAGAGCGATTACTAAGGGAAGTAATGGCCAAAGCTTGAGCTAAACAAGAGGAAAATATGGCCAAAGCTCGAGCTACACAAGAGGAAGAAATGGCCATAGCTCAAGCTAAACAAGAGGAAGAAAGGGCCAAAGCTCGAGCTAGACAAGAGGAAGAAATGGCCAAAGCTCGAGCTAGACAAGAGGAAGAAATGGCCAAAGCTCGAGCTAGACAAGAGGAAGAAATGGCCAAAGCTCGAGCTAGACAAGAGGAAGAAATGGCTAAAGCTCAGGCCAACCTTACGTATCTTCATCATAAACAGGAGGCTGCAAAAAAGGCAGTATGGGCCGCAGCTTTACGAGCGGAAGCTGCCAATGCTTCCCTCAACTTCAATCATACACAGTTGTAAGGAGAAAGCTTGCAGAACCGTGTTGAAACCTACGTGAACGATCAGAACTCACTACGGCAGGGACGAGGAGACGAATCTCAAGCACTAGTTCCGCAAACTAGTCAGAATGCTGACACCACCAAATCCGCACAGCTAGAAACCCTCCTAGGAGTGGAAGAACTTACCCCAAGAAACCAAAACACAAGGGGTAACCAGATTGTTCCATCAGCATTTGTGAAGGATCCTCAGCAGGCAGGCATAAAGGTAGCCGCGAACCACAACTTTAACATGGAGGCAGCAGTGTTCCAGCCACAGCCGCAAGGCAACTCATGGACGAACGTGAGGCCCATCGAACATGGTCGACCTACCCTGCAGCGAAAGGAACAACCATCACATGTGGCATGGCAAGACCTAATAATCAACAAGTATTCTGCAGACACAGACCAGCTGTCCTTAGCATCCGCTCCTGATCCTAGGGACTATGCTTTCCAGAACCCACAAGAGGCCCCTGAACCTGCTTTCACCAATTCCATGGGGTTCAACTTACCATCTCCCACCAAATACAACCCCTATACAGCCCAGATGGATTTTACGACACCCTGGGGAAGAAACAAAGATTGGCCACCTCGACAAGGGAAGGTGGATTTGGCCTCAAGAGGGGCACAGAAGTTTTCTGACAAGCCAGGTAGAGACTATTTACTATGGAAGCACATCTTTTTACACACCGTTCGGGACAAAAGGTTAGGGCCTATCGAGGAGAGCATACATCTGATGGCTTGGCTAGGCCAGAATCTACATGCGTAGTGAAAGATATCTATTCATCTCATCTCGGTGACCCAGTCATCGCCCTTAAACAAGCCTGGGAAGTGCTTGATCAACGGTATGGTGCATCCATGTTGATGGAATCCTCGCTGTTAGAGCGTGTCAACGATTTCCCAGTCATCCGCATGAACAAACCTGACAGGTTATGAGACTTCTCTATCCTTCTTATGTAGTTGCAGGCAGCCAAAGAAGATCCTAACCTAACGGGACTGACATGTCTCGATCAGCACAGAACACAGAGACCTATCGTTAGAAAATTACCAACACACTTAACCAAAAAATGGATCGAACTATCAGATGACTTTAGAGAGCGCAACCTAGACAGAGACCCTCCCTTCGCCGCGCTTCAAGAATTTGTTGCCTACCAAACGAAGCGGTGCAACGACCCTCGAAACCCAAGCTTCAGAGAAACAGAGTACCCTACCACCAGAAAGGCCAACTATATCTCCGACTTCACCAAGAGTAAAACACAAACTGCAAGGGAAAGGACCTTTGTGTCTGTGCACAAAACACAGGTCGCTACTTCGCCCACAAGAAAGTCAGATGAGCATCCGTCGACGGGAACGCCACCTGAAAGCCTAGGAAGGAATAAAGATGCTTTCTGTCCACTCCACAAGTCCCCGCACCCTCTGAACAAGTGCAGAGACTTCGGAAAGAAGCCCTTAGAAGAAAGGAAAGCTTTGCTCAGGGAGTACAGCGTTTGCTACAAGTGTTGTGAGTCTACAGAGCACGTGGCCAAAGCTTGTACAGCTAAGGTGCAATGTCACTTATGCAGAAGTGACAGACACCCAGGCGCACTGCATCCGGACTCCGAGTCAACACAACAGACAACTCCTACCCCACCTTCGACTAAGGAGTCTCAGGACGTGTCATGGTCCTGGAAGAGGGGGATAGGGTATGAGCCCGATGTGCGGTGATAAAGAAGCTGAGCCACGTAGATGAAGTAAAAAGGGGGTTTATTGTAAATATACAACAATATGGACAGGGCAGGAATGGAGATGTCTGGGGAGGCAATGCAGGGAGGAACCAGACACAGGGAGGGACACTGAGGGAAAACACAGCAGGAGACTTACATACAACACAAGACAGGAAACAGAGGGCACTGGAGGTTTGGAAGCAGAGGGCACTGGATGTTTGGCAACAGCTGGCACTGGATGTTTGGCAACAGCTGGCACTGGATGTTTGGCAGCAGCGGGCACTGGATGCTTGACAGCAGCGGGCACTGGAAGCTTGGTAGCAGCAGGCAGTATACGTGGTCATATAGTCCATGCAATAGGTCGTGGCAGGCGGTTGGCAAACGTAGTCAATGTCCAAAGCAAGAAGTTGGTACACGGGGAATCAATAATAGCAGAGGATGGGAACAGGTCTAGGAGAAAGGCTACCAGGGAGTAAGTGAGACAATGCAGCACTGGATCATGGGTGCTCCACCTTTATAAAGGGAATGACAGGCCTATTAGTGGCAGCACCTGAAGTTCACATAGCCTGAGCGAAAGTGCAAGGTGGCGTAGCCAGAAAGATGCTGTATAGGTCCAGGGTGCAGTACCGCCTTTGGCCTTCTTGCCACAGCGGCGACGGCGTGAACCATGACAGGACGACACCGGAGCGCACCCAGAGGTAACCACGACTATCAACTGCACAACAGTATGTGGTGGCTCAGCAGTCCCCCTCTTATGCCACGAGATCTACCTAGCCAAAGTCTACCCAGCCGGATGCCCTAAAGAAGCTGCGAAGATGTACGTGATGCTGGACGGACAAAGCAATTACTTGTTAGCCAGGTCAGCATTCTTCGATATCTTTAACGTCCAAACTGAAGACACACCAATCACGATATAAACGTGCACTGGTTCCCAGCGCACGGCGGGGAGGAAAGTCACTGGGTTAGATGGAAGTGCAAAACTCAAACTGCCTGCCACCATTGCTAGAATGGGACACTTTGCCAGATAATCGCAACCAGATTGCGACACCAGAGTTAGCAAGCAATATACCTCACCTGAAACACATGGCTAGCATCTTTCCTGCCCTAGACCCCGAAGCTGAAATCCTGCTCTTGCTGGGATTGGACGCCTCCGAAGCTTTCCTTCAATATGATCAAGTTAGAGGCCCAGGAGGTTCTACGTTCTATCCCTTAGCTCAGGGATAAAGAGCTCCAACGGGACGCTACCTGGTGCTGGGTAGCCCCATTACCCTTTCGCATACCCAGGCAGCGCCTGCCAAGCAACCATGAACAAGCTCTCTCTCGCCTCTTCAGCATGTTCGACCCTCTAGGGTTTGCTGCACCTGTAACGATCCAAGGGTGGCTCCTTCCATGTACGCTCTCCCAAATCATCAAAGATTGGGATCAGCCACTTCCACCAGACCAGAAGCATGATTGGGAGAAATGGCATTCCTCCCTGAGATGTCTCCAAAACGTTAGTGTTCAGCGCACGTACGTACCCATTTCACCCGCAGCTGCACTGAAAAAAGAGCTGCACGTCTTTTCAGATGCGTCAACTAAACCAATAGCAGCTATAGGATACATCAGAGTCTACGGCGGAGAGAACGACATTCACGCCGGCTTCATCATGGGAAAGACGAAGCTAGCTCCACAACAAGGTCACACAATACCAAGGTTAGAACTCTTCGGCGCCGTATTGGGAATGGAGCTTGCTGACCCGACAAAAAAGACTATAGACCTTCAGCTGCAAACCACCACCTTCTACACGGACAGCAACGTGGTGCTGGGCTACATCCACAACCAAAGCAGGCGCTTTTATGTCTACGTAAGCAACAGAGTAGACAAAATAAGAAAAACTTCAGAGCCTGAACAGTGGCGACATGTGCCAACAGACCAGCAGACCTTCGCCAAGAAGCTTTACACCAGGCCAATTACCGATCTGGTACTGCTGCTGAAGAAGACTGAACCTGGAAGATTGAACCTCAAGCTTTGTTTATAACTCATTGTTTGCATTGTTTGATGATATGCCTTTGTTTATCTCAGTTAACAGTTATTAAGCAGTGGAATTTATAATTCCAGGTGGGGAGTGTGCTGACTAGAGCAGCCTGAGAATAGTCAGTAATTGTAAGAGATAGCATTATAGGAGTTGAGAACTGTCCCCTTAAGGGAAATGTCTTCAGGGAATTGTAGTTTTATGACGTGATCAGATCTATGTGTCTAATTGGTGCCGAGAAGCTTTGCATGCCGGTAGGAAGAAGGGCGTGTACATCAGGAAGTAATTCCAGAGCCCCGTTCAATACCTCAGCAGCTGCTGAATTGCTGCAGCGCAGTAATTCAGTTTGCTGCAGCAGTGTCATTGAACGTTTTGGATGCGAATTTTGAATCCAAAATGGCCGACGATTTTTTAATTAAAGATTCAGATTGTTTTTTGTATCACTCGGACAAAATATGATAAAGAAAAGCAGTCAGCACAATTCCGTTTTGTATGCACACACCACAAATGATAGTTTTTATTGAATAAACGTTATGTTTACTTCTGAAACAAAATATAAATTGAACTGTAATATATGTCTATGTGCAGGGGTAAATAATAAAGAAATATTTTGTGCTTTGGTGAGCGAAAACCTCAAAATTAACATTGCTGTACGGAATTGTTACTTGCTTCATGGCGGCGGCCATCTTGCTGTACGGAATTGTTACTTGCTTCATGGCGGTGGCCATCTTTAATACGTCACACTCAGCTACTCGCAGCATCTCCTCGGGTCGCTGCAAGTGCTAAGTTAGCAGTGCTGAGCGCTGAGTGGCTGAACGGCGTTCAATGGCATGTTGCTAACTTAGCACTTGCAGCGGCTGAGGTATTGAACGCGCCTCAGGAGAAGCTGCAGCATGCTCTCTCTCCACATGGGAGTGAAATTACCCTTTTTTCACACCGTATAAAAGGACAGAATATAAATGATCCAGATGAATCTTTTCAATGACTGTAAGTTTTGATTATGAATGCTTGGAAATAAATATCTGTATATGCCTTTCATCGGAGATGAAGCTGTCTGTTTCTACAAAGCCACCGTGGGGACAGAACACTCTGTATATGCAGTCTGAGTCAAAATATTTGGGAACTGCAGATTCTTGCCACCATAGGTATCGGCTCCTATGCATTTGGACTCCCGGGTGCCAAGCGTGATTCTGACACGAGTTTCGTGTGAACTTACCAGAGTGTGGTCATGCAGGGACGCGTATGAGTTTTTATTCCCAGTCTCCCACTGCTTGCATGAAGATGTGGCTGACACAGCCCTCTGCACCATAGGATAAGAGTTAAGTAAGGGAATTTGATTTAAAAAGAAGTGTTTAGTGCTTTAACTCCAGGCTCTAAAAGACCATATTCTTTGCAGAATACCTGTAAGGAAAATCGCTGACGGCGTAATAAGAAGCATAGCGCTGCCTCATAGTAATAGGACTTGCAGCAGTATCACTAAGATTCACCTCCTAACATGTAGCGCTCACGTGTTGTGTAATTCCACTGATCACCCTGCATAAAACCAGGCCACACCTGAAGCCCAATGCTTCTCATTGACTTGGAATCTCCAAGCTCCTAGGAGCTGAACTTGTGCATCCCCTACTTACCTGAATTCTGGATCCCATTTCAACCTGCTGGATCTCCTCTTTATACCTCCTGGATTTATTATTTCTCCTATAAAGTCCTTGTAATCCAGGGGAGTTATTTCATTACCTACCTGGATACCTATGCAGAGTGCACTCTGAGGACTAAGTTACAACTTTATTATTTAAAGACTTCTTCCTCTTTATTATCTTCTGTCTTGCATATGTAGCGCTCACTCCCGGAGGAGCCGCTGAAAATGAACCACGGGTCAGTCTCCCCGCACTAGGGAATAAATATACTCCAACACAGTTGTGGGTTTTTATCATTTAAATAGTTTACTAAAATAATAGGCAGATGTTAAGATACGGTATTCACAGATATTATTACAGTACTTTCGTATTACGGTAAAACGCGTAGCGGAAAAGAACCGAAACACGAGGCGTCGTATTTTGGAAAATAAAATATTCGTAACCGAACATAAAAGAAAATGCAGTTGCACGAATATTCGAAAAAGGGACACGTAGCGGAACCCCAGAATATACAATCACTTCGTATCACGGTAAATGCGCAGCGGAAAAAAGAAAAATATATTCGGAACGTATCTTTACCCCTGTTCCGATTCGTAACAAAAAATGAGTCCTGCCCAGGTTAAGTCCCGGAATATAAAAGGTGTGTATGTGTGTGTATGGTACCCGGGTACTGTTCAACTGGCCAGTGAATTTACTTAAAGAATATCTTCGACTAGTCAAGTTGGGGCCCTGTGGACTTTAAAGAGAAAACAGCAGCGTATTCTTTGTATTACAAACGGCCTTTCAGGCTGAGCATCACCTTGAGGGTGATATGGTGTAGTTCGGGTCTTTTGGATTCCCAACAGCTCTAACAATTGCCCCACCAGTCTGCTTTCAAAGTCTCTACCCTGATCAGAGTGTATCCTCCTTGGCAGTCCGTAATGAACCAAGAACTTTTCCATCAACACCTTGGCCACTGTCGGAGCGCGTTGATCTTTTGTGGAGAATGCTTGGGCGTAACGGGTGAAATGATCAGTCACTATTAGAATGTTCCCTTGCCCACTAGCATCCGGCTCTAAGCACAAGAAGTCAATGCACACCAAATCCATGGGTCCCTGGCTCTGCAGATGGCTCATTGGAGCAGTTCGGGTCGGCAGAGTCTTCCTCTGAATACACCTTAGACAGGAGTGACAATAGCTTTCCACTTCAGCTCTCATGCAAGGCCAATAGAACCTATCTCGCACCAGCTTAAAAGTTCTTTCAGCACCCAAATGTCCATGCTCATCATGTAGTGATCGCAACACACTCTCCCTATGTTTAGTAGGGAGGAATAACTGTTGAATCTCTTCAGCGCTAGTTGAGGGGCCCCTTCGGTAGACCACCCCATCCAACATCTTTAACCGCTCCCACTCTTTGTATACCAATCTGGCTCCACTCGGGGAGTTGGTTAACAAAATCTCTCGCTGGTTTGCAGACAGGGCCTTTATGGTCAAGGCAATTAAAGGGTCTCTGGCCTGATCCGCTTTCAGGTCCTGTCTCGAAAAGGTAGGTAAATTTTCATCCCTTAACTGCGTAGGGTTACAGTAGAACTCAGGAACAGCCGCAGCCATAACTCCTATGGCCTCCGCCTCAATCCCTCCTTTGACCCGGCGCTCTGTTCCTTGACACAAAGCTTGCACCCCGTCTGGAGTCAACTGAGTCCATTCTGTAGTGTAGGGTCTTCTCGACAACGCATCAGCATCTCGATTATTCACCCCAGGGCGATACTTCAGGCTCAACCGAAACCCTGACAGAGCGGCCAACCACCGATGTCCCGTTGCGTCCAGTTTTGCGGTAGTAAGGATGTAGGTAAGAGGGTTGTTATCCGTCTTGATCACAAACTCGGCTCCATACAGATAGTCTTTTAACTTGTCTACCACTGCCCACTTCAAGGCTAGGAACTCCAGCTTGTGAGTAGGATAGTTCTTCTCTGAAGGCGTAAGGCTCTGGCTCACGTACGCTACAGGCCTCAGCAATCCACCATACTCCTGATATAGGACTCCTCCCAGACCTTCTCGGCTGGCATCCACATGTAGTTCATACGGCTTGTGAGGGTCCGCATAGGCCAAAACAGGAGCTCGGGTTAGACTCTCTTTCAGCTTTACGAAAGCTCCTTCACATTGACTGGTCCATTCACCTTGTATAGACTCTCGAGCTTTCCTTGGCCCCGGAGCTGACGGGTTTTTGTCAGAGACCTTGCAGCCTTCTTCGGTGGTTTCCTTCTGCAGGAGTTTGTTCAGTGGTTGAGCTATTTTTGGCGAATCCTCCCACAAATCTTCGATAGTATGAACAGAATCCCAAGAAAGATCTAAGCTCAGTGACGTTTCGGGGTCTAGGCCAAGAAGCTACGGCCTCCAACTTCCGAGGATCTGTCGAAACACCTTCTGCTGAGACCACATGTCCTAGATACGTAACAGACGGTAGACAGAATTGGCATTTCTCCAGAGACAGTTTCAACCCCTCTTCATGGAGCCTCTTCAAGACCTTCTCCAGACGTTGTTCATGTTCTTCCAGAGTCTTCCCAAACACAATTATGTCATCCAGGTACACTAATACTTCGATTAAATTCATATCCCCGACTGTTTTCTCCATCAACCATTGGAACGTAGCTGGAGCCCCCGTAAGGCCTTGAGGCATTCTGTTGAATTCAAAGAACCCTAGTGGACAGATGAACGCAGTTTTCTCCTTGTCTTCAGGATGCATGGGTATCTGGTGATATCCGCTTCGCAGGTCTAGTACACTAAACCACTTTGCTCCAGACAAACACTGTAGGGCATCCTCTATCCGAGGAGTGGCATATTGGTCGGGGATGGTTCTCCGGTTCAATGTGCGGTAGTCTATACATAGGCGGACAGAACCATTTTTCTTCCGGACCAACACTATGGGAGATGCATATGGACTCCTGGACTCTTGAATCACCTTGGTTCTTTGCAATTCATTCAGTTGTTCTCGCAGATCATCCAAGTCTCCCAGCGGAACTCGCCTTGATCTTTCACGAAACGGCTTGTCTTCTTGTAACCGAATACGGTGCTCAGTACTCTTAGCTAGGCCCACATCAAACTCGTCTTTCGAGAACAATTCCTTCCACTTTAGGACTTGAGACTGAAGACGTTTCTTCCACTCAGGTGAAATGGGAGCGTCTTTGGGGTAGAATCTTTCATCTGGAATCTCTTTATCCACTCCCCCTCCTAAATCGGTGGAGAGGGGTGTAGCAGACTCTACTTGCCCGATAGGCATTCGTGCTTTAAGGACTACTGGAGAATCTGTCACATTGCACACACTGACCGAGACTCTTCCTCGTGTTCTCTTCAGGGCTTTGGTGGAGATTATTTCAGGAATTACTTCGACTCCGGTTTCACTCCCATGATTGACATCGGTTCCCAGCACCACATAGGGACCTGGTTGCGATCCGTTCAACTTGACTGAAACCCGGAAGCTCGCTACTTCTCCTGCTTGCAGAACCTTCTCTGTCCCACCCAGTCTCCACAGTCTTCCCACCTCAGCAGGTGCCTTTCGTTCTTCGACCATCCTCTGATAGACCGGACGTAACATTGGATGTACTCCTTGAGTCGAACCTTCTTCCAATACAATAGGTGTCAGGAGACGCCGCACTAGGTCAGTATTCGTCCCCACTATGAGGGAGCTTCTGTTCGCACCCGAGGGTCGAGGACACACAATGGCCAATGCATCACAACCTCCAGACTGTCCGATGACTTCAGATCCGATCTCCAACTTCACTTGCAGGTACCCGTCATAAGGGAGTTTCTCAGTGCCGATACCCCATATTTCCAAATCCTTCAATTCTTGCAGAGGAATGTGCTTTAAGTGTTTCTCATAGAAGTCTCTGTAGATCAATGTCACTTGAGCCCCTGAATCTAACAGGGCTTTGGTGTAGACTCCTTCCACTTGGATTGGCACAATAGGAGAAGGACCTATCAGTTGGTCAGGAAACTTGGTGGCGGTATCCGGACGCTTAGACCCAGTTTGCTGTACCCTGGCCCTTTTCTTGGCCCGTGTAGGTTTTGGGTGTGCATTGCTTCCCCATGACGTAGACCCGGATGCTAAGGGAGTGACTCTTTCAGTCCTGACAGGCTCAGCAGTTGGCTCAGCTTTGGGCCTTCCCGCCCTCTTAGTCTTGACTTGGTTTCTGGAGCGGGGTTCAACCTTCGGGCACTTAGGTTGCTCCTTCACTTGTGCCCTCTGGCGTTTCCCGCCGGTGAGGTAGATAACAGTCCTTCTAGGGCTTTCAACAGTCCCTCGACTCTATCCTTCTCAGACTTTTGGCCTTTGCACTGTGCGCGGAAATGGCCCATTTCTCCACAACCAAAACATCTCTTCTTAGAGAGCGGAGACGTAGTTGCTTGTTGGGATTTTGTTAAAGGACTTGGACCAGATGCCACAGCGGCTCCCGTCGTCTGCATGTCTGTGAGGAATTTCTGCATTTCTGCCTGCATTTCGGTCACCTTCATCAACACTCGGCACAATTCCGCGTGCGCTTGTTGCAATTCAGCTTGAGCTTCCTTTACTTTCTTGACGGTCTTGGACAATTCACCACGTTCAGAGGGGTTCGATTCTTTGGCAGCCCTCTCTGTAGATTTAAAAACGACTAGGTGCTCTGGTTCGTCCTCGTCCGATCCATAAGTATCTAGGGAGTCGCTTTCAGGCTGCAGACCGTCGCTATGTCTCACAGGTTGTGCATAAGCCCTTTCCCCCCGCCTGAAGGATTTCTCTTCCAGTAAAGCTTCTTCTTCTCGTACAACTCGGATCAGTTCCAGGTACTTCAATTCTTGGTTACCTGCTCTGCTTCTCAGCTGCATCATTACTGGATCTAGAGGTTGAGAGCCCCTCAGGATCTGTTTTATTCGGATCTTATCTACTTCGACCGGTTCGGCCCCTTTTTTAAGGAGTATCTGGTGTAGAATCTTATCTAGGCGCCTCATGTACTCGGTCATCCTTTCACCTCTTCTCTGATAGGTGTGTTCGTACTGGTATACCAGTTCGGCCGCCTTTTCGGTTCGCCCAAAAACTTCTTCAAGAATGTTTAAGTAATCTAAAGCAGTACAATCTTTTCTGCTCAGTTTCAGGTTTCTCACCGCTTCTGACGCAGGTCCCTTTAAACTCTCGGTGATCCTTTGCTTTTTCTGGGCCTCAGGGACGTCCCACTCATCCAGAGCCTGCATCGCCTGTTCCACCCATTCTTCAAAGGTTTCTTCTCCCGCCGGAGTTGGTACGTTTCCTGTAAAATTTCTTAACCGTCGATAACCGAAATTAGTGTGAGGAGGGCTTGTTTTCTGACATTTAGCCAGTAGATCTCCAATAGCCACGATAAATTCCGGCCCGATCATGGCCAACGGACTAGGCGCAGGAACACTTGCGGATTCACCACGTGTCTGCGGGAATATCCATGACTATACAACATTCTAACTGACTACTGTGCTCCTCACACCATTGGGCAACAGTGTCTGGATCCATATTTAACCCTTTAGATGCGGTTTTTCCAGAGACTGAATCCCGGAAACGAGCCCCCACGTGTAGCGCTCACTCCCGGAGGAGCCGCTGAAAATGAACCACGGGTCAGTCTCCCCGCACTAGGGAATAAATATACTCCAACACAGTTGTGGGTTTTTATCATTTAAATAGTTTACTAAAATAATAGGCAGATGTTAAGATACGGTATTCACAGATATTATTACAGTACTTTCGTATTACGGTAAAACGCGTAGCGGAAAAGAACCGAAACACGAGGCGTCGTATTTCGGAAAATAAAATATTCGTAACCGAACATAAAAGAAAATGCAGTTGCACGAATATTCGAAAAAGGGACACGTAGCGGAACCCCAGAATATACAATCACTTCGTATCACGGTAAACGCGCAGCGGTAAAAAAGAAAAATATATTCGGAACGTATCTTTACCCCTGTTCCGATTCGTAACAAAAAATGAGTCCTGCCCAGGTTAAGTCCCGGAATATAAAAGGTGTGTATGTGTGTGTATGGTACCCGGGTACTGTTCAACTGGCCAGTGAATTTACTTAAAGAATATCTTCGACTAGTCAAGTTGGGGCCCTGTGGACTTTAAAGAGAAAACAGCAGCGTATTCTTTGTATTACAAACGGCCTTGGAGGCCTCTCACCCATCCACCGGTTGCTTTAGGCTCCGCTGACCCAGGACGTCTCTCCGCTCGATCTTGACTGCGGATACTAGCGGCCGGATCCGTTGTCTGACTTCCCGTAGCTTGTCCACGACTTTGGCCCAGCTCACCGCCTGCTCCCAGTACCCGATCAACTTGCGGTGACTCCTTACTCGAGGTCTTCGGTTGGTTCAATCTGCAGCAACTCTGGAACCTTGGAGGGCTCCTTCTCCTTAGGCGGAATCACCCGGTAAAAGACTTGACAGGCTCTCTTGCTCTCAGGCCCAGGCCTTCTTACGATCTATCGCACCGCGTCTGCTCTCTCTCGTTCCCTGGCGCGCTCTGGCGCGTTCTCCACGAGGCGGAGGATGTAAGGGTCCAGTCCCCACCCACTTCCTGTCTCCTTGCAGAGCATGCCGGGAATTGTAGTCCCAATGTTCAGTGTCTCTGATCGCGATAGTCTCCATCTTGTGGCCAAAAATAGGTACTGCCACAGCAAGATTTTAACACAGCGCTACACATATATTTATTCAGTGTACTCCTGTTTTCTTTAATTCTTATGATTTATATGTGTCTTTCTCTGTATAACCTATACATCTTTTCTCTGCTTAAATACCTTTACCTGCAATCTGTATATGTTATATCTGTTTCTCTCTTACTTGTACCGGCTGGGTGGAGTACCGGCTGGGTGGAGTAGAGGTAATGTCACCGCTCTGCATGGAGAGAGCCTGTGGAGTCATGGGTTCGATCCCAGCGAGCAACCTCTCCAGTAAGTGTCCTTGGCAAGACACCTAACGGTACATACTCGCCACCCAGGACATACTTGAAAACGAGAGAAATCTCAATGTATCCTTCCTGGTAAAATCCTTTCACTTCATAACTCTCTCATATACATATATACAGTTGTGTTCAAAATTATTCAACCCCCAATGCTGTAAAGGGTTTTAGGGAATTTAGTGTACATTTGTAATTGTATTCAGAATGAAATCCTACAAGGACTTTTTAACCACTTCAATGCGGAGGACGCGCTCAGCGCGTCCTCCGCATTACCGCTGGTATGCGGAGGACGCGCTGAGCGCGTCCTCCCATTGGGGTCAGCGTTCGGCCGGGTTCCGGCCGTTCGCTGGCCCCCCCGGTGCGGGCTGACATCCTCGATGTCAGCCCGGCATCCGGAACCGCAGCCGCTGGAATTAAGTGTCATCGCGGCAGCGCGATGACACCTAATTCAGGCGCCCCCCCGCATGTGCGGAGGAGGCGCCTGAAAGGGAGGGGGGGAGGTCCTTCGGACCTCTCTCCCTCCCGATCGGCGGCGTTGCGGGGGTTAACCCAGGCACCATTTGGAAGGGTACAGCCTGCCCTTCCAAATGGTGCCTGGCATTAACCCCTGGGGAGCTGGATCGCGAATCGGCGCTGAAAAGCGCCGGTTCGCGATCCTTTCCCGGAGCTGGCCGACATCCAAGATGTCGGCCAAGCCTCCGGGAACTCCCCCTGGCTTTTCCCGCCTCTGTGCTGAGGTCATTTTTACCGGTTTTGCTCATCATGTTTAAACGCGTTTTGAAGGCTTATTTTAGTATATGACCCAGACATATTATATATCGTTATTTCCGTCAGACTCGGCAGATTAATAATATGTCATTATTATATGTATACGTCATGACCTGTCTGTATATTATAACAAAAAATGCAATAAAATATGAATTTTCAATAATTTACAGCGTGTAAAGTGTTTTTTTTCCACATTTTAACATGCGAGCAATTGTGGTTAGATTTTGTATGGGGTGCGCTTGTTAAAAAAATTAGAGATGGGGTCTCGTTACATTTTTTTTGGGGAAAATTACACGATTTTTAACAAACGCACCGCATACAAAAATCGTTAGTGCAGCATCATTGTTCACATTATAATTGAAATGGGAACAATATTGCTGCATTAACAAACCAAAAAAAGAAAAAAAAGTGTTTATTTTTTTTTTATAATTTTTTAAAATATTTTTTTATTTTTATTTTATTTATTTATTTATTTTTACAAACTTTTTCACATTCGAGTTTGGTATCGTTGGAACGGCCATGCTCTGGCCGATCCAACAATACCAAACGTTAACCCCTAGCTGCCACGGATCGGGAGATAGGGAGTTCATTGGAACTCCCTATCTCCACCGTTGGTGGCAGTTAGGGGTTAACTCTAGGACTGGCGTCATCGTGCTATGCACGATGACGCCAGTCCTCAGGGGGAGTTCCCGTAGGCTTGGCCGACATCCAAGATGTCGGCCAGCTCCGGGAAAGGATCACGAACCGGCGCTTTTCAGCGCCGATTCGTGATCCGGCTCCCCAGGGGTTAATGCCAGGTAACATTTGGAAGGGCAGGCTGTGCCCTTCCAAATGGTGCCTGGGTTAACCCCCGCAACGCCGCTGATCGGGAGGAAGAGAGGTCCGAAGGACCTCCCCCCCTCCCTTTCAGGCGCCTCCTCCGCACATGCGGGGGGGGCGCCTGAATTAGGTGTCATCGCGCTGCCGCGATGACACCTAATCTCATCGGCGGCGGTTCCGGATGCTGGGCTGACATCGAGGATGTCAGCCCGCACCGGGGGGGCCAGCGATCGGCCGGAACCCGGCCGAACGCTGACCCCAAAGTGAGGACGCGCTCAGCGCGTCCTCAGCACAGCAGGAGCCATGCGGAGGACGCGCTAAGCGCGTCCTCCGCATCGAAGTGGTTAAACCCGATCGAGAACCTCTGGTGGGACTTAAAGAAAGCAGTTGCAGTGCGCAAGCCTAAGAATGTGACTGAACTGGAGGCTTTTACCCATGACGAATGGGCGAAGATACCCGTAGATCGCTGCAAGACACTTGTGTCAAGCTATGCTTCACGTTTAAAAGCTGTTATAACTGTAAAAGGATGTTGTACTAAGATTGAGTGTCACTTGGAGGTTGAATAAAACTGATAATGATGTGAGCACAGAAAATACATTTGTGGTTATTTCATTATAAATGTTATGTTATATTTGTCTGACCTACATGTGCCTCTTTGATTTAATTGTAAGCAAGATGACTGAATGATCAAAATCAATGTCAAACTGGCCAAAGCACTCAATTTCAGTGGGGGTTGAATAATTTTGAACACAACTGTATTCCTTTCCGTTCTGGATCTGCATCGTTAATATATCACCCTTTTATCCTTGCCTCATCTGTATATCTTCAGTTTATCTATTGTTTATTCATCATTTCCCTTTTTGCATAACCCCCGTTCATATTCTGTTATTTCTCCTGTGTCCTTATAATAAATCCTTCCAAATTATATATCTGCTTTGCAAGCCTTCTGATTTATTGCATAGTGGCTCGAACCTACCGCCCCAGAACCTGTATCCTGACAATACCCGCTCAAGCCGAGAAAAGCAAGCTACGTTGGAATAGTTTACTGCTCTTGCTTCTTGCAATAATTAACTCTTAATGGGCCATATTACATAGTTGGTGCTAACTTAACAAGAGCTGTTGTAAACTTCCTAGAGCCATTATAGCCTATGGAGGTTTTAAGTTAACAACAGCTCTGGTTAAGTTCGCACCAACTTTGTAATATAGCGCAATGTATGATAAGGAGTCTCTCTAACTCCAAGCAACAAGCAAAGCTTGCGGCAATATCAGCACAGCAGCTGACGCAATAATGTATAATGGTTTATAATAATCTTATCAGCAGGGTCTGATTAAGGCCCCAACTCCACAAACTTTAATGGATCTGGCTATGATTACAACTGTCTTGGAATCTAGTTCATGGTTTAGTACTGAACAGCACCGTGCTTATTGGTATACTTGGACTGGATGAGAAGTATCTTTTAATTATTACACATGTTTTAAATAGCTTATGAATGTATTGATGATTCATACCACGCATCGGTGTATGTACCTGTACTTCGAGCTTTTATTTTTTCTTTTTCAATAACATAGAAATGTAATGTTAATATTAATGACGGATACATCTTGACTTTCCAAACAAGTAGACAGGTGTTTGCTCATTACAACATGAAAACATGCAATCCCTTCTCTGTGTTTTACACAAGGCTTTGGGTTGGCTGTGGATTTCACCATGTAGCATTCGATTGGAATAAAACTGGTTGACCGGAGCATTTCTTATCTGTCTTTGAATGCTCTTTTTCTCTACAGCCATAAGAAGGGGAAAAAAAAGCATTGCTCACTTCTAGAGAACAAAAGCTCTTCTGAAAATAGCTGCAACTCCCTCCGGCCGGACTGGATCCTGGTTACATAATGTCTGTCAGCAACACAGGCTCATTGTGTTGCTGTCACTGGACTCATTGTCAGGGATACAGGGCCTCTCCGCATATTGTTCTCAGCCCTTTGTCTGTCAGATTCCTTTGTTGGTCTTTGCACAGAATTGCTCTCCTTTCTCCCTTTGTTTCCGCTACCTCCTTTGTGTATTTCTCTGTATATTTTGTCCCCTTTCATGCTTTAACTCTAATGACGCTGGCTATCTGGACTCTGAATCCCTATTTTAAAGAGTGAGATTTGTAAGCAGTTATTTTTGTGTGTCTTTAACCTGAATCTAGATATGCAAAAACCCTACATAGTGTCTGCTAGAAGCAAAATACTGTTTGGGATTGCTGGAGACTTTAATCCTTGCACAATGCATTTGATTGTCAGTACGCATCCAATCATAAATGTAAAATACAGAGAAAATGCAACACTAATCTACATATATACCCATACAAGGCTTGTTTATATTATTATTTTTCCTAGTTAAATACATGTTGAAGAAGAGTGTTATATAATCATTCATTTTACAGGCGATACCATTGCATTTCTTGCCCCTTATCAGGGCTGGATTAATTAAAGTATTGCAGTCAGCTTCAATTGCCGCCAACACAATAAGATAAAGAGGGAAGGGGCAAAGGAGCAATAGACTTGGGTGAGTGAAAAGAAAGGGACAGGAATACAATAGAAGGTGAGAAAAATGCAGCAGAGGCACAGTGGGTGGTGAAAAGAATAGGGGCCGAGGCAAGAAGAAGTTGAGAAGAATAGGGGAGCGGAATAAGAGGAGATAAGAACGAAGCACAGGAACAATTGGGAGATGAGAAAAATATAATGGAGGCACAATGGAACATGAGAAGAATGGAAAGGGGGGGGGCAGAGGCTCAATGAGAGGTAAGAACAAAGGATCAGAGACACAATAGGATGTGAGAAGTATGTGATTAAAAAAGCTAGGAGGAATGCGGCAGAGGCACACCAGGTTTCTTTGATGCAGGTTTGTAAAGCTATAAAACCAGAACTATTCCTTCATAAATGACCTGTTCTTCCTTTCAGGCTACAATAAAGTTCACAAGCTGAATATTTATTAATATGTTCAAAATATGTTGAAATACTTTTTCTCTAGAATAAAAATATAGGACTCCCAATACCTCTCTTACACCACACAGTAACACAGGAGTGTGGAAATTTCAAAAAAATCTACTTGTCCAACGGACTAAGTGGTAGTCCAATCTACGTGTCCCTTAGGACGATCTACTTGTCCTGATAAGAAAAATAATTTCAACAAAATAGTGTTTAGAGGTCTTTATTCATAACAGCACGCACATAATTTGAGTTAGAATGCTAGCTGTATTAATTAAATACATATAAATTACTGCCAATTTAATCCGAATAGTATCATGCCCACTCAAGATACATACAGTATACAGAGACCTCAGCCCAAATCATGCCCACAGATATATATATCAGACCAGATAATGCCCACATATATAGACCTCAGACCTATGGTTCGGTGGTTTCAATCGACAGGTTTATTCAGGCAAATCCTATAGGCTTCAATGTTAAAAATATTACTGTTTTAATACAATATCTAATAAACCGTTGATTACAATATTCTGCAATATAAAGTCTCTTTATTTATAAATTTTTTAGGATCTTTTAGGCATTTTTCGGGATTTGTTTGCGAAAATTTTTCTTTTTTTGTTTTTTTAAATCGTTTTTTCTTTTTTCTGTAACCACCCTTTTTATTATCCTTCATTGGATCTTACATGTAAATTTCACACATTTTCGTTCTGTAGTTTCTTTGCAAAGAGCGTTTCACTTTTCAAACATTCAAGCGTACTGGTTTTTTATTTTTTTCACATGGCGCAATGATGTCAGACGTCGGGGGCCGGCCTGTCTACAGCGCCTGGCTTCCCTGAAGCCAGAACGCCACGGAACCCCGGACAGAGAGGGGAGTATCTCTGCCGCGGCTCCCGCTTGCAGGTGACGTGTGGGGAACGTCCTCCACATATAGCGGGAGTCAATGAGAACGTTCCCCACACGTCCTCCGCAGGGAAGGGGTTAAACTGTATCCTGAAACGTACAGGAAACCAATGGAGGACCTGGCAGAAGGAGGAGGCATGTGAGGTGCGTCTGATAAGAAAAATAACCCTGGCGCTTGCATTCACTACAGATTGCAAAGGGGCAATGCGGGCACTGGGGAGGCCAATAAGGAGCAAGTTGCAGTTGTCAAGCTGCGAAATGACAATCGCATGAACCAGCACCTTCGCAGTATCTTGTGTCAGAAAGAGGCGGACACGGGCAATGTTCTTGGAGTTGATAGTAACAGGATTTGGTCACTGTCTAGACATGGGCAGAGATCGTTAGGTCAGAATAAAAAGTGACGCCACGGCAGCGGGCTTGAGGCGTCGGGCTAATGAGCGTTCCATTTACTCATAGAGAGATATGTGGCATTGGGTTTTTCTTAGGAGGGAGGAACAGCGGGAATTTCCATTTTGGCAAGATTGAGTTTAAAGAAGCGTGAAGACATCCAATTCAAGACAGCATAGAGACAGTCGATCCAGGAGAGCAGGAGAGAGATCAGGGGAGGAGAGGTATATTTGAGTGTCATCAGAATATACTGTATGTGGTACTGGAATCCAAAGGAGCTGATCAGTTTGCCTAGAGAAGCAGTGTAGATCTAAAAAAGATGAGGGCCCAGTACTAAACCATGGGGCACCCCAACAGAGACAGGCTGCCGCGAGGAGGTACTTCCAGAAAATGAGACACTAAACGATTGTTGGAACAGGTAGGAAGAGAACCATGAAAGACCAGTACCTTGATTAACATACTAGATAGAGTATTATACTGGGGGGGAGAGACAGTATTTTCTAAAATTCTCTGTTGAGCATCATATATTGCAGTTTACACTGTGGTATGACTGGTACATACGACTGTAGGCATATATGATTTTCTGATTATCTGGTCTATGTATCATTTGCCTGATGTCCACATACATATATACTGTGTATATATATATAATTCCTCAGATTATAGGGCACTAGATATCTTGCTATCAGTTGGTTTATTATGATCGTCTAATATGATATGGAACACTCTGAAACTTAATATAACGGGGGCTCTTCCCTCTTAACGATCTGGAGCCATGATACAATATAGATACGCCCTGTTTTTTGGAAGGTTTATCGACATTTTATAGACAGACTGATAGATTATTTGCTTCCTTGCTCCCTATTGATAGCGGTTGAGATTTAGATACACAGGAGTCTGTATATTGTTGACTACTGTTATCTGGTGAGGAATGCTATAGTTATATCCTATTACCTACTGACTTTAGCCAGTATTATTTCATCATTCACATGTATATGTCTTTTATTACGTTTTGTCATTTAATCAGTGGTATTTAGGTCCTTACAATTCTACATTAATAAACTATTATTATTTTATATTTATCTCTGGTTATTTACTAGTGTATACTTTTCTTTTTTATTCTCTTTTTCAGTTACTTGCTCATATATGGATCCCGAACTCTTCCAGCATGGCAATCAAAGCTCTGTACGAAAACCCTACAGCTGACGTGGTCCTCCCAGGTGCTCTCTCTACCTGGTTTCAATCAGCAATGGTACTAGGCAAGGCTGCCCAATGTCCCCGTCTCCCATTTGCCCTCTCAGTCAAGCCCCTGCTTATTGGGATATGCACTTTTTGAACTATCTGGGGGGTGTTGGGTCCCCATGAGTATAAAGTTTCCACTTACATGCAGGGTTGGTGCTCCTGCTAGGCGAGCTAGGCAGCCATCTAGAGCACACTGCTGGTCCTGACCAGGCAGTGGTGGCTCTGTGGTGGCCACGTCTCAGGCCGGTAACCAGCCACTGGAGAATCCAACATGGTGGCCAACGGCCCCCTCTAATGACGTCAGAGAGGGAGCGCTGGATGTCTGACGCCCACCTAAGCCTGTCTGCATCGTGGTTCTCATGCGGCTGCACCTGCCTGCTACCACCAGCACCACCGCCTCACATTGCTCACATTGGGTCTGACATCTGGGTAAGTATACATGTATCTGGCGCTCTATGTCTGGGTATAAATGTATCTGGCGTTCTGTATCTGGGTATACATGTGTCTGGGGCAGAGGCAGACTGGGCGGGGGCATGGAGGCAAATGCCCCCGGGCCAGTTTTCAGCCCAATAAAACAGCCGCTGCACTTTTCATTAATAGGAGCCACAGGGCTGGTCTTAAGAGCAGGGCCAGCTCCAAGCTGGGCAGGGAAAATTAATTGAAATGCTTTCATACAGTCAGGTCCAGAAATATTGGGACGTCAACACAATTCTAACATCTTTGGCTCTATACACCACCACAATGGAGTTGGAATGAAACAAACACAATGTGCTTTAACTGCAGACTGTCAGCTTTGATTTGAGAGTATGTACATCCAACTCAGGTGAACGGTGTAGGACTTACAGCAGTTTGCAGATGTGCCTCCCACTTGTTAAGGGACCAAAGGTAATGGGACAGAATAATAATCATAAGTCAAACTTTCCCTTCTTAATACTTGGTTGCAAATCCTTTGCAGTCAATCACAGCCTGAAGTCTGGCATGCATAGACATCACCAGACGCTGGGTTTCATCCCTGGTGATGCTCTGCCAGGCCTCTACTGCCACTGTCTTCAGTTCCTGCTTGTTCTTGGGACATTTTCCCTTCAGTTTTGTCTTCAGCAAGTGAAATGCATGCTCAATGGGATTCAGGTCAGGTGATTGACTTGGCCATTGCATAACATTCCACTTCTGTCCCTTCAAAAACTCTTTGGTTGCTTTTGCAGTATGTTTTGGGTCATTGTCCATCTGCACTGTGAAGCGCCGTCCAATGAGTTCTGCAGCATTTGGCTGAATGTGACCAGAGAATATTGCCCAAAACACTTCAGAATTCATCCTGCTGCTTTTGTCAGCAGTCACATCATCAATAAATACAGGAGAACCAGTTCCATTGGCAGCCATACATGCCCATGCCATGACACTACCACCACCATGCTTCACTGATGAGGTGGTATGCTTAGGATCATGAGCAGTTCCTTTCCTTCTCCATACTCTTCTATTCCCATCACTCTGGTACAAGTTGATCTTGGTCTCATCTGTCCATAGGCGCTTGTTCCAGAACTGTGAAGGCTTTGTTCGGTGTTGTTTGGCAAACTCTAATCTGGCCTTTCTGTTTTTGAGGCTCACCAATGGTTTACATCTTGTGGTGAACCCTCTGTATTCACTCTGGTGAAGTCTTCTCTTGACTGTTGACTTTGACACACATACACCTACCTCCTGGAGAGTGTTCTTGATCTGGCCAACTGTTGTGAAGGGTGTTTTCTTCACCAGGGAAAGACTTCTTTGGTCATCCACCACAGTTGTTTTCGTGGTCTCCTGGGTCTTTTGGTGTTGCTGAGCTCACCGGTGTGTTCCTTCTTTTTGAGAATGTTCCAAACAGTTGTTTTGGCCACGCCTAATGTTCTCGCTATCTCTCTGATGGGTTTGTTTTGTTTCTTCAGCCTAATGATGGCTTGCTTCACTGATAGTGAAGGCTCTTTGGATCTCATCTTGAGAGTTGACAGCAACAGATTCCAAATGCAAATAGCACACTTGAAATGAACTCTGGGCCTTTTATCTGCACATTGTAATTGGGGTAATGAGGGAATATCACACACCTGGCCATGGAACAGCTGAGAAGCCAATTGTCCCTTTATTTTTGGTCCCTTAACAAGTGGGAGGCACATCTGCAAACTGCTGTAAGTCCTACACCATTCACCTGAGTTGGATGTACATACCCTCAAATTAAAGCTGACAGTCTGCAGTTAAATCACATTGTGTTTGTTTCATTCCACCTCCATTGTGGTGGTGTATAGAGCCAAAGATGTTAGAATTGTGTCAATGTCCCAATATTTCTGGACCTGACTGTATATAACGTTTTTGCTTTTTATTCTCGTGGATTCTGTGATATGCTCATACACACCACATAGTACTCTAAGGTTTATTGCTTTGAAGCTCTGTGATACAGTCATACACACCGCATATTACTGTGAGTTTTAGAGTTTCATTGCTGTGGCACTCTGAGATACGCTCATACACACTGCACATTACTGTGAGTTTTATTGCTAAGTCCCCCTGAGGTGTAGGGGGGTATGGCTATGTATTTAAACGTATGGCTGTGTGTGTAAATGCATGTATTTGTCTTTAAACCAGCTCCTGTGCATAAACGTCTGCGCATCTGTCCTTGTCACAGCCCGGCGTTGCCCCCTAGCCCTGCACCCAAAAGGATGGTATTGTTTCTAGAATCACCAACCACAATATCTGCTGCCTGCATTCCAAAAAATAAGAATGACAGCATTGTGAGGTACAGGTAGGAGACTAAATAGAGGTACGGAGCAGCAAGAGGTTAAATGGGCACTCTACTCAAATTTTACTGCCCACGCCAGTGATGTCAGTCGCTGCTGTGGTGCATGAGGGAGGAAGTGGGCCACGAGGCAGTCCAGACCCTAGGGCACATACCGCTCCACAGACAGCTCGTTCCCCTGAGCCACGAATACCACTTTCTGGTGACCAGAATCTGGTCATGCTGTACAGGGTGAACTGGGGGAGCATTGCCAGGGTGACAGCTGCTGGGTCCTGTGGCCTGGAGGGAGTGAAGCAACTGATATAACCATATAACTCAGACTGCAGAACCGAACGGCCGTCTCCAGTGTGCCGATCAGGAAGTTTTCATTTCAAGTAGCTTTCATTTTTCTTGGTGGGGGGGCACAAGTAGCTGGTCTTGCCTAGGGTGCCAAATAGTCTAGCACCGGCCCTGCTTACATGGCTGACATTATACTGGCTATCAATGACCCCGAGACCTCCCTCCTCAGCTTAGCATCCCTGTTAAATAGATTCAGGATAATCTTGGGGTATAAAATTAACATGGATAAGTCTTTTGGTCTGACAGCGCAGCAGGGTCATCGGCTTACAGAGGCCCATGGATTCAAATTGGTTGTCTCTGAGATATTGTATATGGGTGTTTGGCTTCCCCATAATCCAAAACATCTTTATGATTGTAATTACACCCTATGCTGGTTAAGATACGGTCGGAGCTGGAGGCTTGCGGCAGAGGCTGTATCTCATGAATTGGGAGAATCCAATGCGTAAAGATGAATATTCTTCACAGATTGTTGTATCTGTTCCAGGTACACCCAGCTCCGCTTGACCTGAATGAACGGAAGTGTTATTGATAATTTTATATGGCAACAGAAGCCCCATAGCTCGGGATGTACTTTACAGACCACGGAATAGAGGAGGAATGTGACTGCCGAACCTACTCTGCTATTATCAGGCAGCTCAACTAACTCAACTGGTGGCTTTACACTCCATGGTGGATTGCCTCTTCTGTATAGTGCTGGAATAGTCATTGTTGCGACCTGATATGCCCCACTTTTGGTTATGGTGTCCCAAAACCCTGTGCCCCCTCCTCCAAATGGAGTGTCCCGAAACTGCACAACACCATTTGTATATGGGACAAACTGGCTCAACCATTTGGTCTGAGCTCGGCCCTCTCTTGACTATTCTGCGGAATAGAGATTTTGCTGTGTCCTGGTGTGTTTGCACGATTGGAAGATTGTGGCTTACAACGGATATGTCATCTCTACCACGGATGTACCATCCGTATCTTTGCCATAGATGGCTCTATGACTGACTTGCAGCCTCTCTCCCATGTAGATCTGTTTAGGTATCTGCAGATTAAACAATACTCTTCCCAAGAACGAGTCAACATAGCCATTACAAAGCACTGTACCTTCTTTGACTCTGTATGCCTGTCTGAAAAGTTTCCACAGAGCCTTATCTCTCATTTATATGCAAAGGTTATGTAACGGTAAGCTCCCTATAGGGTGATGTAGATTGAAGCCTTTAGGGCAAGTACAGTATATGATTTGTTTGCAGACTCCAGCACACACTTGCGGCACTTGGAAAACAAGGAAGATAGTGCAGGATACAGACACACGAGGAAGCCCTGCACTGGGTATAATTTCTCAGCTACAGACAGATCACAGGACTTGGGGTAGACAATGAATGCAGCACACTGCAAGGCAGAACTCTAACTTGAGAGAGATGTAGGTTATTTAACCATTGCTATTACTGCGCTTCAGAAAAGCACAAAATGTTTTTCTGTCCAGTAAAACCCTGATCCAGCATGTCCTGTTCTCAGGGTGAGACCTTGGTATCCACGTCATGCAGCCGTAGTGCTGACCTTAATGCTGGGAACTCTGTTTCTGGGCACTGTAGGGGTGTTGCAAATTCCATGTGTGTCAATAAAGCCATATGTTACGTCTCGGCCCTGCCCCCTGGTGGTGGGAGCAGGGATTTGCCAGTTGCTGTCTTTCAAGCTCAGGCTCTGCAGACCGTCTCTACTGGGTTAATGGTCTGCAGTCACATGATCTGCTCAGCCCTATATATAGGGCCTACCATGCATTTGCTCCTTGGATCAGGATAGACTAAGACTAAGTTCTGCTGAGTTCCTGTTCCTTGTGTCATTTCAAGTTCGAGTTCTAGTTCTGATTCTGGATTATATGTGTATGACTTCTTGCTCTGGTTTCTGGTTTATTCTCTTGTCTGTCCCCTGAAGTGTATCTGCATTGTTGATTATCGTGTATGACCTGGCTTGGCTTCTGGAACCTCTTCTGTTTGTATTTTGTCGGTTTGAGGATTTCTCTTAGTTTACTTTCCACTCACAGGCATTTGGCCACGAAGCCATTTGGTGTGAGTGATACTCAGGCCTTTGTTTGGAACTCCCTGGTTGGTAGTGTTAGGATCAGCAGTTGTGCTGCATTCATTGTGTTTCCAAGTACCGAGTTCTGTCCTGCAGTTGTGCTGCATTCATTGTGTTTCCAAGTACCGAGTTCCATCCTGCAGTGTGCTGAATTCATTGTGTTTTCAAGTACCGAGTTTTACTTTGCAGTTTGCTATATTCATCGTGTTTTCAAGTTCGAGTTCTGCCCTGCAGTGTGCTGCATTCATTGTCTACCCCAAGTCCTGTGATCTGTCTGTAGCTGAGAAATTATACCCAGTGCAGGGCTTCCTCGTGTGTCTGTATCCTGCACTATCTTTCTTGTTTTCCAAGTGCCGCAAGTGTGTGCTGGAGTTTGCAAACAAACCATATACCTGCCCTAAAGGCTTCAATCTACACAGCCTAAAGGCTCCCCATCACCCTATAGGGGGCCTACCGTTACATTATCCTGATCCCAGGATCAAATGCATGGTAGGCCCTAGATATAGGGCTAAGCAGATCATGTGACTGCAAACCATTAACCCAGTAGAGACGGTCTGCAGAGCCTGAGCTTGAAAGCCAGCAACTGGCAAATCCCTGCTCCCACCACCAGGGGGCAGGGCCGAGACGTAACAGGTTACCAAGGGTGGTGCAGTGGCTCCACCCTTGGCCTATGCTCTGGCCTGGGAGAATGAGTTGGGTAAGACCCTGGACGGCGATGAATGGCAGGACATCAGGGATGCAAAATCTAAGGCTGGGGTCAGACCAGCGCACTTTTAACGTGCGTTCTGGCGCACATAATTACGGCCGCACTAGCAGCAGATGACGGGCAATGACGGCCAATATACGATGTACGGCCGCACAAAAGTCCGGCCGTGCAACGCAAGTGGAATTTGAACGCATTTTTCTGAGAATGCTGAACCGCTAGTACTGACGTACTGAGTGCGCAGCTGCGGCATAGCGGCGTGTTTGCGTGATTAGGAGATGTCAGACGCTGCTATTGTCCGTCCTACATAACGTCCAGACGCAAAAAGAGTTTTATTGCCGATCCGTACAAAATCACGCCCGAAAATGCGCGTCGTCTGACCGTTTTTGCGCATTCCGTGAAAAAATACGTCAATGCGTTCGGACGCACTTTTTCACGTTCGCGGGGAAAAATGCTTTCGTCTGACCCTAGCCTTAACCCTGTGTGGAGACAAATTCATGATTTCGTGGAAACGATCTTCCACACCACCTTTCCTTCACTCCATGGACTTTCCTCATGGTTAGACCGGACCTGGCTCTGACTGCCAAGGGTAATCGTCTGTTGTCTAGATTATTGTCGGCCACACGAAAAGACATTGCAGTTTAATGGAAATCTGACAACATCCCCACTCAACTGCAGATTATATGGACTATGGAATATATACACACCATGGACGAACTGACGGCTAGGATCATCACGCAGTACCAGGTTTCTTAAGTTATTGGAGTGGGATGATAGGGGATATGTAATGAGTTCATGAAAGCTGTTTGGGTAGATGTTTAATGTTTATGGCTAGCTAGAAGCGTCGGATCCCCCTCACCCCTCCCTACATTTACTTGTCTTTCTCTGAAATTTCTATTCTATTTGGTTTGAAATCGTTTATGCAGGTACTGTATACACTTACCAAATGTCTCTGCTTTACTTTTTTACCTTTGCACTCAAAAATAAAATCATTAAAAAAAAAAAACAACCTGGTCTCTTACCAATCCTGTGCATTAAAAGCAGTCAACATATGGCTGCGTGTTTCCATCCAGATTACAAAATATCTTGCTATGTGCTGTAGAAGCTTTGGGCTGCACCCCACTGCCTTAAAGAACGTTATTACACCCCTCTGTGTAATATCTGCAACCATGCAATCATTTGCAGGTGTAAACAGCAAACCACCATTATCTTAAATCTTTTTCTATATTTACAAGCTTATCTTGGTGTTCTTGTGGTAGAGAAGTCAGGTGGAAGGAGGGTGCTGGCTTCTCAGCTAACCACCCGGGACTGTTTCCTTTTTCATAGTGAGTTCAAGCTAAAGTTTTACAAACTCCATCCCGCTCCCCTTCCCAAGCTGAGCCACACCAAAGCCTGGCACCCAGTGTGATCCTATCTCACTTCCTAAAACTATGTATGTGTTTAACAGCTGCTATGGGTTGATAATCAACACTACTTCCATTTGCATTCACTGTACAACTACTTCAATCAAGGGGAAATGTCCTACTTATACAGGCTTCCCCAGAGGATTACATTTACAGGACCAAAAAAGCTGGATGCGCAGTGAGGCTTGGTGAAAGTTAAAAAAGTCACTACGTATTTAAAAATGGGGGTGGGGCAGTGGGGTTAATTGTTGTTTTGTTTTGTGGGGTATTGCATGTCCCTTTTTTTTTTTAAATTCTTTATTTATGAATTTAAATCGAGATCACATAACGACCAACAACGCAAGTGGCCTCGCAGGGCCGCCTCATCATCAGTCAAGGCAAAGGAAAATAAAATAACACACAAAGGGGGGTCAAACGACAGGGATGGGGAAGGGGCAAGAAACCACATGTTGTCACCAGCTAAGAATCAAAAAGTGGAGCGTGGCACGGCAGGAAGGACAATCAAAATATTAAACTAATAACCTTGGCGGGCCAGAAGAGCAAAAAGCATCCGCATAGTGTCCTCATGGATCGTTGTGATACGAATTGGCATTTGGAGTGAGGCGGGAGGGGGGACTCAGCACGGGGGGAGTGCGAGAGGGGGGACTTAATTGAAACTCGCCCAAAGGGAGCAGTCCAGGCTTACAAAAAGTGGGACACGGCAACTAATAGGGGTATAGAGTGGGAAGGAAGCAGGCAGAGGCCTTCAACACAGGAAAGTGGTGACACTATCTGGGGCTAGTCCTGCTCCCAGGAGCACAGGCCTCGACTGGATCGGTAATGGTGTAGGGCACGTTGTCTTGGGTCACCACAAGTGAGCCGACCAAGCCCCACCGGCACTGGATCCCCTTAAGACAGAGGAACGTCTTCACCTCTCTGTAGCGGCGGCGCGCCACCAGGGTCATGACAGGGAGGTCTTGGTAGAAGGTTAGCTTTGCATCTTCGAACTGAACTCCCGCCCGAGCACCCGGGGCCGACATAAGCCAAGTCTTGGCTGTGACGTCTGCAGCGATCGCAATCACATCCCTCGAGGTGGTCTGGGGAGCCGCTGCGTTTTTGCGGATCCTGTATACAGCACTAAAAGTCCCAGGTCCTCTGGCAGCTAACTGCAAAAACTGGAGCGCTAAGTGGTTGACATATGGAAGCAGGTCCGACGTGAGTATTGATTCTGGAACTCCCCGGATCTGTACATTGCATTTCCGGTGCCTAGTCTCTAGCGCCTCCACCAAACGGGTCAGTAGGTCGACCTGGGAGCGGAGATCACTCACTTGATGTAGTAGGACAATCTGTTCCTCCGCCAGTTCAGATGTCTGCGCCTGGGCTGCTACAACTTGGGAGCGCACCGCCTCAACCTCAGCCCGCATACCTGAGATTTCCGACATCCACACTTTATCTCTGCAAAGATGCTGCGGTAGTCCCCCATCGCAGTGGGGCACGTATCATCTGGGGCGGCCACAGGCAAGGCCGTGGAGCGGGACGGGGATGTCACTGCCATCCCGGAAGGATCTGGTGGGCCAGAAGCGTTTGGTGTCCGCCGCTTCGGCAGGAGCATCTGGGGAGCAGGTGACAGCGACGAGCCGTCTCCGTCCGAGAGTGGCGAATCCAACCCAGATCCATCCATTGTGGGGTTGGGGGCAGGCACCAAGGTCCCACAAAACATTGTTGCCGTCTGGGCCTTATGTTTCTTCTGCGCTCTCCTCCACGCTGCTGGGCCTTGGTCTTTTTTACCCGATGCAATGGGGCCAGCCAGCCCATCTTAGTTCCATTCGCCAGGTGTCATCTCTGTCCTCGGAGGAGCCATAATCCTGGGGAAGGAGGGAGGGTGCAGTTTCTGTGACTTTTTACCCATGGCGGGGCCGAGTTGGGTGTGTTGCTGCCGGGCCGCTGGATCAGGAAACTCCCCAGGCTTCACCGGCTGGTCGCGTCGACTAGGCCGCGCTAGGCACGAATCCCGGCGGTGTGTTTTTTGCTGATAGAAGCCTGGGAAACAGCAGTGTCCGGAGCCTGAGAGTGGGACAGGGGTGTAGGACCTCCAGGGGGACAATATGGGTTGATGGCCGTTAAAAGTCAGCTTAGCAGGGACATGCGGTCAGGGGTGGCAGGTGAGGCTGCAGTCAAACTCACCTGCTCGCGTTCCCCTCACCTGCTTGTGTTCCCCCTTCGGCTCCATTCGCCGCACCTTTTTTTTTTTTTTTCAGCAGCCTGGCTGACCCGATGCAATTTTCGTAGCAGGACACTACACAAATGAACAGACGTCCGAGTACTGCCCACTTCCTGAACACTACTCTCCCAGTGCCTCAGAGGTCCTGGGAGAGCAATGGAATAGCTTGGACCAATAGGAAAGTGCTATTGGTCCAAACCATTCAAAAAACACCTGCATGGGAGGCATGCCTCTCATGCATTGATTGGCGCAGGACAGTCATGTGACTGTCCTGTTGCACAATCAGTGGATGCAGGGGTGTGGCCTCAGTGTCACACTAGGCTACTTGGAGGAAGACACATCGTGGAGCTCATGGGGAGCACAGAAAGCTGCCAGATCGTGGGGAGCACAGAAAGCTGCCAGAAACATCCTAATACAGAACCCCAAGCGTCCTAATACAGAACCCCAAGCCAAACCATCCTAATACAGAACCACCTGCCTAAAGCACCCTAATACAGAACCATCAGCCCAAACATCTTAATACAGAATCCCAAGCTCAAAGCATCCTAATACAGAACCCCCAGCCCAAACCAACCAAATACAGAACCACCTGCCCAAATCATCCTAATACATAACCACCAATCTAAAGCATCCTAATACAGAACCACCAATCTAAAGCATCCTATTACAGAACCACTTGCCCAAAGCATCCTAATACAGAACCACCAGCCAAAGCATCCTAATACAGAACCATCAGCCCAATGCATCTTAATGTAGAATCCCAAGCACAAAGCATCCTAATACAGAACCATCAGCCGAAAGCATCTTAATACAGAATCCCAAGCACAAAGCATCCTAATACATAACCACCAGCCCAAAGCATCCTAATACAGAACCACCAGCCCAAATCATCCTAATACAGAACCACCTGCCCAAAGCATCCTAATACAGGAGCAGCGCCCTGACCCCTGATACAGTGCATCCTAATACAGGAGCAGCGCCCTGACCTCTACTACAATGCATCCTAATACAGGAGCAGTGCCCTTGACCTCTGATACAATGCTCCTGGAGAGCACTGAGAGCAGCCAGTTCCATGGAAGCACTGAACCTGAACCCACGTAACCTGTGTATATCTGGCTATGACACTAGCCAGTGCCTCACCAGCCAATGACCTCATCGCACGTCACTGCAGCTTAGAAAGTAAAAACTCTAGCAGAGCTCCACAGCATGCGGCTGCTCTCGTCCACCGCTAGCTCCGCCCCCCCAGTTAATTGTTATTCCCTTCTGAACCCACTATGATTAAAACCTAAAGTGAGTAAAAACTCTGACAGAAAACACTGCCATTGTGCAATTTGGAGGGGGCTGTGGACCAGCAAAAGAACGGGAGATTTGGGCTGGTTCACATTCCAAGAAGCAAATGTGTCCTATTATCTGTTTCAGTCTAATTAGGTTCCCCCAACAGTTTCTAGGGGAGGTTTTGTATACGTAAATGACCCATGTGACTGTCTAAATATATGTTTGTCTGTCCCTGATTAGAGAGTTCTATTTTGACCCTACATGCAGTCACGACTCATGGTTTGGGTAGTAGGTATATTCTGTTTGCTGTTCCAATGAAAATCTCCAGATCTACAGCCTCGGTTTACTTTTGGGGGGACACTGGCAAGGCTCTCTATATGTACCTGTCTTTAAGGTCTGGAGGGAGGCACGAGAGTCATAAGGGCAACACGGGGGACCAGCAAGAAAGCGGCACTGGCAGATGTGACTCTGTCGGGGAACTGAGATCTGTTACACTCTTTGGACTATATTACATTCTTCACGCAAAAACCCTTCGCAAAGCGAAAATCTTTGTGCCAAACGTTAAACTTTTGCGCGCAAAATCACCGCTGGAATTACAATCCTCGCGGCTTTTTTTATCTGCCGATCAATTGCGCACGCAAACAGGACGTGACCAAATTCACGCACAGTACCGTCTAGCGCAAAAATCTGTGCGTGAGCAGTTTTTTTTAGAGATTCAGCTAATCAGAATTAAGAACCACACCTGTCTCAAGTTAACAAATTGCGTCTGCCACTGTCAATCCGAGCATATATGCTGCAGCAATAATACATGCACACACAACTTCATCCATTTTATTGGTCTGGTATTATTTGAATGGGCCACTGCCCTTTGGTGCATTCCTTTTTATGGGCTTGGATATTTGGGGTTAGCCAGGTTGTTCAAATTTGCCATTAGCACCAGCTTTTAGGAGTTGCTAAAATTATGCGCGTAAAGGCCATGCGGTAATTACAGCAAAATAGATTGTAATACAATACTCGTACCAGCACACATTCGCATTTGCGCTCACAATGTTAAGTATAGGACGCGCAAAGTAGAGTAAGCTCGCGCAGGGTTCGCGATGGTTCGCGCAGGTTCACCCGCGGTAGACAATTGCGCGCGGTTGTTATGCTGACTATGTAATACGGGATTTCGGCGCAAATGGTTTTACCCTGCACGTTAATGATTATTTGCGCCGGCGCAAATGTTTGCATGAAGATTGTAATTTAGCCCTTCATCTCTTCCAGTGCTCTTCCATGGATGTTTCCTGCTGACAGTCAGAAGCATTGAGCGGCATTTGTGTATTTTGTGGGTTGAATTAACCCTGAAAAATTTCCAGGGCTGCTTTTTATTCCCAGTCCGGCCCTGCCCTGAATGATCCAACCCCTGGAAGCTTGTCCAGCAGTCCTGACTGACGGTCTTCTGAAAGAGGGAAGTACTCTACTTTGAGCGTCTGTGCCCACTGATAGCTCGACATAACTATTTAAATTCATTTAAGAGGTCACAGTGGCTGCTAGAGTACGCCTTAACCCCCTACACCATTTTAGTAGCCCTTCTCTGAACTCTCTCTAAGGTGTCTATATCCTTATGGAGATATGGTCTCCAGTACTGCACACAGTACTCCAAGCGAGGTCTCACCAGTGCGTGCTCTGTACAGATGCATGAGCTCTTCCCTTTTCCTACTGCTAATACCTCTCCCTACACAACCAAGCATTCTGCCAGCATTTCCTGCTGCTCTATTACATTGACTACTTACCCTTAGATCCTCTGCAATAATAACCCCTAAATCCCAACCCTCAGATGTTGAGGTTAGGACTGTATCAAATATTCTATATTCAATCTAGGAGAAGGTGGGTGAAGCCAGATATAATGATAGTGCATTTAGGGGGTAACGACATAGGGGATATTCTGTTTTTGGGTAAAAAATTAAATTAATAAACCTTCATTTCTCTGGCAGATCGCGAGCAGTTAGGATTAAACAGCGATGGGGAAAGGGAATTTGTTTAAAGGGCACCGGTCTTAGCAGGCTAGCTGGTATTTCATAATTTACTAAGTTAGAGAGGTTGTGAATAAGCGGGGGTAGGTATATAACCCTGATTCAATTTACAGTCTCGATAAAAAGTTGGTATGTGTTTGAGCGTTAATATTCTGTTTTTTGGGTTTTTTTTTTCAGAGCGGGCGAAGAGAGTATGGATCCTGGGACACTCCTATGTGCACTGTGCGGCTGTTCACGCTGTGGGCACAACGATGGGAGTGAACCTAGGTTCAAGCCTCACTAAAGCGGGCATTAGGTGGATAGGAAGGAGGGGTATGGGGTGGGCGCAGTTTTTAGGGGTAGCACAGGAATCTAGGAGAAGGTGGGGGAAGCCAGAAATAATGATAGTGCATTTAGGGGGTAACGACATAGGGGCTATGACAACGATAGATTTGCAGAATAGGGTCCGGGAAACTCTTAGGTGGTTCAGGAAGGAATGGCCGGATGTTCAGATAGTGTGGTCTAACATAATTGCTATATTAGTGTGGAGGAACTGCAGGGTGCAGGATACATCGGGAGAAAGAAGCTAAACCAGGCAGCGAAAAAGATTATGCTGGAGATGGGAGGAAAGGTTTTGGAGCATCAGAACATAGTGACAATGCAGGAGGAATTGTTTTGGAATGACGGCGTCCATTTGTCCAAGGCGAGGAACAACCTTTTCGGGGGCAACATCGAAGGGCTGATGAAGACCCTTGTGTAAGGTAAGTTAAAAGGTCACGGTCTTTTATTGGTGGCGGAAAAAGAGGGTCCTCATTTTTGGTGGCGGTGAACTATGCGGCCCTGGCACGTGGAGAGGCGATAGAGGGGGAGGATCTGGGGGTCTGTGTGGTGGTTTGTGCGGCCAAACACAGGTAGCCTCTTGGTTTGAAGATCCTCCCGGCCTGCTATCTGCTATAAAGAGAGCAGCGTGTGGTCGCGCTAGCTTAGCCACGTGGGGCCTGCCGCTATTTCTGGGCAATGCTGGTGGTTCATTGCGGTTGCCAGTGTTATCTGGCTGGATCTATGGTACCAGTGTTATCTGGTGTTACCTATTCCAAGAAAGCGAGGATCGCTGATAATTCTGCCACAAAGGCAATGATTTTTGGCCTTTGATTATAAATAAAAGACGTGACCTTTTCAAACCGCCAATACTTTTGTCATGTGTTTTTATTTATGGGGAGAGAGCGTGGGCGGGGGGGGGGGATGGTTTGGGGGGTTGAAGGGAAGTAAAGGTAACTTAAGAGAAAGGTAATGGTGGAAGAGAAATAAGGGTAAAATGCTTAAGAGCTTTTCTGGGAAGCTGCCACCCTATCTGAATAGACTGCTTCCCCCAGCAGTTCCCTCATCCTATAACCTCCGATCCAGGACAGGCACCTTACTGGCAATACCACAATACAAAAAGACAGTGGCTCGGTCCTCATTTTCCTACAGAGCACCACAATTATGGAATAACCTCCCAGACACCATCAAATCTTCCCCCAGTCTTAAGTCACTCAAGAGCTCCTTACTAACATACCTCTATACAGAATGCACCTGTAAACATGTAACATAATGACTATTTCCTACATATTTATTTTCTGTTAATCTGTATATTTGTGTTGTTTGTTTTTTTAATATCTTGCATTGTATTACTTTGTATTTCTGTAACTGTAACACTTCAATGTTCTTGAACCTAGGACATACTTGAAAACGAGAGAAATCTCAATGTATCCTTCCTGGTAAAATCCTTTATAAATAAATAAATAAATAAAACGCATATAATGCTGCTTTTCACATCTCATTTTTGCATGAATAGTTATGAGGGTCTATTCACAAAGCACTTTTTGTTTCGCTGCATTTTGGCGATTCCATTTTTTCATGTATTGTACCTTTTTCTTTTTTTTTTAATTCAAAAGTTTTTATTTTGAAATAAGTCAGCATTACATCATAATATAAAATAATAGGTAGACTCACAAGGCCAAACAATGAAACATGACAGGCAATTATAACCACACAGGGCCAGAGAACGTCGTCTGGGTAACATCTATTAATAAAAGAAGAGTCATCAAAGGATAACAATATATCGACAAGTAACGTCCCCAATTGGGGGGTCTCAGAATAAGGAAACTCTGCATGTGTGTAAAAAGAAAAAGAAAATAAGAATAAAGTGGCGAAAAACATATAATAATAAAAAAGGAGGGAGGGGTGTGGGGGAAAGGCACAGGCCATAACCGTGACACTCCTGGCCCACTCCTGAAGGAGGCCATGGAGGGACAACGTCACGAGGCCCAGAGGTCCGAGGGCCAAGTACGACAAGCAGAGCTATAGTGGGGCACCTCGGCACCACACGGAGAGTGCCAAACACACACAAAAAAAAGACACACTAGTCCCCTCAGACGTGGAAGCAAGCCATTGCGAAAAAAAACAAAAAGAGTTCTCATAACGGGAATAATAGCCAGTATCCTCAGAGAGTGTCAAATAGAAAGAAACAAAAATAAAAAGTCATCAAAGTCACATCAGACTGGTAGGAGGGGGGAGGGGGGGAGGAAAAAACAAAAAAGGTCATCTGTAAAAACTAGGGCATCGTCGGAGAGTCACAGAGAGTGAGTTCAAGAACAAAGGAGTCTGCATGTGGGGGTCATCAGAGAGCACTCCGGTCGGCAACGTAAAGGGAACCAAAACTGACCCCCTCAACCTGTGTCCAGCGTGACAATATTCCGATCAGCAAAAGACATCAAATAAACAACGAAACAAGAGTCAAAATGCAAAACCACAGATTAAAAAGAACGGATTGAAAAAGAGGTGGCTTCTCGTAGAGGCGTTGTGCAAACAAGTCAGAGATTCCCATCGTCTAAGTTCTCAGCCCAGTGAGACGAGCGCTACATCTGGTGCAAAACCCACTCCCAGTAGAACAGGCCAGGCCTCGGCCGGGTCCGAGATTACATACGACATTTTGTTATGGGTAACCACTAATGAGCCGGCTGGACCCCAGCAGTACCGGACCCCTTTATGCCTGAGGAAAGTTGTCACCTTGCGGTATCTGCGGCGCGCCATCAGCGTAGCGAAGGGCAGGTCGTGGAATAATTTCAATGTTACTCCAACGTATAGGACATCAGCTCGCGCCCCCGGCGCTGTCATGATCCGCGTTTTGGCTGCCACATCTGCTGTGACCGCGATCACATCTCTTGGGGCATCTCGGGGGGCCTCAGCAGCCTTGCGAATGCGGTAAACCGCGCTAAACACCTCCGGGGTGTCAGGCAGATCCTCCAAAACTTGGCATGCCAGACGATTAGTGTACGGGAGTAAGTCCGCTGGGGTAACCGACTCAGGAACTCCTCGGACACGGATATTACGCCGACGGTGCCGGGACTCCAGTGCCTCCACTGAGCGCGTCAAAACGTCCACCTGAGACCTGAGAGCAGTCACCTGTGCCGACAATACCATCTGTTCTCCTGCCAACTCCACGGTCTGAGCCTGAACCGCCACCATCTGTGAGCGCACTTCCTTCACCTCAGAGTGCACGCTAGATAATTCGGTCAGCCATATTGATTTGATCTCCGCTATGAAGTTTCTATAGTCCTGCATCGTGGTGGGGCGCATGTCATCTGGGGCAGCCGCAGGGGTCCCGGCAGAGCTTGGAGGCGTTGTTGCACCCAATGGAGAGCCAGTCTCCCCTGGGGTATCCGATATCTGCTGAGGTAGTAGGTCTCCCCCTTGTTGCGGGCCGTCCGTCCGTCGTGCCAGGTCCTCCTCATCCGACATTAGCGTATCAGCATCTGAACCGCCTGCGGAGGGCTCCGAAGCTGTGGCCGTGGCCTCAGGTAACGCCGCTGCCAAGGCCTTTTTCCTCTTTTTCTGCGCTCTTTTCCGTGCAGCGGCACTCATAGTCGTAGGATTCTTTTCCCGGGACGTCTCGGCGGGCCAATCGGGCCCCCGTCCGTTGTGCCAGGAGCAATCATCCTCCTCAGAGGAGCCATACCCCATGGGCAGGAGGGAAGAGGGGGGTATAACTGTTGCAGATCGTCTATAAATCAGGGAATCTCTAATGTCCGCCTGTCTGGTGTCAGCCAACCTGCGCTGTGGAAGCGTTTTTAGCTTCTTCCCCATACTCAGGCGACAGCGAAGTCTCTCCAGCCGGGAATCAGGTCCGATATGGCCTCCAGGAAACACCCCAGGCTCCACAAGATGGCTGCTGTAACTAGGCCGCACCAGGCCCGAAGGTCCAGGAAGCCAGGAGGGAGCGGTAAAACGCTCGGATATCAGCGGCGCCGCGAGCACGACAAAGTCCACTCGTCATGGGGGCCCTCAGAAGGTCAAAATCGGACGGGAGAGACACAGTAAATGTGACCCGTTATAGGGTAAACAGCGGAGCTCCTCTAGCATGCGTCTGCTCCTGTCCGTCGCTAGCCACGCCCCCCCCCAGAATTCTTTGAATGCTGTATCGTACCTTTTTCAGTGTAATCACTAGTGAATGGTCACCATATTTCGGCAAAATTGGAGTTGCTGAAGCAGTTATCGCATGTCAAAAACCACCAAATTGGCAACCGCAAATTCCACCGAAATGAAAAAAGAAAAAAAAAAGCGCCTAACAAGTAGTTAGTAATAAAAGCAATAAAAAAGTAGTAAAAATTGTCTAAATAAAAAAAGGTCCTTAAAAAATATAAAGGTCTTCAGCTACGCCTAGCCGACAGATTGCGTCCTGCCCCGCAGCCGACACACGTCATTGGCTACAGGCTTGCGTTCAGGCTTGCGTTCAGGATAACCTGCACAGGCTTTGTGGAGGCGCCAAGCAGGGCGGACTGGGCGGGGGGGCAAATGCCACCCGGGCCGCCGGCCAGGCCACCGCAATGCGCATCAAAGGTAATGTACTCTATTTACTCTCGCGGCCGCAGAAGCGTTAGCGCCGGCCTGGCCCTGCCCCCCACGTGATGCCTCCGTGCAGCACCGCAGCCTCATCCACGTGATGCTAGCGTGCCGGGCGCAGTAAACAGGCAGTGACGTCGGGGGAGCCTCAGCCTGTGGACGCTGCGCAGCGCCAGCATCCGAACTGCAAGGAGGATTGTGTGCGTGGAGGAGGGACTGGGAGCACAGCGGAACGAAGCCAGGCCAGCCCAGCTGCTGCCCAGGAATGGTCACCTCACCAGGCTGACTGAGAGACAGCAGACAGAGTGAGACCCGGCCCAGACGAGCATCCATTATTTTGGTGGAAAACTTGCAGACAGTTGATGGTGAGTGCATGGTGGCATCCCAGTCTGACCTCATCTGCTGATGCTGCTGACCCACAGCTGGGCCTGGGGTGACACTGAAACGTTAATCATTTGAACTGAATGCCTCTGCTCTGTCTCTTGGGGACTGACTCACTAGGGGGTTAATAAACTGAGGGGGGCCTGGCCTGCCTGCTGTATGGGGACAATAAATTGCGGAGCCTGTCTGCTTTATGGGGACAATAATTTGAGGGACCTGCCTGCTGCATGGGGACAATAAATTGAGGGACCTGCCTGCTGTTTGGGGACAATAAATTGAGGAGCCTGTCTGCTTTATGGGGACAATAATTTGAGGGACCTGCCTGCTGCATGGGGACAATAAATTGAGGGACCTGCCTGCTCTTTGGGGACAATAAATTGAGTAGCCTGCCTGCTTTATGGGGACAATAAATTGAGGAGCCTGCCTGCTGTATGGGGACAATAAATTGAGGGACCTGCCTGCTGTGCTGTTTGGGGACAATAAATTGAGGGACCTGCCTGTTGTGGGGAAAATAAATTGAGGGGCCTGCCTGCTGTGGGGACAAAAAATTGAGGGGCCTGCCTGCTGTATGGGGACAATAAATTGAGGGGCCTGCTTGTTGTATGGGGACAATAAATTGAGGGGCCTGTTTGCTGTGGGGACATTAAATTGAGGGACCTGCCTCCTGTATGGGGACAATGAATTGAGGGACCTGCTGTGGGGTTGTAAAAAAAGAATGGGATGAGCCCAATGGTATTTATTACTAAATTTGCTACCCATGTTTGGTTTTATTTAAACAAGGGCCCGAGTTGCTGCACTACAGGCCTCTGGATTGTACTTGCCCCCTGGGCCAAAAGTTGCCAGTCAGCCCCTGGCGCCAAGGCAGCCTCATTGAAGACAGTGGGGCATACCTGTACGCCCTGTGTCTTCAAAGTCCCCCTGCCGCCAGGATGACATAGCACGTCCTGCGACGGTAAGGGATTAAGGAAGGATTATTTCTCTGATTTACATGACAGGGGAGAAGGAGCTGTGCTTTCCCTATGCTCTGTACACTTCACGTCTGCCTGAGCAACCAGCCCATCTAGAAATGCTGTTTTGAAATTCACGTTCCAATCCTCAGCAAAATTTCTCTTAAAATAATGTATTTTTATCAATTCTTATCGAAACTGCCCCTGCAAATTAACATTTTAAAAGTCTACGTAGGGCTTTTACTTTTACATTTACATATCAGAGCTCAAAAATTCACTGGTCCACTCACCTGCAGCGAGTTTTAACTCAAAGGTCTGTGTGCTCTGTTCAGTGTGACAATACTCTGACATGCAATACAGAGCTTAGTCACAGTGACTCTGTTGTGCAGCCGTCAGGAAATTCAGTGAAATCTCAAGTAGAATAATTAATTATAACAGCCCACTTATTAATCATAATGGTTCTGTCAGATTAAGCCCTAGGTCGCTATCCCTTGTCACAAATCGATTCTAGCCTGAGCAAAATGGTTGAGACGGTCCTGTTCTCCACCCTGTCTTGTCCATCCCTCCTCTCCATTCGCGCCTGCCTGGTCTCTGTCCACCTGACCATCTCCTTTATAATTCTTTACAATTCTGCTGTGTTCTATTATACGGGTCATCTTATTTTGCCTGTAATTTTCTTTTTGTATATTTTGTTATTCCTTCTTGCTTTTCCCTTCTTTGTTCCTGTGTGGTGTGTTTCGTGTTTACCCATGCTGTACTGATCTTCCTGTGTACCGACTTTGGCTTGTCTGACTTCCAACTATGTTTCTGACTTCGGCTTGCTTTTGACTCTATTTTCTGCCTTTTGTGTTGATTTACCCAGCAGTTTTATTTCTTATCTTAAAAGAGATACGACCATCTAAGGACCAGTATTCAGATTCCCTTTGGTGTGCTGCTGGGTGTGTATTTGTGGCATGCCGCTTAGGCTGGGGTCAGACGAGCGCAGTTATCACGTTCGTGTTGCCACACATTTGTACGTCCGCGGCAGCATAGCATTCTGACCAATGGAGCCCCACACACAAAGAACGTCCGCGGCAAACGGACGCAGGTTAGGCAAGAATGTAATACCGCTAGAACAGACGTGCGGGGTGTGCCACGTACGCAACGTCCGTATAGCTTTGTGTGTGAGTGATGGAACGAAGTCAGACGGACTGCATTTATGCGTCCAGCATTTTTGACGGCCAAAATGTTTTTTCATCTCCCATCTACATCCGTCAAAAATAACGTCAGTCACAAAAACGGACTGTGTGGCCACTACCTTGTCGTCAGTCAGAAAGTACGTCCGTTGTGCACGGACGCACAGTCTGCACAGAATGCGCTCGTCTGACCCTAGCCTTAACCCTTGCTTTGACTTTCTGGGCTGTGCTGAGACTTGTCTGTCTGCCATTCAGCCAGTGGTACTCCTGTCTTTTGGACTCCTAGCCCCGTATATGGGACCCACCTCGGCTCACTCCGGGTGCCCCCGTGACATCCACTCCCTATTGCAGCTGCAGAATTATGTCAGCTTTCTAGGTTTACGCCCGTGTCAGACGAACGCAGTGATCACATCCATGTTGCCGCACATTTTAACGTCAGTCGTAGCATAAAATAATGATCAATAGAGACCCACACATGAAGTACATCCGAACAGAAGTGCGGACGACAACGCACGTGGCACCGGATGCAATTTAGGCACAGAGTGCGCCATGTCTGCGTAGCTTTGCGTGTGAGTGATGGAACGTAGTCAGATGGACTGCATTTTTGACGTCCAGCATTTTTGACGGACAAAATGGTTTTTCATATCATGTATCAATATTTTTCATTTTAGATATTAATTTTATTTCCCATCTACATCAGTTAAAAAAAACATCAGTCAAAAAAAACAGACCGTGTGGTGTCTATAGCATCATCAGTCAGAAAGTATGTCAGTTGTGCACGGACGCACAGTGTACTTAGAATGCATTCGCTAGACATTAGCTTAAATGCACCCGTGGCCTATAGCATCCCTTTAACAGCTCACATGTTGTAACGAACCCAAGGTTGCAGGGGCTTTTTCTTCCTCAGAGAACGGTTTTGATGTGGGTGCTGGGGGGTGGTGGTTTTGGCCCGGTAAGGGCACAGAAGGTAGCCGGGTCCCTGGATCTGTTTTCAGATAAATTCGCCCTCTCGCCTGGCTAAGTGAAAACTGACGATTTATATTAAAAAGAGACCTATTCCACCAGACTATTGGGGAATCTTATGGTGGATCTTATAAATATATTTGGTTTTCCAATGTACATCTGTTCCCTGTTTACCCATCCCCCCAGCTAACTAAATAAGAAGTGTCCAAAAAGTGTCCGCTTGCCACCATTAATGTCCTATAAGAAAGGACGATCCTTGAGAGAGACATTGGTGCAAGCCGAGTTTTGTGACACTAGTGGTGCTACACCATTTTTTGGTAGTCCTAAACAAGGTACCTTTTGTGTTTGAATTGTTCTTGTTGTAATGCCATAATTAAAGGTGATTCATTTGTACATCCATATTCAGGCCACAAATTTAAGATCAAACAATATTTTACATGTAGTTCTCAATATGTGGTTTACCTGATTAAGTGCCCATGTGGATGGATTTATGTGGGGGAAACCACACAGAAAATCAAAAATAGGATCACCAAACACAAGTCTGATATCCGTCTCAAAAGAATTGAATTACCCATACCCCAACATTTTGTTTCTGCAGGTCACAAAATCTCTCAATTGAGGTTATTATTATTATTCTTTATTTATAAAGCGCCAGCATATTCCGCAGCGCTGTACAATAGGCGCAGTATAGACAGGGTTACAATACAATACATTGAACAACATTTGACAAACAGTACAGGAGGAGATGAGGGCCCTATTCCCGTAGGAACTCACAATCTAGGAGGGTTGGGGTTGGAAACAGGAGGAGAGGACTGTAAGGTGAGAGTGATTGATGGTTGCATCAGTGGGTTGGGTGGTAGGCTTCCCTAAATAGGAACGTTTTAAGGGAGCGTTTGAAGGAAGAGAAGTTAGGGGAAAGTCTGACAGTACGAGGGAGAGCGTTCCAGAGAGTGGGGGCTGCGCGTGAGAAATCCTGCAGTCTATCATGGGAAGAGGTGATGCGGGGAGAAGCTAGGCGCAGGTCACGGTTTGACCTTAGGGAGCGGGCTGCAGGAGAGGTTTCAAGTGATTAATGCAATAAAAAAAATCTATTAGAGGTGGTGATAGAGAACGGGCATTAAAAAGGAAGGAACTTTTTTGGATACATCGGTTCAATACTATTGAGCCCTGTGGGTTAAATAGAGATTTTGATTTGTCTCCTTTTTTATTGTAGAAAGCTCTTGTTCAGAATTGGAGCCCTTTATAAATATAGAGGATACTTGTGGTTTTATTTTTTCAGCATAGCCCTTTTTTATCATAGGCAGTTTAGATACACCGAGAATAACTTCTTAATAAAAGTAATATGATCTAATGAATGTTATATTTAATAAATCTTGGTTGATAGATTATTTTTGGTGATTTGTTTTTATCTTTTCACGCATCACTATATATATATGATATTGATTCAATCTTTTCCTCTGGGTTTATGGGAGTATTCAATTTTTAATAGATACAAGAGGGAATCAATTAGGATTCTCGAAGTATGTTGCAGGTTTTTCTCATTAAGGATTAATTGAATCATTGACTTAATTGTTGTTCACCTATTTATATGTGTTTGGTGTATTGTATATTCAGGCTTGACAAAGACGTGTTGGTCGAAACGTCGTCTTGTTTTATCCTCACTATGGAATAAAGATCCTTCAAATACCACAATTTGGAGTCGGTTACAATTTTTCTTTCAATCAATATTAAAGACGGGCCTGGGTCCATAACATAGGAAGCATCTCTTGGTGGAGATACCCAGTTGGGGTATCCAGGAGTCTGTCACAGATGCATTCAGCATCGATTCTGCCCAACCCCAGAATTTGCAGTCAGGAAAATCGTACCGAGGCAGGAGCGGCAGACTGCCACTATCTGCGCGAGTGTGTAGTCTGGGCCAACAGGAAGGGAGGCGTCCGCAGTACCAGCTGGCCCAGCCTGCCTGCCTGTCGCACTCCAAGAACTGGGAGGTGGCTGCTTGCCTCCGATTCCGGACACATTCGCTTCCTCCCCTGGACCCAGGAAGCAGCGGTGCCACCTACTGGGAGAGCGGGGGAGGCTGCTCTCCTCCCCATGGCCTTGCAGCAGGGTGCCTTTCCCTTCCACCAGGAGCTCAGCTTGAGGGACTGGCCCCCCAGTGTCTCCACCCAGACACGCCCACCCAAGTACCTGCCACACAGCCAGCCCAGAGCCAGCTAACCTCAGATCTGCATGACCCCCAACCTCAGTGCTGTATGTGGGTGGGTGTGATCCCCTCAAAACCTCAGTGCTTTATGTGTGTGACCCCAACCTCAGTACTGTATGTGTTAGTGACCCCCCCAACCTGAGTTCTGTATGTGTGTGTGACCCCCCCAACCTCAGTGCTGTGGTTATGTGACCACGTGTATGTGTGTGACCGCATGTGTGGTGGTAATTGGGTGTGGGTTGCGACCACGTGTGTGAGGGAATGGTGCGTAAGGGAACTATAGCAAATAAAAAAAATATATATTTTTTTAAATGTACATATCAGTAATTTACAAGGTGTAATGACCTTATGGTTATATATTGCACAGGGAACCTATGACTGCATTGTCTACGAAAATATGCAAGTTTAACCAAAACCAAAAAACTAAAATGCTTGCATGTATTTTGGCCCATTTAACGAATACTATGACTGTATATAACACTGACCTTGCTGCCAGCGAGGAAAATTAGGTGAGTAATGGCAGCAGTAATGTTCGCTATACACATGAAAATTGTACAATGCTGGGACGTGGCCTTGGCCATGCGAGTAAATGGCTGCCTGATCTTTGCCCTTTGAGCCTTGGGAGCTCTTTCACCACGATTCTCCACCTGCCTCTACCGATATCCTGTCCCACTTATGCCCAGGAGCAAGCAATCCCGCTCTGCGACTCAGCCGGCGACCTCCCAGTGTTTCTCCCCGCACTTGTCAGCCCGACCCGACGTGTCCAAAATGGCAGCGCACACTCGGGCCCCCACTGATGAGGAGGCTCCTAGCACTAGACAAAATGTTTAGGACCTGCGACAATTAATGCTGACGGTCAAGGACGACCAGCAGTCTGATTTCCGGGTAGGCCTGGAGGGTCTCAGAGCTATTGGATGCTAGTCCCACTCTCCGTCACTCGCTCTGCATCTGGTGCAGATACCCGTGCTGGACCAAACTTCTAATGGTTTCCTCTGGCTTCACCCCTTTCCATAACCCAGATTTTCATGCAGGTTGCCTTCCCGGTGCCTTTTCCTGGTGGCTATACCAGGGGTTGGTAAAGATCAGACATCTCATTCTGGCGGGAGCCCCCTGCTTGGTCAGATACTTCCGGGAATGGTTTGCACATCCATTTCGTGAGCATTTCCATTCCCTCCAGCTCCTTCATTTTGTGCAACACAGTCTTCGCAGAGGCTCTTCTTGCCCCTCCCACCTTTTACAAACGCTGATGAATGCACCTCCGCCGTACAAGAGATCTATATTGCGTCTTTATACCCACTTTTGCCAGGAGGCCTCCCTACCTGGCGCAGTGGGAAGACGACCTGGGGGTGCCCGGAGGCAGAGGAGAGGAAAGAGAGCCCAGACCATTTGTTGCGAGTGACTGTCTGCATGGCCATTACGCAGAATTTTTTAAGGTGCTCACCCGGTGGTTCACCCCAGACGACTGGCCCAGTTGCGTCCATTGCTTGCTACCAGGGATGTGGAGAGAAGGGTACATATTTGCATTCCTGGTGTTAAATAATATTAGCCTATTAAGCGCCAACACATTCTGCAGCACTGTACAAGGTGCAAAGGGTAAAGACAGGACAATTCTACAATACATACAGGAGAAGGTCAGTATTGCTGCCAGTAGATACAGGAGGACGTGCAGGCCCTATTCCTGTGGGAATTTACAATCTAGATGGGTGAGGGGATAGAAACAGGAGAGGGGGGATGGGATAATAATATGGGATGCCAGATGCTTGGTGTCTGCCTTGCCCCAGGTCCCTGGACCACACCAGCCGTATCAAGATCTTGACTTGCCCCGTTGTTCGGACAATTTGATTTCCAGAGTGTCCGCAGTGGTACAGATGTGTTTGGCTCGTGCGTGGAAGGCCTGCCCCTACCGGTGCTGAGATAGATGCTAGGATATGGCATGTGCTGATGATGGAAAAGCTGACTGCGGTACTTCATGACAGGATGTATCATTTTGAGAGGGTGTGGGCTCCTTGTTTGGGAGCTTTCGCCCATCCGTCCTCTACCCCATTGGTCTTCTTGGGATAGGTGCATCTGGGCAATGGGTACCTGGGGCGTTACCCCCCTTTTGTTTCTCCACTCTCTGCCCCTTCCTCATTTCCCACCCCTAGTCCTGCTTGCCCCCCCCCTCTTCCTACCATCCCTTACAACACGGGGGGGGGGATTGCTCACCTTTTCACCCTCTTTTTGTGTGCCTGATTTGGTGGTTTATTTTTCTTCCTCTACAGCAATGGTTCCCAACCTTTTTTCACCCGAGTACCCCCTGGCGGCCCATTTACACAAATTGTACCCCTTCTATTAAAAAAATCTTTCAAATTTAATATGATTTACTTTTTTTATGTTGTTTCTTTCTCCTCCATTTGTCTCACAACCATCTCTCCTTTTGCTCTGCCTTATCTACCCTGGTCTCACACCTTCTCTCCAGCTTTTCCTCTTCTCCCCATCTTCTCCCCTGTTTCTCCTCATCTTCTCTCCTGCTCCTCCCCTTCTTCTCCTCCCCATCTTCTCCCCTGCTTCTCCTCCGCTTCTCCTTAGCTCCTCATCTTCTCCCCATATTCTTCCCTGCTTCTCCTCCTCTTCTTCCCTGTTTCTCCCCATCTTATCCTTCCCTGCTTCTCCTCCTCATCTTCTCCTCCCCTGCTTCTCCTCTTCTCCCCTGCTTTTCCTTCTCTTCTCCACTGCTTCTCCTTAGCTCCTCATCTTCTCTCCATATTCTTCCCTGCTTCTCCTCTTCTTCCCTGCTTCTCTTCACCTTCTCCTCCTCTTTTCCCCTACTTCTCTTCTCCCCTGCTTCTCCCCAGCTCATCTTTTCCCCTGCTTCTCCTCATCTTCTCCCCTGCTTCTCCTCATCTTCTCCCCTGCTTCTCCTTATCTTCTCCCCTGCTTCTCCTCATCTTCTCCCCAGCTCCTTATCTTCTCCCCTGCTTCTCCTCATCTTCTCCCCAGCTCCTCATCTTCTCCCCTAATTCTCCCCAGCTCCTCATCTTCTCACCTGCTTCTCCTCATCTTCTCCCCGTCTTCTCCCCTGCATTTCCAGCATCTTCTCCTGTTACTCACCTTCTCATTTCCCACGCCACCAGCAAGCTGTGTTTTATGAAGGCCTGAAGCACCTAAGGCGTAGGGCCCTTAAGTTGCCTCTGATGCCAGGACGCAGGGAGGATTTTTCTAGAAGGGTTTGCAGCGAGTGAGGAGATTGAGCGGGAGTGGTGTGGGAGGAGTCACCAGGAGGGTACTTAAGGCGTGTGTGGAGCGACTCTGCGCGCCTTTTTCTCCTGAGGTACAGCTGTGAAAATCTGTGCTGCGTCAGAGAGTGGTGTTTTTTCGGCTTTTTACCGTAAAAATTGTCTTGGTGGATGGCGGAAGGCGGTGAACTGAAGTCGCTATTGGAGAAAGTGCGGGAGGCGGCTCGGCATTGTGGTGTGGAGTGGGCCAGAAGACGCCTGTTGGAAGTGCTGACGGCAGAGTCAGAAGTGGGAGCTTGGCCTGTCAGGATTTTGAGGCCTCCGGAGCGGTTTAGTCCAGGAGGCGAATCCAGTGGTGAATCGGCGGCTGAGAGGTTGAGATTGGAGGCTGTGAGAGGCCGAGGACCGTTGGTTCAGCGGATGTTGGCTGGTGGTGACGCAGTTGGGAATGAGGCTGGCGTGAGCGCTTCCAGACGTGTGGAAGGTAGGAGCTCGAGGCCGGTATCGGGGGCTAAGGATCCTTCCGGTCAGAAGGGTGGTGTGGTGAGTGCTACCAGGAGAGAAGGAGTGCAGAGGTCGAGGAGTTCCTCGGGTAGCAGAAGAGTTCGGTGGTCCGCCAGGGGTCCCAGAGGTGGAGCGATGGCTGTCTCGGGGACGGATGTTTTGGTGGTAAGGCAGTTGGTGGATGGGGGTGTGGACGGTGGTGTGGCACAGGGTGATGGTGTGTGGGATGAGGTCACACAGGAGCTCGAAGTAAATTGGTGTTCAGATGGTGGAGCTGATGGGGCTCCGGAATTTGGTGTGGGGGGACGATATAATGATTTTGGTACTTTGGGTTCTGAGGCTCATCGCACAAATGTTTTTTTCGTCCACAGTTCCAATGGTTCGGGAGAGGAGTCCGCAGCCGGTTGATGGTTTCCAGGCTGGTGGAGTCGGTGGAGTTGAAGTGAGGGATTCGGAAACTGGGGCACAGGAGGTTCCAGGAAGTTCGGGTGGACCTCGTGTGGCAATTGGTGGTGATATGAGTTCTTTCATGTCTTTTTTACAGGGGGCCTTTGAGGCTTGGTCGGTTTCACCAGGGGGTGTGAACCAGGGAGTGGATTTGGCTCAAGCATGGAAGGGTGCATGTGGGCCAGTTGGGAGAGCTGGTGGAGCTCTTGGTGGTGAAGCTATGGCTTCAAAAGGACCGAGTGGCGTGTTAGGTTCACTCGGTGAGTCCGCAGGGGTGGCGGATGTGGCCAGGAGGAATGCTTACGTTTCATTTTCTGGTTCTTTGGGATTTCATTTGAAACAGGAGGTTAAGGAAGGCATATGACGGGGTGAGTATGTGGAGCTTTTTTCCCTGCTTCCTTTGGATGAGGTGGCTGGGGTTAAAGATGATTCATCTAAGGACGGTTTAAAGGAAGAAGAGGAAAGGAAAAAGAGGTATCGGAGGATTCCTAAGTCGTTTGGGAATTGGCTCCGGGCTTTTTATATTTTGGCAAGTGTGGTTGGGGAGAAGAGCCCACAGCACTGTTCGGCTCTTTTTTGTTATGTGGATGGAATTTGGGAGACTTATCGGATTTATGGTGGTTGGGCGTGGTTGGAAATACAATGAGCAGTTTAGGCAACGTTTGGCGGCTCACCCAGGCATGGGGTGGGATCAGATGGACATAACGCTGTGGTTGCGTTTGATGGGGGCTCAGAAGGCTTTGCCCTTTCCAGGGGGTGCCGGTGGGGGAGTGGTCAGTTCTCCACCGGTAGGTGTTAAAAAGGGATTGTGCTGGCAATTTAACAAGGGTCAGTGCAAGTTTGGTAATGGGTGCAGGTTCAAGCACGAATGTTCTAATTGTGGAGGATTGCATTCATTGTCCAGATGTTTTAAGAGGGCAAGACAGGGAGGTCTGCCTTTTGGAGGGTCTGGAGAGGGGGGCTTCCCCAGTGAAACACCACGCGATGTTACCGTGGCTAAGGCTTTACGGAAGACGTAGGGATGCAGAGTTTCTGCAAGACGGTTTTGGTGATGGTTTTTGGATTCCTTTTGTGGTGAGGCTAGGAGGTGGCAAGTTAAGAAATTTAAAGTCGGCTAGTGTGTATCCAGAGGTAGTTCGGGAGAAGGTGTTTAAGGAGATTGGGGCAGGTAGGATGGCAGGTCCTTTCTCGTCTCCGCTGGTGAGGGATTTGAGGATATTCCCTTTGGGGGTGGTGCCGAAGCGGAAGGCAGGGGAGTTTCGCTTGATTCATCATTTATCCTATCCGCGGGGAGGATCGGTGAATGATGATATTGGTGAGGAATTGGCCTTGGTGTCGTATGTGTCATTTGATTCTGCAGTGAATTTGGTTTGGGATGCAGGAAAGGGGGCCTTGATGGCTAAGGTGGATATTGAGTCGGCTTTTCGGCTATTACTTATTCATCCTTCGTGTCATCAGCTTCTGGGATTTTGGTTTGAAGGCAAATTTTATGTGGATCTATGTTTGCCTATGGGTTGTTCCATTTCCTGTTCCTTTTTTTAGTGTTTTAGTACATTTTTGGAATTGGTGGGCCGTGAAGTGGCAGGGTCGGATAAGCTGACACATTATCTGGATGATTTTTTGTGCATGGGTAGGGAAGGGACAGGAGAGTGTCTGCACATTCTTCGGTCTTTTCAGTGGGTGGCACATCGATTTAGTGTTCCTTTGGCTTCTGATAAAACGGAAGGTCCGGCGTCAGTTATCACTTTCTTGGGAATTCAGATTGATTCGGTTAAGGGTGAGTGTCGTCTACCTGTGGGGAAAGTGGTGGAAGCTTTGAGGCAAGTGGAGGGGGCCCTGTCGGTTAGGAAATCGCAGTTGAGAGAGCTGCAATCGCTGATTGGTCGTTTGAATTTTGCGTGTAGGGTCATTCCGGTTGGAAGACTCTTTTTACGTGGATTGGCTTTGGCGACACGGGGTATTTGGGATGGTCATCATTTTGTTAGAATATCTGGTGCATGAAGGAAGATTTGGAAGTGTTGAGATCCTTTTTGGTTTGGTTTAATGGGGTTGTCATATTCCCTTCGAAAGAGGTTTTGGCGAAGGAACTGGAATTTTTCACGGACGCCTCGGGAGGTGTTGGTTTGCATTATATTTTGGGGGACGTTGGTGTGCTTCTCGATGGCCTGATCGTTGGTTGGCATCTTCATTGTTGCGGAATTTGACATTTTTGGAGTTGTTTCCATTAGTGGTGGCCTTGGAGCTATGGGGAGCTGCTCTGGAGGGGAGAAGGATTCTGTTCCGTTCTGACAACATGGCGGTGGTGTCGGCGGTTAATTCTTTGTCGGCTTCATCATTGCCAGTCATCAGATTGCTGAAGAGGTTGGCGTTGCTTTGTCTTAAATTTAATGTTTTATGCAGGACACGACATGTTTCGGGTCGCCTTAACTCAGTGGCGGATGCTTTGTCTCGTTTACAGTGGGACAGGTTTCGTTCCCTGGCTCCGTTGGCAGAGGAGGTGGGCACCCCTTGTCCGGAGGGCCTTTGGCAGCTAGGCTCAGAATTTTTGGAAGATGGGTGAGAGGTTCTTGGTCTGAGTCCTCTTGGAAGGCCTACTCGTGAGTTTGGAGGGATTAGGATGCATTGGCTGAACGGTTCAGGTACGTTTCGGTGGGTGGATTGGATGAGGAGAGTTTGCCCAGGGCATACCTCATTCGGTTATTCGAATCAGGGGCATCTCCTGGGGTGGTACGGCAGTCATTGGCCGCCTTGGCTTTCCTTTTTCAGGTATCGGGAAAAAGAGAGGTCACCAAGGTTTTTGTTATCAGGTTCGAGTGGGTGAGCTGGTGTGCAATTCTAGGAGAGGAGGTGGTGGTTTGGGAGCTGATGCGGTTTGGCTGGGAGTTAAGGAAATTGTTATTTGGGTTTCTAACTCCAAGACTGATCAGCTGGGTAGGGGGCGTAGAGTTGGTTTATCCAGTGTGGATAACTGCGTGGTTTGTCCAGTGAAGAACGTTAATGAATTTTTGGAGTCTGGAGTGGCCTTTTTATGTCACGCGGACGGGGCAGCTTTATTGAGGTATCAGTTTGTTACCATTTTAAGAAGGGTTTGTTGAGTTTAGGGAGAAATCTGGAGGAATTTGGTTCTCACTCTTTTCGTATTGGGGCAGCAACAGAAGCTTCAAGGTTGGGTTTGTCGGCAGCGGAAATTCAAGAATTGTATTCTGACTCCGATCATTGTATAGCGATTTATCCCTTGCAGAGACCTCTATGCCTGGCCTGTATAAGTAGATGCAATCACCGAGGACAATCTTTATCAGATAGCTGAACTCACCAAAACACTGTTTCTTTCCACGACTTGCTTTATTCCATATATCAGGTTACAGCAGATCACAGGATACAGCAGATAATGGAATGAGATGTTCTTTGCGGTCAAAAGATGATACTGTCCTAGCTTGCAGATGAATAGACATGTGCTGCTAGATATCTACACCATGCTCTTACAAGAAAGAAGGGTGGAACTTCATACACACAGGAATTGCATCATCATAAAGCGAGGGAAAAAAGAGAAAACATGACAATACAGAAAGACCACTAGGTGGCATCATAAGGACTATCTATACAATATAAATCCCCATCTAAATGAATAACTGTAACAGCACACTCCCCGTCTGGCATTGAAAATGTCACTATATATAAACATCATAACGGTAGTTATGCAAGCGCAAATAACGACAGTGTAATTTGCTAGATGTCTTGAAAACCTAAGTAAGTTCAGTCTCCAAGCGGTAAGAGCAAAACAAGTTCCGTGATAGGTCTGATAAAAGTCTTTACAGTTCCTTGTCTTGCGACCTTCACCTCCACCTTACGTACCTTACCATCATCGCTAGAGATGCTCTTTTTAATAAGTCCCATAGGCCACTCTATCCTTTCGGCTTGCTGGTCCTTGAGGAGAACGAGATCTCCAACTTGAACGTTCGGTTTAAGGCATTGCCATTTCCTGCGTCCTTGCAGAGTGGAAAGATACTCCATCTTCCAACGATTCCAGAAGCAGTTGGCAAGGTGTTGTACTCGCTTCCACTGGTTGTAGCACATTTTTCCTGCTTTAAAGTTTCCAGGTGTAACAGGAACAGTCCCGAGTTTCTGGGTAAGAAGAGTAGCTGGAGTAAGGATGGTTGGGTTCTCTGGATCTGTAGACACTGGAACAAGTGGTCTAGAATTGATTATGGCAGATGCTTCTCGCGATGGAGAAACGTTCAAAGCGTTGACAGCCCAAGACGAGTCTTTGTGCAGTTCTGGTGACAAGAGTTTTGGCTTCAAGAGGAATATCTGGATCTTCGTCAGGATTTTGCAGATCAAAGACATCAGCTGTTGTGTCTTCTGGATGATCCAACAGGAATTCCGGACCTTGTGGTAGGCGACAGCTGCTATGGCGTCAGAAGATGCATCTGAGAAGATGTGAAGTTCCTTTCTCTGACTTGTAGCAAGAGAAGCTGAAGTGTAGCAGCGTGTGGCGACTGGCTCCCTTCTGAACCTCATGAGTACACCTACGAGGTTGTTGGTTAGGTTAGGACCAGTGAGAAGAACATCGTTCAGGGATATGCCTTGGTGCTTGGCACTGGAGTCAAATACTACACTGATTTGTTTTGGCTTACGTGGATGATATACTTCAAAGAAAAGCAGGTACCAGCACTCCTCATGTTCTCGAAGAGGTGGAGCTGGCTCAGCGTGATAATTGTCAAAGATCCTTTTCATAAAGGCGATGAAATGGTCCTTCATTTCAGGTCTGTTCTTTAGTGTTCGTTGTAGTGACTTGACTCTGGATAAAGCCTGTTCACGATTGTTTGGGAGTTTGACCCTTGCAGCACGAAGAGGTAATGGTGCTACCCAGCTGTTAGACTCATCCTTGAAGAATTCTTTGTCCATTACTTTGATAAATTCTCTGTCTTCAAGTGACAAAGCTGTTTTGTTGTCATCACTTGTAGTACAAAACACTGTGGTACCTAGGTTGTCATCATAGAGGATAGGGGTGACGTCGGACACGCAGATGATGTCAAGAGGCTTCTCCTTTACGTCATAATGGTGAGGACACGGTTTGAAGTGGGATACACGTCCATTTCCTAACACGTGAGTTTTGAAGGAGTGGATCTCAGATGACGTGTGCATTTTATCCAAGCATACATTGCCCACTATTACCCAGCCCAGGTCAAGTCTTTGTGCATAAGGGGCATCGTCTGGTCCATCGCACTGTTCGCGTACTTTATGTACTCTGAGAATGTCTCTTCCTAGCAGGACCAAGATTTCAGCATTCATGTCCATTACTGGAATCTCATCTACAAGATGCCTTAAGTGCGGATGGTGATATGCAGCCTCTGGAGTAGGAATCTCTTCCCTTTCGTCTGGTATCTGGTCACATTCAACTAATGTTGGTAGGAGTATTCCCTCTCTTCCCTTGACGTGAGAGACCATAAACCCGTTGGCCCTTCTGCCGAAAGTCTCTACGCGACCAGAACAGGTTCTGAGAGTATACGGTGTTGCGTGTCCCTTTATGCCGAAGATCTCAAAGAATTTAGGCTTAACAAGCGATCTGTTGCTCTGTTCATCTAATATGGCATACATCTTCGTGGCTTTCTCCGGTTGACCCTCTGGGTATATCTTGACTAGGCATACCTTGGCACAGCATTTGTAATCAAAGCCTTCTCCGCAGACTTCCGTGCATGAAGAAGAAATATTCCCTATAGCTGGAGCATTACCTTGTTGCTCCCCGCCATGATTTGAGACAGGTTCAGAGGTAGGTAGCTGCTGTGGGTTGTCTGGAAGTGGAGTAGGGTGCATTGCTGTAACATGTCTGTCGCTGCTGCATTCTGTGCACTTGATGACAACTTTACAGTCTTTAGCAAAATGTCCGTAAGAGGCACAGCACCTGTAGCATACCCCAAGTTTTTGAAGAATCTCCCTACGCTCTTGTAAAGTCTTTGCCCTAAGGCCACGGCATTTCTTTAAAGGGTGAGGTTTCTTGTGAATAGGGCACTGACGATTAGGGTCTTTATCGCTATCACCCAAATCCCTCTGGTTTGCACGAGAGGACACGGGTGGTGAGATGTCTGTCCTTTTAACAGATATTGTTCTATTAAAGTCTCTACGTGTAGCCGCTGTGTTATCATACCTTGATGCGGATGCTGGTGATGATGATGAAGCTGGCAAGTTGGTTTCGCTGAAGCTGAAGCTAGGATCGTTTCTTGTCCAGGCTTGTTCACTGATGAACCTGCAAAAATATGAGAATGGAGGGAAGGATACGTTATAGTCTCTTTTGTATCTTGAGCCGTGTTGCGCCCATTTCTCTTGCAGGCCGTATGGCAGTTTAGACGCCACTGGATTTACACCATGAGCAGTGTCCAGGAAGCTTAGTCCAGATAGACGTGGGTCTGTCTTTGCCAACTCTAGCTCCATGAGGAGATCACTCAGTTCTTGGAGCTTGCGATAGTCTTTGTTACCCATTTTTGGGAAGTTTTGCAGTCTCTTGAACAGGGCGCCTTCTATGGCTTCAGCGCTGCCATAAGCTTGCTCAAGTCTTGCCCACGCAGCAACGAGACCTGCATCCGGGTGGTCAACATGTACTGTTCTCAGTCTTTTAACACGATCAGTGGATTCTGGCCCCAGCCACTTTATGAGCAAATCAAGTTCCTCCTTGGTAGTAAGGTTCAGATCAGCAATAGCAGCCTTGAAGGTTGATCTCCAGGCCCTGTAGCTCTCTGGACAGTCGTCGAACCTTGAGAGGCTGGTGTTAATGAGCTCTCGGCGTATCATATCATATCTGGCGAAGTCAGTCAAGTCTGATCTCTCACTCTTTGGTGCCAAAGTAACTTGAGGAACCGCTTGGGTGTTAAAGTTCTCTGGTGATAAAGGGTGAGGTTTACCAGGATAAAATGATGTTGCAAAAGCATTTAACTTTGGTGTAGCCTCTAAGGCTTCTGCTGGCTGCGGCTTGAGCTGCGGCTTGTCACTGGGATTCACCTTGCTGGCAGTTGATGTGATTTGCTGCGTAGATGTTCTTGTGTTGTGGACTGGAAGAGGCTCAGGCATTTGTAGCTGAGAGGTCTCTGCATTGAGAGTCAGAACAGTGTTGGGAGTAGGTACAGGAGATGACTGTGTATTGTTGCAAATGTTATGCTTGAATACGTATTCACTAGTGCGTTCGACTGGGTCTTCCAGTTCTGCTGGGATAGGGCAGTCTGCATTAGTACTTTGTCCCATTGCTTCTTCGAGGACCTTCAGCCTCGCTACGGCAGCTGCTTCCTCCTTTTCCATTTGCAGAATCTTGATTTGGGATGCCGTCTCTGCTTGGCGGGCTTCTAACTCTGCTTGGCGGGCTTTGCTGTAAGCTTCTAACTCTGCTTGGCGGACTTTGCTGTGAGCTTCTAACTCTGCTTGGCGGGCCTCTAACTCTGCTTGTTTTTTAGCAAAGGAGCCTTGCACTTTCTTTGACTCCGCATCAGCGCGGGCCTCTATTAGCTTGTCGCCTAACGTTGAATGTCTGGAGCGAGAGGATCTGGAAGAATGTGCAGTGTGCTTGGTTGATGTGGATCTGTGCGATCTGGTCTCTTGCAGTTGAGCAATGCGGAGTTCTGCCCTTTCTTTGGCAACTTGCACTAGGAGGTCTCTTTGTTGGTTTAGTGCATCAGTCTTGGACAATTCTGCTGAAAAATCTTTCATATTAGAGTCCTGCAAGAAGTCTGTGTATTTTTCTGACAGCCTCTGGTAACGTTTATATGCAGCAGACAGACGATCTATAGAGTCTCTTAATTCACCTGGGTAATTGTTAAAGTGTGGTAAAACTGACATGCATTGTGAAGTTCTGTCCCACAAGTCAGACAGATTGCTGGAGAGCTCATCTCTAGTGCATTCATAGTTTTCTCTGAGTTTCTGTGTCGGTTTTATTGTGCGTTTGGGTTTTACACTTGGTTCGGCAAACTCTGCAGAATCTGCTCCTTGTACGTCTGCCGGTTCAGGGATGTGATGAATCTGCGTCGGTTCAGCCATAATAGAGTGCACAGAACCTTGTCTGGACATTTTATACGTTTTTGCAAAAATAGTACTGTCTCTTTAAGAAGATGAACGGCAGCTTAGACAGGCAGGTAACACAGTTAAATGCAGAGAAACTGTTTTCAATATTCAGTGAGATGCAGTATAAGTGAGATGCAGTAAGCTTGTGCGACCATGTGCTTCCCCAAGATGGCCGATGGCACTGAGCTTGATTGCAGATTAAGCACACACATATATAGTAGCAGTCTGTAGGATTCTACACATCTTTTGACTATTCTGACTCCGATTGTTGTATAGCGATTTATCCCTTGCAGAGACCTCTATGCCTGGCCTGTATAAGTAGATGCAATCACCGAGGACAATCTTTATCAGATAGCTGAACTCACCAAAACACTGTTTCTTTCCACGACTTGCTTTATTCCATATATCAGGTTACAGCAGATCACAGGATACAGCAGATAATGGAATGAGATGTTCTTTGCGGTCAAAAGATGATACTGTCCTAGCTTGCAGATGAATAGACATGTGCTGCTAGATATCTACACCATGCTCTTACAAGAAAGAAGGGTGGAACTTCACACACACAGGAAGTGCATCATCATAAAGCGAGGGAAAAAAGAGAAAACATGTACAATACAGAAAGACCACTAGGTGGCAGCATAAGGACTATCTATACAATATAAATCCCCATCTAAATGAATAACTGTAACAGCACAAATTGAGAAGATGGAACTCGAGGGCTTTTCAGTCCTACGTGCGTCCAGGTTTGGTGTTCTGAATTTTGGAAACACTTGTTAATGCTGGGAGGTTATGTGGATAAAAGTTTGCTGTATGATCTGTTCTGTTATGTTTTTCACTTTTTAAAAAAATAAAAAAACACTTTTACATGGAATATAAATTTATACCTTTTAATATGGAATATATATATTTATTCTATTTTATCTTTGTATATCTGTTTGTTGTTTGTGGAGGAGTGTGGGGGTTGGAGGATTTGGAGGCGAGGAGTATGGTCATTGTTTATGTTATATTTTCTTTCCAGGTATGAACATCGTAATTTTGGTGGGGTGTGTAGTGGTTTGGCGGAGAGTCTTTTCTTTTTTCTGAACATTTTGTGTGGTGGAAATGTTGGTAATTTGTTTTGGTTTTTAGCGGATCCTTCGAGAGTTGTATGGATCGTTGGAGATTCGTTGTTTTTTTGGGAGAGGAGAAGGGCGTTGGTGCGAACATCTGGAGTACAGATGGGTTTGCATGGGTCGGCAACACGGGTACGGTGGTTCGGAATCCGTGGACTCCTATGGGTGGAGTTTAAGCCAACGGTTTTGGGTGCCCTTAGGCACGGTGAAGTTCCCCATGTGCTGGTGGTACGCATAGGAGGGAACGATTTGGGTGAGGTCCCTCACGGAAAGTTGCTGGAGCAGGTGAAGGCGGATCTGCGGCACTTGAGGGATTTGGGAGAGGTCCCTCACAGAAAGTTGCTGGAACAGATGAAGGCGGATCTGCGGCAGCTGAGGGATTTGGGTGTGGTTCCTCTTGGTGTGCTGCTGGAGCAGATGCAGGCGGATCTGCGGCACTTGAGGGATTTGGGAGAGGTCCCTCACAGAAAGTTGCTGGAACAGATGAAGGCGGATCTGCGGCAGCTGAGGGATTTGGGTGTGGTCCCTCTTGGTGTGCTGCTGGAGCAGATGCAGGCGGATCTGCGGCAGTTGAGGGAGTGGTCGTCATGGACAGTGGTGGTGTGGTCCAAGGTGATGGTGTGGAGACGTTCACCTAAATGATGTGGGCAAGGATCTGTTCATCCTGGGACTCAAGGAGGGGCTTGAACAAGCCCTGTTTTTTCTTGGTGGGGGAGTTAAGTGGGTTATGTGAGGAGCTCGTGATGGGGGCTTGTAGGCAGTGCTGGCTAGGGGTATTTTTAGGATAATTTTGGTCAGATGGTTGGGAGTTGGGAAGTTTTTGTGGTTGGTTGGTTTGGAGGTGTGTGGTGGTTGTGGGGAGTCCTCTTTCAGCACTGGGTTATTGTTTTAATTTTGTTATGGGGATTTTTATGTCGTGGTGGTGGGTTTATTGTGTGGAGTTTTTAGCTGTGGCCTATATATAATAAATATATATATTATTCCACAGTTATGTGTTTGTGTATTTTGAGTATTTATTGTCTCCCTGCGTACAACTCGGTCATCAGTAGGCGACTTATACAGTTATAATATTCATAAAACAAATTGTGCCAAAATACAAGAAAAAAAATTATAGCATTTAAATATTGCATTTTTCTGAGAAAATCTGCAATTAACAGGTTCTCCGTGAAATAAAAAAGCACAAGGTCCGAATGATAGAATGTGGAAAAATTATTTTACAGACTGCAAATGACTGACATCTGAATAGAAATGTACATTTTTTTTTGGCTATACCACTGACATACCCAAACATGCGGTCACACACATGGATTTGTGACTGTGTGGTTTGATATGTGGAGCACTGTGATACATTCATACACACTGAACATTACTGTGAGATTTATTGCTGTGGAGCTCTGTGATACGTTCATACACACCGCACATTGCTGTATCACAGAGCTCCACAGCAATAAAACCTCACTCGCATGCACACTGCATATTACTGTGAGTTTTATACAACCTTGTTATACGCTCATACACACTGGAAATTACTGTATCACAGAGCTGCACAGCAATAAAACTCATGTGCGGTGTGTATGAGGATATCACAGAGCTCCACAGTAACGTGCGTATCACAGAGCCCCACGGCAACGTGCGTATCAGAGCCCCGCAGCAACGTGCGTATCAGAGCCCCACATCAACGTGCGTGTATATCTGAGCCCCACAGTATTGTGTGTGTATCAGAGCCCCACAGTAGTGCGTGTGTATCAGAGTCCCACAGTAGTGCCGCGTGCGTGTGTGTCAGAGCCCCACAGTAGTGTGTGTATATCAGAGCCCCGCAGTAGTGCGTGTGTACCAAAGCCCCACAGTAGTGCGTGTGTATCAGAGCCCCTCAGTAGTGCATGTGTATCAGAGCCCCCAGTAGTGCGTGTCTATCAGAGCCCCACAATAGTGTGTGTGTATGAGAGCCGCACAGTAGTGTGTGTGTGTGTATCAGAGCCACACAGTAGTGTGTGTGTGTATCACAGAGCCCCACAGTAGTGTGTGTGTATCACAGAGCCCCACAGTAGTGTGTGTGTGTGTGTGGCACAGAGCCCCACAGTAGTGTGTGCATGTATCAGAGTCCCACAGTAGTGTGTGTGTCTGTGGTACAGAGCCCCACAGTAGAGTGTGTGTATGAGGGTGTCACTGACCAGGTCAGGTTCTCCAACGTTGGCTGCTCACAGCCCCCTTCCTTGGCAGGGGCGGATCCAGGGGGGGCAACGGGGCAATTGCCCCCCCCCCCGAGATTTGAGCCGGGGACCCAGATGCCGGGCAGCGCGGGAGTGCCTGCCCGGTCCTGAAGAGTCCGTCCTGTTAAAGGGAAGCGGCTGCGTGCAGGCGCCGGCGGTCACGTGGTCCGGCTAATCAGGTGGTACTGAGTCTCTGTACCACCTGACTAGCCGGACCGCGTGACCTGCGCACGCACGCACGCAGCCGCATCACTCAACAGGACGGACTCTTCAGGACCGGGCAGGCACTCCCGCGCTGCCCGGCATCTGGGTCCCCGGCTCAAAGTCAACCCCTGCCGGAGCTGGAGGCCTGGAGCAATATCCAGGTGAGAGTTGGGCAAATCCATGTGTAAGCTGGGGGCAAATCCATGAGCTGGGCAAATCCATGAGCTGGGGGCAAATCCATGACCTGGGGGCAAATCCATGACCTGGGGGCAAATCCATGACCTGGAGGCAAATCCATGAGCTGGGGCAAATCCATGAGCTGGGGGCAAATCCATGAGCTGGGCAAATCCATGAGCTGGGGGCAAATCCATGAGCTGGGCAAATCCATGACCTGGGGGCAAATTCATGACCTGGGGGCAAATCCATGAGCTGGGGGCAAATCCATGAGCTGGGCAAATCCATGAGCTGGGGGCAAATCCATGAGCTGGGGGCAAATCCATGAGCTGGGCAAATCCATGAGCTGGGGGCAAATCCATGACCTGGGGGCAAATCCAAGAGCTGGGCAAATCCATGAGCTGGGCAAATCCATGAGCTGGGGGCAAATCCATGACCTGGGGCAAATCCATGAGCTGGGGGCAAATCCATGAGCTGGGCAAATCCATAACCTGGGGGCAAATCCATGAGCTGGGCAAATCCATGACCTGGGGGCAAATCCATGACCTGGGGGCAAATCCATGAGCTGGGGGCAAATCCATGACCTGGGGGTAAATCCATGAGCTGGGGGCAAATCCATGACTTGGGGGCAAATCCATGAGCTGGGGGCAAATCCATGACCTGGGGGCAAATCCATGAGCTGGGCAAATCCATGAGCTGGGGGCAAATCCATGACCTGGGGGCAAATCCATGAGCTGGGGGCAAATCCATGACCTGGGGGCAAATCCATGACCTGGGGGCAAATCCATGAGCTGGGCAAATCCATGAGCTGGGCAAATCCATGAGCTGGGGGCAAATCCATGTGTGAGCTGGGGGCTCTCTGCTCCTCTAGATTGTAAAATCCGGGGTGCCCTCTGCTCCTCTAGATTGTAAGCTCCTGGGTGTCCTCTGCTCCTCTAGATTGTAAGCTCCTGGGTGCCCTCTGCTCCTCTAGATTGTAAGCTCCTGGGTGCCCTCTGCTCCTCTAGATTGTAAGCTCCTGTGAGCCGGGCCCTCTGCTCCTCTAGATTGTAAGCTCCTGTGAGCCGGGCCCTCTGTAAATTCTCGTGAGTCGGGCTCTCTGCTAAAACACCTTATTTTCTGTAAGTGCCCCTCCCGAGACTAGTCTCTGGATCCGCCCCTGTTCCTTGGGCTCACTGGGAGGGAGCACGGCGCTGGGGGGGGGGCAGGCAGAGCCGTAGCTAGCTCCTTTTGCACCCGAGGCAAAAACAGAAAATTGTGCCCGCCCCCACATAATTTTAAAAATCAGAGTCCCTGACCAGTGGCGCAGTGTTAAGCTCCTGGATGCTCCCTGCGACCAGAAGCAGTGGATCGGACCACCCTTTGCGCTGTGGGATAGGAACATAGAAAAATGTCGGCAGATAAGAACCTTCGGCCCATCTAGTCTGCCCAATTACATGGATACTTTACCTGGATTTATCTTTTGTTTAGGATAGCCTTCTGCCTATCCCATGCCTGCTTAAATTCAATTACTGTTTTGACCTCTACCACTTCAACTGGACGGCTGTTCCATGTATCCACCACCCTCTCAGTAAAATAATGCTTCCTGATGTTACTTTAACCCCTTAGTGACCAGGCGGTTTTACACAAATCCGTCCTTTAGTGACCGCTGCTGTTTTCACGTTTCTGCGCTGTTAGTGTTTAGGTCAAATTTTCCTCTTACTCGTTTATTCAACCCACACATATTATACACCCCTTTTCCCGCCATTAAATGGACTTTCTAGAAATACCTTTATTTCCATCATATCCAATAATTTACTATAAAAAAAATATGAAATATGATGAAAAAATGGTAAAAACACACTTTTTCGTAATTTAATCCCCAAAATCTACAACCACCAATAAAGACCCCGGCTAAATAGTTTAAAAATGTTATCCCGAGAATAGAAATACCCAATTTTTACATGTTTTTGCCTTTTAACCCTTTCACTGCTGAGCCAGTTCACCTAGAAACATAGAAACATAGAAAAATGTCGGCAGGTAAGAACCTTTCGGCCCATCTAGTCTGCCCAATTACATGGATACTTTACCTGGATTTATCTTTTGTTTAGGATAGCCTTATGCCTATCCCATGCTTGCTTAAATTCAATTACTGTTTTGGCCTCTACCACTTCAACTGGAAGACTGTTCCATGTATCCACCACCCTCTCAGTAAAATAATGCTTCCTGATGTTACTTTTAAACCTTTGCCCCTCTAATCTAAGACTATGTCCTCTTGTTTTGCTATTTTGTTTCCTTTTAAAGATACTCCCTTCCTCTACCTTGTGGATTCCCTTTACGTATTTAAATGTTTCTATCATATCTCCTCTGTCTCGTCTTTTTTCCAAGCTGTACATGTTAAGATCATTAAGCCTTTCCTGGTAACTTTTCTCCTTCAAGCCGTACACCATTTTAGTAGCCCTTCTCTGAACTCTCTCTAAGATGTCTATATCCTTCTGGAGATATGGTCTCCAGTACTGCACACAGTACTCCAAGTGAGGTCTCACCAGTGCTCTGTACAGTGGCATGAGCACTTCCCTTTTCCTACTGCTAATACCTCTCGTTACACAACCAAGCATTCTGCTAGCATTTCCTGCTGCTCTATTACATTGACTACTTACCCTTAGATCCTCTGAAATAATGACCCCTAAATCCCTTTCCTCAGATGTTGAGGTTAGGACTGTATCAAATATTCTATATTCAGCCCTTGGGTTTTTACGTCCCAGGTGCATTATCTTGCACTTATCCACATTAAAACTCAATTGCCACAACTCCGACCATTTTTTTAGTTTACCTAAATCATTTGTCATTTGGCTGATCCCTCCAGGAACGTCAACCCTGTTGCAAATCTTTGTGTCATCAGCAAAAAGAGATACTTTTCCATTAATACCTTCTGCAATATCACTAATAAAAATATTAAAGTCCAAGTACTGACCGCTGAGGTACCCCACTGGTAACAAGACCTTGCGCCGAATAAACTCCATTTACCACAACCCTCTGTTGTCTGTCACTCAGCCACTGCCTAATCCAGTCAACAATATTGGAATCCAAGATCAAAGATTGCAATTTATTGATAAGCCTTCTATGCGGAACAGTATCAAAAGCCTTAATGAAATCTAAATAAGCAATGTCTACTGCACCACCTGTGTCTATTATTTTTGTTACCCAATCAAAAAAATCAATAAGATTAGTTTGGCATGATCTCCCTGAGGTAAACCCATTTTGTTTCTGATCCTGTAATCTATGTGTTTTTAGATGTTCAACAATCTTTTCCTTTAACATGGTTTCCATTAATTTCCCCACTACTGACGTAAGACTAACTGGCCTATAGTTCCCCGATTCCTCCCTACTACCCTTCTTGTAAATGGGCACAACATTTGCTAATTTCCAGTCTTCTGGGACGACTCCCGTTAGCAAGGATTGGTTAAATAAATCTGTTAACGGTTTTGCTATTACATCACTGAGCTCTTTTAATAATTTAAGGCCCCATTGACTTATTTGTCTTTACGTTAGACAGCTGCTGTAGAACCTCCTCCTCTGTAAACTGATATGTAAATGTCTCTTTAGTGTGCTCTCCTAACTGAGGTCCCTTTCCTTCCTTTTCTTCTGCAAAGACTGAACAAAAATATTCATTGAGGCAGTCAGTGAGACTTTTATCCTCTTCTACATACCTTCCTTCCTTTGTTTTTAATCGAACTAATCCTTGTTTTACTTTTCTTTTCTCGTTTATGTATCTAAAAAATGTTTTGTCCCCCTTTTTTACTGACTGAGCTATTTTCTCTTCTGCGTGTGCTTTGGAAGCTCTTATAAATTGCTTTGCCTCTTTCTGCTTAATTTTATAGGTTTGCCTATCTTCTTCACTCTGAGTTTTTTTATAATTATTGAATGCTATCTTTTTGTTCTTCACTATTTTTTCCTCTTCTGCAGAGTACCACAGTGGTTTCTTCCCTTTTTTGTTTTTGCTAACAAGCCGAATGCAATTTCCTGTGGCCTTCAATAATGCTTCCTTTAAATAATCCCATTTCTCCTGGACTCCCTTTAAACTCCTCCAGTCTGATAATGACTCCTTCACACAAAATCTCATTTTACAAAAATCTGTTTTTTTAAAGTCTAAAACTTTTGTTCTTGTGTGGTGCAGCTCCATCCCTGTTGTTATATTAAACCATACTGACTGGTGATCACTAGATCCCAAATTTTCACCTACAACAACGTCCGATACCAAACCTCCATTTGTGAGTATTAAATCCAATATGGCCTCTTTACGGGTCGGCTCCTTAACTACTTGTGTTAGAGATAATCCCAGTAGGGAGTTTAGAATATTTGTACTCCTGGTGCACCCAGCTGTTTTGGTTTTCCAGTTCACATCAGTAAGATTAAAGTCCCCCATGATAATAACTTCTCCCTTCATTGCCATTTTGGCTATTTCCTCAACCAGCAGATTATCTAGCTCTTCTACTTGTCCAGGGGGTCTATAGATCACACCTACACGAGCTACTGTATGATTGCCAAATGTTAGCGTAACCCAAACTGACTCTATGTTCACCTCGTTCACTTTTATTTGGTTCGTTTTTATGTTGTTTTTCACATACAGGGCCACTCCTCCTCCTTTCCTACCTTCTCTGTCTTTTCTATATAAAGAGTACCCCGGTATTGTTATGTCCCAGTTATTTTTCTCACTGAACCATGTCTCAGTAACCGCCACTAAATCTACTTTTTCAGCTGCCATCATTGCCTCTAGTTCATTGATTTTATTGACTAAACTGCGAGCATTTGTAAACACGACTCTGAGCTTGTCATTTTTTACCTCGCATGTTGCTTGCACCCTCCAATTTAGTTTTGGGGGACAATCGGGCAGATTGTTTTTTACCCTTTTGTCCCCCCCTCCTAGTGTAAATATTTCTTTGTGAAACCTTTGAACTTCTCACTGAGAACATATGTTCCCCTATGAGTAAGATGCAAACCATCTTTTTTATACAGTTCCTTTCTGCTCCAATTAGAGCTATCATGGGACACAAAGACAAATCCTTGCTCCGGACACCATTCCCGAAGCCACAAATTGAATTCCCTATTGCGCATCTTCCTATCCTGAATGTTATGCACAGGCAAAACTTCAGAGAATGACACAGTGGACGCAATCTGCTGTATTTCACCTCCAAGAACACAAAAATATTCCTTAATCTCAGAAACCTCATTGCTAGCCAAGTCATTTGTCCCTAGATGGACTAGAACGTCCACTTCCCCTTGTTGCTTTGCTTGTTTGACAATATTGAGAATACGTCTCTTGTCTCTACGAGCAGTAGCCCCAGGAAGACATCTCACCAAACCACTACTCTCCAGCTCAACACCTCTTATGATAGAATCACCCAGCAACAATTGCCTTCTATCAAGTCCCACCTTTTCATTTTTGTCCTTGGTTGCAGTGCTGCATACCTTAGGCATAGTGGATGGTGGTTCCTCAACTATGGTGTCTGAGCCTACATCCGTCTTACCACTACACTCTGAAAGTGCCTCAAAAGAATTAAGAAGAGCCACAGATTGTGGGAAATGCCTTCTATCCACAACTCTAAGTCTACCAGATCCTACAGTAGTCCATCTGCCGCTCCTAGGAGGCCTCTGTGGCAGTGGCTTTGTAACAGTCATAGCCTGAGTTTCTCTAACAGATAATTTACAAATCTCAGACTTCAAACAGGCAATTTCCTGCTGCAATAAAGAGAGCTGCCTACATATCAGGCACACTCCAAACCTCCAAAAATTGAATCTAAAAACAAATGCATGACAGCTCTTACACTGGACCAAGCCTGCCATTATATGTGTGCTGCGCTCATTCTGACCATTTTGTGCTAATTATTTTGAGATGACAGCCTAGGTCCTATTTAATTAAACCCCCCCCCCAGACAAAAAAAACTTAAAAAAACCCCATTTTTTTTATTTTATTTAACCCTTTCGCTGCTGAGGCTTTTCACACCTCTGTGCTGAGGTCATTTTTACCGGTTTTGCTCATCATGTTTAAACGTGTTTTGAAGGCTTATTTTAGTATATGACCCAGACATATTATATATCGTTCTTTCCGTCAGACTCGGTAGATTCATAATATGTCATTATTATATGTATACGTTATGTCATGTCTGTATATTATAACAAAAAATGCAATAAAATATGTATTTTCAATAATTTACAATGTGTAAAGTGTTTTTTTTCACATTTTAACATGCGAGCAATTGCGGTTATATTTTGTATGGGGTGCGCTTGTTAAAAAAATTAGAGATGGGGTCTCGTTACATTTTTTTTTGGGGAAAATTACACGATTTTTAACAAACGCACCGCATACAAAAATCGTTAGTGCAGCATCATTGTTCACATTATAATTGAAATGGGAACAATATTGCTGCATTAACGAACCAAAAAAAAGAAAAAAAAATGTTTATTTTTTTTTATAATTTTTTTTTAAATATATTTTTATTTTTTATTTTTTATTTTTTTAAAAAACTTTTTTCACAGTAGTGTTTGGTATCATTGGAACGGCCATGCTCTGGCCAATCCAACCATACCAAACTTTAACCCCTAGCTGCCACGGATCGGGAGATAGGGAGTTCATTGGAACTCCCTATCTCCACCGTTGGTGGCAGTTAGGGGTTAACTCTAGGACTGGCGTCATCGTGCTATGCACGATGACGCCAGTCCTCAGGGGGAGTTCCCGGAGGCTTGGCCGACATCCAAGATGTCGGCCAGCTCCGGGAAAGGATCACGAACCGGCGCTTTTCAGCGCCGATTCCCGATCCAGCTCCCCAGGGGTTAATGCCAGGCACCATTTGGAAGGGCAGGCTGTGCCCTTCCAAATGGTGCCTGGGTTAACCCCCGCAACGCCACCGATCGGGAGGGAGAGAGGTCCGAAGGGCCTTCCCCCCCTCCCTTTCAGGCGCCTCCTCCGCACATGCGGGGGGGCGCCTGAATTAGGTGTCATCGCGCTGCCGCGATGACACCTAATTTCATCGGCGGCGGTTCCGGATGCTGGGCTGACATCGAGGATGTCAGCCCGCACCGGGGGGGCCAGCGATCGGCCAGAACCCGGCCGAACGCTGACCCCAAAGGGAGGACGCGCTCAGCGCATCCTCCGCACAGCAGGAGCCATGTGGAGGACGCGCTGAGCGCGTCCTCCGCATGGAAGTGGTTAATTTTTTTATTATTATTTTATTTATTTATTATTTTTTTTTAAAAATAATCATCAAACGTCATCAGCCTCGCCTGCCCATGTAAATCACATGGGCAGGCTTCCTCCCTGCCAGATCGCCAAGGGATCCAGCGAGGGAGGTAAGTATCGGGCGGGAGGGGGGTTAGGCGCCTCTGACGTACCCTGTACGTCCGCGGGTCTAAGGGAGACCCGTGGACAGTACGTACAGGGTACGTCAGCGGTCCTTAAAGGGTTAAACCTTTGCCCCTCTAATCTAAGACTATGTCCTCTTGTTTTGCTACTTTGTTTCCTTTTAAATATACTCCCTTCCTCTACCTTGTGGATTCCCTTTACGTATTTAAATGTTTCTATCATATCTCCTCTGTCTCGTCTTTTTTCCAAGCTGTACATGTTAAGATCATTAAGCCTTTCCTGGTAACTTTTTTCCTTCAAGCGTACACCATTTTAGTAGCCCTTCTCTGAACTCTCTCTAAGATGTCTATATCCTTCTGGAGATACGGATGAGAGGCAAGTATGTGATTTTTGGGGGGGTTCCAGCTGGTGCTGACTGATTCTGCAGAAGCGGCATCAATTAGCACCAGCGTCTAGCTGTGGGTAACTTTTGTAGCTATGGCAGGATGGTAATTAGCGTTAGGACTTTGTAATCTTAACGCTATTTACTCTTTGCGCTCCCCATGTTAAGAATAGGGAGCGCAAAGTACAGTAATCTCGCGCTGAAAACCACAATCTCCTGGATTTTTTAACCTGTTACTGCTCGGATTGTAATATGAGGGTCCCGTGCTAGGATGTGATATGGGCAGCATGCAGTAACCTCATTTAACCTAGCACCAACGCTCACATGTGTGAGTGCTAGCATTAAGGAGGTGATGGGGCCCTACATATATAGTGCACACACACAGTACATGTACAAATACAGTACACACAGAATACATGCCCCCAGAATAATATACACAACACTGAGCCCCCAGACTATTTTCCCCAGCTCATATGGATAGTATTGACCCGAGCTCACATGGGTATATATTGCCCCAGTTCACATGGATATGGCCCAGCTCATGGATATGCCCCCCAGCTCTCATGGATATTGCCCCAGCTCTCATGGATAATGCCCCATGTCTCATGGATATGCCCCAGGTCTCATGGATATGCCCCCCCAGGTCTCATGGATAATGCCCCCCCTAGGTCTCATGGATAATGCCCCCCAGATCTCATGGATAATGCCCCCCCAGGTCTCATGGATATGCCAAAGGTCTCATTAATATGCCCCAGCTCTCATGGATATGCCCCCCAGCTCTCATGGATAATGCCCCAGCTCTCATGGATAACGCCCCAGCTCTCATGGATATGCTCCAGGTCTCATGGATAATGCCCCAGGTCTCATGGATATGCCCCAGGTCTCATGGATAAGGCGATCCCAGGCGAGCGGCTGCACTTCCTGTCAGCGGCCGTTCTAGCAGGAAGCACGCGGCTGCCGGCAATCATTCCCACAGGACTCGGCTGCGCCCCTTCACAGCTGTGCCCGAGGCACGTGCCTCACACGCCTCGCCCTTCCTACGGCCCTGGGTCCAGGCTCTACGTAGGAGTCTAGGTTGCCGCTCTTTGGGTGCAGGACTCAACCCGCCAGTCCTGCTCGAAGTTCTGTGGAGCCTGGCTGAGACTGAGCTATGCTGCGGAGCGCACCTCTCCCTGAGCCGTGCTGCGGAGCGCACCTCTCCCTGAGCCTGCATAAGCATCCCACGCCAGCCATGCGGCTCGGCTCCCCCTCCCTGTGATGTCACTGCAGGGCGGAGACAGGCGTCGGAAGGTGACCAGGAGGAGGTGAGCATGCGGCAGCCAGTGACAAGATGTGACTGAAGAGATTGTCGTCAGCGCTGGGCAGGGAATCCCCGTGACGCTCCTCTCACATCCATGGCTCAGATGTCTGCATAGGGCAGGGGTCTGCAACCTTAAATACTCAAAGAGCCATTTGGACCCGTTTCCCGCAAAAAAGAAAACACTGGGAGCCGCAAACCCCTTTTGACATCTTAGTCTGGCGTCAGATGAGCGTCTTTGGGGAGTGGAAGGAACATCCGTGAGAGTGGACGTTCCTTCCACTCTGACGCCCGTCTGGCCACCTCGCTGAGTGCACTCAGTGCCTCCTATGGAGAATCGCGCTTTGCAGCTCCGTCAATGCTCGTCCTAGCACTTTGACAGGAGAGGCTTGGATAACGGACGCATGTTGCGCGCGCATTTCATATGCGCACACAAGCGTGGACAAGTGTGTGTGACCGGCACCGTTGCAGCGTGACAACGCTGCAACGGACGCCAGTAAGCATGTCAGTACGGGCGCACATGGTGCGCTCGTCTGACGCTAGCCTAAAATGAAGATAAACACTGCATATGTTTTTTACCTTTATGCTATAGGGTGAGTACTCTAAACTTAAACTTTTAATAATATTTGAAAAGAAAAAAATAATTATTTTAAGCCCACATAAGGCAGGCGATCGCCATGTCAGTAATATAAAACAAATTATTTCAATTAATTACAGTTACAAGCATTTATAAGGCGCCAACAAGTTCCATAGCGCTGTACAATGGGAGAGACAGAATATATATACATACACAAAACACACAGAACAGTAGGAGAGAATAACCCCCAGGTCCCTCATATATTAATTAATAACCCCTGGCCCCATATATAAATTAATAACCCACAAGCCCCCCATATTAATACCACCCAGGCCCCATATATAAATTAATAACCCACAAGCCCCCCATAATAATACCACCCAGGCCCCATATATAATTAATAACCCACAAGCCCCCCATATTAATAACCCCTACCCCATATATAAATAACCCCCAGGCCCCATATATAAATTAATAACCCCAGCCTATTAATAACCCCCAGGTCCCATATATAATTAATAACCCACAAGCCCCCATATTAATATCCCCTATAATTTGTAACCCCCCCCAGACCCCCAAGTACCTTGTTTGCAAGATTCTTCTCTTCATTTCTGCCGTGCGGTGGCTGTCCATCATGCTGAGGGGGCGGGGTTATCCCTGCTCCCCTCACTATTGGGCAGCCACCGAGAGACAGCATCTTCCATCACGCTGCGCGCAGAGCAGACGTACACCATGATGATGTGATGGATCCCCCTGTGCCAGAACACCAGCAGAGAGTGTGTAAACCCCCTGTCGGGGCTGTCAGCATCCCTGGCAGAGGCGCCTGGCCTGGGAGCCGCAGCAAGGTGGTGAAAGAGCCGCATTTGGCTCCGGAGCTGCAGGTTGCCGAGATAGCTCGCAGCCTGAAAAAAAAATAAAAAATTGTAATGGCCATTATGGTCTGCCATACGTTATTTTTTAAGCGTACCCCCTGGGGTCCTCATGCATACCCCTGGGGGTACACATACCACGGGTTGGGAACTGCTGCGCTACAGCCTCTGCGCGATCTTAAAGCCTGAGATACACTAAGCTCAATGTGCCGTGTAGCGCCTGTAGGCAGCGCATTGAGACACATTCAGTGTGTCCAGGTTTTTCCATCTCCCTCGCGCAGACCGCGTCATGATGCGGCACTGAGCAACGGGAGTTGGAAAAATACAACTTTCCCCTCACCGGAGTGGCGCGATGAGAGGAGGGACAGGATCTACAGCAGTCGTACATGCGCCATGTCCTGTAGATCCCTCTCACCTACCATTGCATCACTTTGCTGATGGGCAGAGCAACAGAAGCCACCTAACGCCACACGACTCTGGCTGTTAGCCTGTCACAGTGACGATTTCAAGCTCTGCTGAGGTCTGTGTGGGCATGATATGGTGTGTAATTATATATATATATATATATATCTCAGTCGGTCACTCTTGCACTCCAAATCAGACGGGTCCCATGCCTGGTGCCCACTCGGCAAACACAGCGAGTAAAGATAGCGGCACTCTCGGTCTTCGTAATAGGAAATGTTTAATGTAGAAAATTCAATGTTTCAGTCCGCTATCCGCGGACTTTCATCATGATGAAAGTCCGCGGATAGCTGACTGAAACATTGAATTTTCTACATTAAACATTTACTATTACGAAGACCGAGAGTGCCGCTATCTTTACTCGATATATATTGTAGCGCTGTTTAAAACTCTGTTGCTGCATTGCTCAGTTTTGGCCACCAGAGGGAGACAAGCGCAATGTAAACATACTGGACACAATGGGACTACGTTTTCCAGCATGCTTTGGGGCAGAGACAGGAAGTGGGTGGGAATTGAGGAGAGGACATCCGCAGCCTCGTGGAAGGAGAGCCAGTGTGAGCCGAGGGGTGAAAAGAGTGAGACGCACGTGAGACTGTGAGTGATTATTTCCAGGCCGGAGAGCAGGTGCTGCCTTGCCGATGCTGGGATCGATACCGTGACTTGCCAGAGACCTAGTAATCCACCGCGGAGAGGTTTGCACAGACGCAGAGTAGCAGATTGGACCCCGAGTAAGGAGACCGCGATGATCCACAGGGAGTGCAGGCAGTAGGCCGTGGACCTTGCTGTAAAGACGGACAAGCAGGAGAAGCGGATCTGGTGGCACAGAGTCCCAGTGAAATCCAGCGGAGAGACAACCTTGATCGGGCAGCAGAACAGAGTGTCTGGCGGATGGGTGAGAGGCCTTCCAGGCCACAGTCAAACTATAACGAAGCACGCTGCAGTATTGCTTAAATCTACAGGGCCCCAACGTGACTAGTCGAAGATTTACTAAATCCTTTCACTGGCCAGTTGAAATATAGTATCCGGGGGGGCGTGGCTAGCTCTGCAAGGGGGAAGACGTGTCTCAAGGAAGCTCTGCTGGATTCCACAGATACTGGGATTTTTTGGCTGGAATCTCTCATTTTATTACCCTTTACTGGGACCCCTGAATGACTGGCCATACCAGGGATTGCTCCGGGGCCTGTTTTTGTCCCCCCATCCGGAGCACAGCTGAGTTTTAGCCCGACGGGCCTGTTGCTTGTCGGCCATCTTGAGGCCTACTCATCTGCCTCTGGATATTCGTTGTTCCCCCCCCTGCTTCCCCTGCGGAGAGTTGGATCCAGTGCTTGGCGGCTGAGGACTATGAGGATGGAGAGCCCCTGTCCTCGGGTCGCATCTGTGGTACCCTTGGAGATGTTATCATGGGAGCAGGAGGAATGGCGTGGTCTGGAGCGGACTCCCCTCATCAGTGGCATGGAGGCTGCGTTTACAGCCCTTGAGGGCTGCTTGGCGCAGCTGCGAGAGGAGGATGAGAGCCCGATATCTCGGGGCTCATGGAGACGCCTGATGGCTGCGATCAGGACCGGCCGGGCGCCCGCAGACTTGAACAAGGAGGAGATGGAGATTAGTGTCCCTGCGGATTGTGGAGAGGGGGACGGTAAACCGCATGTGAGTGGCGACCCAGTGTATGGGGCACCAGGAAATGTGATGGTGATCGCAGTACTGCCTGATGCTGGCCCTCGGGAGTGTCCAGTGCCGGATGGTGAGCGGCCCCCTGAGGATGTTGTGTGCTGTAAACCTGGCGCAGCAGGCCTGGATGGGGAGTCGTTTTTGGATCCCTTACCTGGGAGAGAGACTTGGGCTCTGTGCAGCGGAGATGTCCCTGATGCCCATGGAGTCGGTACGGATGCGGGAGGTGTCACCCTGGAGAAGATGAGCCTGCCTGGGTTGTCGCTGGTGGCGGCTACAGGCCTACCGCTTGGAGAGCTGACCGGTGTATTCATGCAGGAATGGCTGGATTTCCGGGGGGACGGAACGGTGGATGTCTGTCGCGCTGGGTCCTGGCTTGACACGGGCTGAGACGGATTGCCCTATTTTGGTTTTCTCCCCGGTCGCTTCGGGATGCGGTGACCACCACCAAGATGTTTTTCTCCCCATTAGTATTTACTGAGTCGCCTCTTTATGTGGACATTTTTTATTTTTGGGTTTATTCTGAGAATTTGCCTTTTTTTCGCTGTTTTTGTGCCCTTTTTTTTTTTGTTGTGTGTCTCTCCCTTCCCCCCCCCATTAAGCTGAGATTTTCTATTTTTGATGGGGTTACACCCCCCCCTTTATGCTATCTTTGTTTCATCTGTCCGGCTCTGCGAGGTCGACTATTTGATGACCCCATTTCACGTCCTTTTCTCCTCCCTTTCCCATGCTTTTTATTTTTCATCACGCCACCTCGTGCTGCAGACCCTCTTCCTCCCCCCCCTTTTTTTTTTTTTTTGGCGTTGGGGCAACTTGGGGCGTGCCACTGTGGCGGCCACCATGGCTCTGTCTGCCGCATTTGGCCCTCACGTACCCCGGCCTTAGTGACCTGCACATGTCCATGGCCTCCTACGGTACCTCGGACCTTCGGGAGTGTGCCAGGACAGTCACACATTTGGCCTTTGCCACCTTTTCCATTCCCCCCCCCTTTTTTTTTTGGGTCCTGGAGCACTTCTTGGTGTGTGTGTCCACCTCTCCCCTCTAACTTACTCTTCAGTGATGTTTACTGTTTGTCCCTGCGAGAACATTTATTGTTTACTATTATGATTCACTGCTGACTCTCTTCAAAATTATTCTGTTTTTCTTTATTTTCTTTATGCCGAGCTATTGCAGACGACCATAAGCGGCCCTGCGAGGCCATCACTTTACGTTTATTTGTATGATGACATATAAAACAATAAAAATTTGAATACAAAAAAAAAAAAGAAATATAGTATCCGGGTACCTGAGCTCACACTAGGCTTGTGCACCGATTTTTTTTCGGTTCGATTCGGTTCGATTTGTTCGGATGTTTAAAATTTTTGATTCGGCTCGTTTCGACCGATTTCTGTTTCGATCCGGTTCGGTTCCACTCGTTTTTCGTGTACATTTTTTTTTCGGAATATCGACCATTTTTCGTATTTTCGGGTCACTTTGCTCGTTTTTTGTATCGACTTTTCGTGATTTCAGAAATTTTTGTTTTTTTCGGAACGTCTGTTCTCCTCGATTCAAAGTGTCTAACTCTATTCGTTTTGACGTAAACTACTATGGTTTACTTTTTTATACTTTATATATTTTTTATATAATAAATTTTTGGTTTGTTTTTCGGATCCGATAATTCATTCTGTCGATACGATAATTCTGGCGATTCTATCGTGTTTATTTTTATATTAAATAAAGATCTTTTTTTCTTATGAATATACATTTCACAACTTTATTTAATCACATTAAAAAAATGGTCTGAAAGCCAAGGAACAAAAAAAAATGAACAAAACGATTTAAAACACGCTAAACTGACCCGAATGGTCTGACTTTAAAAATAAAAACCAGAACAAAAGGTTTTAAAACGGAAAAATAGTTGATCAAAATGATCTGAAACAAAAAAAACAAAACAAATAAAATGATTTAAAACAGACAAAAAAAAAATTAACCCTTTCGCTGCTGAGGCATTTCACGGCTGCCCTTCACGCCTGTGTGCGGTCTGCTGCTGAGCTAATTTTTAACAGTTTCGCTCCTCTTGTTTAAACGCGTTTTTTTGAAGCCTTATTTTATAATATGACCCAGACATGTTATATGTCGTTCTTTCCGGCAGACTCGGTAGATGATTCATAATATATCATTATCATATGTATGCGTCATGTCCTGTCTGTATATTATAACAAAAAATGCAATAAAATTAGAATTTTCAATGTTTGTTTTACAAGGTGTAAAGTGTTTTTTTCACATTTTAACATGCGAGTGTTTGCGGTCATATTTTATGAGTTGCGTTTGTTAAAAAAAATTGAAATGGGGACTTGCTATATTTTTTTGGGTGAAAATTACACTATTTTTAACAAACGCACCCCATACAAAAATCCTTAGTGCAGCATCATTGTTCACATTATAATTGAAATGGGAACACTATTGCTGCATTAACAAAACAAAACAAAAAACCTGTTTATTTTTTTTTATATTTAAATTTTTTATAATTTTTAACATTGTCATGTTTGGTATTGTTGGAAAGGCCATGCTCTGGTCGATCCAAAGATACCAAACATTAACCAACCGATAGCTGCCGCGGATCGGGAGATAGGGGGTTCCAATGAACCCCCTATCTCCACCATTGGTCGCAGTTAGGGGTTAACTCCAGAACTGACGTCATTGTGACGAGGTCTTGGGACTGTCGGCAGCTGCCGTTCCCCCACGCTGTTGTCTTCCTGCAAAGACGTGACCATGTTGGCGGGCAGCGTCTTAGCGGGCAGCAGTGGGAGAGAGAGAGCTCATAGCTGGGAGGTGGTGTTGCGTGAAGCTGCAAACAGGGACAAATAAACTAGACCTGAGCCGCACTAAGGATCTTAGGGTTGTGTCGGAGAAGACTTCACGCAGTGCTGCCATCAATATTTTTTGATAAATTCTTGGTTATACAATGAATGTGACTGTGGACAAAAATCCATGTTGTTGTGACATCGCCTAAGCTTAACAAAACCATGCCACGTCGGTAATCAAATCTCAAGGTTGTGTTAGTGTGTGACATTTTTTGGCCAGGCAGGCAGTGTAGAATGTGCACAGTCACATTCATGGCCACAAATATGTTGACAAATTTATGACAAAGGGTCCATAGAAATGTCAATAAATTTATGTACATATAATTTTAACAGTGTGGAAACCAAGCAATACATATTAACTTATTAAGTAAGGAAAAGCAACGCACACAAACAGGAAAATATAGAAAAAATAGAAAATTTATTTACAGCATGCCACGGATGGCAAACTGCCCAACTGGGGCACAAACAAACATAGGGGAGGAGGAGGCTGGTCTCACTGCCGCTCCAGGATGTCAGCGGCATTGTTAATATGCTCCCTTAACTCCTGGAGCAACTCCTGGATGGCATCTATGTTGGTGACAGCCAGGCGTAGCTCGCCGATCGCCATCCTATTATTCCTCATCCTGACACTGGAGGACCTGTCCGGTCTGGCTTCTCCTTCTATATATCCAATAAATGAAAGAAGGAAAATACAGTAAGTAAAGCAGGTTTCTATTTTTGACTGAAAGTCTTGAAAAAATTTAACAGTAGTATATACCAGAGCTGGCGGCCTCCTGAGGCTCTGACTCCTCCTCCTCCTCCGACTCCTCCTCCTCCACCACCACCGTCAGCATCTCTTCCGGTGCTATATCTAAGAAATTAAGGAAATAAAAAATACAGTAAACAACAAAACTGATTTCTTTTTGAACAAAAGTCGATGCAAAATACAACAGTAAAATAAAAACCTGGACTCGCGGCCTCCTACTGTGGCTCCGGCTCCCTCTCTCCATCATCGCCCTCCTCCTGCTCCTCCTCTTCCTCCTCCTGCTCCTCTTGTGCTATACATAAAAAAATTAAATTAAAATACAGTAAACAAAAAATGTTTCTGTTTTTGACCAAATGTCGTTGCAAAATAAAACAGTATATACCAGCGCTGGTGGTCGCCCGTGGCTCCCCCTCCTCCTCCACTGGGGCACTGGTGCCCGCCGGGGAAGATGCTGCCTTTGCCTTCCTGTCTTCTGCCAAATCCAAAAAATAACACGTAAATAATGCAGACTGGAAAAAATGGTATATCTATACAATATATTGCCGAAAGTATTGCGACACCCCTCCACTACCCACTAGCACTACCAGCTTGACCCACCACTACTCCCATCTCATAGTTCTAAAGTCACAAAATACTTATTTATTTCCTCTGCACATAGACATATATTACCGTTCAATTATATATTTTTTTCAGAAGTAAACATTACGTTTATTCAATAAAAACTATTATTTGTGTTGTGTGCGTACAAAACGCATTGTGCCGACTGCTTTTATTTATTTTATAGATGGCCTCAGCCTCAGTTTCACTTTCAGTTTCTGCTAATAAAACTGTGGATATTGCAGAAACAACAGAAATCCGGCATTTTGTTTTCAAATTTGCATCTAAAGCGTTCAATAATGACACTGCTGTAGCAAACTGAATTGCTGCGCTGCAACAATTCAGCAGCTGCTGAGGATGTATTGAACGCGGCTCTGTTTGGATGCACTTTCAGAAGAACTACATGTCCCATCCTACCACAGAGACGCAGAGATTTTTGTTGATGCGCAGGTGGGAGCCAATATTGGGCAAGCTGCGGGTCATCTCGTATGCATCACTCAATCACAACAACCTCCCCCCCCCAGCACACTACAGTACACACAGTGCCAAAAGAAATCCAGCATTGTAATTTCATCTACATACATCAAATGTCACAATTTTCACGAATACGTAAAATCACAAAAAAGAAGAGCTATGGCAAAAATGCATGTATGACGAGTTGCGAAAAGTTGAAAACGCAAAGCTATACACAATCACATTGCATGAAAAAAGGACTAGATAAATCAACATATTTCTGTGCACATTAGCACATGCAAGCACATTATTATTATTATACAGGATTTATATAGCGCCAACAGTTTGCGCAGCGCTTTACAATATAACATGACACTTACGTTTGGCTATGACGCGACGGATGTGCCTCAGCTGCTCCTGCTCGCGTGCCTTGAGGTCGGACCAGCGTTTTCGGAGCTGGCCCTTCTTCCGGTCCTTCCCGAACAGCTCCAGGATGGTGGTTCGGAGCTTGTCAAGGATACGATTCTTGTGGGTGTTATTCTTCCTGCCGTAAGGGCCCTTACGGCAGTCGTAATCTTTGTAATCAAAGATGCGGACCAGCTCCAACATCTCCTCAAATGCCATGTTGCTGGCCCGCTTCTTCCTGGGTGGTGTCTCTGGGGTGGAAGCAGATGAGGAGGTGTCCGAATGGGACTCGTCTCTACTTCTTTCAGCCATGATAAATAAAATCAATATTTTTTGGCCTGTCAAAAAAGTTGTCAAAACTGGCTCAATAAAGTTACGACATCCGCACGCGCGCATGCGCGACCCGCGGACGAATCGGATCCGACCCGATTACGAAGGAATTATCGTATGGACAGAATTATCGGATCATTGGAAACAAAAACAAGTGATACGCATTTACAAATACAAAATTTACAGAATCAGCGATATAACCGATAATAGTTAAATATATACGATGTCCAGAATTACCGAAATGGAACCGAAATCACGAATGGAACCGAAATCATGAATAGAGCGAAAATAAATTTCGATTTGACACATTTCAAGTCCATTTGAAAACTCCGAAAATATTTCGTTTCGCCTCGGAAAACTTTTCGGATCTGTCGGTTTTCGGGTCCGATCCGATTCGGAAAATCGTCCGGATCCGAAAACACGAATCGGGAAATTTCGTGAAGATTCCGAAATTCCGAAACCCGAAACGCACATCCCTAGCTCACACACACACACCTTTTTGGGACATAACCTGCACGGGACTTACACTCCAGAAACGAAGGGGTTAAACTTTTATTTTACCGCTGCGCGTTTCTCGCATTATGAAATCCTGTTTTCTATACACTGTGTTTACATTATATATGCCGCTTTATTGAGACCAGTAAAGTATATAATTTATAAAATCCACAACAGTGCTGGTGTATATTTATTCCCTAGTGTGGAGAGACTATTATTATTATTATTATTATTCATTTATAAAGCGCCAGCATATTCCGCAGCGCTGTACAATAAGCACAGTATAGACAGGGTTACAATACATTGAACAACATTTGACAAACAGTACAGGAGGAGATGAGGGCCCTATTCCCGTAGGAACTCACAATCTGGGAGGGTTGGGGTTGGAAACAGGAGGAGAGGACTGTAAGGTGAGAGTGATTGATGGTTGCGTCAGTGAGTTGGGTGGTAGGCTTCCCTAAATAGGAATGTTTTCAGGGAGCGTTTGAAGGAAGAGAAGTTAGGGGAAAGTCTGACAGTACGAGGGAGAGCGTTCCAGAGAGTGGGGGCTGCGCGTGAGAAATCCTGCAGTCTATCATGGGAAGAGGTGATGCGGGGAGAAGCTAGGCGCAGGTCACTGTTTGACCTTAGGGAGCGGGCTGGGGTGTATTTGGTGATTAGTGAGTACAGGTAGTGGGGAGCTGAGTTAGTGAGGCTTTTGTAGGTAAGGATAAGGATTTTGAACTTAATTCTGCAGTGGATGGGGAGCCAGTGAAGGGACTCGCAGAGGGGAGCGGCAGAGACAGAGCGGCGGGTGAGGTGAATTAGCCTGGCGGAGGCGTTCAGGATGGATTGTAGGGGGGAGAGGTGGGACAGAGGGAGGCCAGATAAGAGATTATTGCAATAGTCGAGTCGGGAGATTACCAGGGCGTGTATGAGTTGTTTTGTGGTGACAGCGGTAAGAAATGGCCGAATTCTGTAAATATTACGCAGTTGGTATCGGCAGGAGGAGGAAAGAGACTTGATGTGGGGGATGAAGGAAAGAGCAGAGTCAAGTGTAGCTCCAAGACAGCGAACTTGGTTTGATGGGGAGATGGTGATACCCTCCACCGTGATAGAGAAGTCAGGAGGTGGGGCGGCATTAGAGGGAGGAATAAGTAGGAGCTCAGTCTTTGACATGTTGATCTTTAGGTGGTGGGAGGCCATCCAGGAGGAGATGCCAGATAAACAGTCACTGACTTTTGAAAGGACAGGGGGAGAGAGATCAGGGGTAGAGAGGTAGATCTGAGTGTCATCAGCGTAGAGGTGGTAATTAAAGCCAAAGCTGTTAATGATTTTGCCCAGGGAGGAGGTGTAGATGGAAAAGAGCAGAGGACCAAGGACAGAGCCTTGAGGTATACCAACAGATAGAGGCAATGAGGAGGAGGAGTTACCAGCAAAGGACACACAGAAGGACCTGTTGGATAAATAGGATTCGACCCAAGCGAGTGCAGTGTCACCGAGACCCAGAGAGTTGAGGGTCAGTAGAAGGAGGGGGTGGTCAACAGTGTCAAAAGCAGCCGAGAGGTCAAGCAGGATGAGAATAGAATAGTGGCCGTGTTTTTTAGCAGTTAGGAGGTCGTTGGTGACTTTGGTGAGGGCAGTTTCAGTTGAGTGTAGGGGACGGAAGCCAGATTGCAGGGGGTCAAGTAGGGAATTGGAGGACAGGAAGATGGAGAGGCGGTTGAAGACTAGTTTTTCTAAGAGCTTAGAGGTAAAGGGAAGCAGACCAACCCGAGGTTAAATTCAGCGGCTCCTCCGGGAGTGAGCGTTACAATATATATATATACACACAAACACACGAGGGGTGGGGATAGATCCCTAATGCTCCTACATAAAAAGGCATTTTGGATCCATAAATTGGACACAGTAAAGCCTAGGGGCCTCAATGATAGGAATGTGCTTACAGCGTTCCTTTGATGGATGGAGGCAGTTGTGTTCCGCTAGAGGTTGCTTGACAGAATAAGGCGGTTGGGGTGTATGGCTAATAGCCAGCCTGGGGGCATTTTGTGGGTGTGTGATTAATGTATTGCCGTTTTAACCACTTAGTGACCGGGCGGTTTTACACAAATCCGTCCTTTAGTGACCGCTGCTGTTTTTACGTTTCTGCGCTGTTAGTGTTTAGGACAAATTTTCCTCTTGCTCGTTTATGCAACCTACACATATTTTACACTGTTTTTCTCGTCATTAAATGGACTTTATAAAGATACCATTTTTTTCATCATTTCATATAATTTACTATAAAAAACATTGTGAAATATGACAAAAAAATTGAAAAAACACCACTTTTTCGAACTTTGACCCCCAAAATTTCTTATGTATCAACAACCGTCAAAAAAATTAAATTCCTTAGTAGTTTCTAAATTTAGTTCTGAGTTTAGCAATACCCAATGTTTACATATTCCTCGCTTTTTTCCTTATTTTATGCAACAATAAGTGCAAGTAGCACTTTGCCATTTCCAAAGAGTTTATTTTCAAACTAGTGATAGTGACATTGTAACACTGATATCTGTCACTAATTCCTGAATAACCCTCCACATATACATATTTTTTTAAAGTACACAAATCAAGGTATTAAACTTGGGGTATTTTGACTCTTTCCATGCAAACCATTTTACCACAAATCTATGCCAAAGTTTGAGAAAAAAAAAGTTTTGGTGATTTTTTTTTTTTGAACGCAATTTAAGAATACATGTACTGTGAACTTTAAGGTTTACTGCCAAAAAGCACCCCAAAATATGTTCAGCAACATCTTCTGAGTAAATTGATACCACCCATGTATAGGTATGTCGGGTCATTTGGGGGCTAATAGGCCTTATTTGGGGGGTGCGCATTTCAGTTTTCCAACTTGGAATTTTCACATTTCGTCATCATGCACCCATGTCCTATTTGGGACATTTTTGAAGCCGGCCAAAGTAATTTACCCCCATCAAACCATATATTTTTAGAAAGGGCACACCCTAGGGTGCTTCAAAGAGTTGTATTTTAACACTTTCCATGCACTAGCTCTATGTCAAACTTTCAGGTAGTCACTTTTTGTGTTATTTTTTCACACACATTGTACTTTAGGCATGAATTGTCAAATCCAGTTATGGGTTACTGCCAAAAAACACCCCAAAATATGTTCAGCAATATCTTCTGAGTAAATTGATACCACCCATTGTATAGGTATGTCGGGTCATTTGGGGGCTAATAGGCCTTATTTGGGGGGTGCGCATTTCAGTTTTCCAACTTGGAATTTTCACATTTCGTCATCATGCACCCATGTCCTATTTGGGACATTTTTGAAGCCGCCAAAGTAATTTACCCCCATCAAACCATATATTTTTAGAAAGGGCACACCCTAGGGTGTTTCAAAGAGTTGTATTTTAACACTTCCATGCACTAGCTCTATGTCAAACTTTCAGGTAGTCACTTTTTGTGTTATTTTTTCACACACATTGTACTTTAGGCATGAATTGTCAAATCCAGTTATGGGTTACTGCCAAAAAACACCCCAAAATATGTTCAGCAACATCTTCTGAGTAAATTGATACCACCCATGTATAGGTATGTCGGGTCATTTGGGGGCTAATAGGCCTTATTTGGGGGGTGCGCATTTCAGTTTTCCAACTTGGAATTTTCACATTTCGTCATCATGCACCATGTCCTATTGGGACATTTTTGAAGCCGGCAAAGTAATTTACCCCCATCAAACCATATATTTTTAGAAAGGGCACACCCTAGGGTGCTTCAAAGAGTTGTATTTTAACACTTTCCATGCACTAGCTCTATGTCAAACTTTCAGATAGTCACTTTTTGTGTTATTTTTTCACACACATTGTACTTTAGGCATGAATTGTCAAATCCAGTTATGGGTTACTGCCAAAAAACACCCCAAAATATGTTCAGGAACATCTTTTGAGTAAATTGATACCACCCATGTATAGGTATGTCGGGTCATTTGGGGGCTAATAGCCTTATTTGGGTGGTGCGCATTTCAGTTTTCAACTTGGAATTTTCACATTTCGTCATCATGCACCCATGTCCTATTTGGGACATTTTAGAAGCGGCCAAAGTAATTTACCCCCATCAAACCATATATTTTTAGAAAGGGCACAACCTAGGGTGCTTCAAAGAGTTGTATTTTAACACTTTCCATGCACTAGCTCTATGTCAAACTTTCAGGTGTCACTTTTTGTGTTATTTTTTTCACACACATTGTACTTTAGGCATGAATTGTCAAATCCAGTTATGGGTTACTGCCAAAAAACACCCCAAAATAAGTTCAGCAACATCTTCTGAGTAAATTGATACCACCCATGTATAGGTATGTTGGGTCATTTGGGGGCTAATAGGCCTTATTTGGGGGTGCGCATTTCAGTTTTCCAACTTGGAATTTTCACATTTCGTCATCATGCACCCATGTCCTATTTGGACATTTTTGAAGCCGGCCAAAGAGTAATTTACCCCCATCAAACCATATATTTTTAGAAAGGGCACACCCTAGGGTGCTTCAAAGAGTTGTATTTTAACACTTTCCATGCACTAGCTCTATGTCAAACTCCAGGTAGTCACTTTTTGTGTTATTTTTTTCACACACATTGTACTTTAGGCATGAATTGTCAAATCCAGTTATGGGTTACTGCCAAAAAACACCCCAAAATATGTTCAGCAACATCTTCTGAGTAATTGATACCACCCATGTATAGGTATGTTGGGTCATTTGGGGGCTAATAGGCCTTATTTGGGGGTGCGCATTTCAGTTTTCCAACTTGGAATTTTCACATTTCGTCATCATGCACCCATGTCCTATTTGGGACATTTTTGAAGTCGGCCAAAGTAATTTACCCCCATCAAACAATACATTTTTAGAAAGGGCACACCCTAGGGTGCTTCAAAGAGTTGTATTTTAACACTTTCCATGCACTAGCTCTATGTCAAACTTTCAGGTAGTCACTTTTTGTGTTATTTTTTCACACACATTGTACTTTAGGCATGAATTGTCAAATCCAGTTATGGGTTACTGCCAAAAAACACCCCAAAATATGTTCAGCAACATCTTCTGAGTAAATTGATACCACCCATATATAGATTTGTTCTGTTGTTTTTGGGGTGCTACGCCAATCTTTTGACATGTGCTTGTCAATTTTCTAATTTGACATACAGTATCTTCTTTGCTTATCTTCTTTTTAGGGGCCTTTTTACATACCCCAATTTTATGAACGTGCATATATTTGGTAAGCTAACACCCCAAAGTATTGTAAATGGAGTGTTTTTATGCCATGGATGCAACCGTTTGCTCCAAACAAATTGGATACTGTTTGGTGGTCATTTTTTCATTTTCACACCCACATCAGTTTTGGACTGTGATTTAGTAGACACTGTTGTTTGTTACTGCATGAAAACTCTCCAGGTTGTTTTCTGCAAGGTCTCCTGAGTACCCCATGCCCCCCATGCATAGGTTTGCCAGGATTTTGGGAAGGTTCAAATACAATTTTTATGACTTTGTCATTGGAGTTGAAATTGAGATTATTTCTTCAGCTAGGCCTATCTTTGGTTTTGGGTCTACCGCATACCCCAGTTTGAATTATTGCCAGAAAATTGTTTATATTTGTTATGTTGACACCCCAAGGTATTGCATATGGAGTGCTTTGATGCCATGGATGCAACGGTTTTAGCCCAAAACATTTGAGAAGGTGTGTGGCGGTAATTTTTCAATTTTCAGATTTTTACGCCCACATTAGATTTGGACTGTGATTTAGGAGACACTGTTGTTTGTTACTGCATGAAAACTCTCCAGGTTGTTTTCTGCAAGGCCTCCTGAGTACACTCATGCCCCCCATGCAGAGTTTTGCCAGGATTTTGGGAAGGTTCAAATACAATTTTTATGACTTTGTCATTGGAGTTGAAATTGAGATTATTTCTTCAGCTAGGCCTATCTTTGGTTTTGGTCAACCGCATACCCCAGTTTGAATTATTGCCAGAAAATTGTTTATATTTGTTATGTTGACACCCCAAGGTATTGCATATGGAGTGCTTTGATGCCATGGATGCAACGGTTTTAGCCCAAAACATTTGAGAAGGTGTGTGGCGGTAATTTTTCAATTTTCAGATTTTTACGCCCACAGTAGTTTTGGACTGTGATTTAGGAGACACTGTTGTTGTAACTGCATGAAAACTCTCCAGGTTGTTTTCTGCAAGGTCTCCTGAGTACACCCATGCCCCCCATGCATAGGTTTGCCAGGATTTTGGGAAGGTTCAAATAAATTTTTATGACTTTGTCATTGGAGTTGAAATTGAGATTATTTCTTCAGCTAGGCCTATCTTTGGTTTTGGGTCTACCGCATACCCCAGTTTGAATTATTGCCAGAAAATTGTTTATATTTGTTATGTTGACACCCCAAGGTATTGCATATGGAGTGCTTTGATGCCATGGATGCAACGGTTTTAGCCCAAAACATTTGAGAAGGTGTGTGGCGGTAATTTTTCAATTTTCAGATTTTTACGCCCACATTAGATTTGGACTGTGATTTAGGAGACACTGTTGTTTGTAACTGCATGAAAACTCTCCAGGTTGTTTTCTGCAAGGCCTCCTGAGTACACTCATGCCCCCCATGCAGAGTTTTGCCAGGATTTTGGGAAGGTTCAAATACAATTTTTATGACTTTGTCATTGGAGTTGAAATTGAGATTATTTCTTCAGCTAGGCCTATCTTTGGTTTTGGGTCTACCGCATACCCCAGTTTGAATTATTGCCAGAAAATTGTTTATAATTTGTTATGTTGACACCCCAAGGTATTGCATATGGAGTGCTTTGATGCCATGGATGCAACGGTTTTAGCCCAAAACATTTGAGAAGGTGTGTGGCGGTAATTTTTAAATTTTCAGATTTTTACACCCACATTAGATTTGGACTGTGATTTAGGAGACACTGTTGTTTGTTACTGCATGAAAACTCTCCAGGTTGTTTTCTGCAAGGTCTCCTGAGTAACCCATGCCCCCCATGCATAGGTTTGCCAGGATTTTGGGAAGGTTCAAATACAATTTTTATGACTCTGTCATTGGAGTTGAATTGAGATTATTTCTTCAGCTAGGCCATCTTTGGTTTTGGGTCTACGCATACCCCAGTTTGAATTATTGCCAGAAAATTGTTTATATTTGTTATGTTGACACCCCAAGGTATTGCATATGGAGTGCTTTGATGCCATGGATGCAACGGTTTTAGCCCTAAAACATTTGAGAAGGTGTGTGGCGGTAATTTTTCAATTTTCAGATTTTTACGCCCCAGTAGTTTTGGACTGTGATTTAGGAGACACTGTTGTTTGTTACTGCATGAAAACTCTCCAGGTTGTTTTCTGCAAGGTCTCCTGAGTACACCCATGCCCCCATGCATAGGTTTGCCAGGATTTTGGGAAGGTTCAAATACAATTTTTATGACTTTGTCATTGGAGTTGAAATTGAGATTATTTCTTCAGCTAGGCCTATCTTTGGTTTTGGGTCTACCGCATACCCCAGTTTGAATTATTGCCAGAAAATTGTTTATATTGTTATGTTGACACCCCAAGGTATTGCATATGGAGTGCTTTGATGCCATGGATGCAACGGTTTTAGCCCAAAACATTTGAGAAGGTGTGTGGCGGTAATTTTTCAATTTTCAGATTTTTACGCCCACATTAGATTTGGACTGTGATTTGGGAGACACTGTTGTTTGTTACTGCATGAAAACTCTCCAGGTTGTTTTCTGCAAGGTCTCCTGAGTACACCCATGCCCCCCATGCATAGGTGTGCAAAGATTTTGGCAAAATACAGCACCAATTGTAGAACATAAAAATGTACGAATAAAATGTAAAAGTCTGGTGCAGTAAAAGAAAAAAAAAACTAAACTGAACTAACTAACTGGAGCGTGAGAAAAAATAGAAAGGAAAAAAAAAATCACAGATCACGCACAGTGTGATATATCTTGAAACAGTCCCCAAGACACAGACCGGGTTGTCCAGGGCATTCTGGGCAGTAAAAGATTGTGTCTCTCCTCTGCCCCCTCTTGAAACACACCCTGCATCTTTTTTGGGGTTTCTGTTTGCCTTCAGTAGGGGGGATTTTATAAATAAAATGTGTAGCCCCAACTCTGTCCCCCATCACCGCCCGGGGAGCAGGTGCATCCTGGTACAAAAACCCCGAAATGACCTGGAGCTGAAACTGTAAAAAGGACAGCGTCACTCCGGGGTTTGCCTTTTTGCAGAGCAAAAAGGCATTGTGGGTTGCAATTTGCATCAGGTAAATTGCAACCTTTTTGTACCAGGCCCTTGACTTCCGCATAATCTGGTAGGGCTGGAGCAGCTGATCTGCCAGATCAACCCCACCCATATGCCGGTTATAGGCTTTGATGCACACTGACTTCCTGATGCGCTCAGCTCTGCCACGTACAGAGACCTCCACAGACCTCTCAGTGTGGATGGTGGATAGAAGGTATACATCCTTCTTGTCTCTGTACTTGACCGCCAACAGCTCCTCTTGGCGCAGAGCTGAGGTCTCCCCCCTTTTTTAACCGGGTGCGGACAAGCTGTGCTGGGAAACCTACGCGGTTCTTGCGAACAGTACCGCATGCTGCTGTATCAAAACAATACAGCAGCTTGAACAAAGGGACACTCGTATAAAAATTATCAACATACAAGTGGTACCCTTTGTTCATCAGGGGAAAAAGTAGGTCCCACACAATCTTGCCACTGGTTCCCATGTGTTCTGGGCAACCTGGAGGGTCAAGGCTACTATCCTTTCCCTCGTACACCCGGAAGGCCTGAGTATACCCACTCTCGCTGTCACAGAGCTTATACACCTTCACTCCATACCTGGAGCGTTTGGAAGGAATATACTGCTTGAATCCCAGCCTTCCCTTGTATTTCATTAGGGATTCATCCACGCAGATATTCCTTCCAGGTGTATAAGCCTCTGCAAACCTGGCGGCGAAGTGGGTAATCAGGGGGCGGATTTTATACAGCCTGTCAAACTGGGGATGCTCTCTAGGAGGGCACAGGCTGTTGTCACTGAAGTGCATGAAACGCAAAATGTTTTCATACCTTCTACGTGACATTGATTGGGGGTAAATGGGGGTAGAGCAGATGGGGCTACTGCTCCAGTAGGAGCGAACTGAGGGCTTCTTTATGATGCCCATCAGCATAGTAAGTGCCCAGAATTTCAGAAATTCTGGCACATCTAGCGGGGTCCATTGCTGCCTTGCCAAGTAGGAGTCTGGCTTCGCAGCACAATGCTGATGGGCATACAGATTTGATTGGGCCACGATGTGGCCCAACAAATCATCCCCCATAAACACCTGCAAAAACTGTGTGGCGGTAAATCCTGCAACATCAATATTGATGCCAGGATTTGCCGTGAAAGGAGGGATATCTGGCCTCTGGCGATGAGGCACTACCCACTCCTCAGCTGGAGCTGTGCGTCTCCTGCTGGCAGGTGGTGACCCAGGATCTGCATCAGAAACATCACTAGATACATCAGCCAGCGTAGATGATGTATCTAGCGACGTCTCTGAGCAGTTGGCGGGGTCGAAATCAGGGTCTGAGTCTGACGCAGATGCCTCAGATTCTGACGCCAGGATGGCATATGCCTCCTCGGCGCTGTACACCCTCTCAGACATTATATGTAATAGATTATAAAATTTTATAATTATTATATATATAAACGGATTATTGGTTCTTAGAAGAACCGTTGGGTTTCACAAGAAAATACAAATAAACACCTAAATCTCTCTAAATCACTCTAAACCTGCCTCAATTCTTCTAAATCTCCCTAAATTCTCTCTAAATCTGCCTCAATTTTTCTAATCTCACTCAATCTACCTAAAATCTCTAACCTGTCAAATCTGATCTCTCTCTCTCGCTCACCAAAACACAAGTGAGGAGAGGGAGGGAGAATCACAGAGGTCAGAGCCAATATTTACAAAATATTGACCTGACCTGACAAATTAGAAATTTTATTTTGACTTTTTCTAACTTCTGATTGGATGTTGCTAGCCTGCCTCTCTGATGAGGCAGGCTAGGAACATCCCACTCAGCCCCAAGATGACCCTGCCCTTAGAAGGGCAGCGCCATCTTGGCTGTCAGTTTATTTTATTTTATTCATTTTTATTTTATTTATTTTACTTTTTTCTTCTTTTTTTTTACACTTTTTTAGTCTGCTGGGTGCCTTGATCCCTTGAGGCACCCAGCAGAGCACCTGATCACTCATGTGATCTATTATGTACTGAGTGCCACGATACCTCGTGGCACTCAGTACTTCCTGCTGCTACCGGAAGTGATCGCTCGGGGGGAGCGATCACGGACGGACCGGCGGCAGGTAAGCATATTGCAAGGATGCCTCGATGTCGAGGCATCCCTGCAATATACACAGAGCAGCTGGAAGCGATCCGATCGCTTCCAGCGCTCTCTAGAAGTGCCGGGCACCTCTCCGGTAAAACCGGATTTTGATCGCTCCCGGGGAGCGATCACAAGGTGCCCCGGCACTTGTAACCGCCATTGCATGGATGCCTGGACTCCCAGGCAGCCTGCAATGGCGTTTGAGCTGCTGGAAGCGATCCGATCGCTTCCAGCGCTCAAAAGACCGCAGGACGTACCATGTACGTCAGCGGGTCTACAAGAGACCCGCGGCCATGACGTACATGGTACGTCCAAGGTCCCTAAGGGGTTAAATAAAAACATGTTTAGAAATAAATATGTCACTTTATAATTAACAGTGTTTAGTTCTGTATCACCACCGCAGGATGTGCTGTTCAATTCTTGTTGTGCTGTATCTCATTAGGGGAAATCTGCATTGATGGCCGGCGTAGGTGGTTGCCAAGGGGATTGGATGCACGTCACTGCTAAGCGCCAGCGCACACGCGCGGCTTCCGCCCCAGGAAAACACGCACATCTGAGGGGTAAGTGGTCATGTAATGTGTTTTCTTCTCTATTTAGGCTAGGGTCAGACGAGCGTGATTTCTACAGACTGTACGTCCGTGCACACGGACGTACGTCAGTACGGAAGACACAGTAGTGGCCACACAGTCCGTTTTTTTCACTGACGTATATTTTGACGGATGTAGGAGGGAAAATAAATTAAAAAGCAAAACCATTTTGTCTGTGAAAAATGCTGGACGTATAAATGCAGTCCGTCTGACCACGTTCCATCACTCACACACAAAGCTATGCGGACGTTGCGGACGCAGCGCACTTTGTGCGGCCGTTCTAGTGGTTGTACGTTCTTGCCTGCCTTGCGTCCGTTTGCCGCGGACGTGGTGCGTCCACAGTTCAGTGCGGACGTACTTTGTGTAACAGGCTCCAATGGACTTTCTTTCATGCTATCACGGACGTACTTTTAGGCGCAATCACGGACGTGAACACTACGCTCGTCTGACCCCAGCCTTAAGGCTGGGGTCAGACGAGCGTAGTGTTCACGTCCGTGATTGCGCCTAAAAGTACGTCCGTGATAGCATGACATAAAGCCCATTGGAGCCTGACACATGACGTACGTCCGCACTGAACTGCGGACGCACAACGGCCGCGGCCCACGGACGCAAGGCAGGCAAGAACGTACATCCCCTAGAACGGCCGCACAAAGTGCGCTGCGTCCGCAACGTCCGCATAGCTTTGTGTGTGAGTGATGGAACGTGGTCAGACGGACTGCATTTATACGTCCAGCATTTTTCACGGACAAAATGGTTTTGCTTTTTATTTTATTTTCCCTCCTACATCCGTCAAAATATACGTCAGTGAATAAACGGACTGTGTGGCCACTACTGTGTCTTCCGTACTGACGTACGTCCGTAGAAATCACGCTTGTCTGACCCTAGCCTAAAGTGGTATGTGGTATCTCTGCTTATATGTCTTTATCCTGATGAAAGCCCCCTTGTGAGGGGCTAAAACGTTGAGTATATGGAATAAAATATTTTTGGAGATTGGAACCCCCCCCCCCCCCGAGTGCTGACCTCTGCTTGTTCCACACACACAAGTTCTGTGATGCAGGTCTTTGAATTGCTGTAATGTGCAAATGGCTTCTGCAATAATAAACTATATACTATCAGGGTTATTCAAAGAGATCCGAATGGCTGGAGAAAGGTAACCGAACGCGGAAATTCAGTGTACGGTTACCTTTCCTGGCCATTCAGAGAGCAGGCAATTCGCCAAATCTTGGCGAATTGCCTGCACATGCAGTGCCTGTTAGAAGGTAGTGAATTTCCCATAAAAAAAGCAATGCTTCGGCTATTCAGAGAACACGAACCAGCAGTGAAAGGTTCCCGAAATGCCCTGCCATTCGGTGGTTTAATTCAGCAGGTTTATTCAGGCAAATCCCATAGGCTTCAATGTTAAAAATATTCCTGTTTTAATTCAATATCTAATAAACCGTTCATTATAATATTCTGCAGTAAAGAGTTTCTTTTTTTATTTATAGATTTTTTAGGTTATTTTAAGTTTTTTTCGGGATTTTTGTCTTTGAAAAAATCCCGATTTCTTTTTTTTAATTTTTTTTACTTTACTTATTTTTTCTGTAACAGCCCTTTTTATTATCGTTCATTGAACCTCATAGGTAAAGTTCAGACATTTTCGTCCAGAAGTTTCTTTGCAAACAGCGTTTCACTTTTCAAACATTCAACCAAACTGTTTTTCTAATTTATTCACTGCATTCGTCTGCGGTGTCGGCTTTTTCCGGCAGCTGCGCTGTGTGTGATCGGCTCCTACTTGGGTTTTTACGGCATTTTCGGTGGGTTAATCCAGATGTTTTTGCGGGTTTTCGGCGTGCATTCGACGGGTTTTGCGGTTAGTTTTCGGCAGGTTTGCGGTGACCTTTCCCTGCAATTCGGGAACCCTGTGGTGTTTGCTGAATACACCGCAGGGTCGCCGAAATGGGATCGGCAAAACAATTGAACAATTGAAGAGAACGAAAAGTCACCGAACGTGCGGTGACTTTTCAATTCTCTTTGAATTGCCCTGTATATATTTAGCTATAAACAATTAGGGTTACCTTTTTTTCTACTATTCTGATTAAATTGGCAGTAATTTATATATATTTTATTCAATAGAAACTTTTTAAATAGACGTAATGCATCAGTGCGGTCGGGCGGCTGGTATAAGTGGAGGTAAGACCTTGCCTGTATGACATGCGTTTGTGAAAATCAAGTTTTGGCATGTTGTACATTGTAATTTAAAAGTTGTTTCACGATAAACTTTTTTTTTCTATGAAATGGGCTTTGCTTCATTGATGAGAAAGAAACATTTCTCTAGTATTGGAAAGTATTGGATACCTGTCCAGTGTGGAGAGAAGCAAACGTAGACTGTGTAGCAGTGTAGACTGGCTGCGAGACGGAGCGAAGTCAAGCCTGCAAAATGTTTGGTTCTCTTTGCTTCGCTATGTGCTCAGTGTATCTCAGGCTTAATAATTTAGTTTGCTTGTAACTCCTCCCACTATAGGCTTCTGTGCCGCCTTCGTCCTCCCTTTTGTTGCTTCCACCCTCACCTTGGAAACTGTGACATATAGTGCCTCCCTCTTTTGGGCTCTACTTTGGTTCTTTACCTGACGCCCATGGGCATCCACAGCATGGGGCAAGGGGGGGCACTTGCCCCCCCCCATCAACAGGCTTAAATTATAATTTATTCACTGCACGCTGTAGTTCCTGGGCTCTCCACTAGGCTGCACCAGCGTCACATCCCCACTCCACCTCCAACCCACCATGTGCTCTCACTCACTTTGCATCCTGGCAGAGGCAGGGCTGAGATGCAGGTGCAGCTCCTATGGGCCACAGGAAAAAAGGTAATGATTGTCAAATAAATACTTTTTTATTAAGCTTGATGCCAGTGTCTTTATTTATGAGAGTTTACAGCGCTTACAATCTAAGAGTTTACAATCTAAGAGGAGAACGATTGTAAGCTCTAGAGCAGGGTCCTTTCTCCTCTTAGATTGTAGGCCCTGGAGCAGGATCCCCTCTCCTCTTAGGACACTGCTCCAGAGCTTACAATCTTTCTCCTCTTTGTAAGATTGTAAACTCTGGAGCAGGGTCCCCTCTCCTCTTAGATTGTAAGCTCTGGAGCAGGGTCCCCTCTCCTCTTAGATTGTAAGCTCTGGAGCAGGGTCTCCTCTCCTCTTAGGACCCTGCTCCAGAGCTTACAATCTAAGAGGAGAGGGGACCCTGCTCAAGAGCATACAATCTAAGAGAGGGTTGAGGAGAGGAGATATGTGTGTGTGTGTGTGTGTGTGTATGCAGGGAAGGTGAGTGTGTATAAATATATTTATATATACACAGTATGTGTGTGTGTGGGAAGGGGGGCTGGTGTGTGTGTGTGTGTGTATATATATATATATGTAGTGCTCACTCCCGGAGGAGCCGCTGAATTAACCTCGGGTTAGTCTCACCGCACTGGGGAATAACTATACACCAGCACTGTTGTGGATTTTTTATAGATTATATTCTTTACTGATCCCAATAAAGCAACATATACAAAGTAGATACGGTATTTAAACGACAGGATTTCGTAACGCGGGAAAAACATGCGGCGGCAAAATAGAAAGATTAACCCCCTCAGTTCTGGAGTGTAAGTCCCGTGAATAATAGCGCAAAAATGTGTATGTGTATTGTCTCGGGTACCCGGGTATAGGGATGAGCTGTTCGGGTTCGGACTGTTCGGGTTCGGACGGTTCGGAGTTCGGCCCGAACTTTGGCAGTTCGAAAGTTTGCGAACTTCGAACTTTTTGGGTGTGTTCGGTTCGAGTTCGAAAAAAAAAAGAAATTTTGAAAAAAGTATAGAAAATGCTTAAAAAAATACTAAAAAATCTAGAAATAAAGAGACTCTTTACTGCAGAATATTATAAGCAACGGTTTATTAGATATTGAATTAAAAACTAATGTGTACGTGGAAAGATTCTCAACTCTAAATGACCTCTGTTCACAAACGGGCATAACACCAGGTGTTTTTAGTCTGGTAATCAATTTGATACATTGTACACTATACTGAGATACTGAGGGGGTGGGGTGGTGTCTGCTTCTGATTGAGATTTGAGAATTAATTTCCCTCCTAAAACTTCCTAATATGCTGCATTTAACTGGTGTTTGAAAAAAATTCAAAACAACATCTAAAGCAATGTTATTTTTCACCTCGGGATTAAACATTCACAGGGTTATTCAGAGAGTGGTGAAAAGCAGGAGAATAACTGGAGAAGTGAAAATTCTAGGTTAAAATAGCCAAACCAGAAAAATTCTCCCATTTAACTCACTTTCCAAATTGGCTATTTGGTCTAGATTGTTCTCTTCTCCTGCCAGTTCTCCTGGCTTTCACCTCTCTCTCAGGGTTGTTCAGAGAAAGGTGAAAACCAGGAGAATGGCAGGAAAAGAGAACAATCTGGACCAAATAGCCGATTTGGAAAGTGAGATAAGGCTAGGGTCAGACTAACGCATTTTTCGCAGTGACCGTCAAAAAGTGCGTCCGAACGCATTGCCGTATTTTTTCATGGAATGCGCGAAAACGGTCATACGATGCACATTTTTGTGCGTGATTTTTTACGGCTCCAAACCAGGAAACTTTGGGTGTCTGGACGTTATGTTGGCCGGACATGACCAGGGTCTGACGTCTCCAAATCACGCACACACGCCGCTAGTGGACGCAGCGCACTCTCTACGTCCGTACTAGCGGTTCTGCGTTCTCAAAAAAATGCGTTCATTTTCCACTTGCGTTGCGCAGCAGGACTTTCGTGCGACCGTACTTCGTATGGCCATCATTGCCCGTCATTTGCTGCTAGTGCGGCCGTGATTAAGTGTGCCTAAACGCACGTTAAAAATTCACTAGTCTGACCCTAGCCTAAATGGGAGAATTTTTCTGGTTTGGCTATTTTGACCTAGAATTTTCCATTCTCCAGTCATTCTCCTGCTCTTCACCGCTCTCTGAATAACCCTGACAGGGTTATTCAGAGAAAGGTGAAACTCAGGAGAATGACTGAAGAGAAAATTCTAGGTCAAAATAGCCAAACAAGAAAAATTCTCCCATTTATCTCACTTTCCAAATCGGCTATTTGGTCTAGAATTTTCCATTCTCCAGTCATTCTCCTGCTTTTCACCGCCAAAAAATCAGTAAACTATTTCTGCGTGTCCGAAAATGTCTCCTCTTTTCATACAGACTGCCGCCCCAAGCAGTTGTTTATGGATAGATTAAAGGAAAAGCATTTACCATCATTTGAAACGTCATTTTTTGGTTTTTACATATTTCTATACATCCTAGAAATCCGCCACTTCACGGGCAGGTTATGGGGACCTCCTAGGCACGATATTTGAAGGAATTTTTTGTTTTTATTTTTAACCCTTATTTCATGGAAAACTCACTGTCCCTTTAACCCTTTCGCTGCTGAGGCTTTTCCCGCCCCTGTGCTGAGGTCATTTTTTACCTGTTTTGCGCATCATGTTTAAACGTGTTTTGAAGGCTTATTTTAGTATATGACACCGACATATTATATATCGTTCTTTCCGTCAGACTCGGTAGATTCATAATATGTCATTATTATATGTATACGTTATGTCATGTCTGTATATTATAACAAAAAATGTAATAAAATATGTATTTTCAATAATTTACAACGTGTAAAGTGTTTTTTTCCACATTTTAACATGCGAGCAATTGCGGTTATATTTTGTATGGGGTGCGCTTGTTAAAAAAATTAGAGATGGGGTCTCGTTACATTTTTTTTTGGGGAAAATGACACTATTTTTAACAAACGCACCGCATACAAAAATCGTTAGTGCAGCATCATTGTTCACATTATAATTGAAATGGGAACAATATTGCTGCATTAACAAACCCAAAAAAAAGAAAAAAAAGTGTTTATTTTTTTTTTTAATTTTTTTTTTTTTTTTTTTTTTTTTTATTTTTTTTACAACATTTTTAACTTTCATGTTTGGTATCGTTGGAACGGCCATGCTCTGGCCGATCCAACGATATCAAAATTTAACCCCTAGCTGCCACAGATCGGGAGATAGGGAGTTCATTGGAACTCCCTATCTCCACAGTTGGTGGCAGTTAGGGGTTAACTGTAGGACTGGCGTCATCGTGCTACGCACGATGACGCCAGTTCTCTGGGGGAGTTCCCGGAGGCTTGGCCGACATCCAAGATGTCGGCCAGCTCCCGGGAAGGATCGCGAATCGGCGCTTTTCAGCGCCGATTTGCGATCCAGCTCCCCAGGGGTTAATGCCAGGCATCATTTGGAAGGGCAGGCTGTGCCCTTCCAAATGATGCCTGGGTTAACCCCCTGTGCGCCGCCGATCGGGAGGGAGAGAGGTCCGAAGGACCTCCCCCCCCTCCCTTTCAGGCGCCTCCTCCGCACATGCGGGGGGGGCGCCTGAATTAGGTGTCATCGCGCCCCCGCGATGACACCTAATAATGGCGGCTGCTGGTCCGGATGCCGGGCTGACATCCAGGATGTCAGCCCGCACCGGAGGGGCCAGCGATCGGCCGGAACCCGGCCGAACGCTGACCCCAATGTGAGGACGCGCTCAGCGCGTCCTCAGCACACCAGCGGTAATGCTGAGGACGCGCTGAGCGCGTCCTTAGCATTGAAGTGGTTAAAAACGTTTTTTTTTTACTTTTTGTCCTTGTTTCCTGTCCCCCAGGGCACTACCCGGACCCCCATACACCTTTTATGGCAAATATCTAGCATATATGCCCTCTTGGAGGGCACTCTAAAAACTGAATTTTCAGCCCCATTGACTTGTATTGAGTTCGCGTTCGGGTTCGGGTTCGGATCCGAACATTTGGAATGTTCGGGTTCGGCTCCGAAACGAACTCGGGGAGTGTTCGGCTCATCCCTACCCGGGTACTGTATTCAACTGGCCAGTGAATGAAACAAACAATCTTTGACTAGTCACGTTGGGGCCCTGTGGATTTAAACAATACTGCAGCGTGCGTTTCTTATTTTTGGAACTGCGGCCTAGGAGGCCTCTCACCCATCCGATAGACAAACTGTCCAGCACCCGATCAAGGATCTTTTCCCGCGGTTCACTGGGACTCTGCGCCACTGGATCCGCTCCCTGTTTGTCGAATCTCCGCAACAGGAACAACGATCCACCGCCTGCACTCCCAATCGATCAGCGCAGTCTCCTCACTCGGGGTCCAGCCGGAACTAGATTTCCATCCAGACCTCTCAGCGCTGCGTAGGTAGGTCTCAGCAGGGTCACTGTCCCGATCTCCAGCACCAGTGAGGCAGTGCCTGTACTCTGGCCTGGTCACGATCCTTGACAGTTTTCACGTGCGTCCTCTACCTTTCACCACTCAGCCTACTCTGCCTCTCCCCTGCACGAGGCTGCTGATGTCTTTCCTCTTCCTACACCACCCACTTCCTGTACTCACGCAAAGCATGATGGAAATTGTAGTTCAGTGTTTGTCCAGCATAGTCCATTATGTCTCTATCTCCCTCTGGTGGTCATAATAATTAAATGTAGCAAAACACAGTCTTTAAAGCAGCGCTACATATATATTTGGAGTGGGGAGCCTGGTATGTGCTAGTATCTGTGTGGGGGTGGTCATGGTTTGTGTATACAGAGCTGGCTCTGTGTATACAGAGATGGCCTTAAAAAAACACGTCCCTTAGTGTCTTGATCCTGGGTGTGTGACTAGTGTGGTGCATTGAATGGCGTTAACAGACTAGAAAATGCAACTCTCAGATCAGACTCTTACACCTTTATTCTTCTATTAGACTTGCATCATGTTTCGCAGCCTCCGTAATACTACACTTTATTTTATGACTGTCCTCTTCATGACATTCTCAAAAGGGCAGAATGGTTTCCATTAAAATCCCCCCCCCCCGGAAAAATTACTGTGGACGCCCATGCTGACGCCTCATAGAGTTTGGAGAGGTTGCCCCTTTTGCCCTGCTATATTTGAGCACCACTGCCACTAGGGTGCCCTGTGTAGCATGGTTGGCCCCTCACTCTTGGAGTGTGGGCTTTTTCACTTGGGCCCCTGGTTTTGAATTTTTTTGGCTTTCTCAACCAAGCACGGGGTGATACACTATAAAAAGGGGGTGCAATAGGAATTTACCATATCGCGCCGGCACTATTAAATAAAGTGGTATAATCAAACAGTAATGCAAACATGCAGAAAATAAATAAATGAGTAGATGTGATGCTGTCTAAAATAGATAGAACATAGGTAAAAGCACAAATAAAACAACCAAAATATGTGCCATACAGGGATTGTGCAGGAGATTCTTCTGCATAAACGGGATGGTACACGTAGGTTTATCTCGGGAGTTGGGGGTGTAAGGGGGTCAATATTAAGTGTAGTATGGATTAGGGATGTCCTGATCAGGGTTTTTCTGCCCCTGATACAAGGCATTATACTTTTGGGATCAGCCGATACGAAATCTCTTGTAACGGTTCGTCACTTTGGATGAATTATTTGCACTTATTCGGCACAAAAAGTTGTATAAATTAATACACTTAACAGCATCCAAAAGTGACCCAATTTCTAGTATTGTTGCAGAGTTTATATTCGAGCATTTAACAGCTTACTCAGGCTGCGAGTCTCCCGGCCAGCAGAGGGTGCACCCGACTAACCATGTGCTTTTTGCCAAGATGTGATATAAGCCAGCTACCCCCCTCCTCGGAGGGTCACTTTTTATTCAATTAGCTACTAGGACCCTCTCTGGTGGGTGGAGACAAGACTCTAGTTCAATCTTCTTTTGGATTCAACCGGAAAACACAGGAAGCGATCGCTCTTGCTGTTCACCTGAACCCAACACATTTGGCTGTGCAAGCTGGATGGGTAAGTGACTGCTGCTCTTTTCATTTGTAAATATACAATTTTACTTTCAGGTTAAACAGAACGGTAATGCAAACAATGTAGAACACGCAGATTCCTGGTAATGAGTAATAAGAGATGGGACACATAGGTCCCCAGTACGTAATACAATATAAAAGAACAATGAGAACAGAATAGAGGAATAAAGGGGTGTAAAAAGAAAAAAATTTAGGGGGGGGAATCGGTCTGACAATTCAGCTAGCAGGGAGTGAACCATTGGAGGTCCCAGAGGAGGGGCATCTGGAGTAAGGCCTGAAACCCTGGGGTAGGCTTGATCAGTAACCACCAAGCAGACCATATGGCCTTGTATTTGTGTAAGCAAGCGGATGCGCTGAAGAACATAAGTTCTATGAAATTAAGCTCTTCCATACGCTTGTACCAAAGGGTCAACGGGGGACTCCTCTGATTCCAATAAGGCTGGGGTCAGACGAGTATCATTGGAGAGCAGAAGGATCATCCGTGGGAGTGGACGTTCCTTCCACTCGACGCCTTTCTGGCCACCTTGCCGAGCGCAGTTAGTGTGCTCAGCACTGCAAGGCTCGATCCTCCTACAGAGGATCGCGCTTTGCAGCTCCGTCAACACAAGTCCTAGCGCTTTGACGGAGAGGCTTTCTAGATGTCCGCAGCACAGCATCTGTTGCACGTGCAATTCGTGCACGCGCAACAGGGTGTGGCCGGCGCCATCGCAGCGTCACAACACTGTAACAGATGTCGGAAGCCACGTCAGTGCGCTCGTCTGACACTGGCCTAAAGTAGGATAAACGCCTTGGCAGCGTTCAGAATGCGAACAATGATAGAGTACTTATAGTACTCTAGCAGTTGTGAAATCGGGGGGGGGGGATCCGCAAACCATTTGCTAATCTCATAAACAGTGGCCCACCAGATGTGCAACATGGTGCCGTGCTCGAGGTCACGTCATCCTCCAGTTTGCAAAAACAGTCGGGCAGAATTTGTTAAGCCGTGAGGGTGTGCAGTGCCACAGAGTTCAGACCTTGTAAGCAGTCTGAGTCCTACTAGCAACTGAACATTGATGCGCAGGTCACAGATCTTGGACCATTGTTCATCAGGGAGAGTCCGGTCAAGCATCATCTCCCATTTACCCATAAAAGGTGGTGGGGCATCTGCCGAATTAGTCTGGAGGATAGAGTAAATCAAAGATTCCATGCACAAGAGGCTGAGGTCAGGCACATGTACTTTCGAAGGGGGTCAGTCATCACGTCAGCTGGTGACATTGCAGGATTTGGTTTAGGAAGTGGCACACTTGGGTGTATAAAAAAAAAATCTGGTTGTCACACATGAGGTCAGACAGGGGGACCCTCCCAGTTGTGATAAAATGTAGGAATCGTGGCGTTGAAAACCCCGGTCAGGCAATAGACGGGCTGGGGAGTCAATCCCGGGGCAAAATGCTTGTTAAAGATCAGTCATGGGTGACGGGAAGGCCGTGAGACCAAACTCCACTGCTGATGAATGCCATGTATAGAGAGTCGCTGCCACATAAGGGGAAGTATTCAAACAGTTTATTGGAGTATTGCCACAGAATACAAAACAGTGACAAGTATCATACATGTATAAAAAAAGCAATAATAGTTGAAACAGTAACAGAAATTGCATATCATATTGTTAAAATTGGGCAGTTCGTCATTCCAAAAATATCAAATGCAATACTTAGCAATAAGAAGAGCCTCGTTTCAATCAAAGTTAGTGATCCAACCACTATATGTATGATAATGAACGGCGTCAGTTTAAGATCGATGTGAAAGAGAATGAGTGAAGAAGTGAGAAGAGCTCAAGAGGAGGGAAGAATTGATAAAGAGAAGAGAGAGGAAGAAGAGAGAGAAAGAAAAATAGAATAAAACAAAGCAGCAACAAAAACAAAAAAAAAGAGGGGGTGGGGGGCAAGGAGGGTGGGAAAGCAGAAGTTTCCAGTTGGTGCGTGAGGCCAGTCAACCTTAAAAAGGTATAGGAGAGTATGCTCAAAAATGAAGAAAGAGCAGCAGGAGAGTTCCGAGCACAGAGGAAGCTGCCGTGGCCCATCTTCAGTTTACTTAGGTTCGAGACAACTCTAGCCACTGCCGGAAAGCCACCGAAGATACAAAATCGTCCCAAAGAAACCAAGTTGCGTAATGAACTGTAGCCCATCGTTCCGGGGCCATGGAGGTCATTTCTTGGGAGCGAATGAGTTCGACCCGTTCAACCAGAGCCCTGGGTGAGGGGGTAGTAGAAGAATTCCAGTGGATAGGTATGAGAAAGCGGGCCGCCAACAGAATCTTCAAAAGCACTGATTTCTTCAGGTGCTTCATGGGTATCACCAGTTGGCCCAGGAGGAAAATCTTGGGCTCCAGGTCCAGATCTACATCCGTAGTACGGAAGATCAATGATTGGTGGATCTCCAAAATGGAGTGAGAAGGGGGCAACTCCACCATATGTGTAGATACATCCCCAGTTCCTGGTTACAGCACCAGCAGTCAGTCGTGTGTATATTACTAATGCGAGCTAGCCATATCGGTGTGGTATACCACATGGTCAAGATCTTATATGACGTCTCTTTCAATTTGGTAATGGGAGTGCTCTGGTGTAGCAAGTCCAAAGCCTTGGATCAGTGAGTCTCGGGGATAACTGTATTTAGCAATGCATCTAATTTTTCCACAAATGTCGGCAGATCTGCATCTGACGATTGAAGTTGACGATATAGAGTAGAGAGGCTGCAAGATAAGGCAAGCCCCAGGGTGCAAAATTTTTCAAATGGAGTCAGAGGTCTCGTTAAGGAAGTTCCATTAGGAAGCGACTTCAAGAAATGTTGAATCTGCTGGTAGTTGAAGCTGTGTAAAAAAAGTCGGTGGTCCTCCCTCCGCCGAGAGGGGTATTTGTTTGAACTCTCCATCGGCCAACACATGCAATGCTAGTAACCCTGGGTGTGTGGTAAACCGCTCCCGTAATTGAGATCGAACTCCACCCGGTAACCCAAGGTTATGTGAGAGTGGAAGCAGCGGCGAGGGGAACGAGGCTAGTGTGTAACGCATCCGAAGACGGTGCCAAAGGCAAACCGTTCCGGCCAGGCTCGGTGTAGTTCTGCATGGAGGTGGTAGTTGGCCCGGAAGGAGCCACGGTACAGCCCATAATGGGGTGTCTGCAAGTTTAGCCTCTAAATCTAGCCATTTTTTCGTGAAGGCAGTTGACATCCAGTCCAGAATTCTGGTCAGGTGTGAAGCGTAATAGTACAGACGAATATCAGGCAAGGCTAGGCCCCCCTGAGACTTTGAACGACACATTACAGCAAACTGCAGTCGGGGTCTCGAGCCTGCCCATATGAAATTGATGAAGCATTTACGAAATGCGCGGAGAAAATGAGCTGGAAGAGTGAGAGGAATAGTCTGTAAAAGGTACAATATCCTGGGGAGGACATTCATTTTTAGCACTCCCACTCTTCCGAACCAGGATATGTATTTGGGGGACCATAAGGACAGGTCCTTTTGAATAGCCATTAGCAAGGAGTCGTAATTCAACTTTGTGATTCTGGGCACATCTGCGCACAACCAAATCCCCAAATATTTCAATTTGTCCGTGCACCACCGAAAAGTAAATTGTGATTTCAAAGTAAGTTTTTTCATTCGTGTTGCAGAGATATTCAATATCTCTGACTTTTCTTCATTGATGGCCAAACCCGCCAGTGCCCCGAATCTATGTAATTCTCGCACCACAACCGGTAATGAGGTCACCGGGTTAGTCAAGAGTAACATAAGGTCATCGACATACGCCGAGACCTTGTGACAACAGACCCTCCCCTGTAACCCTTCAATCCCTGGATTAGTATGGATAGAAGCCAGTAGAGGTTCCAGAGAGAGGGCAAAGAGCAGTGGGGATAGTGGGCATCCCTGCCGCGTCCCATTCAGAATAGGGAAACTCTCTGGCAACGCCCCGTTGACCCGTACTCTAGCCGATGGAGAGGCATAAAGTGCAGAAATCCAGGTCAAGAATCCCTTCCCTAAACCAAATTTCTGAAGCACTCGCATCAGGAATGGCCATAAGATCCGATCGAATGCTTTCTCAGCATCCGTGGAAAGCAAAAGAAAGGAAGATTTATTGCGTTTGGCGAGTAGCAACGCATTAATTACCCTAGAGGTAGTGTCCTTCGCTTTTCTTCCCGGTATAAACCCCACCTGATCCGGGTTTACGAGGCACGGGAGATAGTGTTGCAGGCGGGTGGCCAATTTCCTTGCCAGTAATTTAACATCCGAGTTCAGGAGAGAGATTGGACGATAACTAGATGGGTGAAGAGGGTCCTTATCCGGTTTCGGGATCAGGGAGATGACGGCCGCCAAAGTTGACGAGTGAAACTTTTTATCCTCAAGAATGGAATTAAAGGATGCCAACATATGAGGGAGCAGTTCTGTTTGAAGCAGTTTGAAGTATTCTGCCAGCAGACCATCTGGACCCGGGCATTTGTGTGGTTTCGAATGTTTGAGGGCCTCGACAAGTTCTTCAATTTGAATAGGTGATCCTAAGTCCGTCGCCTCTGCAATTGTCCAACGTGGAAGAGCCTTATCGGCTAGGTAGGCATCTATGTCGTCATTATTAAGATCAGAAAAATGAGTGTCCTGAATGGAATACAGGGAGCTAAAACATGCTCGAAAACTCTCCGCCACGAGATCGGGGTTCGCGGTTACTGTTGTTGGAGAAAGGTGAATGCGTGGAATATACGATCTCGTACGTCTAGTTTTAAGAATTTGAGCCAAGAGACGCCCCGGTTTGTTCTCATTGACAGCAAAAAAGGAATTAGTCTTCAGGGCCATGAACTGGAAATCCTCCAACAGGTGGTTCGTAAGGGAAGTTCTAGACTGTAGTAGTTGTTGATATAAACTAGGGTCCCCGGATTCTGCATGTAGAGCTTCTAAATGACGTACTGCAGTAAACAACTTGGTCAATTGGGTTTGGCAAAGCTTCTTAGCTGCCCTCCCTTTGCTGATGAGAAGGCCTCTGACCACTGCCTTATGGGCCTCCCAGACCGTCAGAACAGAGACATCCGCGGTCAGATTTTCTCGGAAATAATCTGTCAACAATTGGCGGGTATTTGCTAACACCTCCAAGTCAGCCAATAGAGTAAGATTAAAAGTCTCCACGTACGTTGGCGTGGAACGCACAATGGGAGTGGTCTGACCAAGTTTTAGTGTGGATATCCAAGGAACGCACTACGTCAAAGGAGTATTGAGAGATGAAAATGTAATCAATTCTGGAGTAGCGGGAGTGCACTGTTGACAAATAAGAATAGTCCCTTCCCCCCCATGGAGGGCTCTCCAAATGTCAATCAGTTGATAAGAATCCAGAACTCGTCTCATTCTGCGGGCGATGGTATGTGGTAGAGACGAAGTCCCTGTGTAAGTATCTAATTGTGGGTCCAGTGCCACATTAAAGTTACCTGCTAGTACCAGAGTGCCCTCTCGGAATGCAGAAAGCTCACGTAAAATAGTAGATAGACTATGGTGTTGCGCTTTGTTTGGAAGGTAAATGGATGCGAATGTGTAAAGAGCGCCTCCTATCTTACCCTTAATAAATAGAAAGCGACCATTCTGGTCTCGCTGGACGCCCTCCTCCTCGAAAGGTACCTCTCTAGCCAGCAAGATCGCCACTCCGCGGGATTTACCTCCCACGAAGTTGCTAAAATAACCGGTCGGAAAATACCGGTCTCGTAGAGTAAGGGACGAATCCTCCCGGAAATGTGTCTCCTGAGGCGTGTTTAGGCCACGTACATTGTACGACAGGAGCCAGGGCCGGATTAACGTAGGGGCGGATGGAGCGGTCGCTCCAGGCCCCGTTCTGAAAATAGGCCCACAGCAAGCTGTCCAAAGACAAGCCTGCTAGTGCCACACATCGTCCTCCAGACAATACGGCCTGGCAGACATTCGAGTGTGGTGGCAGCTAACAGGCCGTGCATGGAGCGGAGGCAACCAGCGCCAACTCATTCAATTACAAAGGGAGGGGGGAAGGCATACAAACAGTACCGGCGTGCGGATGAATCCGCTCAGCCTGCACTGTCCTGCCTCCGTGCCACCCTCACCCTGTTGGGATCAGGCTCAGCAGGCCACAGACACAGGATGCCAGCCCTGGCCACCAGCGCACGAGGAGCAGGGCTGTCTTTAGCACGGGCAGCTGCCCCTTGAGCCCACAAAAATCATGGCCTCGTAGGCCTCCTCCCCTCTTTGTTGACAGGTGACCGCAGAGATGATGAGGTATCTTGGGAGCTGCGTTTGGCTCCTCCCCCTCCTCCACACCATGCAGTTCCCTCACACTACAGGATTCAGGAAGCAGTCAGTGCTACTGCTCAGCTCTGCCCTGCCAGCCTGTCTGAGAGAGACAGTCTCTACAGCATGAAGCAGGGCTCTACTTAAAAGACCCCCTGCTACTTCCCCACCCCTCCCTCCATTTTCCTCTAGCTTGTCTCTGGCACAAGTTCATTTGTGAGTAAATGTTTATATATGAAGTGTGTGATGTGTCTAATATGTGATGTGTCTATTATTATATGTATATATGAAGTGTGTGATGTGTATATGGTGTATATGTGATGTGGGTATATATGAAGTGTGTGACGTGTCTATTATGTGTATATATATGATGTGGGCGATGTGTATATGGTGTATATATGATGTGGAAATGTGTGTGACATGTATATTAGGTGTAAGTGAATATAATGTGGAAATGTGTATATGATGTATAATGTGTACATGTACAGTAAATAGAATGTGTACAAAGGATGTATATACAATAGTACGTGTATATTTATGTACACACAGATCGTGTTTTTCTCACAGTACGTGTATATAGGATGTGCAATTGTAAAAAAATTACAAAATAAATAGGCTTGTCTCATAAAACTAAATCTATGTGTGTTTTTTTTTTTAAGGATGCTGGGGTGGAGAGCAAAATTCCATGGGGGGGGGGCCCAAGAAAATGTTTGCCCAGGGCCTGACGAGGAGTATTAGAAAGAAGTTGTTCGGAGTCAGCAGGCACTGCCAGTCTGCCACGCCAACGTTGCCAGCCCAGCCTGTCTCTCATCAGTGTGCCCAGCCCTCAGGCGGCAAGATCAGTGCCACACACAGCCAGCTGAGAGCTTACCACCATTGAGGTTAATTAGGTGGAGCCAACTTTTCATGCCAATAAAAAGTTTTTATTGCGTATGTGCTCTGCCCTGAAGAAGGGGCTCTGTAGAGAATCTTTTATCCCCTTTGCTGCTGTGCCATGCAACACCCCTGTGAGTTGAACTCATTTTCACCATGCCTGTCATGCTTAACCCCTTCACTGCTGAGCCATTTCACCCAGTGTGCTGAGCTAATTTTTACCGTTTTGTGCTCTTCATGTTTAAACGCGATTTAAAGTCCTGTTTTATTGTAGGACTGAGTAGGACCCAGACATATTATATATCTTAATTTAAGCAGACTTGGCAGATTCATAATATATAATTTTATGTATACGTCATATCCTGTCAGAATGCTGTAACAAAAAATGTAAAAACATGTGAATTTCCATTTATGTACAGCATGTAAAATATTTTGTTTCCCATTTTATCATCCAAGCCTTTGCGGTTATATATTCTATGTTGTACACTTGTTAAAAAAAAATAGAAATGGGAACCTGTTGCTGTATTTTTCGAAGAAAATACGCGATATTAGCTAAACTGAAAAAACTAACAGGGTTATCCAAAGAGATCCGAATTGCTTTTTAATGTGGATAAGTGCAAGATAATGCACCTGGGACGTAAAAACCCAAGGGCTGAATATAGAATATTTGATACAGTCCTAACCTCAACATCTGAGGAAAGGGATTTAGGGGTCATTATTTCAGAGGATCTAAGGGTAAGTAGTCAATGTAATAGAGCAGCAGGAAATGCTAGCAGAATGCTTGGTTGTGTAGGGAGAGGTATTAGCAGTAGGAAAAGGGAAGTGCTCATGCCACTGTACAGAGCACTGGTGAGACCTCACTTGGAGTACTGTGTGCAGTACTGGAGACCGTATCTCCAGAAGGATATAGACATCTTAGAGAGAGTTCAGAGAAGGGCTACTAAAATGGTGTACGGCTTGAAGGAGAAAAGTTACCAGGAAAGGCTTAATGATCTTAACATGTACAGCTTGGAAAAAAGACGAGACAGAGGAGATATGATAGAAACATTTAAATACGTAAAGGGAATCCACAAGGTAGAGGAAGGGAGTATATTTAAAAGGAAACAAAATAGCAAAACAAGAGGACATAGTCTTAGATTAGAGGGGCAAAGGTTTAAAAGTAACATCAGGAAGCATTATTTTACTGAGAGGGTGGTGGATACATGGAACAGTCTTCCAGTAGAAGTGGTAGAGGCCAAAACAGTAATTGAATTTAAGCAAGCATGGGATAGGCATAAGGCTATCCTAAACAAAAGATAAATCCAGGTTAAGTATCCATGTAATTGGGCAGACTAGATGGGCCGAAAGGTTCTTATCTGCCGACATTTTTCTATGTTTCTATGCTTGAGAAAGGTAACCGAACGCTGAAAATCAGCGTTTGGTTACCTTTCCTGGCCATTCGGTTATCCATAGAGCAGGCAATTCGCCAAATCCTAGCGAATTGCCTGAACATACGGTGCCTGTTCGGTCCCTGTTCGAGGGCAGTGAAATCCCCATGAAAAAGCACTGCTTCGGCTATTCAGAGAACACAAACCAGCAGTGAAAGGTTCCCCTAATGCCCTGCCATTCGGTGGTTTAATTCGACAGGTTTATTCAGGAGAATCCCATAGACTTCAATGTTAAAAATATTCCCGTTTTAATTCAATATCTAATAAACCGTTCATTGTAAAATTCTGCAGTAAAGAGTCTCTTTATTTATAGATTTTTTAGGATGCTTTAAGCATTTTTCTGATTTTTTTTTTTTAAAAGTCCGATTTTTTTTAATTTTATTTTTAAGTTTACTTCTTTTTTCTGTAACAGCCCTCTTTATTATCATTCCCTGGACCTCCTGTGTAAATTTCAGACATTTTCGCTCAGTAGTTTCTTTGCAAACAGCTTTTCATTTTCACAGATTCATACAAATGGTTTTGCTAATTTATTCACTGCCTCCTCTGCGTTTCAGCTGCTTCGGCTCTGTGTGATTCGGCTCCTGTTCGGCTGCTTCGCTGCGTGTGATCGGCTCCTGCTCGGGATTTTCGAAGGTTAATCCAGATGTTTTTGCTTGTTTTCAGCGTGCATTCGGTGGGTTTTGAGGTTAATTTTCGTCAGGTTTGCGGCAGCTTTTCCCTGCAATTCGGGGACCATGTGGTGTTTGCTGAATACACCGCAGGGTCACCGAAATGGGATCGGCAAAAGGAACCGAATTGAAGAGAACGAAAAGTCACCGAACGTGCGGTGACTTTTCGAATCTCTTTGAATAACCCTGTAAATTTTTCGCTAGTGCAGCATCATTGTTCACATTATAATTGAAAAGTGAACAATAGTGCTGCATTAATAAAAAAAATGTAATTTTTTACACTTAATGTGGTCATGTTTGGTATCATTGGAAAGGCAATGCTTTTGACTTTCCAATGCTACCAAACGTGACCCTATGCCACAGATCCGGAGCTACAGTATATGCATCCAAAGGACGTTATCTCCAAAGGGATTTCCATAGGAGCCCCAGAGGCTTGGCTGACATCCAAGGTGTCAGCCACCTCTAGGAGAAGTCTGCGATCCGGTGCCGGATCACGGACTGGCACCTACAGGGTTAAAGAGAGGCATCGCTGGAAAGGTCAGATTGACCTTTCCAGCAATGCCTCTCTTTTTTCTCTCTCACTTCTCCGTAGGACCCCATCCTCCCTTTCAGGAGCCTGGGGTGCCTGAAGCTGATGTCATCTCCCCAGGAGGGGTTTAAAAGCTGGGTCTGACCTTTTCATTTTATTTCTATAAATAGGCCCACCAAAATCCTCAGCACCAGGCCCATGATACTCTTAATCCGGCCCTGATAAGAGCTTTAGTGATCCCGGGGTGTAAATGGCCTCAACTAGTGTAGCAGTCGCCTATGCTCGGGAGGAAAGGGAGGGGGTAAAGGAATAGGGTCGCAAAGAGGGAGGGAAGAAGGAGAAAAAGAGAAGGGGAAAAAAAAAAGGACTGAAAAAAGAAAGTAAAAGCGCCAAAGAGGGAAATAATTGGCCAATGAGGCTTGCAGTGTAGTAAGAGAGATCAGAGCTAAGGCGATCAAAAGACCACCCCTCGCTGCTCTCCTAGGAAATCTACACCAATCCTCTTGAGAGTGTGGCTTAACCTTCTGGAGAAGACTAACCAAGTAACTGAATTACAAAAACAAATCTAATCCAAAAAGCGGACACTGCCCAGAACATCAGCAGGATTCCCGACCGTGAGGGGTATTGCATTTACATTCAACCCAGAAATAACGGTAATGGAAACCAAAAGAAAGCTATTAGTTCAGTAGCTAAAAGTTACATTAATCCCGCGAACAGTAAGGGAAAAACTGAAACCATAGGGACAAACAGTAAATCTATTATATTTATTCCAGGACCAGATGCATACCTTTCCTACGTTTTTTTTTTCCCCTTATCTCCCTCCCCCTTCCCTCTAGTTACACCTTAAAGTGCATAGTGATATAGACCCACCCCCCTCCCAGGACGACCGGGAACCCCCCCTTTCGATGGAACGTCTTCAACTATGTTCAATGCGAGTATAACAAATCTTCCCCCGTAACAACCGAAATTCAACCCCCAGTACGCATATTACACTCTAACTACTATATTTTCGGAGACAATTTTTTTTTATTCCCCCCCCTTCCCTCCCTCTCCCTCCCGTGCAAACTAGTGCCCCCCTTTACATATCATACAAGCAAGTCAGTCATCATAAGCAATCTGTTCCCCCCTATATCTACTCTAAGACCCATGTCCTCAGTGTATACTACATGTGAATACAATATACAGTCAGGTCCAGAAATATTGGGACATTGACACAATTCTAATATCTTTGGCTCTATACACCACCACAATGGAGTTGGAATGAAACAAACACAATGTGCTTTAACTGCAGACTGTCAGCTTTAATTTGAGGGTATGTACATCCAACTCAGGTGAAAGGTGTAGGACTTACAGCAGTTTGCAGATGTGCCTCCCACTTGTTAAGGGACCAACGGTAATGGGACAATTGGCTTCTCAGCTGTTCCATGGCCAGGTGTGCGATATTCCCTCATTACCCCAATTACAATGTGCAGATAAAAGGCCCAGAGTTCATTTCAAGTGTGCTATTTGCATTTGGAATCTGTTGCTGTCAACTCTCAAGATGAGATCCAAAGAGCTGTCACTATCAGTGAAGCAAGCCATCATTAGGCTGAAACAAACCAAACCCATCAGAGAGATAGCAAGAACATTAGGCGTGGCCAAAACAAATGTTTGGAACATTCAAAACACTCAAAAAGAAGGAACGCACCGGTGAGCTCAGCAACACCAAAAGACCCGGGAGCCCACGGAAAACAACTGTGGTGGATGACCGACGAATTCTTTCCCTGGTGAAGAAAACACCCTTCACAACAGTTGGCCAGATCAAGAACACTCTCCAGGAGATAGGTGTATATGTGTCAAAGTCAACAATCAATAGAAGACTTCACCAGAGTGAATACAGAGTGTTCACCACAAGATGTAAACCATTGGTGAGCCTCAAAAAACAGGAAGGCCAGATTAGAGTTTGCCAAACGACAACTAACAAAGCCTTCACAGTTCTGGAACAAGATCCTATGGACAGATGAGACCAAGATCAACTTGTACCAGAGTGATGGGAAGAGAAGAGTATGGAGAAGGAAAGGAACTGCTCATAATCCTAAGCATACCACCTCATCAGTGAAGCATGGTGGTGGTAGTGTCATGGCGTGGGCATGTATGGCTGCCAATGGAACTGGTTCTCTTGTATTTATTGATGATGTGACTGCTGACAAAAGCAGCAGGATGAATTCTGAAGTGTTTCGGGCAATATTACCTGCTCACATTCAGCCAAATGCTGCAGAACTCATTGGATGGTGCTTCACAGTGCAGATGGACAATGACCCAAAGCATACTGCAAAAGCAACCAAAGAGTTTTTGAAGGGCCAGAAGTGGAATGTTATGCAATGGCCAAGTCAATCACCTGACCTGAATCCCATTAAGCATGCATTTCACTTGCTGAAGACAAAACTGAAGGAAAAATGCCCCAAGAACAAGCAGGAACTGAAGACAGTTGTAGTAGAGGCCTGGCAGAGCATCACCAGGGATGAAACCCAGCGTCTGGTGATGTCTATGCGTTCCAGACTTCAGGCTGTGATTGACTGCAAAGGATTTGCAACCAAGTATTAAGAAGGGAAAGTTTGATTTATGATTATTATTCTGTCCCATTACCTTTGGTCCCTTAGCAAGTGGGAGGCACATCTGCAAACTGCTGTAAGTCCTACATCGTTCACCTGAGTTGGATGTACATACCCTAAAATTAAAGCTAACAGTCTGCAGTTAAAGCACATTGTGTTTGTTTCATTCCAACTCCTTTGTGGTGGTGTATAGAGCCAAAGATGTTAGAATTGTGTTGATGTCCCAATATTTCTGGACCTGACTATATATATATATACACACACCTTTTTTTCCCCCTTTTATGTACTGTTTACTTTCTTTTTCCCGTTTTCTCCCCCCCTGAAATTGTGGTAGGAAACGTAGGTTGTATCGCATCATCCCCCAGTCTAATCTTAACTCCTGGTCCCATGTCACCCATAAATACATAGAGAGAGCAGTCCCTCAGATTCTATATTCTATCCTACCAAAGAACAAATGATTTGAACCCAATTTAACTATAAACTCGGCACCTCTACCCTCTCCTCGGTAGCCCCAAATTGTGAACTATGAAATGCAATTCCGCAATGCAGAAGAAAGCATCCGCCACCATATCTAGAGACCCTCCGCCATGTGCTCGAGGTTTAATTTTGCCGGCAATGTTCACTTGTACGTCTTCTTATCAACTCCATGTTCATTTGTCCAGATAGCACAGTTATGAAGGGTGCCATATATATAATATATCATGGTCCACCTAGATAATGGGGAGAATCCAATAACAATTCTTTAAGCATCAAGTGTCCCGTAGCAAGATCGAAGTGGGATGTAAGGGAAGGGATATATTGTAATGATACTCAAAACGGGTGTCACCTCCTTATCCTTTTCTGCAGTTGTCCGTCTGGCATAGTTAACACGGAGCCGGTCGCGACTTCAGTACGGAAGACATTTTCAAAGTCAAACATTACCGTTTTCCGCTCCAACAGGAGAACCAGAAGAACGCCGACGGCGTTGTGGTAAGGCGCCTATGGGTCCCGGAGGGCGAAATTCATATATTTCCCAGTCAGGGATAGGCAATTCCAGGAGATTCAGTCGACGAAGGAATGCAGGGACCTCCCTGGGGGAGCGTAGTCACCCAAGTAACATCTTGCCGGACTGAGAGGGAGAGTGGGAAGCCCCATCGATATGCAATTCCAGCGGCACGGAGCTCCTGAGTAATGGGGCGCAATAGGCGGCGGGCTTGTAAGGTGGATGGTGATAGAGCATCGAAAATCTGAATGTCAGAGCCTCCATGCACCCAGAACGATTTAGAGCGTGCCTTGACGTATATATGATCTTTGAATGTAAAATCCGTGAAGTAACACACAATGTCCCGGGGTGGCGCATTAGGGGAGTCCGGCTGCGGACGTAACGCACGATGTACCCGTGCCAAGTCTTCTGGGGAAACTGTCTTGGAGCCCACTATAGCTATAAAGAGGCCCGATAGGTACCGGCGAAGTGCCATTTCCTGTTCTGGCACTCCCCGGATCTGTAAGTTATTGCGCCTGGACTGATTGTCTAGGTCGTCCAGGGGTCTCCAAATGGCGGTAGAGACAGAGGGATCTCCGGTGCCAGGCGGTATAGATACAGCTAAATTAGGGAGTGTGTATATATATATACACACTGTACAGTGTGGGCGCCTATTAATTTAATGTTCGGTTAAAGTGCTAAGTGAGGTGCTAATAAATAGTCAAATGCTGCCTATAGCATGGTAAAACACATATAAAACAACCAAAATATGTGTCAGAAAGGACAAAGGTAAAAAACGAAACCATACGGCGCATTCAAATCGATTAATAAGTTAATAAGCATATAGAGTTCATAACAATAATGCTAGAAAAAGGGTAAAAGTGCTTAATATCGTTAAAAATGTCTTTTAAAACATCATTTAAAGTGCATGAGGTAAAGTCCAGAAACAAAGTCCAATGTGCGAAAAAAGTGCTCAAGTGTATGATAGTTCAATACTCAAAATAATGATGAGGGAGGATGTGTTGATCTTCTCTAAAGTGCTGGTGTCGAATTCTTTTATTCGTCAGTGTCCCTCAAAAAAACACATCATAGAAGAATAATAGTGCAGATAGTCATTACAAAGTTGGTCAAATTGTTAAAACCAAAGTCTAGACCACTCACATTTGTGGGAGCCTGCAAGATCCCGGCTCAAGGAAGAAAAGCCTGCGGCCAAATACAGGGTGACACTTCCCTTCTTTTTGTCCGTAGTGAATACTAGATAAAACAAAAAGAATCGGGAGACGGCACTCCCATAGCATAAAACTGTGTATGTATGAAATAAAGAAAGGAAGAGTAGATCGCACTCACCGATTCTGGAGCCTCACGGTATTAGGCTCAATGGGTATAGCTTTGGGCCCTTAGAGGTGGAGACCCAGAGCGCTTTATCTCAGCGACAGTTGATCCATGTATCCAAGGAAAAAAATCTGAGAAAAGTGGCGAATGTGGAATTACAAACCAATATATTTATTATAAATCAAGTAATAAAAAAATAGGACAAAGGTCTACCGAGACGCGTTTCGGCTTAAAAAAGCCTTCCTCAGTCGGTGTAAAAACTCAATAATGTCCATAGAAAAACAATGTGGTTACGTTTTTTACCTTTGTCCTTTCTGACACATATTTTGGTTGTTTTATATGTGTTTTACCATGCTATAGGCAGCATTTGACTATTTATTAGCACCTCACTTAGCACTTTAACCGAACATTAAATTAATAGGCGCCCACACTGTACAGTGTATATATATACACACTCCCTAATTTAGCTGTATCTATACCGCCTGGCACCGGAGATCCCTCTGTCTCTACCGCCATTTGGAGATCCCTGGACGATCTAGACAATCAGTCCAGGCGCAATAACCTTGGTATAGATACAGCTGCCTGTTCAGCAGCCTGCTCCAGGCCTCGGACCCATACCTCCACCTGTTCCACTTCCGTACGGAGGCCCGAGATCTCGTGCTGAAGAGCCTCCCTTACCTCAGACACTATTTCCCTGATATCAGCTCTTGTAGGCATGTCGGCCAGGGAGCGCTCGATTCTCTGTGTGGCAGCTCCCAGCTCCGGCAGTGAGAAGCCCGATCCTGCAGGAGATGCCGCCATCTTGGGGGAATCCGCACGCGGTGTCTGATGAGCGCGGAGTGCAAAAAACGCCTCTAATTGTGCAGGTGCCGATCTGTTGCTTGTCTTTAGGGTCCTAGTAGAAGTCGCTCGTGATTTCCCCCCTCACCATGTCGGGAAATTCGGTGCATAAAGTGCAAAAGAGACAAGGTCCGCTCAGAGCTCAGCTAGCAAGCGTCCATCTTAGGCAGTCTACAAGACAAGCCCCCGCCACATAAGGGGAAAGCCCTGCCAGTCGCCTATCCTGTGCCATCAGAAGCCATGAGAGGGTAACTAGGGGCACCCCAACCATCTCCTGTTCAACCAGTCTCCATTGTGACTACTGCCCTTTAATCCCTTTTGCATTGCAATTACCCAAGTCTTTGTTTCTATTTATCTTTCTGTTAAAACAAAGGCATATTTAACCATCTTCGAGAAGAGGGAGTGAGGATATGCACAAAATCCCACAGTATCAGCTGCTATACCCTTTTCACAATAAATGGAGTAGACGGAGTTATGAATATTTAAAAGTTAACAATCCTCTGCAGTAATGGTTATCACCTAAACAGTGATATTGTAATGTTAACAAATTAGGTTTATGTTAAATTTTGGGGAGAGACCCAAGGATTATTACACTAGATAAGATAGATTCATCTGTGGACGTGGGTTGAATGTTTTAGAACAGCAATTCCTCATATCCCACTTCAATCAGCATCATGAGATAACTGCTCCCATGTTAAGTTTTAATAGACTATACAAAATAATAAGCATTTGTGATACTATGAGTGATCAGGCACCAGGCTAATTAACTGCTCAGATATAAACTACCAGAATACTAGAAATTGGTTCGCTTTTGGATGCCATTAACCACTTTGCTGCTATGGACAGCAGGAAGTTCGCTCAGCGCGTCCTGTCTTCCCGGCAGCGAAGTGCTTCTGATCCCCAGCGGCAAACAGTGTGGGACCAACATCCGGGATGTTGGCCCTCACTGTGCGATCATGGGAGTCACGGTGATGTCATCACACCTGGCATGACAACATCACATTCAGCGGCCGCATAGACAGCCCTTAGGACCTCTCTATCTCATCGGTAAGGGCTGCAGGGACAAATGAGGCACCACTGGAAAGCCCAGAGCCTGAGCTTTCCAACGGTGCGCCTCATTATAGTAACAAAAGTAAACAAAACAAAAAACACAAAGTAAATAACAGCACATAAGGGCAGTAAAAAAAATCCAAACTGCCCAGAGGCCCCCAAACCCCACATTTAATAAAATTAAAATTCCCTTTTTATTATTTTATTTCATATTTTCTTGTTAATGATCACTTAGCTGTCACAATTGTCACTGCCACCTCCAACATGGCCGCTGTGGATACAAATGTAACCCTAAAATTACCCCGTAACCTAGCGATTGGCCCTCCAGCCAATCACGGGGGATGAATTTTTCAAATCTTGATAATTTTACATTTGTATCAGTCTGCATGTGGATTGCGAGGTGTTACAGTGTCGCAGAGGCTGTCTCCATAAAATAGGTGATAAATTGCTAATACACACATATTAGTCAGGTCCAGAAATATTGGGACATCGACACAATTCTAACATCTTTGGCTCTATACACCACCACATGGAGTTGGAATGAAACAAACACAATGTGCTTTAACTGCAGACTGTCAGCTTTAATTTGAGGGTATGTACATCCAACTCAGGTGAAAGGTGTAGGACTTACAGCAGTTTGCAGATGTGGCCAGTTAGGGGGATCATTTGGATCCCTTTATCTAGAGGAGGCATATTTGACATCATTGGAAAGGCCTGATCATGGCCTTTCCAATGATACCAAACATGACCAGGTTTGGTGTAAAAATAAAAAAAATATATATAGGTGTCTATAAGGGTTGTGGTGAAGGACTAAAAGTGAGATAAAAAGCCTCCACACTATAATAAGTGTGTTTAATATTGCAGAAGCCACCTGCGCATCATAGCAATTCAAAGAATTGCATCCCAGAGCTCCTGTGCCACATTCCCCATATGCAGCAAGGAATTCTGGGTAGGATATGCAAATGACCTCTGTCTCACTTTTATACATCCTGGATGACAGAGGTCATTTGCATATCCTACCCAGAATTCCTTGCTGCATATGGGGAATGTGGCACAGGAGCTGGTCCCTGGCGTGGCAGAGGCTACCGTGGCGGCAGAGGTCCCTCCTACTACCGACGAGGAGCAGGTATGTCCTTATCAAATTGTTCCCAAGTGCAAGTGGGGGGCCGCCTCCGTCTTTTTTCCTGCGCTTGGCGACACATATCATCGGACCCGTGGGTCCTTCAGGTAGTCTCGGGGCTACTCCTAGAGTTTGTGTCCCCTCCTGTACAAGACTCCCTCCCATTACCTCTTCGTTTTGCGCAACACCAGATGAACGTGGTTCAAGAGGAAGTACACGGGCTCCACAAGAAAGGCGCTATAGAGCTCGCATCCCCCGCTCCACCTGGGTTCCTCAGCACCCTTTTTCTCATAGCAAAAAAGGGGGCGGCAGGCGTCCCGTCATCAACCTCCGGTCCTTGATGGTAGACCACCCACTCGTTCATTTCAAGATGGAGGGCATCCACACCCTCAGGGATTCTCTATCGCAAAACGATTGGATGGTCAAGCTCGATCTAAAGGACGCCTACCTTTCGGTCCCGATCGACCAAGCGCATCGCGACTTCCTCAAGTTCGCGTGGGGCCCTCACACCTGGCGGTTTACATGCCTACCCTTTGGCCTGTCATCCGCCCCGTGGTGCTTCAAACTTCTAAAACCGGTGGTGCACCACCTACGCGCTCGGGGGTGTACAGTTAATTATCTATCTAGACGACATACTTTTGATGTTCCCCTCTCGCGGGTCCCTATTATTACATCTCTCCTGGACCATAACCCTCCTCCAAGATCTAGGGTTCCTAATAAACAAGGAAAAATCTATCCTAGTTCCCTCGCGCCACATGGAGTTTCTGGGATTCCTGGTGGATTCAGCTCAAATGTCATTACGCCTGCCAAACTCCAAAGTAGTTTCCATAAAAAAGGAGATTTGATCTCTCCTGCGAATGGGCCATTGCTCCCTACGCTCTCTGGTCCGTATGGTCGGACTCCTGGCAGCGGCAAGACTAGCAATTCCCCCGGGTCCGATTCAATACAGGGCCCTCCAATTCTTGAAGGCCCGTTCTCTCCGGTCCGGATTATGCAGACAGCATCACCCTCACTCCGGACGCGGTTGTAGATCTCCGATGGTGGCTCCTCAACATTGTTCACTGGAACGGGAAGCCAATTCGTTCGCCACCTCCCTCCATGGTGGTGGACTCCAACAAGACCGGTTGGGGTGCCCGCTGCGGCTCAGAGGAGACGGGCGGTCGCTGGTCACCAGAAGAAGCAGATTACCACATCAATGCTTTGGAACTCCTGGCCGGTCTGGTCGCCCTTCACGAAGCAACGTCGGCCGGACAGCGTTCTTCTGAGGATGGACAACGTGTCCGCGGTACGTTACGTCAACGGACTCGGAGGCCCACGATCACCGAGGCTGACATTCCTTGCCCAGAGGTTTTGGGAGTTCTGCTTCCGCATGAACATGACTGTACAGGTCCAGTTCCTCCCCGGCCTCCTGAATCAGGTGGCAGATTGGAACTCGAGACACCTCTCGGACTCCGGGGACTGGCGGCTTCATCCATCCGTTTTCTCCGTGCTTTCCGACACCTGGGGTCCGTTCGACATAGACCTCTTCGCCTCCCCACCCACCTCCCGGTGTTCTTCAGTTGGCGCCCGGATCCGGAAGCCCTGGCGACAGACGCCTTCCTGCAAACATGGTTGGCTACCCGTCCGTACGGGTTTCCCCCGTTTTCCATTATTGCCTGCTGTCTTCTTCATGTTCGACGCCATCAAGTTAAGATGGTCCTCATCACCCCGTATTGGACGTCGCAGTCGTGGTTCCCCACCCTGCTCAGCATGGCAATGGACGCCCCGCGATTGCTCCCGTTATCCCAGACCCTCCTCCTGGATCCGTCAGACCAGCCACACCCGTTATTCCTGGCGGATAGACTGCAGCTATTGGCATGGTTGATCTCTGGCAACCCCGCGGACCCACAGGGGTTTCAGACCGCACTGCAGACCTCCTCCTCCAATCCTGGGCTCCTGGAACACGATCTTCTTACCGCGCAGCCTGGGACAAATGGGCTGCTTGGTGTATGGGGAGGAGTTGGGATCCCTTTACGGCCCCTCTGAACGTGGTCCTAGATTTTCTTACCGTTCAGTTCGATGAGGGGAAGGCCTACCGGACGGTCAACGTAATTCGTTCAGCCTTGTCGGCTGGCCATGCGGGCCTTTCGGGGGTGCCTATTGGCAACCACCCGTTGGTTTGTCGGCTTTTACGCGGCATGCATCTTACTAGACCACCCGCTCCCTGCTACACATCCACATGGGATGTTACTCTAGTTCTGTCCCTCTTGTGCTCCTGGCAAGATAATGACCGCTTATCCCTCAGGGCTCTTTCCGCCAAATTGATAATGCTGTTCTGTTTGGTTGCTTGTAAGCGTGTCAGCGATGTTCGCGCTCTGGATTTTGGGGCTCGTTCTTTTGCACCCGAAGGTGTACGTTTTCGTATCTCTTGACACACAAAGACTTCACTGACCTTTGTCCTTTTTCCTGCCAAACCCCTACGTTGCCTACGGACCTACGAGTCCCGTACTGCCCCCTTCCGTTCCCTACCAGACTCGCCCGTTTTTATCCTTTTGCCCTCCCCACCGAACGGTGGTTTCTGCTGCTCTTGCTCGCTGGCTTATGGAGTTGGCAGGAGTCGATGTCACCTGCTTTGGGGCTCATTCCGTACGTAGTGCTGTGGCCTCCAGGGCAGGGTCTGTGGGGTGTTGCATTGAGGATATTATGCGACTGCCGATTGGTCAAGAGAATCCACTTTCCGCACATTCTATTTTAAACCTATTGCAGCAATGTCGGATGCTGTCTTGGGACGGCGTTAAACTTGCAAATAGGAGCCTCCGAGTACATGCCTTAGAATTGATAAATTTTCCTATTAACACGACGGAAAGTTTAAATTCTAATAATGACTCGGAGGCGAGTATTTCCCACCCTTCCCTCCCTGTTCCGGTCCTGTCCTGTCCTGTCCTGCACACACGCGCATATGAGGTTTACATTCACGAATATTAAACTTCACACACTGTTCATGAGTAGTGTCTTTTATTCACACATTTAGCGCTGCTGTCAGTGTGCCTGTCTGAATGGGTGTCTGTTTATGGACGTGCCGTGTTGGTGTATAACTTCTATTCCGTGCCCCTTACTGTTTTTCAGCGTCCTAGATGGATTTACGTCTTCTGGCTATGCCTGATAGCTTTGGATCTGGTTTTCCGTTAATTGTCGAAGCTGGTCCGTCCTAGTTGGCTTTTGTCGCAGGCTCGGAAGAGGAAGTGGAAGCTCCCGCAGTGGTTACTTGGACTATGGGAGGGCCTCCCCATGCTGGGGAGGGGTTGTTTGTGTCTCCTTTTACATTTTTTTCAAAGTTAACCCTTTGCTGCTGTTTGTGCAATAAAGGAAGAAATACAAATACTTGCCTCTGAGTCATTATTAGAATTTAAAAAAACTTTCCGTCATGTTAATTGGAAAATTTATGAATTGTTGAGCACAAATTCATGGGGGAAATCTTGTTTTTTTTTTAAAAGTAGGCATACCTGCAATTACATGGCTCTAGCTCAACAGGAAATTAAAACAGACACCCTGACGAATCAAATGAGGCGTTACATAAAAAATTCTATCATAAAAATAGAGCGCGGAACATGTGGAATTTGGATTTGTGCTAAAAAAAATGTAAAATTCCACAAGTTGTTGCGGGCTCAATATTTATGATAGAATAATAAGTAACCCTGCGTTTGATTCATCTGGAAATCTACTTTGTCCTGATATATACTTTATGTGGCCTATTTTAGATCCCTGTTGCGCTAGAGCCATTTAATTGCAGGTATGCCTCTTTTCAAAAACCGGCATAAAAAGCTTCTCCAAATTTATTTTGCACAAGGTGCAAATTAGCACCTCCAACGCCGCCTAAACTCAATCTACGCAATCAAATTGGATCTATTTTATAGGAGGGATATATTTATATAGTTAATTTTTTTTTGCTTATTTTACTCCAAAAACATTAATATGAAATTATGCAATATAAATTTTGACCTATGATTCTTTTTACATTTAATGTTTTCTGAATAAAGTTATGAACAACAAAATTAAGTTTCATAAATGTCTTTTTGCAGAATTTTGTCTAGTTTTAGAAAATATATAGCTTTTCCATTTCAAATCGGTTTAGATGGGTATGTAATGCATAAAATTAGTATGAGTCATGACATACGAAAAAAAGCAGATTTTTGATTTTTAGAAAAACATGAAATATTCTCCATTACACCATTTTTAAAAAAAGGTACTTCATGTATCAATATATAACCACAAAAGTTCTGGTCATAAAGTGTAGATAAACAACATTGCATATTATTTTCTGAATTTAACAAACTTTAAATTTTTTCCACACGTTTAAGTTTTTTTTTTTTTTTTTTTTTTTTTTAAATCTTTACTTATATTTTGAATCTGCGGAGTCTGCTGAAAAAAAAGGATATATCATTTGTCTGAATCATATAATAAAATTTGACTTCAAATCGCATTTAAACATGATGAGCACAAAACGGTAAAAATGAGCTCAGCACACAGCGGTGAAACGGCTTAGCAGCGAAGGGTTTAAATACATTAAAATGCAAATAATTCATTCAAAGCAATGAACGGTTACAAGAGAGTTTGTATCTGCTGATCCCCAAAAGTAAGAGGACTTGTATCGGGGGCAGAAAAGCCCTGATCAGGACATCCCTTCTCTATATTATACTTCATTTTGATAAAGAAATTGTGAAGGTAATATTGAACCCTTGCACCTGTGAACACCAGAGTCCAAAGCTTAGATTTCGAAAACGTGCGACCGCCAACACTAACCCATGCGGTTAAAGGTCTTTATCACACAATAACTTTGGAAGCTGTAACACTAATTTTAATAGCTCTAGTCACAAAAAGGTCATGAATAAGCTACATCATGTTAACGCCAGGGGAGGAAAAAAGCTCAGGAGACAATCTCTTCAAAATATTTATCAAAAAACATGACATTTAAATAGCCATTACAAGTGCCTGGTATTGAAATAGAATACAAGACTGAATCACAATTTCTAGCCAAGCCTGGAAGTTATTGAACAGCTCAAAAACATAATTAAAACAAAAGAGGGGTGGGGGACTGCAATGGTCACAAAAACAGGACTCCTTAAGTCACGACACTCTGCAGCAACGTGATGTTGTCTCCCTTCAGCATTATACGACCTGTGAAACAGAAATACCATGAATAGATTTTAAAGATTAGAAAAAAATATTTGTTTTATATAGGTGTGTATTGTCTGAAGCTGTAAGGAATTACAAGGTTATTAGCAGGCTTTGTGTGTCGGGTTATGAAGGGGCAGCATTATCATGGGTAGAGATGGCTATATTGGAAAGACTGTCAGGTGTATGCTTGGAGTACAGCATGTAAACATAGATCTAAAAGCTTATACCTGCGGGTAGCATGTAGAAACCCAAAACAAAAGGCATCCTAGATTACTCTAGTACAGCTGGACTTTCATTCAATGCTTTTAAAAGAAGTAAAATGTGTGTTGTTTTTTTTTTATAAAAAGGGACAGTTTACTTCAACATACGTGGCCATTTAAAAAAGTCATCCTGCACAACTAAAATATTCTAATACATAGGAAGGAAGCAAATATTCTGGTTATAAAGCTACATTAGTCAAAACTAAAATGAACTTTATTTGTACACTAAACACTCACCAAGAGGTTTGCGAGCCTTTGTTTTCAAGTGGAGTTCCTCTGCATCGTCCAAAACCAAATTCATATACTCATCAAACCCCTGTGCATCAAAATAAACATAGGAGTCAGTATCAATGATTTTTTGTGGGGCTCCATTGGTCAGAATGCTATGCTGCCACGGACGTACAAATGTGCGGCAACACGGACGTGATAACTGCGCTTGTCTGACCCCAGCCTTAAAGGGACACTCTAGGCAAAAATCCCCCCCCCGTTTTTTTTTTACCATAAAATATACCTAGTCACTCAATAACTAGGTAGAGAATATTTTTTTTTTTTCACTGTAATACTTACCCTAAAAACACTTGTTTCCAACGGTGTCCTTTTTTTTATACTCCCCTCCATCCTCATCCGCTCCCGTCCTTGTAAATCTGTAACTTGGCTAATGGTTTACGTGAGAACCGTGCATGCGCACCTCTCACGTAAACCAGCCAATCAGCAGGCTTCCTCCCGGCTCCATCTTCTTTGATTAGTGTTGCGCACAAGAGTATGCGTGCAACACTAATCATCAGCCGCCAGCTACTGCGGCAAGTTGGAGACATCATCGCGCTGAAAGCGCGATGACGTCTCCTACTCGGCAATAGTTGGCAGAAGTGGGAAATATGAATCCCGCTCTGCTGACTGACAGCTGGGAGGGCGGAGTAAAGTCCTCCGCGTCTCTCAGCTGTTTTAGCTGATCGGCTGAGCGGAGGGAGGGGGGGAAAGGCAAGGGCATACTCAGGGCACCATGACCACCTAAAAAAAAAAGCTTAGGTGGTCATGTTGCCTAGAGTATCCCTTTAAGGGTGATTCCCCCCCAATTTTAAAAATTTTCGGGTTTTTTGAAAACTCAAAAATCTGTTTTTTAAATTTGTAAATTTTTTACAATTGTGTCATCTTTTATATCAAATGAAAGCCCTAGTCATAAGCTTTAAAATGACACCTGTACCATAGGAGCTGTAGCTATCATAGGCATTTTGTAAATGGCATTTGAGGCTATGTTGGATAGTGAATTTTGGCATTTGTCAGGCAATTGTGAAAATTCAGTATCACGAAAACAGGTGAACAAAAACAAAAAATTTTTTTAACCTCCTGGGTGGGTTTCCCCAAGTGTGGCTCGGGGTTAACTTTCAGTGCTGAAAGCGGTAACCCTGAGCCACACTTTGGCTGCATACATACCTGTACCTGCGCTCCCTCGCTCACCTTCGCAATCACATTCTCCTCTGGCGATCGCAGCATTCTGCTTCCAGGTTCCTCGCGAGAAGGGAACGAGGAAGTAAAACGTTGCGATCGCCAGAGAATGCGGACAGCGAGGGAGCACAGGGACAGGTATGTATCCAGCGGCAGACCGATTGTGGCTCGGGGTTAGCGTTTTCAGCAATGAAATTAACCGCGAGCCACACTCTAATACCACTAGGGAGCCGAATTGTTCCAATACTGACATAAAAAAAAAGGTCAGAATCGAACGCTAGGGAGGTTAAACACTTCATGGTAAAGTACCGAAAATTAACCAGATCCATGACCAAATACATAGTGCAGACCGCAGATACACAAATTAAAATTGAGACCCCGCTAGAATAGCACTCACAAGATGGAATTTCAAATCAGGCATATAACGGGCTCTTTTTACCCTCTCTGGTTAGGATAGATTGCCTCCTGCAGTCCCACCGTCTGGAACACCAAAGAAATCCTTCAGATTAGGTCACCGATCTGTAGTGCAGGATCCGAACTTGAAAAATAAATTGCAAGCGAGGGGCTTCTCCAAAGAATTTTTTTTTTATTTAAAACATAAAATAAATTATAAAAGGTTGGAAGCGCAGCCCCCATTCTCTGGAATGCTCTTCCTCGTACAGTCAGACTTTCCCCTAGTTTCCCTTCCTTCAAATGCCCGCTTAAGACATTCCTATTTAGCGAAGCCTACCATCCGACTCACTGATACACCTCACTGCCCCAGTACATCACTATCACCTAGCAGTCCTCTCCTGCTGTTTCCAACACTAGGGCCCTGGTCTCCTGTAATGGTTTGTCAAATGTCGTTCAATGTATTGTAGCCCTATTCTATACTGTGCCCATTGTACAGCGCTGCGGAATATGCTGGCGCTTTATAAACAAAAGAATAATAAAATCACGTTCCCAGTTTGTTCATGAAATTATTTTAAATGGGACACGCCACTTCCTGACAGCTTTAGCTTATTGACGTTGGTCAAGTGCCCTCCCTTCTCACCCTGCTTTGTGTGCTGACATCAAGTCTAGGGCTGCAACTAACATTTATTTTCATAATTAGTAGGCCGATTCATCGGAAACAAAAATGAAAAAAAAAAAATATATATAAAACAGCCCCATCCATCTTTTTTCTTCTGAAATTTGCACAGTGTAAATAACTTTCATAAATTGCGTATTTCGTGTAACTTGTGTACTTTCTGCACATACAAAAAAAAGTACACAAGCGTCTGGTCAGAGTGATATACTGATGCTGCGTGCACAGCTCTAGCCCATGTCTGGTTTCCCCCGAACGAATGCCAATATGAGCACTCTGATGGGGAGAGAATGGTGTGGGCACTCCACGCAACCTGACGACTTTAACCCTTTCGCTGCTGAGCCTTTTCCCGCCTCTGTGCTGAGGTCATTTTTACCGGTTTCGCTCATCATGTTTAACCGCGTTTTGAAGCCTTATTTTAATATATGACCCAGACATATTATATATCGTTCTTTACGGCAGACTGTGCAGATTCATAATATGTCATTATTATATGTATACGTTATGTCATGTCTGTATATTATAACAAAATATGCAATAAAATTTGAATTTTCAATAATTTACAATGTGTAGTGGTTTTTTTCACATTTTAAAATGCGATCGTTTGCGGTTATATTTTCTATGGGGTGCGCTTGTTAAAAAAATTAGAAATGAGGAATTGTTACTTTTTTTGGGGGGAAATTACGTGTTTTTTAGCAAACGCCCCCCATAGAAAAAATCGTTAGTGCAGCATCATTGTTCACATTATAATTGAAATGGGAACAATATTGTTGCACTAATAAATCTGAAAAAAGAAAAAAAAAAAAAAAAAGTTTTTTTTTTTTTTACACATTTTTCATGGTCATGTTTGGTATCATAGGAACGGCCACGCTCTGGCCGTTCCAATGATAGTAAACATTAACCCTTAGCTGTCACGGATCGGGAGATAGGGGGTTCCAATGAACCCCCTATCTCCACTATAGGTGGCAGCAAGGGGTTAATTTGAAAACTGGTGCCATCGCGCTCTGCGCGATGACGCAAGTCATTAGGGGGATATCCCGGAAGCTTGGCCGACATCCAAGATGTCGGCCAGCTCCGGGAGGGGACCGCGATACGGCACATGTTGGCGCCATATCGCGATCCAGCCCCCTAGGGGTTAAAGACAGCCGCCGCTTGGAAGGGCAGGCTGTGCCCTTCCAGGCGGTGCCTGCCTTTAACCGCTGGCATGCACAGATGGGGAGGGGGAGAGGTCCCATTCAGGCACCTTCCCTGCAATGGCGGTGGGGGGGGGTGCCTGAAATAGACATCGCGCATGCGCGATGACGCCTATCGTGCCCACCGGGGTCCCGGAGGTTGGGCTGACATCGATGATGTCAGCCCACACCGGGGGGCCGAGCGATCAGCCGGAATACCCGCTGATCGCTGGCTGCAAAAGGGAGGACGCGCTCAGCGCGTCCTCCGCAGCCAAGTAGCAATGTGGTTGGACGCGCTGAGCGCGTCCACCGCATTGAAGGGGTTAATAAACTAAAACTAAAGTGGTCAAGGTACATAGTTTCATGCACAAACTGAGCAGGAAGAGGGAACAGAGGTGGAAGAGAGTGAGTTTAGGCAAGGGACCCGTGTGAGAGGGAGGTGGGGAGGGTGGGTGGAGTTAGATCAGACAGGGGAGAGAGAGGCTGAGGCAGGGAGTGTGGGATGGTGGCTCTGGACTCCAGCTACAAGTAATAAAACACCAGTGGTGCAGCTCCTCCATTCAAATTGGGTCATGTTTGACCTAGCCTTAGAATCAAATCGTACCGAGTAAAGCAGTGGCACGTCTTCAATCAGCTCCGACATAGAATCGGAGGGTTATCTTTTAATTCAGTCTGACTTTAAACCATGCGTGCTGTGCACAGTCAGATTAAATCGATAATGAATATAGTTGTCAACTATTCTCATTATCGATTAGTTGTTCCAGCCCTAATCACCTCTATCAAAGCACCTCTATCAAAGCAGATGCTTGTTAATTGTGTACTTTTTGCGGACAAGGTATGTGAGATATGTATGTATGAAAGTTACATACAGTACGCGAATCGGGCAAGATCGGGAAAAAAAAGGGGGGGGTGCTGATCTTTAGATATTGTATTTTTTATCCAAAAGAAACAGAAATTTTAGATGAGGGGAAAAAAAAAAAAAAACTAAATCGAAAACTTTTTTAATCATTCATTGCAGCCTTACCACTTTTTTTCCTTCTGGCCTTGGTGCATTTACTTATCAAAAAATTTTCTCAGCAAGAGCACTGGCATAAGTAACACGTTTGCTAGAGATCTTTTAATCATCGCTTATGCACAGCAAAGGCTGGTCACTTCAACAGAGAAGACCGGCTAGAGTCATTCTATTAAATAAAAAAAAAAAATGCGATACACTACTTTTATGTCATTCAACAGTAGAAATTCATAACGACTGGATGTGGGGCAATCAGAGAATTCAAATGGAAATATATGGTCTATACTACGGCAGGTAAGTAAGTGGAAGCATGAAAGAAAACCCCTGCAGGAATAGTGACAGTCAATATCCAGCAGCAGAAATGGGGGTAACCCTGGAACATGGATAGAACAAAGGATATTGATTGAACTTTTATTGGAAACTAACAGTCAAACAGAACAACATAATGACAAACCAAATAGGAAAGTCTCTGTGGCTCCAACCAGCGTAATAAATGCCACATAGGGTACTAGGTGCACCTAGACAAGTCTCTCATATGGGATACAAACAAACAACCTAAATTCTGTCAACTCCTAACAAAGTGAAGAAACGGGCCTTCGTGGGTCTGCACAATAGGACAGAGAGAAGCCTGCTATATAGAGAGAGTACCCAATAGGAGGAGTGGCAAGTGAAATTGCATTAGGTAGAGGAAAGGTTGAGGCCCAAAATAAATGCTGTGAGCACTACCAGCTTAGAGCCAACCCACCCCAAGATTAAAGCCCGAGATTCGCTGCCTGTCGCAACGCGCTCAGTGTGACACTCAGTGTATCTAGATTCGTCCACCTCCCCTCGCTCAGGCCGCAGCAGGATGCGGCGCTGAGCGAAGGGAGTTGGAAAAATTAAACTTTCCCTTCGGCGGAGCAACGCGCTGAGGGGCAGGATCTGCAGCACACGGCGCTTGCACCGGATTCTGTAGATCCCTCCCACCAGCCCTGCTCCGCACACAATCGCTCTGTCTTCGCCTCTGCCCAGCGGCACTGGGAGAGCCGCCCCCCAGCAGAACCTGGAGCCAGGTGCCACCGGGATTCCAATCCTGCCCAGTACACATCATCATTCTCCAATTTCTACCAAAAAACATGCTTGAGTCCCCGCGCAGCCCACATGCCACCCCCTCTACCTCGAGATATATTATATTATATTATAACACACACACACACACACACACACACACACACTGAAGATGGGGGAGGGGGGGTAAACTGGGTCTTCTAAAATGGATGGGCAGCACCTGGGCAAGAGTTATATTTTTCGATCTTAGGACTGAGTGCGGTCCCTCTTGTCTACAATATATGTATATCCAGACTTCTCATAAATGTGAATCTATGTATGTGTCTGGGGTGTGGGTGCATATATGTATGGGTTCTGTCTGGTACAGATGGAGCGCTATGTATGTATTTATATTACAAGGGTGCTACAGTTGTGTTCAAAATTATTCAACCCCCAATGCTGTAAAGGGTTTTAGGGAATTTAGTGTACATTTGTAATTGTATTCCTACAAGGACTTTTTAAAGAACCATATGCAACTAAAATGACATCAATTGGTTTTGTAATACAGTAGTAAATGTTTCTTTTGTGAATTCTTCATTGACACAATTATTCAACCCCTTAAAGACTACCACTCTGAAGAACAGAGGTTCATTCAAGTGTTTTCAATCAGGTATTGAAAACACCTGTGGATGTCACGGAGCAGCAATAAAGCATAATAAGCACCAATTAGGCAGCTTTAAAATGACTGTGATACTCAGCTCCTTCTAGACATTTACTGGTGTGGTTACAAACATGGTGAAGTCAAGAGAATGGTCCAGGAAGACAAGAGAAGAGGTGATTTTACTCTTCACAGGAAGGGCAATGGCTATAAGAAGATTGCAAAGATGTTAAACATACCAAGAGAGACCATAGGAAGCATCATTCGTAAATTCAAGGCAAAGGGCACTGTTGAAACGCTACCTGGTCGTGGCAGAAAGAAGATGCTGACTTCGACTGCTGTGCGCTACCTGAAGCGTAGAGTGGAGAAAAGTCCCCGTGTGACTGCTGAGGAACTGAGAAAAGATTTGTCAGATGTGGGTACTGAGGTTTCAGCTCAGACAATACGGCGCACACTGCGTAATGAAGGCCTCCATGCCAGAACTCCCAGGCGCACCCCCTTGCTGTCTCCAAAGAATAAGAAGAGTCGACTGCAGTATGCCAAAAGTCATGTGGACAAACCACAGAAGTTTTGGGATAGTGTTCTGTAGACTGATGAAACAAAATTAGAACTGTTTAGGCCCATGGATCAACGCTATGTTTGGAGGAGGAAGAACAAGGCCTATGAAGAAAAGAACACCTTGCCTACTGTGAAGCATGGCGGGGGGTCAATCATGCTTTGGGGCTGATTTGCTTCTGCAGGTACAGGGAAGCTTCAGCGTGTGCAAGGTACCATGAATTCTCTTCAGTACCAGGAGATATTGGATGACAATGTGATGCAGTCCGTCACAAACCTGAGGCTTGGGAGACGTTGGACCTTTCAACAGGACAATGATCCCAAGCATACCTCCAAGTCCACTAGAGCATGGTTGCAGATTAAAGGCTGGAACATTTTGGAGTGGCCATCGCAGTCACCTGACTTAAATCCGATTGAGAACCTCTGGTGGGACTTAAAGAAAGCAGTTGCAGTGCGCAAGCCTAAGAATGTGACTGAACTGGAGGCTTTTGCCCATGACGAATGGGCGAAGATACCCGTAGATCGCTGCAAGACACTTGTGTCAAGCTATGCTTCACGTTTAAAAGCTGTTATAACTGTAAAATGATGTTGTACCAAGCACTAAGATTGAATGTCACTTGGTGGTTGAATAAAACTGATAATGATGTGAGCACAGAAAAGACATTTGTGGTTATTTCATTATAAATGTTATGTTATGTTATATTTGTCTGACCTACACATGCCTCTTTGATTTAATTGTAAGTAAGATGACTGAATGATCAAAATCAATGTCAAACTGGCCAAAACACTCAATGTCAGTGGGGGGGGGGGGGGTTGAATAATTTTGAACACAACTGTATATGATCAGGGTTAGATTTTTTCCCCAAAAATTTCTATACTGTTCTTATTAAATTGCTAGTAATTGCGATGTATTTTATTCAATAGAAACTTTTTTGCCTATACGACATGCGCTTTTGTGAAAATAAAAAAGGTTTTGGCGTGTACATTTTAATTCAGTTAGTGGATTCCTGTCCCGTGCGGAGAGAAGCAAACGTAATGCAGTTTAGACTGGCTGCGAGGCAGAGTGGAGTTTAGTCAAGGCTGCAAAAGGTTTGCTTCACTTTGCATCGCTATGCTGTGCACCGCTACGCGCTCAGTGTATCTCAGGCTTAACATCAAGCCACAGAGACTAAAAAAACTTTTTAATCAGAAAACGCAATCTGCATTGGAGTCAGCACTCACGCGATGCGTTTCGCCATAAACACAGGCGTCCTCTGGAGCATGCAGGAAGTAATGCTCAGTCTGGCAGCATAACAAGAAATACCAGGTTTCCCTGAAAAGAAGACACTGTCTTTTATTTTTTTGGCCCCCAAAAAACACACTAGGTCTTATTTTTGGGGGTAGGTCTTATTTTTTATGTTGGTGTGGTTTTTTTTGACATTGAACATCTGGTATCACTCCGCCTGTGACAGGAGCTGGCATTAGAGGAAGCATTGGCTACGGCTGCGGCCACACGAGCGTTCTTTGAGCAGAAGGAACGCACTGTGACCACACTTCCCTGTGTTCGTTGCAGCTTTGTGAAGGCTGGACGGGGTGGGTCACATGGAGCAGCGTGCGCACAAATTGCGTGTACTACTACCGGACGTGATTTCAGCCTCCCCGTCAAACAGCTACAACGGACGCAGACGGGGCTTCAAAGCATGATCCTCCAAAGGAGGATCGCACTTTGTAGCGCTGAGCGCACTAACTGCGCTCAGCGAGGTGGCCACACTGGCATCAGAGTGGAAGGAGCGTCCACTCACGGATGTTCCTTCTGTTCCAAGAACACTTGTGTGACCGCAGCCTTATGCGACTCTGCTCCCGCCGCTGCTGCCTTGCTTCCTCTGGCGCCAGTATCAATGATTCTCTCCCGCGACTCTTCAAGTTGCCCTACAACTAGGTCTTATTTTCAGGGTAGGTCTTATTTTTGGGGAAACAGGGAAAGCAGAATGCTTCTCTGTGAATCAATATCCTTTGTTCTATCCAATCAGAGAATTCACATGCATTTTAACTCCTGTCCAGGGATTAGGGAAGTACTGTGCTGCCAGTTCGCCCTTCAGTGCAGGCACTCAGCTACAGGAGGCATGGGTGCCACAAGTGGCTAGTTGGACACAGCCAATAAAGGGCTTCTCAATGCTTTGAATTGAAAAGCATGCGTTAGCAGGTTGATGCCTTCTGCAAAGTAATCACGTGAAGGCAGGAAATTAGAATAAGGAATGTTAACTGACAGTCTGAAACACAGATTAATATCTCCGCTTTGAAGACCTTTCACAGAGGGCAGGGCAGCCTCCCATCTCTTATAAAAGATAAAGAACACAAACTACCACGATTATTTACATAGAGACACAGTGAACCAAGTGCCCCCCTGGAATGTGTACATCTGGCAATGCCATGGATTCAATAGGGAACAAACAATAGTATGTGTGACCTTTTGCCTTGGTCATCAAAATGCTAAGATTGGGGGGGGGTAAGCAAGCAATTTTTCTGGCGCTATACTTCGCTTGAGGATCTGCTTTTTTGTTTACTATTGTATTTGGGGTTACGGCGCCCCCACCTTTGCAGAGCCCTCGCGATCGAGCAGAGATTCCCACCGGCAGTAGATCGCAACGCTTGTCTTTGACGTCACTGTTCGAGATTTCCATCAGGTCTGCTCTTCAAGATTTGTTGCCCGATAGAAAAATCACTCAGTGCCCGTCCAGGTCACTAAAGTAAGGCGACCCTCGTTACAGGAGTCCAGTACAGAGGTTTAACCGCATAACTAGAATATACAACGAATATAACCCACAAAGGGGGTCACTGCATGGTCCTTGGGTACTCAGGTCATTTTAGAATTGTGTTGTATATCTTGAAGTTTTGGTTTTCTTTAAATCTTTTTATCAATTAAAAGTGACTTTTTAATCAAGTCACTAAAGTGAACCCCCTGTGTGGGTTTTTTCGGCTACCTGATAGTTTCGTTTTTATGTACGAAAAACGTAGAGCTCATGTGGTGTCCACCATGTCGCCCATTAAAAAGTGTGTATGTCACGAAGCGCGCATGAGTGCACTCGTCTGGCTCCAGCTTTAGGTGTTCTAACAGGTTGCTATTAGGGGGGGGGAGGGGGTCGACCGATTATCGGATCTGCCGTTATTTTGGGCCGATTGTTTTTTTTTTAACTTATCGGTATCGTGTTGAAGTCCCCGATATTGCCAATTTGTACTTGCCGCTCCCCAGCGTGCGCCGGTCACTGAAGCGCAAGCGATGCGCTCGTTCCTTTGCAGGAAAAGCCGACCAATGAGGAGCTGCGCCGCCCACCACATAGTCCTCCTCGCGTCAGCACTCGGCATATCCGGAAACCCTGCATGCGGATCTCGGAGAGCAGGATAAGACCGGTCACCGCCCCCCGAAATGTGCTGGCTGCCTGTTCCTGTTGCAATTACAGCCAGGGCAGAGGATAAGCAGGCGGCCGCCGCTGGGGCAAAATAATATCCATAATGCGCTGGGGCAAAATAATATCCATAATGAGCTGGGGCAATAGAATATCCATAATGAGCTGGGGCAATATAATAGCCATGAGCTGGATTTCAAAAATTTAAGCGCACAGAATATCGGCCCCTGATATATCGGTTATCGGCCTGAGAGACTGCAGATAATCGGTATCGGCCTGGAGAAACCCATATCGGTCTATCCCTAATTGCTATGGCTTTCAAAATGCAGAGGGATTGCCATCGCCCAGAATATTGTCAATCAACTTATCATGGATACCTGCTGCAGAGACTTCAATAGTTTTATTGTTGAGCCATTTGTGGCTGTTGTGTTATGTCTAATTGTATTTATTCCTCGAAGAACATAATCCCTGCCCCCGATGTTCCAAAGTTTTCCTCACCCATTGTCTCTTGTTCCCCCTGCCCAAGTCTCAGCTGCCTATCCTGGCCTGCAAGCAGAAATGAGACCCACCAAACTACATCTCTGAAACTTCTACCCTTTGCCCTATCAACAGATTTTATTTGGGATTTTGTTGCCCCTTCACTGGGATACAACTCAGGGTGGTTACTGAAAGGAAGTGCCAACAGGAACCCAGGTTTCGCAGCACTGGCCTGTCGGGATGAGTATTGTTCTAGTTCAGGGGTGGGGAAGGTCCGCCCGTGGAATCAATTGGTCCAGCACTTAGAGTGCCACCGGGGGGGTGGTGTTCAAATTCCCTCTCCCGCAGCCCTTTTACCAGACCATGGCGTGCGACAAATAGTAGAACTAGAGGGTGGGATTATCCCCGCTGCTGCACAGAAAACTTCCATCAAGCTGTGCCCCTCATCTTCTGGTTGTAGCATGAAGGAAGATCCGGTGCACTTCAGCAAGCGAGAGAAGCTGGGATAGTCCCCAACCTCTCATTTTACTACTCGCCACGTGCTGAGGTCTGGTAAAAGGGCAGGGGGGGGTTGGAGTGAATTAAATGGGGAGGGTGAAAAAAACTGTAAAATTGTGGAGTAGCAACATCATCTGTACCAGTTAACATCGCGCACATCACCAAAAAGAAGCAGTTCCGGCCATCACATTAGAGGGAAGTTAGAGCTGGCTAAATTTTAAGCTGTTAGTTTGTATGGCCCTCGAATGATAATATAAAAAAAGGTTTTCCACCCCTGTTCTAGTTAGTAGGATTATGCAGTTATCGTATACTGTACTTTAAAGATAGCCTGTCTGTTCTGCAGTTTTGCTTTTCAACCGATGCTAGTCTTGTCTAGTTATTGGGTGAATGGGGCTATAATGATTTACTGCAATATCGCAGAAGTGAGGGAAGCGAAGTGACGAGAATAACCAGCCAGGTTATCTACCTGACCGGATCATCACACAACTGACACAGCCTTCAAGAGTGCTGATAATCAATGCTATACCTGTGTATTGCTGAACAGCCATCCGACAGCTGTATTAGCTAGAGTTAACACCGTCAGTTTCTGCTTCAAGAGGAGTGATAATGTCCAATGCGCTAAGGAAGGGGTCGGTTTGAGGGAATACGTTAACCCCCTTAAGGACAGGGGCAATTTTACAAGTTCAACACTCTTCAAAGTAGAAGTGTGCTGAGCTCATTTTGACCGTTTTTGCTCATCATGGTTAAACGCATGTTTAACCCCTTAGGGACCACTGACGTACCATGTACGTCCGGCCCACGGGTCTCCCTTAGACGTACATAGTACGTCCTAACCTCCCTCCCACCCAATACTTACCTCCCTCGGAGTTCTGGCAGGGAGGAAGTCTGCCTCTCTGGCTTTAGAGGGGCCGGCGAGCACGATGACGTCACCACGCTGCGTGGGGACGTCATCAGCAGGTGCCCCCCGGCGCCTGCATTGAAATCAATGAAGGGGAGAGGTAGGCTCCTTTTGAGCTTTCTATCTCCAACCGTTTATGAAACAGCGATGCACGGCTGGAAAGGGGAGATACTCCCCTTTCCAGCGATGTATAAAGTTAACTGTTTCGCTGCTGGATCGCGATTCAGCGCTGAATCACGATTTACACCTGGAGGTGGCTGACATCTTGGATGTTAGCCAAGCCTCCAGGTCACCCCCCACCCACTGAGAGGGTCCTGATCATGGCCTTTCCAATGATACCAAACATGACTAGGTTTGGTATGTGTAAAGAAAAAAATTGTGGGGGGGGGGGGTTAGCTAAATAGGACCTAGGTTGTCATCTAAAAATAATGTGCATAAAACAGTTGGAATGAGCTCAGCGCACATAGGTGAACTGGCTCAGCAGTGAAGGGGTTAAAAAGCAAAATCCTGTAAAAATTGGGTATTTCTATTCTCGGGACAAAATTTTTAAACTATTTAGCCGGGGTCTATTTTGGTGGTTGTAGATTTTGGGGATTAAATTACAAAAAAAAAGTGTGTTTTTACCATTTTTTCATCATACTTCATTTTTTTTTTAAATAGTAAATTATAGGATATGATGAATAGTATTTTTAGAAAGTCCATTTAATGGCGGGAAAAACGGTGTATAATGTGTGGGTTGCATAAACGAGTAAGAGGAAAATTTGACCTAAACACGAACAGCGCAGAAATGTATAAACAGCAGCGGTCACTAAACGACGGATTTGTGTGAAACCACCCCGTCCCTAAGGGGTTAAGTCACATATTATTGTATGACCCATACAAATTATATATCCTTTTATTCAGCAGACTAATAATATACCATTATTATATGTACAGTGGCAAGAAAAAGTATGTGAACCCTTTGGGATTACGTGGAGTTTTGCATGAATTGGTCATAAAATGTGCTCTGATCTTCATCTAAGTCACAACAATTTGAAAAACACAGTCTGCTTAAAATAATACAACACAAACATTATATGTTTTCATGTTTTTATTGAACAGAACATGTAAACATTCACAGTGCAGGGTGGAAAAAGTATTTGAACCCCTAGCCTAATGACTTCTCCAAGAGCTAATTGGAGCCAGGAGTGAGCCAACCTTGAGTCAAATCAGTGTGATATTATTGGATGTGTTGCTGAAAGCTGTCCTGCCCTTTAAAAAACACACACCAGTTTTGGGTTTACTGGTTTCAAGAAGCACTGTCTGATGCGAACCATGCCTCGCAGAAAAGGGCTCTCAGAAGACCTACGATCAAGAATTGTTGACTTGCATGAAGCTGGAAAGGGTTACAAAAGTATCTCCAAAAGCCTTGATAGTCATGTGTCCACGGTAAGACCGACTGTCTACAAATGGAGAAAGTTCAGCACTGTTGCTACTCTCCCTAGGCGTGGTCGTCCTGTAAAGATGACTGCAAGAGCACAGCGCAGAATGCTTAATGAGGTAAAGAAGAATCCTAGAGTGTCAGCTAAAGACTTACAGAAATCTCTGGCACATGCTAACATTTTTGTTGACACATCTACAATAAGGAAAACATTGAACAAGAATGGAGTACATGGGAGGACACCACGGAGGAAGCCATTGCTGTCCAAAAAGAATATTGCAGCATGTTTGAAGTTTGTAAAAGAGCACCTGGATGTTCCACAGCACTACTGGCAAAATATTCTGTGTACAGATGAAACTAAAATGGAGTTGTTTGGAAAAAAAACACTCAAAACTATGTGTGAAGAAAAAAAGACCAACATCAAAACCTCAACCCCACTGTAAAACATGGCAGAGGGAGCATCATGGTTTGGGGCTGCTTTGCTGCCTCAGGGCCTGGACAGATTGTTGTCATTGATGGAAAAATGAATTCCAGAGTTTATCAAGACATTTTGCAGGAAAACGTAAGACCATCTGTCTGCCAACTGCAGCTCCGCAGAGGACGGGTGATGCAACAGGACAATGACCCAAACATACAAGTAATTCAACAAAAGAATGGCTTCAAAAAAACAAAATACGCCTCCTGGAGTGGCCCAGTCAGAGTCCTGACCTCAACACGATTGAAATGCTGTGGCATGACCTTAAGAGAGCGATTCACACCAGACATCAAGAATATTGCTACACTGAAACAGTTTTGTGAATTACTCCAGATCGTTGTGCATGTCTGATCTGCAACTACAGGAAACGTTTGGTTGAGGTTATTGCTGCCAAAGAAGGGTCAACCAGTTATTAAGTCCAAAGGTTCACATACTTTTTCCACCCTGCACTGTGAATGTTTACATGTTCTGTTCAATAAAAACATGAAAACATATAATGTTTGTTGTATTATTTTAAGCAGACTGTTTTTCAAATTGTTGTGACTTAGATGAAGATCAGAGCACATTTTATGACCAATTCATGCAAAACTCCACGTAATCCCAAGGGGTTCACATACTTTTTCTTGCCACTGTATACGTCATGCCCTGCCAGAATGCTATAATGCTTCATGGAAGCCAGATCTGCGTTGGAATCGCCGGGGATGGGAGTATGCCTGGTGGGCTTCGGACGCCCAGGATGTTCCATGCCGTTCTGCGGCGTTAAAGCCTGCTTAATGCAGGACGGCATGGAACGTCCGGCGTCCTAAAGGGGTTAAGCTAAAAACAGAAGAGAAGAGCAGGTCAAGAAGGTTCAGTATTTACAGAGGCTGAAAAAAGACGTGCGTCCATCGGTTCAGCCTCTAACACATCACCTACTGCTGTTGATCAAGAAGGCAAAAAAACAGTCTGAAGCAATCGCCAATCTGCAACATACTGGGGGAAAATTCCTTCTTGACCCCAGAATGGCAGTCAGATTTCTCCTTGGATCAAGCCGCTTTTACCCACATATTAAATATTATAGCCCTTAATATTATGTTTTTGTAGGAAGTCATCTCTTTTTTTTTAAGCCGCTCTGGTTAATGCCAAAAATAAAGTGAAGCCTGAGTATAGCAGCGCTAAAAATTTCAAGTCCCAAGCTACTAACCACTAAAAATACCACTTTTTTAAGACTGAGTACGAGTACCGATACTTTTTTTTCAAGTACTCACCGATACCGAGTACCGATACTTATTTTTTTTGTCATGTGACTGCTTTCCAATAAGAACAGACCTCATATAAAAATGCCCCCAGCTCATGGATATACTGCCCCCAGAACATGGATATGGCTCCAGCTCAAAGATTTGCCCCAGCTCATGGATCCCCCCCCCCCCAGCTCACCTGGCGCTCTACACGATGATACTTACCTTCCTGGGCGACACCGGGAAAGTTCCTGCGCGTGCGCTCGTTGGAAGGCCCCCAGCCGTGATCACATGGTCCCAAGTGGTCGCGGCTGGGGGTCTTCCAACAAGCGCACGCGCGGAGACTTTCCCGGCGTCGCCCAGGAAGGTAAGTATGAACACAGTGAGCAGCTGCAGGGCCTGTCCGAATGTCGATCGAGGGGCTGGGGCGGCTCTGATGCCGGCAAGCCGGCTCAATGCCGGCTTCCGGTATTGGGGAAAATATCGGGGGTACTGTACGAGTACAAAGTACTCCTGCAGTACCCGGTATCGGCACCGATACTGATACTAGTATCGGTGCAACCCTAAACCAGGCCATAAGAGTTACTTGCCACCAGTTGCTCCACCTAACCCCTACCCAGCCCTTAACTCTGCCCCTAAACACACCCTTAAATTATCTAATGAAGTTATTCTAAACAAAACCTTTAACAGTGTAAAGTTACAAAAATAACATTAATACCCAAACATCAGACCCCAGTGTGTGCAGAGTGAGGAGGCAGGGAAGCTCCTCTCCACCCTCCTGCCAGTGACGGAGATGAGAAGGGGGCTTCTGTGTTAGGGGGGGGGGGGGCTGCATGGTGGCACCGCTAGAATACGCAGCACAAAATCATTTATTGTGCTGTCTGTGTGTGCATTTCCACTCACCTTCAATTTCCACTCGCCAAATGCTAGTAGGCGAGTGGAAATTTTAAGCCCTGGAGTATAGTATGTATTTAAAGGGACACTCTAGGCAACATGACCACCTAAGCTTTTTTAGGTGGTCATGATGCCCAGAGTATGCCGCCCTCTGTCCCCCTCCCTCCGCTCACCGGTTCAGCTGTAAATGCTGAAAACAGCTGAGAGGCGGAGAACTTTACTCCGCCCTCCCAGCTGTCAGTCAGCAGAGCGGGAATCATATTTCCCGCTTCTGCCGAGTAGGAGACGTCATCGCGCTTTCAGCGCGATGACGTCTCCAACTCACCGCAGAAGCTGGCGGCTCCCTCTGAGGGTTAGTGTTGCGCGCATCCTCTTGCGCGCAACACTAATCCTCAGAGGGAGCCGGGAGGAAGCCTGCCGATTGGCTGGCTTACGTGAGAGGCGCGCATCTCACGTAAACCAGAAGGCAAGAAGACTCAAGAAGGACGGGAGCGGAAAAGGAGGAGGGAGGGGAGTATGAAAAAAAAAAAAAAAAAAAAAAGACGCCGCTGGAAACAAGAGGATTTTAGGGTAAGTATTACAGTTACAAAAAAAAAAAAAAAAAACGAACGATTTATTAAGGGAGTAGGGATAGATTAAGGTTAAAAAATGGGGGGGGGTGATTTTTTATTAGAGTGTCCCTTTAAGTAATCGTAGTTAAAGCTGCGCTTACAGGTGGGTCAGAAATATGATAGAGCTAGATTTTTAAGACTTACAATGATGCATCCTTCTATACGCATGTTCACCTGCTCATAAAGCCACACTTGAATTCGGGATCGCTGAAGAGAAAAAGAAATTGTTAATTGGAGAAAATGTGCTTTACATTCACATAATACAACGAACATGGAGATACTCACGTTCTGAAGATATCTGAAGATAAGGTTCTGACAATTTATTGTTAAAGATAAAAACCACAACATATGCAATCTACATCAGGCGGAAGGTCATCGCACAAAATACATTTGGCGACAGTCAAAAAGGCAAACGCTAAAGTCTATTCACTAAAGGGGGGGGGGTCAGCAGAAGAGGACAATCTGCAACAACTTAATTTTTCTGGTTTGGCCATTTTGACCTAGAATTTTCACTTCCCCTGCGTTTCACCTTTAGTGAATAGACCTGAAAAGCTCGGGGTGAAACGCATATGGACTTTTCAAAATCAAGTCTTGATGGTGACAAGTAGGGTTGCACCGATACCGATACTAGTATCGATATCGGTGCCGATACCGGGTACTGCAGGAGTACTTGGCTCAGCCAGGGTGGGGGGGGGGGGGAACAGGGCTTCTCTATCATGTGACTTGACCAAAAACGTGATTTCCTCAGCAAAACCAAGCCATGATGAACAGAAAAGGAGCACGTGTATATAGACTTAGTCTCCCCAGATAAAACGATAATCAAACAGTCAGGCAGCAAACACAGGGGCTAGAAGCTGCTTGAATAAAGCATCCCGCAAGACACGCTATGATGCCGTGCCCGGGATCGAGTGTAGACACATATACTGTTACCCTGGCGATCATGCTCCAGCACACGTGCCGCTTACGTCGCCTAAACGCCGATCACACAACCCCCTCCCTTTCACTCTGCTGAAACGTCGGTAAACCCGGTGTGTAAAAAGGATACGATGGGCTGAACCATCACTTTCTGGACTTTCGGTCCTTGTCCCCGGTAAGCCATTATTTCCCTCTCGTAACACAAGCGAATGCGACAGGAAACGGAAAAAGATTTGCCGGCGCCGCGTGGAATTCTGGGAATCAGATAAGGGGCGTGGTATTTCAATGACGCAAATAGGCAAGGGGGTCAGGCTGCAGTCTGGAGCTCCACTGGAGGCAGGAAACGTGACCTCCACTCCTTTTCTTTCTTTTTTGCTTTTTTTTAAACAACTTTAATAAGAAAACCAATAGACACATTGATTCTGAACGCTAAACAGTTTGCTTTCTTGTTCTTTTATGTTCATTCACAGTGGTTTGTGCTTTATTTTTATGCATATGTTCAAAGCTGATTCATTACATCAAGCTATGGAGATCAATGTGCTGCATGAGCCTGTGATCTCTCATGCTAAGCTGCAGACAGGGAGATCACCAAAGTGCTCCTGCAAAGGCATCACTGTCAGGTCTATTCAAAATAGCCAAACCAGAAAAATTCACCCATCTATTTCACTTTCCAAATCGGCTAGTTGGTCTAGATTGTTCTCTTCTCCCGCAGTTCTCCTGGTTTTCACCGTTCTCTGCATAACCCTGTGTGAATCAAAGAAATAGACACCGCTCTTTACATTTTCCCCTCAAGTTAACCCTTTGTGGTTTGGACAAACAGCAAGGAAGGGTAAACTTGGGGGGAAATGGAAAGGGGTCCGATAGGGGCTTCTATTTCTGTGATTCGAAGCGTTCCTGCAGAGTGAACACTTTAAAACAGAAATAAAAGCCCTTTTAGCTCCCGTTTACATTTTCCCCAAAATCAAACCTTTCACTGCTGTTTGATCATTGCAAGCAGTGATCGAACAGCAAGAAAAGGGTTAATGGTTTAAAAACATCTTTAGGGGTAATTCTTAATTTTTTAACCCTTTAGGCTGCTGTCAGACGAGCGTAGTGTTCACGTCCGTGATTGCGCCTAAAAGTACGTCCGTGATAGCATGACAGGAAGCCCATCGGAGCCCGTTACACGAAGTACGTCCGCACTGAACTGCGGACGCACAACGGCCGCGGCCCACGGACGCAAGGCAGGCAAGAACGTACAACCGCTAGAACGGCCGCACAAAGTGCGCTGCGTCCGCAACGTCCGCATAGCTTTGTGTGTGATTGATGGAACGTGGTCAGACGGACTGCATTTATACGTCCAGCATTTTTTTCACGGACAAAATGGTTTAGCTTTTTAATTTATTTTCCCTCCTACATCCGTCAAAATATTTGTCAGTGAAAAAAACGGACTGTGTGGCCACTACTGTGTCTTCCGTACTGACGTACGTCCGTGTGCACGGACGTACAGTCCGTGGAAATCACGCTCGTCTGACCCTAGCCTTAGAGGTAAAATGTATTGTTTTTCTTAAAAAATGTATTAGGCTAGGGTCAGACTGGGGCAGTGCGAACGCGCGTGCAGGCGCACTAAATCACGGCCGTAGTAGCAGCACATGACGGCCAATGACGGCCAATATACGCAGTACGGGCGTACAAAAGTGCGTCCACGCCACGCAACCGGCAAATGAACGCATTTTTCGTACAACGTGATACCGCTAGTACAGACGTACAGAGTGCGCTGCGGCCGCATAGCAGCGTGTGTGCGTGATTAGGAGACGTCAGACGCTGCTATTGTGCGGCCTACAAAACGTCCAAACAGCCAAAGTTTCCAGGTTTTGTTGGAGCGTACCTGCGACTGTCGAAAATGTCTGCTGGACCAGAGATCGACGTGGAGAGGCTGATCAGCGCTGTGGGGGAGCATCCTGAGATATGGGACACGGCCTGCGACAGGTATAAAGACAAGGGGAAGAAGGCCAGCGCATGGGTCGTGGTGTCCCGTGTCGTGTACCCTGATTACGATACGTGGTCCGAGAAAGAGCAGCATATCCAGAGTGAGTATTTGATTATTTTATTCATAATCCCATACATGTAAATCACAATAATAATAACAAAAACAAATATGTAATCATTGAGGTGAAATCTCAAATGCTCCCCAGCTGCCAGGGCACCTGACCTGCATCACTCGTAAAATAATTAGACAGAGCATCGCGAAACCTGTTGCTGTATCTATTCACAGCTATGATGTCATCGTTCACATCATCTTCAAGACCGACAACTGTGAGGGTATCATCAAAATTAAAACCATCCCTGGCACGCACATAATTATGTAGGATGCAACAGCATTTGACTATATCCACACAGAAATCAACCTGTACATCCAGCGGTCTATGTAAAATCCTCCACTTGTTGGTCAGTATGCCAAAGCTACACTCCACATACCGTCTCGCCCGCGACAGCCTATAATTAAAAACCCGCTTCTTCACATTCAGGTGTGTCCCTGAGTAGGGCCTTAGGAGGTGTGTGGATAGTCCGAATGCTTCATCACCCACGAAGGCATAGGGGACTGCCACGTCACTGCCAGGCAATGGTGCGGCTCTGGGGATGTTCAGGGTCCCACTCTCAATTTCATTCCACAGTGTGGAGTTCCTGAACAGTGTGGAGTCAGAGTCCTTGCCGTATGAACCGACATCCACATACACAAAACTATAGTTGGCATCTGCCACCGCCAGTAGGCCAATGGAAAAGTAATGTTTATAATTCTGATACAGTGAGCCACTGTGCGGTGGCTTCACTATGCGGACATGTTTGCCATCCACGGCTCCCAGGCAGTTTGGAAAGTTCTCTCTCAGAATCCTGCTGCAATTTCTAGACATGCCTTGTGTGTCGGTTTTGGCAAACATTGGTCCTTCATGGTTTCCCATATGGTTTGGCACACCTTGCGGACGATCTCACCAGCTGTTGATCTGCCAACGCGGAAGTTATAATGCAGATCCTTCAAACTGCATCCACTAGCGAGATACCTAGAAGACAAAACAAAACTGTTTGAATATGATCACATACCATGAACACAAGCTAATGTCACACTCATCATGTTTTGCAGCACAAGAGGCGATGAACAAATGGCGCACAGTACGCGACAATTATACGCGGGTGCAGAAGAAGCAAGCCATGGCTGCGCGCTCTGGAGCTGGTTCCAAAAAGGTCCGTGGATACATCTATACAGAGCAACTGTCGTTCCTCCGAAGGACCCAGGAGCCGCGCAGTAGCGTCAGCAGCATCGACCAGCCATCGACCTCCGGCTCACAGGTCCAACACATGGTGCCAGGAGGTTCTGCCAGCTGCCAGGAGGAGGTGAACCGGGGTGGTGCAGAGTCGCACCTGGAGGAGGATGTGGAGACAGGACAGGTGGCAGGTACCGCTACAACGGTCAGCACCAGACCTGCACAGAGGAGAAGGGCACCAGCTACAGACCTGGAGCAGGCCATGGTTACCTTCATGGAGGCTCAAACCAACCATCCACACCAACGCTGCATGCTTGCGGACTCCATGGACATGTCATTCTTCAATTCCTGTATGATCCTCCTCAACAAGATGAGCGAGGCTGAGAAGGTGGAGTACCGGCGCAGATCTCTGGCAATATTTGACGACATCCTTTCGCGTCCCCATCACGCAGCCGGTTACAATGCTGTGCCACAATCCACCAATGCCAGTGGATCTTCCCTCCCCAGTGAGGTGCTGTCCACCCACCCAGCCATGCCCCCTGGAGCCAGGCCACACACAGAGTCGGAGTACTGCTCTAGCCACACCACCGGCCCTCATGACCCAGATGCTCGGCGGTATCATGATCTGTGATACATGTCATGAATATGTTTTAGTTTTGTTTGCCATGTGTTATTTGGTTTCATGTTTAATATATCATGACCTACAGTTAACAAGTTATAATATATGTCGAGAATATATTACTGTTATTTTATTTAATGTTTCATATTATATTATTATTTTGGTCTACATTGTTGTCGGAGTCATTTATGATTATGTACGTGTGATGTGATGCCTGTGTGTGTGTGTGTATGCATGTGACAGTGGGCATGTGACTACAGACATGATGCACTCATGTCAGGTGACTGGCAGCGATGTCATGTATGCAGGTGTTTGACAGTACGTACCGCAAAGTGATGACCAGCATCTCCTCCGGTGGTATGGCGGCCCTCATGTTGCTGTCCCTCTTGGTCAGTGGCTCGCGTACCTGCGACAACAGTTCATCAAAGGAGGGGATGGACATCCGCATGTAGTTGAAAAACTTCACGGGGTCCCTCTCTCGCAGTGGCCTGTACAGCGTCACAAAGTGTCCATGCGTGGGTCTGGCAGCGTTAATTTGATGAACCCAGGTTCGCCGCTTTCTCTTCCTCTTAAGGTACAGGTACCCCATTGCAGCAAACACAAAGACTTGTACTGGATCCATCTTTGAAAAACGCCACCATACCCAAAATGGCTTTTTATAACCCTACCCCTTATTTTTTCATTCATCAATTAATTGGATTCATCGGTTTTTTCTCTTTTTTTACAGCTCCGTCATGAAATACGTCCAGAATTGCGCATCGTCTGACCGCTTTCGCGTATTCCGTGAAAAAATGCGTTCGCACGCACCAACGTACGTTTTGACGCTGGACGTCAGAAATGCGTTCGTCTGACCCTGGCCTTAGTGTTAATTTTTCTGCAATTGTTTCTTTTTCATAATAAATAAGAATTTATATATGCATATGTCACATAAAGTTAAAGCCCTTTTGTTCTTGGTGCTTTTCTATTACCGAATGGTCACTAATTACCGAATGGTCACTGTAATGCGCTTAAAATGGAGTCGCCGAAGTGTCACAGAAAAGTTGGCAATGTCGCTGAAAAGCACTGAACAGCACCAAAAATTGAAGTGGGCTTGGCGAATTCCACTGAATTGAAAAGAAAGCAGAAGGAAGTCTCTAGTCCCCAAATAGGAGTTTTGAACAATAAAAATTTGGTAAAATGAGTGTGTTCTAGAGATTAATTTTTTTTTGCTGAAAATGAAAAGAATAAACCATTTAAAAACAAAACAATTCAGCCAGGGTCCAGACCCCAGGTTCAGCCAGGGTCCAGACGCAAGGGTCCAGACCCCAGGCTCAGCCAGGGTCCAGACGTCAGGGTCCAGACCCCAGGCTCAGCCAGGGTCCAGATGCCAGGGTCCAGACCCCAAGCTCAGCCAGGGTCCAGACGCCAGGGTCCAGACGCCAGGGTCCAGACGCCAGGGTCCAGACCCCAGGCTCAGCCAGGGTCCAGATGCCAGGGTCCAGACCCCAGGCTCAGCCAGGGTCCAGACCCCAGGCTCAGCCAGGGTCCAGACCCCAGGCTCAGCCAGGGTCCAGACCCCAGGCTCAGCCAGGGTCCAGACGCCAGGGTCCAGACCCCAGGCTCAGCCAGGGTCCAGACGCCAGGGTCCAGACGCCAGGGTCCAGACTCCAGGCTCAGCCAGGGTCCAGACGCCAGGGTCCAGACCCCAGGCTCAGCCAGGGTCCAGACCCCAGGCTCAGCCAGGGTCCAGACGCCAGGGTCCAGACGCCAGGGTCCAGACCCCAGGCTCAGCCAGGGTACAGACCCCAGGCTCAGCCAGGGTCCAGACCCCAGGCTCAGCCAGGGTCCAGACGCCAGGGTCCAGACCCCAGGCTCAGCCAGGGTACAGACCCCAGGGTCCAGACCCCAGGCTCAGCCAGGGTCCAGACCCCAGGGTCCAGATCCCAGGCTCAGCCAGACCCCAGGCTCAGCCAGGGTCCAGACGCCAGGGTCCAGACCCCAGGCTCAGCCAGGGTCCAGATGCCAGGGTCCAGACCCCAGGGTCCAGAGGCCAGGGTCCAGACCCCAGGCTCAGCCAGGGTACAGACCCCAGGCTCAGCCAGGGTCCAGACCCCAGGCTCAGCCAGGGTCCAGACGCCAGGGTCCAGACCCCAGGCTCAGCCAGGGTCCAGACTCCAAGCTCAGCCAGGGTCCAGACGCCAGGGTCCAGACACCAGGGTCCAGACCCCAGGCTCAGCCAGATGCCAGGGTACAGACCCCAGGCTCAGCCAGGGTCCAGACGCCAGGGTCCAGACCCCAGGGTCCAGACCCCAGGCTCACCCAGGGTCCAGACCCCAGGCTCAGCCAGGGTCCAGACGCCAGGGTCCAGACCCCAGGCTCAGCCAGGGTACAGACCCCAGGCTCAGCCAGGGTCCAGACCCCAGGCTCAGCCAGGGTCCAGACCCCAGGCTCAGCCAGGGTCCAGACGCCAGGGTCCAGACCCCAGGCTCAGCCAGGGTACAGACCCCAGGCTCAGCCAGGGTCCAGACCCCAGGCTCAGCCAGGGTCCAGATGCCAGGGTCCAGACCCCAGGCTCAGCCAGGGTCCAGACGCCAGGGTCCAGACCCCAGGCTCAGCCAGGGTACAGACGCCAGGGTCCAGACCCCAGGCTCAGCCAGGGTCCAGACCCCAGGGTCCAGACCCCAGGCTCAGCCAGACCCCAGGCTCAGCCAGGGTCCAGACGCCAGGGTCCAGACCCCAGGCTCAGCCAGGGTCCAGATCCCAGGGCCAGAGGCCAAGGTCCAGACCCCAGGCTCAGCCAGGGTCCAGACCCCAGGCTCAGCCAGGGTACAGACCCCAGGCTCAGCCAGGGTCCAGACGCCAGGGTCCAGACCCCAGGCTCAGCCAGGGTCCAGACACCAGGGTCCAGACCCCAGGCTCAGCCAGGGTACAGACCCCAGGGTCCAGACCCCAGGCTCAGCCAGGGTCCAGATGCCAGGGTCCAGACCCCAGGCTCAGCCAGGGTCCAGACGCCAGGGTCCAGACCCCAGGCTCAGCCAGGGTACAGACGCCAGGGTCCAGACCCCAGGCTCAGCCAGGGTCCAGACCCCAGGCTCAGCCAGGGTCCAGACGCCAGGGTCCAGACCCCAGGGTCCAGACCCCAGGCTCAGCCAGGGTCCAGATGCCAGGGTCCAGACCCCAGGCTCAGCCAGGGTACAGACGCCAGGGTCCAGACCCCAGGCTCAGCCAGGGTACAGACGCCAGGGTCCAGACCCCAGGCTCAGCCAGGGTCCAGACCCCAGGCTCAGCCAGGGTCCAGACCCCAGGCTCAGCCAGGGTCCAGATGCCAGGGTCCAGAGGCCAAGGTCGACAACCACAGGCTCAGCCAGGGTCCAGACCCCAGGCTCAGCCAGGGTCCAGACCCCAGGCTCAGCCAGGGTCCAGACGCCAGGGTCCAGATGCCAGGGTCCAGACCCCAGGCTCAGCCAGGGTCCAGATGCCAGGGTCCAGACCCCAGGCTCAGCCAGGGTCCAGACCCCAGGCTCAGCCAGGGTCCAGATGCCAGGGTCCAGACCCCAGGCTCAGCCAGGGTACAGAGGCCAAAGTCCAGACCCCAGGCTCAGCCAGGGTCCAGACCCCAGGCTCAGCCAGGGTACAGACCCCAGGCTCAGCCAGGGTCCAAAACCCAGGCTCAGCCAGGGTCCAGACATCAGGGTCCAGATGCCAGGGTCCAGACCTCAGGCTCAGCCAGGGTCCAGACCCCAGGCTCAGCCAGGGTCCAAAACCCAGGCTCAGCCAGGGTCCAGACGCCAGGGTCCAGATGCCAGGGTCTAGACCCCAGGCTCAGCCAGGGTCCAGACCCCAGGCTCAGCCAGGGTACAGACCCCAGGCTCAGCCAGGGTCCAGACCCCAGGCTCAGCCAGGGTCCAGACACCAGGGTCCAGATGCCAGGGTCCAGACGCCAGGGTCCAGATGCCAGGGTCCAGACCCCAGGCTCAGCCAGGGTCCAGATGCCAGGGTCCAGACCCCAGGTTCAGCCAGGGTCCAGACCCCAGGCTCAGCCAGGGTCCAGATGCCAGGGTCCAGACCCCAGGCTCAGCCAGGGTCCAGACCCCAGGCTCAGCCAGGATACAGACGCCAGGATCCAGACCCCAGGCTCAGCCAGGGTCCAGACCCCAGGCTGAGTTAGGGTCCAGACCCCAGGCTCAGCCAGGCCCCAGGCTCAGCCAGGCCCCAGGCTCAGCCAGGGCCCAGGTCCAGACCCCAGGCTCAGCCAGGGCCCAGGTCCAGGCTCAGCCAGGGCCCAGGTCCAGGCTCAGCCAGGGCCCAGGTCCAGACCCCAGGCTCAGCCAGGGCCCAGCCAGACGCCAGGGCTTTAAAAATCCATGGCAATGAAAGTAATAGATTGTTTTACCATTTCTTATTACAGTAGCGCAGCACGAGGAAGCAGAACGCAGAAGGGCGACATTTCAATCAACAGCGCCATCAGCAGTGGTATGTAGCATTTTTAATTATTATTTTTGCCAAAATATTTGTGCGTGTGCCCTATGGGAAGAGGGGATCACGGGGCAGGTGGGGGGGCATTCTGAGGGTCAGTAAGGAGCCCCAAAATTTCTAATGGCTGGCCTGCATGTGTCCATCGGGTTCAGCCTTTCACACATCACCTACTGCTGTTGATCCAAAAGAAGGCAAAAAACCTACAGGGTTATTCAAAGAGAATCGAAAAGTCATCGCACGTTCGGTGACTTTTCGTTCTTTTCAATTTGGTGCGATTCGGCTATCCCATTTCGGCGACCCTGCGGTGTATTCAGCAAGCACCACAGGGCCGTCGTACTGCAGGGAAAAGCCGCTGCAAACCTGCCGAACACTCACCGCAAAACCCGGGGAATGCAGACCGAAAACCCGCAAAAACATCTGGATTAACCCCGCCGAACACGCTGGAGAAACCCGAGCAGGAGCCGATCAGAGTGCAGAGCAGCCGCCGGAAGAACCCGACACCGCAGACAAATGAAGTGAGAGAAAAAAAAACAGTAGGCTTGAATGTTTGACAAGTGAAACGCTGTTTGCAAAGAAACTACAGAACGAAAATGTCTGAAATTTACATATGAGGTCCAATGAATGATAATAAAAAGGACTGTTACAGAAAAAAGAAAAAACGATTTTAAAAAAAACTGAATTTTTTTTCACAAAACAAATCCCGAAAAATGCCTAAAAAATCCTAAAAAATCTAAAAATAAAGAAAATTTGAATGCAGAATATTATAATAAACGGTTTATTAGATATTGGATTAAAACGGGAATATTGTTAACATTGAAGCCTATGGGATTCTCCTGAATGAAACCACCGAATAGCAGGGCAATTCGTCAACTTTTCACTGCTGGTTTGTGGTCTCTGAATAGACGAAGCATTGCTTCTCTATGGGGGTTTCACTGCCCTCGAACAGGCACCGTATGTGCAGGCAATTCGTCAACATTTGGCAAACTGCCTGCTCTCTGAATAGCCGAATGGCCAGGAAAGGTAATCGTACGCTGAATTTCAGCGTTCAGTTACCTTTTCAGCCCCAATTCGGAGCTCTTTGAATAACCCTACTAGTCCAATATGCAACACACTGGGAAAAAATTCCTTCTTGACTCCTCTGATGGGAACCCACTCTTTCCACCTGTCCTGGCTCTCCAGACACCCCCTTACCAAGATCACACCAGCTGCTGAGTTGCTCGGAACTCAGTGCCTCGAGCAGCCTGATCTGTAGCTCCAGACCTGCTTGATCTGATCCTCTGCCTTGGAGCCTTTTTGAATTTCCAGAAGGCCGCTCTGTGCCTTCTGTGGGTGAGAGTGGGTACCCTGAATGGGACACCCAGAATGAGAAACTGTATGTGGAAACAGGATTCTGACTTTTATTGAAAAACACCACTATTTATGCTGAGGTCCAACAAGTATAATTTGCATAAACCAGACCACTGGAAGATGAACTCTGATTACATTAGGACATTTGGATTTTAGATATTTACAGTAAACATTTGTTTGCATTTAGTTATCACACCCACTTTGCATAATCTATTGTTCCAAAAGATCAGATTACCTTTTCAATTAAATACTGCCCCAGACACATGGCTCCTTAACCGGATAACAGTTAGACAGCATTCTTGCATAATCACACATTATTTACACATTCCACACAAAAGAGGGCATTGAAAATAACTTCAGGTAGCATGTTTAAAACACATCTCCCCGTGCCCATTCACATACAGTAATATAGTACAGTAATACAGTAATATAGTACATTTAAAACTAAAGCTAAGCAATTTACAATACATTTAAACTCACACCACGCAATATAAATGAACTCAAAGTCTTTCCCAAGGCAAATGTCTATGTCTTTTGGGGTTTTTGCCAGGAAAATAAACGTCTTGGGAGCGCTCCATCACTTCCATGACAACCCCAGAATGGCAGTCAGATTTCTCCTTGGATCAAGAAGCTTAACCACATATTAAATATTATTAATATTCTGTGTCTGCAGGAAGTCATCCAGTCTTTTTTTTAAAAGTCTGTACAGTCTCTGGCCCAACCACCTCAACAGGAAGAGAATTACATAGCTTTATTGTTCTCACCGTAAAATAACCCTTCCTATGCTTTAGGCTGAATTTCCTTTCGTCCAGTCTAAATGGGTGACCTCGTGTCCTGTGTATAGTCCTGCTAATGAATAGGTTTCCAGACAATGGTTTATAATGGCCTCGTATATATTTATATAAAGTTATCAGATCCCCTCTAAGGCGCCGTTTCTCAAAACTAAACAGGTTTAAGCTTGTTAGTCTTTCCTCATAACTTAAACCTTCCATTCCCCTTATTATTTTAGTCGCCTGTCTCAGAACTTTTTCTAGCACTATATCCTTTCTTAAGACAGGTGCCCAAAATTGCACGACATTTTCAAGATGCGGTCTTACCATTGATTTATACAGAGGCAAAATTCTGTTTTCATCCCGAGAGTGAATTCCCCTTTTAATGCATGCCATTACCTTGCTGGCCTTGGCGGCTGCTGTTTGACATTGCGTATTGCTACTTACAGGGTTATTCAAAGAGAATCGAAAAGCCACCGCACGTTCGGTGACTTTTCGTTCTCTTCATTTCAGTTCGTTTTGCCGACCCCATTTCAGTGACCCTGCGGTGTATTCAGCAAGCACCACAGGGTCCCCGAATTGCAGGGAAAGGCCGCCGCAAACCCGACGAAAACTAACTGCAAAACCCGGCGAATGCATGCCGAAAACCCGCAAAAACATCTGGATTAACCCGCCGAAAATGCCAGAAAAACCCGAGCAGGAGCCGATCACACGCAGCGAAGCCGCCGGAAAAAGCCGACACCGCAGACGAAGGAGGTGAATAAATTAGAAAAACTGTTTGCTTGAATGTTTGAAAAGTGAAATGCTGTTTGCAAACAAACTACTGAGCGCAAATGTCTGAAATTTACATAGAGGTCCAAGGAATGATAATAAAAAGGGCTGTTACAGAAAAAATAAGTAAACTTAAAAATAAAAAAAATCGGAATTTTTAAAAAAAAAAAAAAAAACAGAAAAATGCTTAAAATATCCTAAAAAATCTATAAATAAAGAGACTCTTTACTGCAGAATTTTATAATGAATGGTTTATTAGATATTGAATTATAACGGGAATATTTTTAATATTGAAGCCTATGTGATTCGCCTGAATAAACCTGCCGAATTAAACCACCGAATGGCAGGGCATTTCGGGAACCTTTGACTGCTGGTTTGTGCTCTCTGAATAGCCGAAGCAGTGCTTTTGTATGGGGATTTCACTGCCCTCGAACAGGCACCGAACAGGTACCGTATGTGCAGGAAATTCGCCAGGATAGCCGAATGGCCAAGAAAGGTTACCTTTCTCCAGCCATTCGGATCTCTTTGGATAACCCTGTTAGTTTGAAGTCTATGTACTGTCACCACTTTTATGTATAGGTACCACTCTCGCAGTCTTCCAGAGTTTGGATATGTATCCAGTCGCCAGTGATTTGTTGATTAGGGTTGTGACAGGATTTGCAATTGCCAGCACACTGTTTTTCAACACCATTGCTGGATTTGATCAGGTCCAGACTGGTATTTCATTTTTTGATTACAGAGAAGTTTAGTAACTACACTGACAGGCACTGGTCTAAAGTTGAATTTCTCTGTGATTCAGGGTCTTTACACAGTTGGAGGGGCCTGACCTGCGTGCAGCCTTTCTGTAAGTGTGTCATTCGTTAGCTTAGCAATCCGGTTGGTTGCGCATCCAACAAAATAATTATTAAAGGCATTTGCTACATCTAGGGGGTGTTGCAGAGTATGGTTGTTTACTTTTACAGCAGCCGGTTGGGAGTGGATGGGCTGTGATTGTATGTTACTTATGATTTTCCAAAAATTTCTAGGGTTTGATATGTTATTGTCTAGACTTTCAGTGACATATTGGGCTTTAGCCAATTTTGTTTGTTTTGTGCATGCATTCCGCCAAAAGTCCCTCAGGACATCAATTATGAAGTCTTGGAAGACTGCTGGTGCATTGCATAAGCCAAACAGCATAATCAGATATTCATAATGGCCACTACGAGTATTGAATGCAGTCTTCCATTCATGGTCTTTCTTGACCCTCACCAAGTTGTAAACGCCCCTGAGGTCCAATTTCGTGTAGATCTTGGCACCTTTCAATCTTTCAAACAACTCAGATATTAAGGGGATGGGGTAGGCATTTCTTATAGTGATTCTGTTTAAACCCCTATAATCGATGCAAGGTCTCAAATCCCCCTCTTTTTTAGAGACGAAAAAGAATCCTGCTCCCGCAGGAGAGAAGGAACGACGAATGAACCCTGTGGCTAGGTTTTTTCATCCATAATGTCATTTTCTTTTTGTGATAGGGGTAGACATGACCCCTTGGAGGCATGGTACCTGGCAACAGATCTATGGCACAATCATAAGGTCTGTGAGGCGGTAAGATCTCATATTTACCCTTATCGAATACCTCTTTAAAGTCATCATACCACTTGGGTACTTCAGTAGAGAGCGGAGGAGCAGTGGCTACATTCAAGCTACCTACTGTAGCAGTCATGCCCAAACACCTGGACCAACATTTTGATCCCCAAGATTCCAACTCCCCTTTTCCCCAGTTCACAACAGGGTTATACTTAGCCAACCATGGATAACCCAATATGATAGGAACAGTGGGTGATTCTATGATTTGTAACTGAATCTTTTCTTTATGCAGAGCACCAGTGCTGAAAGATACAGGAACAACCAGAGGTACTTGGTGGATGGCAGCAAACCCAGAGTCCAGAAAATTGCCTGCAGACCCAGAATCTAGTAATGCCTCTGTATTGAACTTGACTTTTTTTTTTTTTGTATTCAAAATTTTTATTTTGAAATATGTCATCATACAAATAAACGTAGAGTGAGGGCCTCGCAGGGCCGCTCATGGTCATCTGCAATAGCACAGTATAATTTTTTTTTACGAAAAACAGTATCTTGAAGAGAGTCAGCAGTGAATCATAAAAGTAAACAATAAATGTTCTCGCAGGGTCAAACAGTAAACATCACTGAAGAGTAAGTTAGGGGGTGGGGAGGTGGACACACACACACTAAGAAGTGCTCCAGGGCCCAAAAAAAAAAAAGGGGGGGAATGGAAAAGGTGGCAAAAGCCAAATGTGTGACTGTCCTGGCACGCTCCCGAAGTTCCGAGGTACCGTAGGAGGCCATGGACATGTACAGGTCACAAAGGCCGGGGTACGTGAGGGCCAAATGTGGCAGACAGAGCCATGGTGGCCGTCACAGTGGCACGCCCCAAGTTGCCCCAATGCCAAAAAAAAAGGAGGGGAGGAAGAGGGTCTGCAGCACGAGGTGGTGTGGTGAAAAATAATAAAAATTAAAAAAAAAACATGGGAAAGGGGGAGAAAAGGGTGTAAAATGGGGTCATAAAAGGGGGGGACAGCTAGGGACCATCATAGTCCAAAAAAAGTCAGCAGAGTTACAGGAGTCCTCAATAAAACGGAACAGCCACGGGGGGGGTGGACATCGGGAGGGGGGAAACGACAGCATCAAAGTCATCGAGCAAATAAGGAGAAAAAAAAAAGAGAAAGAAAAACTCAGCTGAAATATCCCCAGCCGAAAGAGTCCCATCAGCCCGTATCCCGGAAGGGGGGTGAACGCAAGGCAGGCAGGGTGCTGCAAGATGGGTCATAACATACACCCCAAGCCGGTCCGACTGCAGGGAGCAAGGCTGGCATCACCAGTAAGCCCCAGGCCTCCAAAACAGCCTCATTGCCGGTAACCTTCGCAAGCCTCCAGCGGATAGTCTTCGCGGTCTGACTTGCCAGAGCCACCATCTCCCGGAGCACGCAGGTCGCCATCTCCCCTCCCGTGTTTGGGCGGACACTCGTCCTCGTGGGCTGAGACTCCAAAGCTGGTGTCCTGGCCGGGACGCAGCTTACAACACAGCTCCGCTCGGCAGCAGGCGAACAGGCCCCAGCGCAGCTTCTGGCCGGGGTATCCTCTACCACCTCCACCCGAGTGGTCCTACCCTCTCGGCAGTCCCGCAGCGCGGACATCATTCGGCACCAGACGCCTCTGGTAAGCGGGCCATCCGCATCCACTTCCTCCAACAACCGCAAACAGACATCTAGGCCTGAAAGAACAACATCCATACCTCCAGGGAGGGATCCACCCCGTAAATCATCAGTATATTTGCTTGTTGCCCCCGCCAGAGAGCCATCCAAGGCAGTGCGGGGGCGCGGGCCCTCCGTCCCCGCAGCCCTCAGAAGCTCACTCGGGTAGAGGCGGCAGAGTAGTCAGGTGGGGGTAACATAGGAGCCATGGGGAAGGCCGCAAGATGGCCGTCGGTGCCGCTGCTCTGCCACAGATTGTCGGCCGCAAGGCATGTCTCTGGTCCAGAGGGGGGACAAAGCGGACCCCGGACGGCATAGTTCCGGTGGCCAGCTACTTCAGCACCCCTTGTGAGAGAAATTGCCAAATTAAGAGTCATCTGGGGGTCCTTAAGAGCGGCAGATGTGTGGAGCTCCATCGAAACACGTCTGCTCCCGTCGGTAGCCGGCCACGCCCCCCCAGTTTCTGTTTTTTTGAGGGGAGGCAGGCAGTCTGCTTCAGATGCAGCAGCTTGGCTTCTGTTGGCCCGGATTTTAGACAGGGCTTTCCTTTTGTCTTGACAGGAAAGGCGTTTGGAGGAACTTCTTTTAGGAGTAGCCCCAGGGGTGCCCTTTGGAATGGATGTCTTGTGGGTGCTAAAAGGATTTGACCGCGTCTGTGTCGCACGTATGGTGGTATTCTCATTCTTGATTCCTCACAGCCGCTGCTCGTTCCGCTACTCTCTGAACTTGACTTTTTCCCAATAAATAGTCACAGGCACTACCACACCAGACCTTTTTTTCTTTTCTTACTTGACAAGAGAGACACTAACGTAGTTCCTAGAACCTGTCTGTCAGAGGATTCTAGGCTTGCTCATTTCCCGAACACATTGGTTCTCTGAGGTCTTTTAGGGCACTGTAAACGAAAATGCTCTCTGTCTGCACAATAGAAACAGAGGCCCTCTCTGCGGCGAAGTTGTCTCTCCTCTCCTGAGATACTAGAACGACCCAATTGCATAGGCTCTGATTCTGCTGGTGTGGGTCGAGGAGGAGAGACAGCATGAACCACCCTAGGAGTAGAGGAGGTACCATGAGAAGGTTTATGTACCTTACTACGACCAGACCTCCTGTCACGTATCTGATCATCGAGGGCTATGCAGAAGTCTATAAGATCATCTAGCCCCTCAGGTAGTGACATAGGAGCCAACTCCTTCATAATATTGTCTCAAATTCCTTCAAGGAAGGCGGTAACGAACACTTCATTCGGCCACTGAAGTTCAGCAGCCACAGTTTTAATCTCAATTGCATAATCTGCAACACGGCGGTTGCCCTGGGATATGTGCCACAAAGCTCTGGCTGCGCCAGTAGCTCGTATGGCAGGGTCGAATGTACGCCTCAAGTCATTCATAAATTCAGCATAATTAAACACCACAGGTTTCTTAAGTTCCCATAAAGGGGTTGCCCACAGTAGAGCTTTCTCAGTCAGATGGTTAATCACATAACCCACATTGGCTCTGTCTGTGGGACTCATTCCTGGATTCAATTCGAACATAATATCTATCTGGGCTATAAACCCTCTGCATGAACCAGAATTACCATTGAAACTTGTGGGTGTCTTTAGACTCACGTGAGATACTTCAGATGACACCATAGAAGAAACAGATACTGCTTGTGAGTGTAGGAGAGGGAGGCAGAGACACCAAGCCTAGCTGTTTGACCTGGGTGGAAAATAGGCCCAAAGCCTGAGCAAATTGATCCATGAGGTGATCTTGCTCCTCCTGTTTGGAAATCAAAGTACTTAGTATAGACATAAGGGCAGAAAAATCTGTCTGATCCATATTTGGCCCTGACGTAATGTAACGAACTGTATAGCGCTCGCACTGAAGTATCGTTGTTTGGATTATAGAGAGCAGATTTTTCGGACAACCAGAGGCAGTGAAAACAAGGCTATTCTCTGAAGTCAGGGAGTAGACACACAGTCTAGAATCACACTTAAATTCGATTGGTTTCGTGACCAAAGGACAACTTAGCGCTGCAACATAATCATAATCGATCTGGGAGTTAAACACGGTGTATGAAATCGTAACAGTAGTAATTTTATGTTCGTTCGTATATAAAGGTTTACCACGGCATGTTGAGTTGTGCAGACTGCAGGGCAGTAACCTTAGAGAGAAACCTTATTGTCGTAAGTCTTACGGATCGTACAGATTTCGGAACGTAAGTAGTATGCCTGCTTGGTTCTTCTAACCTGTCAGCTGAGTGCTGGTGGAGAGTGCTAAAGTCCAGCCCTCCTACCCCCACACAGAGATTTAAAATTGTGCAATTACATTATTACCAAAAGAAAACTCTGTCCAAATTCCTATTCATTCTGTTAGTTTCCCTGGCAAACGATGTGGGATCTAACCCTGGTCCTATAGCTGATACAACCTTTAGTCTCCCCACTAAAGAAGGCCTCTCCTTTGTGCACTGCAACATCCGCAATTTACTCCCTAAACTGGATGAACTTCAAGCTTGGTGTTGCTATTACAAACCCAAAGTCATTGTGTTCACAGAATCATGGATAATCCCAAAAGTACCAGACTCTGCCATATCAATACAGGGGTATTCATGTTATAGAAAGGACAGAGCAAACAGAGGAGGAGGTATAGCTACTTATGTTGATGAGTCCATTAAGTTCACCCCCTTACAGAATTCTAGCTCCCCTGCCACCTTTGATTTCTTCTCCGGTATAATTGAGATCCCATTCAGTAAATCAATCATTGTTGCTGGATTTTATCGCCCACCAAGCTCTCCAGTGCACTCCCTCTCTGACATAACTGAAATCCTTCATAACTTACTTGAACAAAACGAAAAAAGTGAACTGCTGGTCCTCGGTGATTTCAATATTGATTGGCTGAATCCTAAAGAAAATAAGCACTGTTTAAGGCCTTGCAGCTAACTCAATTAATCTCCTCCCCCACTCGCATTAATATGAACAGCCCTAACCATACCCTGCTGGACTGGATTCTTTCTTCATTTCCCGATAGAATACAGGAGGAGGCGTTCTCGCTAATAGCTTCAGTAACCACTGTCTAGTGTACTGTGTGCGCAAAATAAAAGCCACAAAATCTCCCCCAAAGGTAATAATCAGCAGGTCTTTCAAGAAATTTATTCTTGAATCCTTCCTAAGTGATCTCAAACAGCTCCCATGGTACAGACTAAACCTTATCCCAGTCTTGGACTGTGCAATTGAATTCTTTCAGTCCGAGCTCCTGCAAGTCTGGAATGCCCATGCCCCGCTGCGTAAAGTGCGAGTAAAAGGGGCTCATCTCCCCTGGGTTACAGCTGATCTTACACAAATGTACCAGATTAGAGATTCACTGTGGTCAAATTTCAAGAGTACTGGTTCCATGAATGATCACTGTGAATACCGAAAATGCCGGAATGCATGCACAAAACAAACAAAAATGGCTAAAGCCCAATACTTCAATGAAAATCTAAACAATAACCTATCAAACCCTATAAATTTTTGGAGAATAATAAGTAACATACAAGCACCTCCAGTCCACTCCCAGCCGGTTGCTGTCAAAGTAAACAACCAAACCCTGCAACACCCACTAGATGTTGCAAATGCCTTTAATAATTATTTTGTTGGGTGCGCCACCACCCTAATTGCTAAGCTAGCAAATAACACACCTACAGAAAGGCCACACACAGGTCAGGCCCCTCCAACCATGCAGGGACCCCATATCGCAGATAAATTCAACTTTAGACCAGTGCCTGTCAGTGTAGTTACTAAACTGCTCCGTAATCAAAAAATGAAATACCAATCTGGATTCACGAAAAATGGACAGGCGCCAACAACTAGTACCGCCACCAACAAACCAATGCCAACCAGAGTTTTAGTGGTTTCCCCCAAACCAGTGAAAATACAAAAACAATGGTACGTATCTGGTGGCGCGATGGTGGTCGCTGAATGGTGGGTGGTGGTTCCCTTAGTTCGTACGAAGCATATGGAAAAGAATAATACAATATATAGTGCAGATGGTAATAACACAAAATATATATATGTGCTAATGTGGGATATTCCACTCACAAATCAAAGAGCCCGAACACTGGCTCTAAGTGGGTCGAGGCTTTTGGGTGTTTTTGCTTCTCCGTTCCTTAAGGTGACCCACGCCTTATACTGGATGGAGTATGGCTCATATAAATGGACATGGAAAGAAAGCAAAAACAACTTCCTTGTGCAGATCTTCTAAAGTTGGAATGGCATAGATATAATATAGCTATTAAACTCACATTTGTAGGAGCTTGTTGAATATTATTTTTTAGTGTTGTTTATAGCTGTCGGTGAAAATTACCGGATAAATATATTCTAATTATAATCGCTACCCATAAGGGGTAGTGAATCTTATATAAAAGTGGCATACTTTATGTACCTGCTATAGTGTCAATGGAGATAGTGAAATCCTAATCCTTAGATTGTTCTTTGATTATATTAAGTATGAAGATTAAAGTGCTATTATTTTAATGTGCAAAAAATATCTTTTAATAGTCGAACGATAGTGACCCTAAGATAATATTAGAATAAAAGTGGCAAAGTGTACTAATATAAACTTCTTTATATTAGTGTTATATGTTATATACTAATGTACAAATAAATGGGCAAACAGATTTATATATGTATTGAAATGTCTAACATTCAGGCATAAAATAAATAAAAAATCGCTAGAGTTATTGGTGATCTTTGGAAGTTTCTCTTTTCTCTTTCGGATAACATAATCCATCATGGTTATTGCAAACCCTTCTAACAAAGTATTCCATCCTGAAATAAATTCCGGGTCATCTTTTTCTGATGACGGGGTTTTCTGGAATCTTAAACCTCTTGGTGTAATCTTGTCCTTCTTATACTTTTCTAAAGTGGCTATCTCCAATTTTATTTTTGTCTCTTTAATTAAATTCTTTTCAAGATCTATTAATGGTTTATTGTTATTATCACTAGTTGATTCTTTCAATTGTGAAGAGATAAAAGTACCTCCTAACATAGATTCTACATTGATACCAATTCTGCTTCTATACTCTAAGAGAGACATGTTAAGGCAGCCAAATGCCAGTGGGGGAATTTACAATCCCAACAATGATTCACGAAAAATGGACAGGCGCCAACAACTAGTACCGCCACTAACAAACCAATGCCAACCAGAGTTTTAGTGGTTTCCCCCAAACCAGTGAAAATACAAAAACAATGGTACGTATCTGGTGGCGCGATGGTGGTCGCTGAATGGTGGGTGGTGGTTCCCTTAGTTCGTACGAAGCATATGGAAAAGAATAATACAATATATAGTGCAGATGGTAATAACACAAAAAATATATATGTGCTAATGTGGGATATTCCACTCACAAATCAAAGAGCCCGAACACTGGCTCTAAGTGGGTCGAGGCTTTTGGGTGTTTTTGCTTCTCCGTTCCTTAAGGTGACCCACGCCTTATACTGGATGGAGTATGGCTCATATAAATGGACATGGAAAGAAAGCAAAAACAACTTCCTTGTGCAGATCTTCTAAAGTTGGAATGGCATAGATATAATATAGCTATTAAACTCACATTTGTAGGAGCTTATAGACCAAGCTCTAGACCCATGTCTAGAATCCATTAATTTCATTTCATTAGTACAATTATAGAGATTTATTCACACTCGTTGTAGACATTTTAATATATATATAAATTAGATCCTTTACGTTACACCTTATCTAGATCCATTCTTAAAGGGAAAATGTCTAGAATTTATCATCTATTTTTATTCCACCAATATAACTCTAGCGATTTTTTTATTTATTTTATGCCTGAATGTTAGACATTTCAATACATATATAAATCTGTTTGCACATTTATTTGTACATTAGTATATAACATATAACACTAATATAAAGAAGTTTATATTAGTACACTTTGTCACTTTTATTCTAATATTATCTTAGGGTCACTATCGTTCGACTATTAAAAGATATTTTTTGCACATTAAAATAATAGCACTTTATTCTTCATACTTAATATAATCAAAGAACAATCTAAGGATTAGGATTTCACTATCTCCATTGACACTGTAGCAGGTACATAAAGTATGCCACTTTTATATAAGATTCACTACCCCTTATGGGTAGCGATTATAATTAGAATATATTTATCCGGTAATTTTCACCGACAGCTATAAACAACACTAAAAAATAATATTCAACATTAGCACTTTAAATTAACGGCACTTTAATAGGATTTTGAGTAGTATCACAATTTTTTATAGGTAGTGATATCAGCAATCTACATTTTATAATATTAATATTATTCTTTATTAAACATAATCTTCATTAAACATAACTTTGGTTACTATATTTGGTTACTATGTTAATAACTATATACACTTCAATATAGTCACTTAAATATGTTTAGCATTTATAAATAATTCGACACTAGCACTTTAAATGATACGCACATTTATTTGCAGCGGCACTTTAATAAAATAATGCTATGGATTGTTATAAGGAATATCATCCTTATGGGTATAGTTATTAGTGGTTTAATTAGACAACAAACATTTTTTAACACATTTTTCAATATAAGTGTTATAAATTTCATAGGATTATCATCCTTTATGGGAATATAAAACAATAGATTTCTATAGGGAATATAACCTCTGATAGGTAATGCAACTACTTCAGTTATTTAATTATTAGACGAATACATCTAAGAGAAGAGTTATTCATCTCTTATCTCTGTACAGGTCGACCAATACAAAATATAACAAAAAGCACATTCAAAAAGTATGTTCACACAAAGCATGATATTCCCTTTATACAATAGAGTTGGAGAAGGTCTTATTATATTCGTAATGCGTTCTCCATTGATCGACCCTTTTTTCTCTGGTCTTTATTCTACCCGAGAGCTACTGAGGGTGGCCTCACGTAGACTCGAAGGAAACTAGAAGTCAGCGGATTAATGCGTCTGGAGATTCGGAAAGACTTTTGAAGTGGAACGCACGCTACTTCCTGGATCTCTTGTGAAACGCAAAATGGAACGCACAGAACGATAGAGCGCATGCGCAAGATGGCGACCTCCTCCTCATGCGGTTTGAGACAGGGGATTTGCGCTAATTGCTTTATCCGGAACATGTGGGGACTTTTTATTGACTTTTATGTATTAAACTATTTAAGAAACGAATACAAACCAGCCTGTAAACCAGCTGAAGAAGCCAGCACGTCTGGCGAAACGCGTTCTGGTCTCCTGGCTGAGCCAGTATTTTATTTATGCTTAAATAAATAATTTTAATCTTTTAAATTCCAATTGTCCCCCTGGTGTTCTGGATCTAAAGAGGTGTTTGGGCTCCACCTTATGCAAGCCCTGAGGCGTACAAACCAAGAGCTTGGTCTATAAGCTCCTACAAATGTGAGTGTAATAGCTATATTATATCTATGCCATTCCAACTTTAGAAGATCTGCACAAGGAAGTTGTTTTTGCTTTCTTTCCATGTCCATTTATATGAGCCATACTCCATCCAGTATAAGGCGTGGGTCACCTTAAGGAACGGAGAAGCAAAAACACCCAAAAGCCTCGACCCACTTAGAGCCAGTGTTCGGGCTCTTTGATTTGTGAGTGGAATATCCCACATTAGCACATATATATTTTTTGTGTTATTACCATCTGCACTATATATTGTATTATCCTTTTCCATATGCTTCGTACGAACTAAGGGAACCACCACCCACCATTCAGCGACCACCATCGCGCCACCAGATACGTACCATTGTTTTTTTAAATACCAATCTGGACCTGATCAAATCCCAGCAATGCTGCTGAAAATCAGTGCCCCTGCAATTGCAAAACCTGTCGCAACACTCATCAATGAATCACTGGCAACTAGATACATACCCAAACACTGGAAGACTGCGAGAGTGGTACCTATCCATAAAAGTGGTGACAGTACTTTGGTATCCAGCTACCATCCAATCTCATTGCTCCCCGTTATGTCAAAATTTTTGGAAAAAATGTGATTATTATCAATCTTCAAACTATTTAACCCCAAATCAATCCGGCTTTCGTCCAAATCACTCAACTACAACCGCCCTTTTAAAAGTTTCCAATGATATCCAAGCTGGCATGGAACAAGGGCCCTAACTGGAGCCATCTTCCTTGATTTTGCCAAGGCCTTTGACACAGTAGACCATGGCATCTTATTACAAAAACTTAAAAACTCTGGTATTGGTGATCACACGCTAACCTGCTTTGAATCATATGTATCCAACCGATCACAACATGTGTCCATCTCTGGCAGCTCCTCCCTCCCCCTCCCAGTCACGTGCGGAGTACCCCAAGACTCAATACTCGGCCTCCTGCTATTCACATTATTCATAAATGAGCTGCCCAACATCTGCAAAGCCTCAACTGTACACATGTATGCAGATGACACCATAATCTATACCAGCAAACCAGATCTCCCACAGCTGGAGGCCGTGCTGCAAGAACAATTCACAGAGGTAGAAAAGTGGATCACAGATAACAAACTTTTTCTAAATACTGACAAAACTGTAACAATGCTCTTTGGAACAGCACCTAAACTACATAAACTGCAAATCCCCATCTACATGTCAGGACAAAATCAAATGGCACGCTGACCACAGTCACTTCTCTCAAAATACCTAGGTATGTGGTTAGACGCAAATCTATCCTTTGGCCCCCAGATAGAAAAACTCTCATCCAAACTTTACCCCAAATTAGGTGCCCTGTACAGAAACAAATCCTGCCTGAGCCCCGCGGTAAGAAAGCAGATTGTACAACAAATGCTTATGCCGGCTATTGAATATGGAGATGTAGTGTATGCAGCGGCCCCACAAACACACCTTCAGAAATTTACTACATTGTATAACTCATTCTGCCACTTTGTGCTACAATGTAACTACATGACCCACCATTGTGACATGTTAAGAGAGCTAAACTGGCCGTCGCTGGAATCTAGACGCACCCTTCACCTTTCCAACCTGGTGTTTAAGAGCTTCTCTGGGAAGCTTCCACCCTACCTGAATAGGCTGCTTCCCCTAGCAGTTCCCTCATCCTATAACCTCCGATCCAGGACCTGCAGTTCTCATACATGCATATAAAAAGCGTAGCATCGAATCGAACGAACAAACACAAAGGGGATAAACCATAGACTCGTCAAGTAGCAAGCTGGGTCGAAATATGTAATCAAGGTCCTCAGTCAGAAATGGGTCGGCAACAAATCAATAAGTCTCAATAGCAAACAGGCGATGCGGGAAATAAACTCCACGTCAGGGCGACAAGGCAACTCCTCGCGCCCTGCTTTAAACCCGGTGTCTCCTAGTGACCACGCCAGGCCCCGCCCCCTCAGACGCCACTCGGCCATCATGGAATGCTGGCACCTGACCCACAAGTGCCACAGAACCATGTCTAGATCCCACAAGGAGGGCAGCAGGGGCCGAGGATGTAACACAGATGCACAGAGTGCGCCACGTCCGCATAGCTTTGTGTGTGAGTGATGGGACAAAGTCAGATGGTCCGCATTTCTGACGTCCAGCACCTTGACGGACAAAATGGTTTTTCATATCATGTATCAATTTGTATGATTTTTCATATTAATATTATTTCCCATAGATCCCTCTTTTTCCTTTTTCTCAACGTCAGTCAAAAATAAGGGACCGTGTGGCCACTACCGCGTCTACCATCAGAAAGTACGTCTGTTGTGCAGACGCAGTCTGCACAGAATGCGCTCGTCTGACCCTAGCATAAGATGGTACATTTGCGTAAGATCAGCAGTAACCCTGGGGAGATGGGCCCCTTTTACTCGCACTTTACGCAGCAGGGCCTGGGAATTCCAGACTTGCAGGAGCTCAGACTGAAAGTATTCAATTGCACAATTGAGGTCTGGGACTAGGTTTAGTCTGTACCATGGGAGCTGTTTGAGATCACTTAGGAAGGATTCAATATTAAATTTCTTGAAAGACCTGGTGATTATAACCTTTGGGGAGATTTTGTGGCCTTTAATTTACGCACACAGTACACTAGGCAGTGGTCACTGAAGCTATTAGCGAGAACGCCTGCCTCCTGTATTCTATCAGGAAACGAGGAGAGAATCCAGTCCAGCAAGGTATGGTTAGAACTTTTCATATTAATGCGAGTGGGGGAGGAGATTAATTGTGTTAGCTGCAAAGCCTTAAACAGTGAGCAGTGTTCATTGTTTTTAGGATTCAGCCAATATGTATTAAAATCGCAGAGGACCAGCAGTTTACTTTTTTTGGTTTTGTGCAAGTTAGTTATGAAGGATTTGGGTTATGTCAGAGAGGGAGTGCACTGGAGAGCTCGGTGGGCGATAGAATCCAGCAACAATAATCGGTTTACTGAACGGGATCTCAATAATACCAGAGATTAAATCAAAGGTGGCAGGGGAGCTAGAATCATGTAAAGGGGTGGACTTTATAATGCTTAGTGTTCAGAAATATCATGTCTATTGGGGGTTTTTTTTACATTAAAGTTGCTTTTTAAAAAAACAGCAAAAAACCCCACTTTGGGCACTATCACCTGGTGTGAGCTAAAACACCATCGCTAACAGAAAAATGTAGCGAGTCGCTAAAAGTTAGCATCTGACAACCCACTAACAGATTGACTTGTCCAAGGCCAAAACCTTGACGGACGGAGGACTGTAAATATAAAAAAAATAATTGCTGTGCACACTCATACTCACTGCCTTTATTATGAGTGTTATCGCTGTGGATCCTGCGTGCGCTCCATACTCACTGCCTTTATTATGAGAGTTTTATTGCTGTGGATCCTGCTTGTGCTCCATACTCATTGCCTTTACTATGAGAGTGTTATTGCTGTGGATCCAGGGTATGCTCATATTCACTGCTTTTATCGTGAGTTAGACTGCTGTGCAGCTCAGTGATATGCTCATACGTACCGTACATTACTGTGACTTTTATTGCTCTGGAGCTCTGTGAAACGCTTATAAACACCTCACATTGTTAGTTTTATTGCTGTGGCGCTCTGTGATACGCTCATACATACTGCACATGGTTGTTCATGCAGTGTAACACCATGAGTGTATATTTTGTTTTATTGTAGTGCACCCTATTTTTTCTATTTGTTTATCCCAAATATTCTTGGATTTGGGATGTTAGCTTAAGCTATTTTGCTTGGTTGTGTGTAAATGTGTGGGGGATGTTAGAGTGTTAGATGTTGGTGCACGGCCCTATATGCCTGAAGGAGACATTACTCGCCGCACCAAGATGTCCCTTTCTTCTGTGTTTTTCCCTTTCCAGGTTGTTCCGAAGATATGTCTGGTGTTGTGTATATGAGGCGCACATCAGGCGTTTTAGGGTTTTGCCTATTTCCTCCTGGTTTCTTTTCGTTCCCGGTACAAACCTGTTATGCTGAACACCTTGGCCAGATTGCTTCAGTGGCTTATGGAGTTGGTGGATGTGTCCCTTTTTTCCATGCTCACTCGGTTGGCAGTACAACTGCCTCTAAAGCGGGTTCGGTGGGTTGTCTACTTGAGGATATTATGCATACGGCGGATTGGTACAGAGTCGTCGTTCCTGGCTTTATTTTAAACCCATTTCACACTGGTCTGTTCATTCTCCTGGTTTGCTTTGCACGTGTTAAGGTCGGTGATTCACCTAGTTACGGTATATTTCCTAATTCCGGGTTTATTTTCTGTTTCGGCTTTTTCAGCTTTTTAAAGGCTCGTGATTATTACATCTCCATCCCACGGTTCCCATCCTTCTCTGGATTCTTCTGTTCAGTTGTCTGTTGCATTTATGGACTGTTGTAGCTCAGAAAGAAAAAAAGTCCTGCTTCCGGATGGGCCTTTTATGGGACTGTGGGGGTGGTGAGACAACTGCAAACACTTGTCTACCGGTTTATAAAATTTTACTATTTTCACAACAGAAAGTTTAAATTTTAACAATTGTCAATGTTGCGCAACATTTTCTTTCACTTTGTTCTTCATATATTTTTGTATACCTGCTGTGCCAGTGGCGTAACCAGAAACCTGAGGGCCCCGGAGCAAGAATACATGAAGGCCCAATTTTTTTACTGCAATATAAAAAAAGATAGTATTGCCCCCAGCTCACATGGATATGAGTGGGGGCAAATATATCCATGTATTTCCCCCAGCACACATGGATATTTATTGCCCACAGCACACATGGGTATATTTGCCCACAGCTCGCACCTCCTGTCTGTGCCGTTCTTCTCCCGAGTGGCCGTTGGCATACAGCTTGGGCGCTCATCGGGAACCACCTGACCAGCGCAGCTGCGAGATCGGAGCTCACGTGAACTCCGCGATCTCGTGCGCTGGTCAAGTGGTTCCGGCCAAGCTGCATGCCGGCGGCGCTGCTCCCAGATTCTGGCGTGGATTGCCAGAATCTGCAGGCTGCCTGGGCACCCCCCTCCAGTGGCGGAATGCCAGGGCCCGGTCGCAAGTGCGACCGCTGCGACACTGGTACTTCCACCACTGCGCTATGCTAAAAGTAATAAAGTACTATTGTATAATTGCTAACGCAGGTGGCCTCTGACCCTGCACCTCCACCCTCAACTGCCTTTAGCGCTTAGGACTTGGCAGATTACTTCCTAAATAAAACTCTGATCATCAGAAGCAACATCCCAACACAAACCATTAATCCACCTCCTCCACTCCAAGACGCCCCCTCTGCCGCTTCATCCCAGACCTCGAGGAAGAAGTCAATACCTTACTGTTCTCACATCTCACTACGTGCCCGCTTGACCCCCCCAATCCCTCACATCTGATACCTCCACTCTCCTCCTCCCTCACATCTTAAACCTCTCTATTCAAACACATACAGGTTACCCCTTTACTAAAGAAACCTTCCCTCGATCCCAACTCTCCAACTACCGTCCTGTATCCTGGCTTCCATTCACCTCCAAGCTCCTGGAAAAACTAGTCTTCAACCGCCTCACCCTGTCCTCTAATTCCCTACTTGATCCCCTGCAATCAGGCTTCCATTCCCTACACTCAACTGAAACTGCCCTCACCAAAGTCACCAATGACCCCCTAACGGCTAAGAACCACAGCCACTATTCTGTTTTCATACTACTTGACCTCTCAGCTGCTTTTGACAGTCGATCACCCCCTTCTTCCACAGACTCTCAGCTCTGTCTCTGACACTGCCCTCTCTTGGGTTCACGATTGTCTAACAGGTCTTTCTCGGTGTCCTTTGCTGGTAACTCTTCAATACCTTTATCAGTTGGTGTACCTCAAGGCTCTGTACTTGGTCCTCTGCTCTATCTACACCTCCTCCCTGGGCAAAATCATTAATAGCTTTGGCGTGAATTACCACGTTTATGCCGATGACACTCAGCTCTACCTCTCTACCCCTGATCTCTCTCTCTCTCTCTCTCTCTCTCCCCCCCCCCCATGTTTATCTGGCATCTCCTGCTGAATGGCCTCTCACCACCTAAAGATTTACATGTCCAAGACTGAGCTCTTACTGCATTAGAGGGAGGAATTAGTGTTTCCCAAACCTGTCCTCAGGACCCACCGCCTTGCCAGGTTTGCTAGACATCTGAAGCACAGCTCAGGTGATATAATTTGCTGCTCAGTGATTGCAGGATTCAGTCTGCTTTTCCCCCAAGGTGATCTGAAAAATCTGGCCTGGTTGACGGTCTCAAGGAGAGGTCTTTCCTCCTCCTGTCGCTACCAGTTGCGTAATATTTCCAGAATTCGGCCATTTCTTACCGCTGACACCACAAAGCAACGCATCCATGCCCTTGTAATCTCTCGACTCGACTATTGTAATAATCTTCTAGTTGGCCTCCCTCGCTCCCCTACAATACATTCTGAACGCCTCCGCCAGGCTCATCCACCTCTCAGCATTCACTGCAGAATTAAATTCAAAATCCTTACCCTGACCTACAAAGCTCTCACTAACTCAGCTCACTACCTGTCCTCAGAAATCACTAAATACACCCCAGCCCGCTCCCTAAGATCAGTGACCTGCGCCTAGCTTCTCCCCGCGTTACCTCTTCCCATAATAGATTGCAGGATTTCGAACACGCAGCTCCCATCCTCTGGAACACTTTCCCTCGTACGGTCAGACTTTCCCCTAGTTTCCCCTCCTTCAAACGCTCAAGACATTCCTATTTTAGGGAAGCCTACCACCTCACTGCCCCAACCAGTCCATCACTCTCACCTTGCAGTCCACCTTTCCACCCCCAACCCTTCTAGATTGTGAGTTCCCATGGGAAGAGGGCCCTCATTTCCTCCTGTACTGGTTTATCAAATGTTGTTCAGTCTCCGTGTATTGTAACCCTGTCTATATCATGCCCATTGTTCGGCGCTGCGGTATATATGCTGGCGCTATATAAACAGGGTTATTCAAAGAGATTCGAAAAGTCACCGCACGTTCGGTGACTTTTCGTTCCCCGCACTTCGGGGCGATTTGGCGATTCCTAGTTCGATGACCCTGCGGTGTATTCAGCAAGCACCGCAGGGCCCCCGTAGTGCAGGGAATACTCTCCGCAAATCCGCCGAACACCCGCAGAAACCGCTGCAAAAACGAAGCTGAACACGCCGGAAAAATCCGAGCAGCCGCAGGAAAAAGCCGACACGCAGACGAACGGGGTGAAAAAAAACCCCCAACAGTTGGCTTGAAAGTTTGAAAATTGAAACGCTGTTTGCAAAAAAACTACTGAACGAAAATGCCTGGAATTTACATATAAGATCCAATGAATGATAATAAAAAGGTCTGTTACAGCAAAAATAATTTTTTAAAAAAAAAAGAAAAAGAAAAGGACAAAAAAACACCCAAAATATGCCTAAAAGATCCAAACAAAAAATCTAAATATTTTATTCTGCAGGAGAAAAGTCTCTAAACAGTTTACAAGATATTGAATTAAAACTGGAATATTTTTAAGATGGAAGCCTATGGGATTCTCCTGAAAAAAAACCTGTCGAACGAAACCACTGAACAGCAGGGCACTTCGGCAACTTTTCACTGCTGTTCGGTGTTCTCTGAATAGACGAAGCATTGCTTCTCTATGGGGGATTTCACTGCCCTCAAACAGGCACCGTACGTGCAGGCAATTCGCCAACATTTGGCGAACTGCCTGCTCTCAGCATAGCCGAATGGCCAGAAAATGTAACTGCACTCTGAATTTCAGTGTCCGGGTTACCATTTTGGGGCCAGATCGGCTCTCTTTGCATAACCCTGAAAGTATAATAATAATATTAGCAGAGGGTGACTGGCAGTCAGGAAATCTAAAATTACAGTTACTGCTGGCACTGGGTGGAGAAAACTCCACACAGAAATAAAACCAGAATGGGGCAGGAGGGCGAAGGAGAAAGGGGGGCACTCCTCGCATCCTGACCACTTAAAACAAATTCTTCACTACTGAAACGCATCTGACATACACAGTATGAAAAATCTCTGAAGCAGGGGTCTCAAACTCAAATTACCCGAGGGCCAGTGGATATGTTTTCATATCCCATATGTGGGATCAACAGCAGTAGGTGATGTGTGAGAGGCTGAACCCGATGGACCCACGTCTTTTTCAGCCTATGTAACTATCCCACGCGGGCCACATGCAAAATTTCAAACTCTTTTTATTAAACCGTTTCTTCTTTTCATTTACAGCAAAAATTCTTTATTTTTGTTCCTAAGCAATGGCACTGGCCATTTATCACGTATAAAATGAGCAATACCACTGCCGGTACCCACCTTCCTCATATCACATGCTGCGAGCAAGGTCAGTGGTGTGTTATCATGAATAATTTGACTATGTATAAAACATAATGCGGAAAAATACGAAATACTCATTGCATCCAAGGCTGCGCCGTGGCACAGAAGGTCCATATGGGAAGCTGCCGCTCACTTTTCAGGTTTATAAGTGTTCCTTACCGATACACTTGCACACACTGCACATCACCGAGGTCCACAGAAATAAAACAATTATATTTAATTAAAATACATTTAATTAAAATAATTGTAATATAAATAAAATATAATTAGATATATATTTTAATATATTTAATTTTAGTATGAAAAAGTGTGCAGCGACATTAATTTTATAAAGGGGGGAACAATGCCCCTGTTCTTAGAACAAAAAATATTTAACTGTATTTACTTTATAATTAATTAGCTTTATTACAAAACTATTTAGTGTTGTTGGGTATCACAGGAAAGCGCAGATTTTGTCCTTTCCAGTGACACCTCAACCTTCCTTGTAGCTCTTATGTATCTGGAGATTTAGTTATTAAGTATTTTACCAGGAAGGATACATTGAGATTTCTCTGGTTTTCAAGTATCAAAGAAAAGCGCCACGATCCAAAGCAAGTAACAGCCTGCTGCCGTTTCACTCCATAAGTACACCACCTGGAAGGGACACCGCAATCCCAAACACATATGGCAGAAGATACGGCAGGTACTCAAATGGAAAGAATAGCCATTGGAGAGGCGGAGCTGACTGCAGACAGGAGAGGACGCACATTGCTGAGCTCCCTAGCTGATTGTACAATTTATGTGATTTGGGCGTCCCTCCGTCTGTTTTATATCCCCCACTCGGTGGCTACTGTCGGCTGGCTCTGGCACCAGGGTGCCGTGAAGAGTTGCGGGTGCTTTTGTCGACGAAGGTGCCGGTTCGGGATTTCGGGCCTACACGTGCAGCCTACCTTGACGACCATTTCTGAAGCCTACATCGTCATTGGGCTCCTGGTTCCTTCCTGGCACACATATCCTCCACACAGATGAGTGACCCGGACTCCCTGCCCCTCACGAAGGATATGCTGATGGAGCTGATGGAGGAATTTCGGGCTTCGTGGATCCAGGTCTGGCGGGAAGCTGGATGGCGCTCTGGGGAGGCTCCGGCTGGGGAGGCTGTCGGTGGGCCTTCGGCGGAGTCGCCGGAGGTGCGGCTATCTGGAGATCGTGCTGAGTGCGGACGGAGCCCTGTCGGTCCAGGGGATGTGGCACCCTCTCTGATCGCACGGCCTGTGGAGGTACACCCTGACTGCTTGGAGGACTTACCTGTAGCGGTGACGGATGAGAAATCGAGAGGTGTCCCCCACTCTCGGGCCGGCCACTGGAGAGGCTGCATGAACCGACCGAGCTGCTCCTGCTGGATGGACGGCAGCGAAAAGGACGGCCGGTGGATGGAAGCACCGCTGTTGTGGAAGGTATCCCCATCCTGGAGGCTGGGGTGTCCCTGCTGGAGGTTGTCCCCGAGGGGGCTGCGTGCCTCCTCGCTCTATTGTTGGACACTGGCTGACTCTCCCTAGCCCGGCCACCTCATTTTTCTGGCTGCTGATCCTCTGCTGTTGCCCCCCAATTCCCATCTCTGATGACTCCCTCCGTGAAGACACCCCCCCATCTCCACTATTGTGTCACATACCCCCCCCCCCCTCTTCCCTGCACTCTGGACATTTATTTTTTGTTTTTTTTATTGTGGACTAGTGGACTATCCTTTGCTCCACCGGGCTGTGGCTTTCTGTGTGGCGGCTGGGTGTCTGGACCCCTTTTTTTTTTTTTTCTTTCTTTTTGTGTGGGACATTGGGTTGCTCTGGGTGAGCCATTGGGGCGGAAACCATGGCTCTGACTGCCCCCTCTGGCCCCAGATCACCCGGCCCTGTGGCCTCTTCCATGGCCTCCGGTATCTCCCTGGAGAGCGCCAGGAACGCCACTCTTGTTCGGGCAGTCCCGTCCACATTTTTTTTTCCTCACCCCCCTTTTTTTTTTTCCCTTGACTAGACGGCCTGCCCGCGACTTTATTGCTGACTTCGCCACCTCCCTGGTACAGAGGTTCCATGTTTGTCTGAGTGCCCCCTCCATTTTATCTTTTCCTACTGTTTTACCGCTGATACCTTGTTTGCTGTACCCTTCGAAATATTTTTTGTGATTTTGCTGTATGGCTTATTTCTCTCATAATAAAAATCTTGAATTGAAAAAAGAAAAAAAAAAAAGAATAGCCATTGGAAGTTTATTGAAGGGGGGGGGGGGTTTCAATAAACTTCCACTGGCTATTCTTTTCATTTTCAAGTATGTCCTGGGTTCAAGAACATTGTATTTCTGTAACGACTGTAAACATTTCAAAGTAATAAATGCAAGATATTAAAAACAACACAAATATACGGTCTAAAGGACCCCTGCATCTCCAGTAATGAGATCCTGCTGGGCAGCAGGAATCCCAGAGGGTGAAGTCATTGCGCGCATGCATGATAACTCTCACGGCCGAGGGGGGGGGGGCTGTCATCATCCCTCTGCCCCTGAAACCCTGCTCTGTGCCAGATCGGCACCGAGCAGGGGCCCTACAGGACGGGCGTAGGGCATCATGCGCGCTAGGGAGGGAACCCCTATGACGCTCCACACACGTCCTGGGCTGCAGGGGCAGTAAAGCCAATCCGGACCACTCTGCCCCTGTCCACGGGCCATTTGTAACCGGCCCGCGGGACGGTACTTTGAGACCTCTGCTCCAAGGGTTTTAAAAACCCCCTTAAATAAAGTGGTGGCGAAACAAGTACTTGTGTAATCAATTCCTCTCTGGGGTACATGTGGGTCATAAGAACATTTCATTGCCAAAGGTTCCATTTTATTTGGTACAACCAATCACATGGAGACATATAACCCCTTCAAACTAAAAGAAAATGCATCAAAAAATACATTTCAAAATGAAACAGCTCTAGAGTAAAACAGTAGGACAAAGTATATACACAATGAACTATGAAGTAAAAAAAAAAAAGAAAGATCTTTGATTTGAAAGCCTGCTGCATTTCAAGAGTTGTTTAGCAGTATAAAAGGTTATACACGTTAGATTGAAGAATTTCCTTTGGACAATGTGGCTTGAAAGTGCACTACTGGTCAGAACAATTGCCAGCTTTCAGGTTACATGGAGAAAACTGAAAATACATTTAAATAGCATTCTGGTTGACGGCAGTCCACGAATACATTCTACTCAATAGTAGACAAACGAAAAACCTCATAACATTTCTCGTCAAAAACTCTAACAAAATGTATTAATTTACATTATTTCATTTCACAGAAGAAATATATGTAGGATTTAATAATAATAAAAAAAATCCTCTAGACTCCCACTGAATATCACCATATATGTTTAACAAAAAAAAAAGCAACACTTAAAAATAGACTTGAAATAAAAGGACTTAAAAAATGAAGGGGATAACAAAACCTAACATTTTTGAACTTTTACAAGGAATTTGTAAAACCGTAACATGGTCCACAAAGGATAGACATTACATGGGCAGGATTTGTCGATAAAAGCAGAGAAGAATCTCAAGCGATCAATTTGATTGATTTGAATAAACTGACAGTCGCACAGTCTGATAAAGTAAATATGCCATAGTTCGTCACAATGACTTGAGCCAAAGAAGCTTTTTTTTATCTTTATGACCAACAAATTTATATGTACACATAAAAAAATGTTTTTGATATTTGCAAAATCCTGAGCAGGAGAAACATGTTAAATTACATATATCAGTATGTCACTTGTTGGTTAAAAAATAGTCCAGTTCCTTAAAGAGAACACAAGGGACTGCTAAACTCCAGCCACATTCCCTTCTTTCCAGGTTCAGGATCATGTAAAAGTGCAGGATGCCTGCTGTAGAAGAGCTGGCAGGTGTAGGTTCCAAAACATAGGATGGAGAAGAGGAATAATCCCCCACAGTGTACCCCAAGACAGATAGGAGTCAGTCAATGATGTGTCTATGCTATCCCTGAATATTCTTTTATTAAGTGTTCAGTATGGCTTCGTTGCATCCAACTTGTTCTCAGCTGTCAATCATTTCTGACAATTCCAGCAAGAGGTCATCTTCATCTTTGCTGGGGTCTAAATCAATCTCAGCCTCTAGTTTGCCATCAGAGATCTCCCAGATTAGGTTATCAAACTCATCCTCTGTAGACAATGCAGGCTTTCCTGTAGATGCAGTGCTGATCCTACGTATTTTGCCTGGACCCTGCGATGTGCTGGGGGAACACCCCTCTGAGACTTTAATATCCGAGCTAATAAAAACAAAGGATAAAAGTTAAAAAGGAAGCACAAATCCTAGAATAAGTGTTGCTAATCTGCTCTTCAGTGCATGTTTAGTAGCCAACAGGTATGTACTGCACTTTGCCTTGTTGAAGACTAGCCAAGACTGGCTAATATATTTGACAAATATTGAAAAATAAAGTATGCTAATGACTGCCAATAAGAACAAGATCTTGGATTTTTGTTAGACTTTGTTCTGTTGTTGAACCCTTAACTGTAAAAATTCGATGTTATGTTTAAATACAAATCTATGGATTTAACTCTTTAATACGTGCTATAAATCAGGCTTGAAGACCAAAAATACTATAATCAACATATGCTTGATACCTGATTAAAATGTTTTATTTCACTACAAAAGTAACGCACTTGTAATTTCCTTTCCTATGCACTATTAACTCCTTGTTTACATTATTTACTCCTTTACTGTCTAAAAAGGTGATCATGGAATAGCAATTTATTTTTCAAAAATATATAAAATTCCAAAACCAAGCAGTTTACATTTTCACACATTTTAATATGGTTAGATTTGACATCAGTGGAAAAAGTCAGACCCATACCTGTCCATTTGTACCGCATGTGACCTTGTGACAGAAGTGGAGATAGAGAGGTCAAAAAGACCAGTCTGCAGAGTAAAATGCAGTTGCAATGCACTTATGTTTTAAGCATGCATCCTCTCCTCTGAAGGGAGTTATTGCAGCATAATTGTTCACCTTATAATTGAAAAGTGACAATGCCAAATTGGGGCGAAAACGGTTTTATATTTTACTCCTGCCTCCACTTAATTTTTCTCTTAACCTCCCTGGCGGTCTAATTTTTTCAAAAATTTTGTGTCTAAAAGAGTCAATTTTTTTTTTTTTTTACAGAAAACGTGTTGTTTTATATAGTAAGCCTGTAATAATTAGGAATAGCTCACTGAAATCTGTGCAAATAAGATCTTCAAACTAATATATATATATATATATATATACAGTGAAGTCTTAGAATGTGTATGGTCTGTTAGTGCCACCTAGTGGCCGTTGAGTAATTCATGCTGTAGGATATTTTTTTATTTTTTTACAGTTTGCTAATTTGCTGCCTGGTCCCGCCCCCCTGCATCGTGCGACTCGCAGGGAGCATTACCAGGAAGCAAGTCGCGGCAATCACACTGCGGGGGACAGCGAGGGAGCGCAGGATGAGGTGAGTATGCAGCCCGAGTGTGGCTTGGGGTTACCGTTCGCTGTAGCAAAATTTAACCCCGAGTCACACTCGGGAATACCGTCAGGGAGGTTAAGGAGGCTTTTTAGCATCAGACTAGGACAAGTATGGGCAGGACAGACTCCATGCCGGCCAAGGCAGAAGAACCTGCTCCATCACTGGAGCAAATTAGAGGTGAGTAGCTGCAATGATGTGTCTTACATGTCACTCACAACCTAATGGGAATGCCGCGGCTAATATATGCTGCGTAAGGGTTAAAGCAATTTAAAAGGGCAACAAGGAGCGAACAACGGTTATTTTGTATAAAGCAATTCTGGACATCATTGATATTAAAAGTTAATGTGAAGCAATATGATGGTGCTAATTGCAAAATACTAGGCTTTTTGTATTTCAGAATATTTCTTCTAATTATTTTGAAAAACATACTGTGTATTAATCTAAGATAAACAAAAGACAAGTAACTACTTTAACAAGTGTGATGAAATTAATCAATTGGTCTATGATAGAATGGTTGTAATGAATTATTGGATTTATCTCCGTAGTGCAGTGGCTCCCAACCGCTGTTCTCAAGTACCCCTAACAGGCCAGGTTTTAAGGATTTCCTTTTGGAAATGCAGACTGAATCCTGCAATCACTGAGCAGCAACTCATATCACCTGTGCTGTGCTTCAGCTATCAGGAAAACCTGACCTGCAGGGGGTACTTGAGGACCGCGGTTGGGAACCATTGCTGTCGTGGCTTGTAGGGTTTTCCTGCTCACGCTGCAGCAATAGTGTACTGTGGCACCAGCCAAATAATTGTGTGTACATATAGATTATATAAACATTCCTTGTATTCTCTGATTACAATTATTGGCATCTATAAGTTTCCTCAGTGTCTTTTACCTTTCTTTAAGATGAATGGGTGATGGCCTATTAATTGGTTCCTCAACAAGAGATGCTTCTGTTGAAATCTGTAGTAGAAAGTGATGCCAGTAAGTAAAGTGTAGTAATCTGAAATAGAAGTCAGCAGTTCTATGCCCCATATACATTAACAATCTTATTGAATATGAAGGACATTTTGGGTTTCAGGTTTCCAAATTCCCTAAATTGTTATCGAGCTGAACATACAGAAAACATTCATATTCAAACTATGCGAGTAAACCGGAAACTAAACAGTGAATGTTATCTTCTACAGCAGTGGTTCCCAACCGCAGTCCTCAATTACCCCGAACAGGCCAGGTTTTTAGGATTACCTTGGGAAAATACAGACTGAATCCTGCACTGAGCAGCAAATCATATCACCGGTGCTGTAGCTATCTGGAAAACATGACCTGTTGGGGGTACTTGAGGACCGCGGTTGGTAACCACTGTTCTACAGCATTACGTGTGATGTGCAATGAATACAAGTTGGCGACTGGAATCCTCCCCTTTCCCAAACGTATGATTGGGAAGTCCATGGGGTATAAGCAGTCAGCTGAAACTTATTTCAATGTTATGAAGAAGACATTCGTACCAGTAAGGTTTTGTTTGTGCTCTTCTCCGTTTCAGAGAACTGATTGACAGGACTGAGGGGTTTTACAGCAGCTATGGCTAAACTCTCTTTAGTTTTCCTCTTCACTGCACTTTTGACTGGGGAGTGCTTTTTCACAATGCGTGGTTCCACATTCACTCTTGGTTTTCCTGCAATGAGCAAGCAAAAATAAAGTTCGCACACTTTCAGAAAATAAACAAACATGGAAGACAAGTCAAGAAAATTACATGACATCACACATAGTAAATCTCAATCTGCAATCTAATGTTTTTTGCCACAAAGAATGTTTTTCCCCCCATACAATATAAACCTGATGCCTTGACATCATAAGTCTCTGATCGTGTAATTGTTACAGGATCTGACCCTGCAATTTATATATTACGATAAGTGGTAACTACAAACCAGAATAGCAGTATGAATTATACACAACCAGGGTATGGACAGCCATCAAAGAGGGAAAGAAAAAAACCTGTTCAAGATGGTAAGGTAGATCATCTTTGAAATTTGTAGGGACGTGAAGTCTGTATGCTGTCTGGGAACCCACAATTCACAGAAATGTAATCCTCCCATAGTGCCCATATACATTGCTGTGAACACATTCAGGGTTATTCAGAGAGCGGTGAAAACCAGGAGAATGACTGGAGAAGTGAAAATTCGAGGACAAAATAGCCAAACCAGAAAAATTCTCCCATTTATCTCACTTTCCAAATCGGCTATTTTGACCTACAATTTTGAATTCTCCAGTTATTCTCCTGGTTTTCACCTCTCTATGAATAATCCTGATAGTGTTTGAGTCTTGCAGTTCGTTCCTCCATCAAAAGTACGTCCATAACCCCTTCACTAACAATTGATTTTCCAAAAAGAAAACAAAAACCACAAAACATTGTAAGCATCTAAGGATCGTAGTTCCCCCAGCCTGGTTTTAACAGCGCCCACGGTCGGCACCACAGCTGATTTCCAGTTAGCGGCTAGGAGAGTGGTGGCAACGGACAAAAAAAATGGGACAGAAGTTGTTTCTGAAAGTTAGTGAGAGAGTCGGGAAACAGTTGGAGGAACAGGGCAGGGGATGGGACAATCTCCGAGCCCAAAATTTCAGGCGGGTTGGCGGCAGCTGGCGAGGAATTTGCAGCGGCTTTGCGGCGGTGGTCGGCGGCATTCAGTGGCCAGTTCTCTGCACTTTGCAAGAGAGGGGGGAGGGGGGGTTTACTTGGAGACATGACGTGCCTGAAGGGTTCAGGAACCGATGTAGGCTGGTGTCAAGGCAAACCGCCACTGTTGTGGGCCGCTAGAGCGGGAAAACGAGCTTGCTAAGGGAGAGCTCCAGCTACACGCGGCTGTTCAGTATGGCTGCGGCTGTAAAATCATTTTTAATTAGTTTTAAAGGTAAAAAACAATTGATAATATTTTTAAGGTCCCAATACCTTAAAATCACATAAAATGTGTGTTTAAACAATGTAGCATAAAAGTATACTTCTAATGTTCCACTGGTAAGATGGAGTAAAAGCAGCCAGTCAAATTGTAGCCTCAAATAAAGCAAAAACCCATGCTATATTTGAGGCTATAATAGGACTGTCGGTTTTTACTCCATCTTAACCAGTGGAAGTATACTTATATGCTACATTGTTTACACACACATTTTATGTGATTTTAACCTGCCTGGCGGTATTCCCGAGTGACTCGGGGTTAAATTTCACTACCGCGATCCGTAACCCCGAGCCACACTCTGGCTGTATATACTCACTGCATCCTTCGCTCACTCGCCGTCTCCGCAGTCACCGCAGTGTGATCGCGGTAGCCGGCGACTTTGCTTCCTGGTTCCACTCCCTGCGAGTCACACGACGCAGGGGGGGGGGGGGGGCCGGTCCAGGCGGCAAATTCAAATATGAAAAAAATATATATTACAGAAAAAAAAAAAGAATCAATCAACTTTGCTGTGCAGTGGATTCCTGTCCAGATGTACACTCCTTTGCCAAAGTAATACAGGACATGGGGTACCAAAAAAGAGTATTCTCAAAGCAGCTTTACAAAAATAAAAGGCGAATAAAAATTATTTCTAAAATATAATAAGGCTTTGCAATACAAGTTTCGCTGGGGCTTGCCCAGATCCACCAGCGAAACTTGTATTGCAAAGCCTTATTACATTTTAGAAATTATTTTTATTCGCCTTTTTATTTCTGTAAAGCGGCTTTGAGAATAAATACTCTTTTTTTTGGTACCCAGTGTCCTGTATTACTTTGGCAAAGGAGTGTACATCTGGACAGGAATCCCAGCACCCAGAGGAAAGAGGCATGTTTTTGATTTAATTATTTTATTGAAAATAATTTATTTCCATTATTTTGGATAATTATTTTTGGGATAATAAATTATTATTTTGCGTTTCAAACCTTCTCTGACTCCGTGTCTTTACTAGACTCTTGCTTGCACGGATTTCAGTGAGTTATTCCTACAGAATACAGGATTACTATATAAAACAACACATTTCCTTTCCAAAAAAATTTAAACGCTTTGACACAAAAATTTGCTAAAATTAGACTGCCACGGAGGTTAAGGTATTGGGAGCAACACTCTAAAATGATCACAATTCATATTTTTTATCACAATTTCATACTGTCTTAGATACTTTTTAAGTTATATTGCTCACACAACAGAACATGTGCGATTTTAAGGTATTTAAGGACTAACACTCTAATGAGATCACAATTCATAGTAAGAATTGAATTTTATGTATAGCTTTATTGGCCCCCGAAGAAAAGTCTAATAGGCTGAAAGCTGACAATTTAAATTAATAGTAAACTTTATTACACTGGTTCACACAAGTTAAAAAATACGAATATAGGATAATTGGAGTTGCCCTAGTAAATGATTGATATGCAATTCCCAATTAAATAACTTAGTCAGGGACCTCAATATCGGAGGGGAGATGCAATCAATAATGAGAGTCTTGACTCCTTATAAAACACATGCGGCGGAAAAGTAGGTGGAGAGCAATCAATATATATATATATATATATATACACGTCACCACAAGTCCTGCAACACCTTGGAGTATCTTCATGCGGTCAATGGTTGGTGCTCAGCCAAATGTGGCCGATGTTGTCCCTATGATGACTTGCTGCAATGCTCACCTCTTTATGTTTTCATTTTTCTAATCGATATGCGCTCTCTCTTTTCCTGTTCGGGATGTTTTCCTTTTCTGCTTCCGGAATGGTTTAGCATTGTTTTTAGTTGCCTTGGCAACTGGCTCACGGCCGTAACCACGTGACGTATTTGGCTGAGATGTGCGAGGCTCTATGAGCCACTTCTCTTCTTGATTAGTTCATCTGGATTGGTATTCCAATTACGTTTGTTCAAGTTACCTTGAGAATGGCTCCTGTGCGAGCCGAAACGTCGGTTTTATTTTAAATGATTTAATAAATTTTTTATGTTTTATTTTTGACTGAGTGCCGCCTTCTCTCCTCAGGTAGGTAGGTAGGTAGGTATATATATATATATATATATATATATATTTCTGATTGCGATGGATACCTTGTATCACTAGCTATAAGTCAGCTGTCTATAAGCCTGAGTGTTGTCAGATACAGGATGTATACAACATAGGATACAATTGATGTTGTAGCAGTTATAATAGACCCAAAGATCGTTAGAGTTTTTTTTTTTATTGTGAATAAAGGTCACATATACAGCAACATAAGGCCTCGCAGGGCCAGAATAAATGGTCAGAAAAGAAAAACACGGCTAAGGGGTAAAAATAATAATAAAAAACAACAAAAGTCAGCCAAAACTCAGATATATCAAAAACAGCAGGGAAGGGGATGGATAAGGAGAAAAAGAAGAAATCTCAGCCACGGACTGATCGTACGGCCAAAAATACAAAAAAACAGAAATAAAGTCCGCAGTGAAATATATCAACTCAAATGGTGGATTACTGTGGTCACGGTGGGGGGGATAAGGGGAAATCACTCATCCAACAAAATGTCTCAGGGGCTCAGTGTAAAGGGGGACAGTGTGAATCTGGTGTAAACGACAGTCCAAAGAGGTCGAGTACCGGGCCAGACAGACAAATCAGCCGGAGAGTCCAGTCCCCTTCAGCCCATATCTCGCCATAGAGCAGTTCCAATCACCGCGCCGGCCCCCGACTGTCCCCAGAAGGCACCCAGCACGACCCGTCGGCCGAGCACAAAGCCGCCTGCAGCAGCCGCCACACAAATAACCGGCAGCCACACAAATAACCGGCAGCCACAGCTCCGCACCGGAGTGCACATCTCCGGACTCTGACATCCCCGCTTCCGGTGTCATCTCAGCCAGTCCAACGACAGCAGATAGACGTCGGACACCGCAGGGCGTCGAAAGAGCTCCAACATCCAGGGTTAAAGCGGCCTCTAGGGGCCGAGACTCCGGGATCCGTGCCCCATCCAAGTCGACATCCGTCTCACCTCTCCCATCAGCAGTAACATTCACACATACCCCAGCGGTTCCCACCTCAGCGACCGCAGGCTCGCAGGTCTCATCTAGGCCCAACACAATGTCATCTCCAGGTATACCCCACTCCGGGGTTCTCTCTTCTCTCGCGGTTCTCCCTCCTCCGCAGAAAAGTCATCAATGTGACAGCAGGGGAAGCATCCCCCGACTCCGCTCCAGCTGAGGCCTCCCTCCGCCAATCCCCACCGTCAGTTGGCGCCAGATGCCTCGTGTAAGTGGGATGTCATCGTCTACAGGCATCTGCTACAAACAGGCCTCAAGACTGTCCAGCACGGCCCCCAGGTCCCTGGAGGAGTGTGGGTAAGACAGCTGCCACCAGTCCTCTCCCCTCACCTCCTTCCCCGCCATAGGGACATCCGCAGTAGTCAAGAGATGGGGGCCCTCCATCTCCGCGGCACACAGCATCCGTCGCCCAAGTAGAGGAGCCCGAGGCGCAGGCCGATATCTAGGCCTTAAAATGGCCGACGGCAGGACAAGCCAGGCGTAGAACGGAGGCCTTTTTCTCTGCTTGGCACCGGAGGGGGGCCAAAACGTGCTCCGGTGCCTGCCACCCGATGGCCAGCCTCTCCGGTGTACTCAGATGTGGAAATCCACGGGAAGCTCCAGACAGAAATCCCCTTCTCTGTAAAAACTGCGGAGCTCAAAGTGCGACTGCTCCCCTGCTCGGCCAGCCACGCCCCGTTAGAGGTATTTTCAATAGCCCAAGGCAATAGATATTTTTAGTCCACACAAATAATGGAAATAACTTTGTCTATACCTCGGTGGTTCGTGCCACCTACTTAACGTCAAATACAATTAAGCTTAATATTAGACAGCCGCACTTCCTTCAAGATCTATCACGAAAATCCTTCGATACTTTCGATAAATTGGCAATGGAGTCAGAGGTTTATTGGCCCCACCCTACCGAAGGGCCCAGGTCAGCCCCACCAAGGGCAGGCCCTTGATGGGGCTGACCTGGGCCATGGACCAGGACAGGCCCAGGCTAGCCCTAAGGCCCAAGCCACCTCCACAAATATTGGATTTCAGAATATATATATATATATATATATAATATATATATATATATATATATATATGCGAAAGTCCTGACTGACTCATCAACGCCCAGCTGAAACCGTTTAACCTAGGAACGTGAAATTTTGAAGGTGCACTGTTTTTATGATGTAGGCACCCACTAAGGAAGGATTTTTGGAAACTCCACCCCTAAGGGGGTTGAATATTTTAAACAGGATACCTATAGCTCAAAAATGTTACAGATGTGAAAATCGGTATTTAGATTAGTCTTGAAAAATAAACAAACAAGTATATTATCGTTTTTCAAAAATTCGACCGGGGGGGGGGCGAAAAAAGGGGGTTGAATATTTTAAACACGATACCTATATCTTAAAAACAGAAGATGTTACAGACGTGAAAAATCGGTATTTAGATTAATCTTGACAAATAAAAAAACACGTATTTTACCGTTTTCTGAAAATTACTGGGGGGGGCGGCAAAAAGGGGGGTTGAATACTTTTATCATAAACACGAAAGTCCTGACTGACTTGTCAATGCCCAGCTGAAACCGTTTAACCTTGGAATGTGAAAGTTTGAAAGAGCACTGTTTTTATGATGTGGGCACCCACTAAGGAAGGATTTTTGGAAAATCCACCCATAAGGGGTGAAAAAGGGGGTTGAATATTTTAAAGAGGATACCTATAGCTCAAAAACAGAAGATGCTACAGATGTGACAATCGTTTTTTTATTTTTCAAGACAAATCTAAATACCAAGTATTTTACCGTTTTTCAAAAATCCAAGTGGGGGGGGAAAGGGGGTTGAAAAATTTAAATATTTTAAACGGGATACCTGTATCTCCAAAACAGACGATGTTGCAGTCCTGAAAATTGGTATTTAGATTAGTGTTGAAAAATAAAACACGTATTTTAGCATGTTCTGAAAATTCCTTGGGGGGGCAAAAAGGGGGGTTGAATACTTTTATCAGTATACCTATATTTCAAAAACCGAAGATGTTACGGGTGTGAAATTTTGTATTTACAATCTTCGCAAAAAAAACAACAAACATGTTTTTTGCTATTTTCCACAAATCCAATTGGGGGGGGGGGAAGGGGTCTGAATATTTTTATCATTAGACCTGTATTTCAAAAACCAAAGATGTTACAGACGTGAAATTTGGTATTTACAATCATTTTCCAAATATCCCAAGTGGGGGGGTAAAAAAAAGGGGGGGCTGAATACTTTTAATCAGGATATCTATATATCAAAAACAGAAGATGTTACATACGTGAAAATTGGTATTTAGATTCGTCTTAACAAAAAAACACCAATTTTACCATTTTCCAAAAGTTCAGTGGGAGGGGGCAAAAAGGGGGGGGGGGTTGAATACTTTTATCAGTATACCTATATTTCAAAAACCGAAGATGTTACAGGTGTGAAATTTGGTATTTACAATCTTCGTGGAAAAAAAAAAACCTGTGTTTTGCCATTTTCCACAAATCCAAATAAGGGGGGGGGGGTTGAGGGAAAGGGGTCTGAATACTTTTATCAGTATATCTATAGTTCAAAAACCAAGAGGTTACAGGTGTGAAGTTTGGTAATTACAATCTTTTGAAAATAAAGAAACACGTGTTTTACCATTTTCCAAAAATCCAAGTGGGGGTAAAAAAAAGAAAAAGGGGGTGAATACTTTTAAACAGGATACCTACATCTCAAAAACAGAAGATGTTACAGACGTGAAAATTGGTATTTAGATTGGTCTTGAGAAACAAAAAAAACACCTATTTTACCATTTTCCAAAACTTCAGTGGGAGGGGGAGAAAAAAAGGGGACTTGAATACTTTTATCAGTATACCTATATTTCCAAAAACCAAAGATGTTACAGGTGTGAAATCTGGCACTTACAATCTTCTCGAAAAATAAAACAACACATTTTCCAAGAATCCCAATGGTGGTGGGTGAAAAAAGGGGGGGTGAATACTTTTCAACAGGATACCTATACCTCAAAAACAGAAGATGTTACAGACGTGAAACTTGGTATTTAGATTGGTCTTGAGAAACAAAAAAAACACCTATTTTACCATTTTCCAAAACTTCAGTGGGAGGGGGAGAAAAAAAGGGGACTTGAATACTTTTATCAGTATACCTATATTTCCAAAAACCAAAGATGTTACAGGTGTGAAATCTGGCACTTACAATCTTCTCGAAAAATAAAACAACACATTTTCCAAGAATCCCAATGGTGGTGGGTGAAAAAAGGGGGGGTGAATACTTTTCAACAGGATACCTATACCTCAAAAACAGAAGATGTTACAGACGTGAAACTTGGTATTTAGATTCGTCTTGAAAATAAAACAACACCTATTTTACCATTTTCCAAAAATCCAGTGGGGGGGGCAAAAAGGGGGATGAATACCTTTATCACTATACCTATATTTCAAAAACCAATGAGGTTTCAGGTGTGAAATTCGATATTTACAATCTTCGTGCAAAAAAACCCCATGTTTTACCATTTTCCGAACATCCAGTTAAGGGGGGTGGGGGAAAGGGATGTGAATACTTTTATCAGTATACCTATATTTCAAAAACCAAAGATGTTACAGGTGTGAAATTTGGCACTTACATTCTTCTTGAAAAATAAAAAAACATGTGTTTTACAATTTTCCAAAAATCCCAAGTGGGGGGGGGGGGGGTTCTACCAAAAAAACCTCAAGTGTCTTTGAAAAAACAATTTTAACAAATCCTAAAATCCACGCGAGCGAAGCCGCGGGCAAAAGCTAGTCTAAAATATTTAACAAATTTTGAATGGACAGCCCATGTAATATTTCTTAGCTTGTAGGCAAGATCTTCTGCCAATTTGTATCACTACTCTACTGCTTTACCAATGGTATACCATTACAAGTGCCATCGCTGTAAAATCAAATATGGAGGGAAATAAACACAACTTTCCTTTTTTTATATTCAAAGTTTTTATTTTAGAAAACAGTGAGCATAACATTAGTCTGTAAAATAATAAATGGCCTCGCAGGTCCAAACAATAAGGAATTTCAAGACTATGGGGAGCAAAAATGGTCGCGCAGGGCCAAAACACGTCATCAAGGAAACATCAAGTGACAACCATAACTCAGTGTGAGGAAAATAATAAGCGAAAAATCCATTATAGGCATCAAGGAAAGTAACAAAGGGGGAGGGGAAATCTAAAACAAGGAGGGATGGCAAAGGCCAGAAATGTGCCGTCCCAGGCACATCCCGGAGGTCTAGAGGACCGTAGGAGGGCAAGGGAAAGAAATGGCACCAGGCCCGGGCACTCGGGGGGGCAAGAAGGGTGCCAGGCCACAATGGCGCACCCCAAGAAAACCCGTAAACGCCAAAAATAAAAAAAATAAAAAAATAAGGACACCTCAATAATACAGCTCTTGCAGCGCCAGAAACAGTCATGAGAGGACAAAAAAATAAGGAAAACTCGAAATAGTCTCTAAGTAGCCAGTGTCCAACAAGTGAGATCACAGGCAGGGCCACGTGGGTACGCCCAGGTCTCTCAGCCTCCTCATGGATATTGGCACAGCAGGAAGGACGCAGGAGACAGGGCCAGGATGAGGTCCCCACTCGCACTAACAAGTCCCGAGAAAGACTCAGCCTAAGCCGGCCCGCGACCATCCGCCGCACGCGGAGAACAGCCCCATGGGCTGCATTCCCCCTCCAAGAAGGCCATCGGGTGGTCAGACCCAAAGGTGGTCCGGCCCGAGCAAAACCGTGAGACCCAAGGGTGCGCCACAGTCCTCCTGGATACCCAGATCGTACTATAGGGTCAGCAGCAGGTGGCTCGGAAATCTCCATTCCGGCCACCAGCTCGACGATCACCGGCCCGTCCTCATCGCCTCGGTCTTCAGCTATGGTGGGCAAGCCCTCCCCGCCTCCAGCAGGTAAGGCTTCTTCTAACGTTGTCTTCATATGCCTTCCAGGAGGACGTGCAGTATGCAGCACAGGCTCCGCCACCATAACGGCGTACCCCACATGTTGCGGGAGCTCTTCGCGAAGGCAGAGGGACCTCCGTCGACTCAGCACACTGACCACCAGGTAAGGCTCTAACCTCCGCAGGCACCGTCGGGTAGGAAGCATTTGTTCGCCTGCAGCTCTGTAGGACGACCATCATCCGCCTCCAGGTCCCCTTCGAAAGCGGATCCGAGTCCGCCCACTCAAACATCATCAGGCAGCAGTCCAGGACTTCAAACCCAGTCATTTTCACTGTAGTGGGGGGGGATTCCGAACCCAAATCTCGGCAGTCCCTTTAGTCTCCCCCACACGAGCCCCAGCAGGGGCCGGGGGCCCTCCATCTCTGCAGCCTCCAGCACAGACTCTGCCGTGGGCGGGACCTCCAGGGAAAATCAGCAGGGATGCGTAAAGAAGTAGGCCGCAAGATGGCTGCCTGCAGCTACCTACCGCAACAGATAACTCGGCAGTTATGAGTCTCTGGTCGGGGGGGGGGTGCAAAAAGGCCACGGACAACTAACACCCTATGGCCGACCATTGAGGGACCACAGGGTAAAAAAAATAAAAATAATAATCAGCAGGCAAGTCAGTAATAAACTCCAGGGAGAGAAGGACGAGTCAGAGCTCCACAAAAACACGTCCTTCCTCACTCGCAGCCAGCCACGCCCCCCCCCCCACAACTTTCTGAGCTGCAGAATACACTTACCTTTTGTTTTTTCCTCTGGATCTTGCATGGTGAGTTTTTCAGTTTGCTCTAATTGTTTGGAAATCTCTGCAGTGTGTGTAATGGATGAAACATGTGTAATTTGTATCTCTTCATGGTCTTTAAGAGGACTGTTTTCATTTGATTTCTCCAGAGGAGACTTGATAGGACTGGGTACAGGTGTTTTACAATCGCCTTCATGACTAACCTAGGTGTTACAGAAAACAAACAAAATCACGTAAAAAAAAAAAATATATAAAAAAACACAAGGACAGCATAAGGAAAGAATGTGTGTTGCTATTGCTGTATTATTATTACCTTTGAAGAATTCTTCTCATAAGTTTTATCACCAGAATTACTCGGCTCTGTTGGTCCATAGCCTTTTCTTTTGATAGCATTAACTGTATGTTAAAATGTTAAAAAACAAACAACCGATTAGGAAAGTTCAATGTAAGATATCATGACAAAAATGTCCTGACACTTCATACTCCAAGAAAGTAGATTACCTTTTCGGCTGGGGTCAGATGAGCGCACTGATTGCGCACAGTAACGGATGCACTTTACAATGTAACCACAATCTCATCCATTATATCAGTTAGCTTTGACTGATGTTGAGAGAGAAAAAAAAAAAGAAGATGTATGCAGTGGTGTCTCTACGTCCGTGTAACTTTTACACATCGAAGATATTTTGCGCCCCGTTGCAACATGCGTTGCCCGTGCGTGAAAAAGTGTCCATTACCACTGGACTCCACAGCCGATATTGTGTGGCAAGTATGTACCGTTAAGTGTCTTGCCCTAGGACACTTACTGGAGAGGTGCTCTGGCTGGGATTCAAACCTGAGTCTCCACGGTTACATAGCAGTGATGTTACCTCTGCTTCATCCAGAAAAAAATATGTTGCACGTGTACTATTATTCTTTAACTACCAAATTTGAAGCAGGGATGCCAATAATTTAGGCGTTCCGACTTGCATGGCATTACAAATTTAAGTTCTGCTGATAATCTTTGCAAGGTGAAGATTGCTCCACTGCACCATGAAGTGAAATCAAAGAGATATATGGATAGTACCGTTTCTGTATAGGAAAGTGATGCAGAAATTTGGAAATATTCCTAGTAGGTGACTCATTTTGATTAGACGGCAGCCACAATATTGATTACAATTACAATAGCACTGTCTATGTTAATTTGTATGTTTAAAGTAAAATCCCATATAGCGTAACTGTTAAGATATTTTAAACTAGACCTGTTTGCTATCATTAATTGCCATATCTTTGATTGCCATATCTTTACCAGTCCTGTTTGCACTCCAAAATTGCCATATCTTTACCAGTTATATATTTTTTTTCCCACTCAGCCATGGGCCTGGTATTCTGTGCCCCCCCCCCCCCCGGTCATGATTCACTGCATTAGAGAATTTATTGCCCCAACATCCCCCAAAGATGCAATGTAATCCTGGATTTCTGTCTTTTCAGCATACTCAACTCCATACAGTTTACAGGGCAAGCCTCATTCACAGTGTCCTCTTAGCTCCCACCTGGACTTAGTTCCCACCCACCCTCCCCTCACCCACCCACCCCACAGTTCTCATTTCATTTATACCCAACTAATTTGGTCATGTGATATTTTCAGCTACCAACCTACACCACTCTGGAATTTCACCTACCACACTCCCTTCTATCTTCTGCTTTCCTTATCAATTCCCTGCCTGTCTTCTACCTTTCCTTTTTTTCCCTCCCCTTCTCCCACACCACCTTTCTCTAGAAATGTTTTTCCCTCTCTTCCCCCTCTTGCTGCTTCTTTCCACCATCTCCCTTCTCTCTAAATCTACCCTCCCTCCCTATACACCCTACAAATTACAGCAAGCTGGAAAAGAAACCCAAATACACCATAGCTTGCTCAGCTCCTTTAACTTATCAGCGGAGTGCTGGTGGAGAGTGTTAAAATCCAGCCCTCCCACCCCCACACAACAGAGCTTTAAAACTCTCCAATCACTGTTTTCCAAAAAGAAAATCCTGTCCAAATTCCTTTTTATTCTGCTGCTTGCACTTGCAAATGATGTTGAATCCAACCCTGGTCCAATAGCTGACACCATATTTAATCTCCCCACTAAAAAAGGCCTCTCCTTTGTGCATTGCAACATCCGCAGTTTACTCCCTAAACTGGATGAGCTTAAAGCTTGGTGCTTCTATTACAAACCTAAAGTCATTGTGCTGACAGAATCATGGTTGACCCCTAAAGTGCCAGACTCTGCCATAGCAATACAAGGGTATTCATGCTCTAGAAAGGACAGAGCTAAGAGAGGAGGGGGAATTGTTATCTATGTTGACAACTCCATAAAGTTCACCCCATTGCAGAATCCTAGCTCCCCGGCCACCTTCGATTTCCTTTCTGGTACTATTGAGATCCCATTCAGTAAAACAATTATTGTTGCTGGATTCTACCGCCCACCAAGTTCCCCAGTGCAATCCCTTTCTGACATAACCCAAATTCTTAGTAAATTAGTCGCTCAAAACCAAAAAAGCGAACTGCTAGTCCTCGGCGACTTTAAACACTGCTCACTGTTTAAGGCTTTGCAGCTAACACAATTAATCTCCTCCCCCACTCGCATTAATATGAAAAGCCCTAACCACACCTTGCTGGACTGGATTCTCTCCTCATGTCCTGATCGAATACAGGAGGCAGGCGTTCTCGCTAACAGTTTCAGTGATCACTGCCTAGTGTACTGTGTGCGCAAAATAAGGGCCATAAAATGTCCACCAAAGGTAATAATCACCAGGTCTTTCAAGAAATTTAATCTTGAATCCTTCCTAAATGATCTCAAACAGCTCCCATGGTACAGAATAAACCTAATCCCAGACCTGGACTGTGCAATTGAATACTTTCAAACCGAGCTCCTGAAAGTCTGGAACACCCATACCCCACTGCGCAAAGTGCGAGTAAAAGGAGCCCATCTCCCCTGGGTTACAGCTGACCTCACGCATATGTACCAGCTTAGAGACTCCCTGTGGTCAAAGTTCAAGAGTACTGGATCCATGGACGATCACTGTGAATACCGAAAATGCCGGAATGAATGCACAAAAGAAACAAAAATGGCTAAAGCCCAATACTTCAATGAAAATTTAAACAATAACATATCAACCCCAGAAATTTTTGGAAAATCATAAATAACATACAAGCACCCCCCAGCCACTCCCAACCAGCTGCTTTAAAAGTAAACAACCAAACTGTTAAACACCCCCTAGATGTAGCAAATGCTTTTAATAATTATTTTGTTGGATGCGCCACCGCCCTGATTGCTAAACTAGGAAATGACAAGCAATCAGAAAGGCCGCACGCAGGTCAGGACCCACCAACAGTGCAAAGACCCCGTAACGCAGAGAAATTCAGTTTTAGGCCAGTGCCTGTCAGTGCCATCACTAAACTTCTCCGTAACCAAAAAATGAAATACCAGTCTGGACCTGATCAAATCCCAGCAATGCTGCTGAAAATCAGTGCACCAGCAATTGCAAAACCTGTCGCAACCCTGATTAATGAATCACTGGCGACTGGATATATACCCAAACTCTGGAAGACTGCAAGGGTGGTACCTATGCATAAAAGTGGAGACAATACTTTGGTATCCAACTACCGCCCAATATCACTGCTCCCTGTAATGTCCAAAATTCTGGAAAAATGTGTCTACACTCAATTACGTGATTATTATCAGTATCAGAACTATTTAACCCCAGATCAATCAGGCTTTCGTCCAAACCATTCAACTACAACTGCCCTTTTAAAAGTTTGTAAGGATATCCAAGCTGGCATGGAACAAGGAAATCTAACTGGAGCCATCTTCCTTGATTTTGCCAAGGCTTTTGACACAGTAGACCATGGCATCCTATTACAAAAACTTAAGAACTCTGGTATTGGTGATAGTACATTAACCTGGTTCCAATCATATGTGTCTGATAGGTCTCAATTTGTGTCCATTTCTGGCAGCTCCTCCCTCCCCCTCCCAGTCACGTGCGGTGTACCCCAAGGCTCGATACTTGGCCCCCTGCTATTCACAATATTCATAAACGATCTGCCCAATGTCTGCAAAGCTTCTACTGTACACATGTACGCAGATGACACTGTAATCTATACCAGCAAACCAAATCTCGCACAGCTGGAGGCAGTGCTGCAAGAACAATTCACAGGGGTAGAAAAGTGGATCGCAAATAACAAACTTTCTAAATACTGACAAAACTGTTACAATGCTCTTTGGAACCGCACCTAAACTACACAAATTGCAAACACCCCATCTATGTGTTGGGACAAAATCAAATGGCACGCTGACCACAGTCACTTCTCTCAAATACCTAGGTATGTGGTTAGACCCAAATCTATCTTTTGGCCCCCACATCGAAAAACTCTCATCTAAACTCTACCCCAAACTAGGTGCCCTGTACAGAAACAAATCCTGCCTGAGCCCCGCGGTAAGACAGCAGATTGTACAACAAATGCTTATGCCAGCCATTGAATACGGAGATTTAGTGTATGCAGCCACCCCGCAAACACACCTCCAGAAACTTACTACATTGTATAACTCATTCTGTCGCTTTGTGCTACAATGTAACTACATGACACACCATTGTGACATGTTAAAAGAACTAAACTGGCCATCACTGGACTCTAGACGCACCCTTCACCTTTCCAACCTGGTGTTTAAGAGCTTTTCTGGGAAGCTACCACCCTATCTGAATATGCTGCTTCCTCCGGCAGTTCCCTCATCCTATAACCTCAGATCCAGGACCAGCACCTTACTTGCAATACCGCAATACAAAAAGAAAATGGCTCGATCCTCATTTTCCTACAGAGCACCGCAAATATGGAATAACCTCCCAGACGCCATCAAATCTTCCCCCAGTCTAAAGTCCCTTAAGACTTCCCTATTAACATACCTCAATACGAAATGCACCTGTAAACATGTAACATAATGACTTTATTTCCTCCATATTTATTTTTCTGTTAATCTGTATATTTGGTCTTGTGTTAATATCTTGCATTTTACTATTTTTTTGTATTTCTGTAACCACTCAATGTTCTCGAACCCAGGACATACTTGAAAACGAGAGAAATCTCAATGTATCCTTCCTGGTAAAATCCTTTTATAAATAAAATAAATAAAAAACTTACAAATATTTTTCCCCCAATATAACCAAGTAATATCTTATTTGAACAAAAAAAAATATCAAGTTCTTTCAGAGGAAAACTGAATCACTTCCATGTGCCTTGGCTGCAGAAAGACTGATTGTATGTGTGTGTGGGGGGAGAAATGGTCGGAAACATCTGGCAGGGAGCATCCCTGGTGTTAATACCTCCCCTAGACTGCATGTTGTACCTCCAGCAACGATTCCCCACTAAAATCTTCGTTTATAAACTACCAGATATGTATATTCTACCATGTCTTACCTGGAGGCTTAAGGATACGCAATAATTTCTTGCAGCTGCGTGATGTCTGGGAATTGTATGCTATTTCCTCTTTTTGGGGGTGTACAGCTTGATGTAGTCTCAAAGCTTTTTCTCTCCGGATCTCGTCTAAGGTTTTAACTCTTATTTGATCAATCGGTTGTGAATTCCCTTTCATGGCCTTCAAACTGACAGAGGCTTGAGGAACATCGATGCGTAGTTTCTTCTGATCAATATTGCTGCCAAAGTTCTCATCAGTGCTAAGCTGACTGACATCTTTTTCATTTATGATGGTCATCCTAACTTGATCTTTGATTACAAAATTTAGATTTCTTTCATGATCAGAAATGCTTGATGTATCTGCGGCCATTTGCTTATCAAATGTTTTTTCAATTAGCTTTTTGTCGCCATTATGACCTTCAATTTTTCCTTCATTCACCCGCTTTTTCCTTTTTTCAAGCTGGATTTCAGAGAATCTTTTGACGTGAATGGTGTTTGGCTGTTTGGACTCCTTATCTTGGTTTCTAAAGGAAAGTTTCTCACTCATGGAAGTTTGTCCTGTAGGTTCTGATTTCAGGTTGGCTTTTTCTTGGCGGATTTCGTGGAGAGTCTTGATGCGGAACTCTGCTTTATGGCTGGTGGAATTCTCTGCAAGATATGAACACAAATCATTAAAATGTCCTGTTTCAAATAAAGATTGGTATTTTACCATGGCAATAAAAGTGATGCATAAATGTGACATTTATTGGCATTTGCAGACTTACATAAGCCCATTATTTGGCACATGCTGTACTGCCCGAAGAGACCAAGGATGCACAGACTAGTGTCTATACAGTCCGCTCAAGCAAAAGTTAAAAAATATGATCATAATATACCAAGACGTACAGTACAGGGAGACACAGCTCATATCTGATTAATTTAGAAGTGACAAGGTTAACTGTCTGACCTCCGCCTCTCCCAAAAATCATTACAACTCCAACTACTACCATTTCTCTTCCTCCCTTCCTGCTTGATGGCTGCTTGTAGATGTAATCTGCCTTCTCTGTTTTCTACTCCAAGCCCCTAACCATTGATCCACCAAGTGCGGGTCTATCAGTGCTGTCATACTGATCAGAGGTTACTTGCTGAGCACCAAATGCAATATTATTATTATTATTCTTTATTTATAAAGCGCCAGCATATTCCGCAGCGCTGTACAATAGGCACAGTATAGACGGGTTACAATACAATGAACAACATTTGACAAACAGTACAAGAGGGGATGAGGCCCTATTCCCGTAGGAATTCACAATCTAGAGGGGTTGGGGTTGGAAACAGGAGGAGAGGACTGCAAGGTGAGAGTGATTGATGGTTGCGTCAGTGAGTTGGGTGGTAGGCTTCCCTAAATAGGAACGTTTTAAGGGAGCGGTGAAGGAACAGAAGTTAGGGGAAAGTCTGACCGTACGAGGGACAGCGTTCCAGAAAATGGGGGCTGCGCGTGTGAAGTCCTGCAGTCTATCATGGGAAGAGGTGATGTGGGGAGAAGCTAGGCGCAGGTCGCTGTTTGACCTTAGGGAGCGGGCTGGGGTGTATTTGGTGATTAGTGAGGACAGGTAGTGGGGAGCTGAGGTAGTGAGGGTTTTGTAGGTAAGGATAAGGATTTTGAACTTAATTCTGCAGTGGATGGGGAGCCAGTGAAGGGACCCGCAGAGGGGAGCGGCAGAGACAGAGCGGCGGGTGAGGTGAATTAGCCTGGCGGAGGCGTTCAGGATGGATTGTAGGGGGGAGAGGCGGGACAGAGGGAGGCCAGATAAGAGATTATTGCAATTGTCGAGTCGGGAGATTACCAGGGCGTGTATGAGTTGTTTTGTGGTGACAGCGGTAAGAAATGGCCGAATTCTGGAAATCTTACGCAATTGGTAGCGGCAGGAGGAGGAAAGAGACTTGATGTGGGGGATGAAGGAAAGAGCAGAGTCAAGTGTAACTCTTAAGACAGCGAACTTGGTTTGATGGGGAGATGGTGATACCCTCCACCGTGATAGAGAAGTCAGGAGGTGGGGAGGCATTAGAGGGAGGAATAAGTAGGAGCTCAGTCTTGGACATGTTGATCTTTAGGTGGTGCGAGGCCATCCAGGAGGAGATGCCAGATAAACAGTCACTGACTTTTGAAAGGACAGGGGGAGAGAGATCAGGGGTAGAGAGGTAGATCTGAGTGTCATCAGCGTAGAGGTGGTAATTAAAGCCAAAGCTGTTGATGATTTTGCCCAGGGAGGAGGTGTAGATGGAAAAGAGCAGAGGACCAAGGACAGAGCCTTGAGGTACACCAACAGATAAAGGCAATGAAGAGGAAGAGTTACCAGCAAAGGACGCAGAGAAGGACCTGTTGGATAAATAGGAGTCAACCCAAGCAAGTGCAGTGTCACAGAGACCAAGAGAGCTGAGGGTCTGCAGAAGGAGGGGGTGGTCAACAGTGTCAAAAGCAGCCGAGAGGTCAAGCAGGATGAGAATAGAATAGTGGCCGTGTTTTTTAGCAGTTAGGAGGTCGTTGGTGACTTTGGTGAGGGCAGTTTCAGTTGAGTGTAGGGGACGGAAGCCAGATTGCAGGGGGTCAAGTAGGGAATTGGAGGACAGGAAGAGGGAGAGGCGGTTGAAGACTAGTTTTTCTAAGAACTTAGAGGTAAAGGGAAGCAGGGATACAGGGCGGTAGTTGGATGGAGAGTTGGGATCGAGGGATGGTTTCTTTAGTAAAGGGGTAACTAGCGCATGTTTGAAGGCGGATGGGAAGGAGCCGGTGGAGAGAGCTAGGTTGAAGATGTGTGTGAGAGCAGGGGTGAGGGAGGAAGAGAGGGGAGGAATTAGATGTGAGGGAATGGGGTCGAGCGGGCACGTGGTGAGATGTGAGGAGGACAATAAGGAATGGACTTCCTCCTCAGTGCCTGGGAGGAAGCGGCAGAGGGTGGCAGAGGGGACCTCTGGGAGTGGAGGTGGCAGATAACTATCTTGTGTTGGGATGTCGCTTCTGATAGTTAGAGTTTTACTAAGGAAGAAATCTGCCAGGTCTTGAGCGAATAGAGTGAAGAGTACTGCGGATTTCTCTTTGGATCAGGCACTTCTCAGTCAGGACCCCTGCTCGTATTGCCAGAAGTGCAAAATTGAACTCCAGAGCAGGACCAAGACACACTGCAGCACTGCGACTTTATTACAAGCTCACCAGGGCTCACTAATAGCAAGAAAGTAATTTGCCCATTATACTATAGGGGTTATTCACAAAGCACCAAAATGTCACCCACATTTTGGTGCTCTGACATTCCCCGCACTTCGGGGAATCAAATTTTCCTGAATTCTGCATTCACAGCAGGGTCCCTGGAGTGCAGGAAAAGCCGTTGAAAGAAGAAAAAAAAAATCCAAACCGCCAAAATTATCGAATCAGATCGATTCAATAATACACCGGGAACCGACTGAAAGTACCGGATTCGATAATTTCGTTGGTTTTGCGGCTTTTTTCTTAAAGGGACACTCAAGGCAACATGACCACCTAAGCTATTTTAGGTGGTCATGATGCCCGGAGTATCCTGCCCCCTGTCCCCCCTCCCATCATATTTCCCGCTTCTGCCGACTTTTGCCAAGTAGGAGACGTCATCGCGCTTTCAGCGCGATGACGTCTCCTACTCACCGCAGAAGCTGGCAGCTCCCTCTGAGGGTTAGTGTTGCGCGCATCCTCTTGCGTGCAACACTAATCCTCAGAGGGAGCCGGGAGGAAGCCTGCCGATTGGCTGGCTTATGTGAGAGGCGCGCATGCGCGCTTCTCACGTAAACCAGAAGCCAAGACGCAGCAAGAAGGACGGGAGCGGAAGAGGAGGGAGGGGAGTATATAAAAAAAAAAAAAACGCCGCTGGAAACAAGAGGATTTTAGGGTAAGTATTACAGTTACAAAAAAAAAAAAAATATAAAGATTTATTAAGGGAATAGGGATAGGTTAGGATAAAAAAACGGGGGGTGATTTTTTGAGTAGAGTGTTCCTTTAAGTGACACTCAAAGAATATCCAATTCATTATTGGATCGGATGATCCGCTGAACCTGAAATGAAAGAAAAAAGAAAGCCGACAAGCCGCTGGGTGGGTATAAAAAAGAAAAAAAACAACAACAACGATTGAAATTGTCAAAATTGAAACGCTGTTTGCAAAAAGACTACAGCTCGAAAATGTCTGGCATTAACATATAAGGTCCTATGAATAATAATTAAAATGTATGTTCGAGAAAAGAGAGAAACTGCTATTTTAAAATAAAAAAATAAATAAAGAGAAAACGTTTGCCAAAACCCCCCGAAAAATGCCTAAAAGATCCTTAGACAAAACAATCAATAAAGAGACTTTTTGCTGCAGATTAAAAGAATAAACAGTTTATTAGATATTGCACAAAAAACGGGAATATTTTTAACATTAAAACCTATGGGATACGCCTGAATAAACCTGACGAATAAAACCACTTAACATCAGGGCATTTCACTGACATTTAACCATTGCTTCTCTATGGGGATTTCACTGCCGTCGAACAGGCATTGTACTTACTGGCAATTCGCCAAAATTTGGTGAACTGCCTGCTTTCTGAATAGCCGAATGGTCAGGAAATGTCACCGCATGAGGAAATTCACTGTTCAGTGCCATTTCGTAGCCATATTGGCTTTTTGAATAACCCTGTAGGTTTATATTCTGCATAAAAACAGCATAATATGAATAAAGCTGTTTATTCCATCTCTGTCTTTAGATGCTGAACCCCATCCAAAATATTTAATGCAGTTTGAAACATTGAATAGCTATAATCTTGTACATGTGAGAAATAAAAAGTAAAAACACTATACACAAACCGAACACAGCTTTGCAATGTTTTACTTCAACATAGCAATTTGAAAATACATTCTGCAAACTGGTGCAACCGCCCCCCCCCCCAAAAAAAAGTCAATACAATGGGCGGTTAAGAGGCAACATATGCAAAAACTGTCGTTAAAAAAAACACTACCATGACTGCTAAGTAAAGAACACTCTCCATGCAAAAACAGGGCAACTATGTGTGGATCTCAAGAAGGATTTCATCACGCAGTATCCATCTACCAACACCCCCAGCCACAGAACCTGTATTTGGACTCTGAACCATAGGTATCGGCGAGCAACAGGTCTTCTGCCATTCTACTCCACAATCTCGACTTTAATACCACTGTTCATATTTTATGCTTGCATCTATCTATACTATAAAAGAGTAAGCTAAAAACTGTCCGTCGCCAAAACCCTACTGCGCATGCGCGACGGACATTTGAAAGCGGCCGTTAAAACACACAGGTAGCTGCGCGTGCCGGCCGCGTGAAAAAAAAAAAAAAAAACGGCACGAGCCGCGCGCAGCTACCCGTGTGTTTACACGGCCAGATGCCCCGATCCTCCAGCGGTGACCGTCCTCCGGCTGCCGGCGGGCCTCCAGGCTCAGGCGAGCCCCCGGCTCGGTTTGGGCCTACAGGCCCAGCCGAGCCGGGGACTCGCCTAAGCCTAGAGGCCCGCCGAGCAGGCCGCCGGTCACCGCTGGAGGATCGGGGCGAAGTTCCCAAACATACATAACCCCATAAGTCGGCCCTGAGCTCCAGCGGAGACCTCCTCCGGCTGCCGCTGGCTGCTCGGCGGGCATCTAGGCTTAGGCGAGCCCCCGGCTCGGTTGGGCCTACAGGCCCAGCCGAGCCGGGGACTCGCCTAAGCCTAGAGGCCCGCCGAGCACCCAGCGGCAGCCGGAGAAGGTCACCGCTGGAGGATCGGGGCCGAAGTTCCCAAAAAATACATCCCAAAATCGGCCCTGAGCTCCAGCGGTGACCTCCTCCGGCTGCTCGGCGGGCCTGTAGGCCTAGGCAACCCCCGGCTCGGTTTGGGCCTGTAGGCCCAAACCGAGCCGGGGGCTCGCCTGAGCTTGGAGGCCCGCCTAGCAGCCTGCTCGGCCGGAGGAAGTCACCGCTGGAGCTCCGGGCCAATGTAAGAGGGTGTTGCCATACACATACTCACCGACATCGGCCCTTCTCCAGCGATGGCGGTCCCGCTTCCAGCGTCTTCTCTCTCCGTTGGTCGCCGGCATGACGTCACGAAAGCCTTTGACCCCGGGTCAACATGCCAGGGTCAAAGGTTTCGTGACATCATGCCGGCGACCGGCGGAGAAAGAGAGGACGCTGGAAGCGGGACCGCCATCGCTGGAGAAGGGCCGATGTCGGTGAGTATGTGTAACCTACATCCCCCTACATTGGCTCGGGGCTCCAGCGATGGCTGTCACAGGCTGTTCGGCCGGCCTCCTAGCTCAGGCGAGCCCCCGGCTCAGCTGGGCCTGTAGGCCAAAGGCAAGCCAGGGGGCTCGCCTGAGCTTGGAGGCCGCCCGAACAGCCTGTGACAGTCGGACGACAGTCACCGCTGGAGCTCTGGGTTAATGTAGGTGAGTATATGCTCTCAACACCCATCCTTTCTAGCTCGCCCAGGAATCCAAGCTTAAGGCAAGCCCCCGGCTTGGCGTGGGCCTAGAGGTCCAGCCAAGCCGGGGACTCGACTGGGCCGGGGGCTTGCCTTAATCTTGGATACCGGGCGAGCTAGAAAGGGTGGGTGTTGAGAGCATATACTCACCTACATCGGCCTCGAGTCCTGCATCAGTTCACAACATACTCACCCACATCTGCCCTTAAATCCTCCAGCGATGGCGGTCTCAGCTCGCAGCGTCCACTCTCTCTCCGTTGGTCGCCAGCATGATGTCACGAAACCCTTTGACCCTGGCATGTTGACCCGGGGTCAAAGGCTTTCGTGACGTCATGCCGGCGACCAACGGAGAGAGAAGACGCTGGAAGCGGGACCGCCATCGCTGGAGAAGGGCCGATGTCGGTGAGTATGTGTATGGCAACACCCTCTTACATTGGCCCGGAGCTCCAGCGGTGACTTCCTCCGGCCGAGCAGGCTGCTAGGCGGGCCTCCAAGCTCAGGCGAGCCCCCGGCTCGGTTTGGGCCTACAGGCCCAAACCGAGCCAGGGGGTTGCCTAGGCCTACAGGCCCGCCGAGCAGCCGGAGGAGGTCACCGCTGGAGCTCAGGGCCGATTTACGGGAGTATGTTTTGGGAACCTCGCCTCCGATCCTCCTGCGGTGACCTCCTCCGGCTGCCGCTGGGTGCTCGGCGGGCCTCTAGGCTTAGGCGAGTCCCCGGCTCGGCTGGGCCTGTAGGCCCAAACCGAGCCGGGGACTCGCCTAAGCCTAGAGGCCCGCCGAGCAGCCAGCGGCAGCCGGAGAAGGTCACCGCTGGAGGATCGGGGCCGAAGTTCCCAAAATAACCCCCAAAATCGGCCCTGAGCTCCAGCGGAGACCTCCTCCGGCTGCCGCTGGCTGCTCGGCGGGCCTCTAGGCTTAGGCGAGTCCCCGGCTCGGTTTGGGCCTACAGGCCCAGCCGAGCCGGGGACTCGCCTAAGCCTAGAGGCCCGCCGAGCTGCCAGCGGCAGCCGGAGGAGGTCACCGCTGGGGATCAGGGCCGAGGTTCCCAAACATACTCACCGACATCGGCCCTCCTGCGATGGCGGTCCCGCTTGCAGCATCCTCTCTCTCTCCGTTGTTCGCCGGAATGACGTCACGAAAGCCTTTGACCCCGGGGGTCAAAGGCTTCCGTGACGTCATCCCGGCGACCAACGGAGAGAGAGAGAGGACGCTGGAAGCGGGACCGCCATCGCTGGAGGGCCGATGTAGGTGAGTATATCCACGAGCGGGAGGGCTATATCCACGAGCGGGGGGGCCATATCCACGAGCGGGGGGCCATATCCACGAGCTGGGGGGCCATATCCACGAGCGGGGGGGCCATATCCACGAGCGGGGGGGCCAATATCCACGAGTTGGGGCAGTATCCACGTGCTGGGGCAATATCCACGTGCTGGGGCAATATCCACGTGCTGGGGCAGTATCCACGTGCTGGGGCAGTATCCACGTGCTGGGGCGATATCCACGTGCTGGGGCAGTATCCACGTGCTGGGGCAGTATCCACGTGCTGGGGCAGTATCCACGAGCTGGGGCAATATCCACGTGCTGGGGCAATATCCACGTGCTGGGGCAATATCCACGTGCTGGGGCAATATCCACGTGCTGGGGCAATATCCACGAGCTGGGGCAGTATCCACGAGCTGGGGCAGTATCCACGAGCTGGGGCAGTATCCACGAGCTGGGGCGATATCCACGTGCTGGGGCGACATCCACGTGCTGGGGCGACATCCACGTGCTGGGGCGACATCCACGTGCTGGGGCAGTATCCACGAGCTGGGGCAGTATCCACGTGCTAGGGCAGTATCCACGAGCTGGGGCAGTATCCACGAGCTGGGGCAGTATCCACGAGCTGGGGCAATATCCACGTGCTGGGGCAGTATCCACGAGCTGGGGCAGTATCCACGTGCTTGGGCAGTATCCACGTGCTGGGGCAATATCCACGAGCTTGGGCAGTATCCACGAGCTGGGGCAGTATCCACGAGCTGGGGCAGTATCCACGTGCTGGGGCAGTATCCACGTGCTGGGGCAGTATCCACGTGCTGGGGCAATATCCACGTGCTGGGGCAATATCCACGTCGGGTGCAATATCCACGTGCTGGGGCAGTATCCACGTGCTGGGGCAATATCCAGGAGCTGGGGGCAGTATCCACGAGCTGGGGCAGTATCCACGAGCTGGGGCAATATCCACGTGCTGGGGCAGTATCCATCCACGTGCTGGGGCAATATCCACGTGCTAGGGCAGTATCCACGAGCTGGGGCAGTATCCACGAGCTGGGGCAATATCCACGTGCTGGGGCAATATCCACGTGCTGGGGCAATATCCACGTGCTGGGGCAATATCCACGTGCTGGGGCAGTATCCACGTTCTGGGGCAATATCCACGTGCTGGGGCAGTATCCACGAGCTGGGGCAATATCCACGTGCTGGGGCAATATCCACGTGCTGGGGCAGTATCCACGTGCTGGGGCAATATCCACGTGCTGGGGCAGTATCCACGAGCTGGGGCAGTATCCACGAGCTGGGGCAGTATCCATGAGCAGGGGCAGTATATCCACAATAGACTGCCCTCTGGGCAGGCTTTACAACTAGTATATTAATATTTTGGCTGATCGTTTTCTGGTTAACTTTTTTGCTCTGCTTTGTTAAACCCTTTAGAGAAAAGCACCTTACGGTGTATAGGAGCGCATAAATTTTTTTAGCAGTACCACAAATATCATAAAACACAAAATAGTGATAGTTCTTATTCTTTCAGTACTGTCCCAAATCCGTTGCTTTAGACCATCAATATCTGTAAAAACAGAAAAGAGACCTCATTGCGCAGTATTTGGTTACACAAAGAGTGATGTAGAGTAAAAAAAATAGAGGTTTCACTCACAAGGAAAGAGTCTGCAAGACCCTAAATGTATGCCTTTAAGCCTCTTCAGGGGGGCTCCTCCCATCAACACAGGAAAGGACCTTGATTACTTCGGACCAAGATGTGCAATGTGATCTCAAACAGAAACGAACATATTATAATTCTGTGTATCATTCGAAATAAAAATCATGGGGAAATACACTCACATGTTTAAGAGCCTCCAGATATGGTGGCTCTGTACAAACGCCTAGGACCTCTTGCATGAGGGGGTCCCACCTCGTCTCTTCTGCTGGATCCAGTCTTGGTTCTAGAGGATATTAGGTAAGTATTTGACCAAATATACCGATAGTGACATAAAAAGATTTTATTAATATAATAAAAAAGGTATAAAGAAGCACCGAGAAGCGTTTCGCCTACTTCTGTAGGCTTTATCAATCGGATTAGCCCTCTATGGAGCATCTTCCAGTTTATATATAGTCTCTCCTCATTTGATTAAAATCCACGTGTAGCCGGCGTGCGTTTCATCTGCGTTCCAGACGTGATTGGTTGATCCTGATATGACGTATTTCCGTTTCCGGAAGTCCGCACACAGACGGATCTTCCGGCCCGGATGTTATAGTTTTACTTTCGTTTCTAACATGGAGTTATTCAGTCTTCCGGTTTCAACATCTTCAAAGTCTACGAAGTCCGTCACTTTTTATGATTTGGATATTTTATAGGATTTTAGAAAAGTCCTTTTTAGATGTAATAATAATTTTATTATCTGAGGAATGAGAGTATGTATAGATTCTTGCCTTTTTCTATATAATAAGCTCACGGTAAAAATATGAGAGAGATCTAGGTAATGGTATTAAAAGATTTGTCAAACCATTGATTTTTCGTCCTTTTTTAGCTAAAGGATCGCTTTAAAAATACGATTCATATGGGAAAGGACAATCCCGTTGCGGTTTTTTAATGTATATAATCGCGATGTTGAAACCGGAAGACTGAATAACTCAATGTTAAAAACGAAAGTAAAACTATAACATCCGGGCCGGAAGATCCGTCTGTGTGCGGACTTCCGGAAACGGAAATACGTCATATCAGGATCAACCAATCACGTTTGGAATGCAGATGAACCGTACGCCGGCTACATGTGGATTTTAAATCAAATGAGGAGAGACTATATAAGCTGGAAGATGCTCCAAAGGGGGCTAATCCGATTGATAAAGCCTACAGAAGTAGGCGAAACGCTTCTCGGTGCTTCTTTGTACCTTTTTTTTTTATATTAATAAAATCTTTTTATGTCACTATCGGTATATTTGGTCAAATACTTACCAAATATCCTCTATAACTAAGACGGGATCCAGCAGCAAACGGAAGAGACGAGGTGGGACCCCCTCATGCAAGAGGTCCTAGGCGTTTGTACAGCGCCACCATATCTGGAGGCTCTTAAACACGTGAGTGTATTTCCCCTTGTGTCAAGTCCCACGGCGACGCCGTGGCAAAAAGTCCATGGTGGCAAGCTTATGTACAGCAGTATGCCTTAACCCAGTTTTGTATACTGCATCAGGTGGATGTAATGAGCACTGGCTGGGTTCCTTAAAAGAACCACTCCCACATCCAGCCAGTGCTCTGTCATTAACGTTGGATTCCTTGTAAAAGAAAGGTGCCTGATTTATCCCAAGAGCCAAGTGACCAGCCTTGCCGTTTATTCTGATTCCCGTGTATCGAACCCCTGGCTATTCCGCTGGACTTCGCTTCTCTTACTCCTTGCCGGTACAGTCTCAAGACCCCTTCTACATTATCCATCTCAAGACTTTACATCATCTGCGTTTGTTTTTCAAGGACTTATTATTTATACAGATTCCTGCCTTTTATTTGTATCCAGTTATTCAATATAAGTTTCTGCTATTTTCACCAAGCCTTTTGTTGTTGCCTTTATTTACTGCATCCTGGGTTCATATTCACGTCACCGGTGTCACAAGAACCCGGTCCCTGACACCTTGATTTTTATTTCGAATGATACACAGAATTATAATATGTTAGTTTCTGTTTGAGATCACATTGCACATTCTGGTCCGAAGTGCACATCTTGGTCCGAAGTAATCAAGGTCCTTTTCTGTGTTGATGGGAGGAGCCCCCCTGAAGAGGCTTAAAAGGCATATATTTAGAGTCTTGCAGACTCTTTCCTTGTGAGTGAAACCTCTATAGCACTCTTTGTGTAACCAAATACTGCGCAATGAGGTCTCTTTTCTGTTTTTACAGATATTGATGGTCTAAAGCAACGGATTTGGGACAGTACTGAAAGAATAAGAACTATCACTATTTTGTGTTTTCTTTTATGATATTTGTGGTACTGCTAAATTTTTTATGCGCTCCTACAGACCGTAAGGTGCTTTTCTCTAAAATTCCATTTTTAAGTGAAGGATACACTTATTCTAGTGAGCTGCTTCAAAGTATACTACCCTTGCATTAATTATTTATAGCGCCTATCACACTAACCCTTAGGGGTTTTTCTATCTATTTGTTAAACCCTTGTTATCATGTTGACTCCCCTCCTTTCTCAAGCCGTAAATACCTGGCATACACAGCCCACACTAACTCTGCAACCTCTTCACACAGCATCCATCTACCAACACCCCCAGCCACAGAACCTGCATTTGGACTCTGCTGTCCCACCCACCCTCCCACCCAGTGCTGGTCTAAAATGTGTTAGCTTCCTTTCCAACTGCTTCCACTTTGGCAATCACCCTAATTAGCCAAAGGATCTAGCCCTTGCCATGAAATTTTAATCTGTATATTTGTGTTTTGTTTTTAATATCTTGCATTTTATTACTTTGCATTTCTGTTACGACTAACATTTCAATGTTCTTGAACCCAGGACATACTTGAAAACGAGAGACATCTCAATGTATCCTTCCTGATAAAATCCTTTGCAAATAAATAAACACATTTATTTAAATCCATACCCATTTCTTCATTGTGGTGCTCTCCTGGAAAACCAAGACGATCTTTTAATAGCCTGGGCACTGTTTAAATAAAATACAAATGTTAACAAATAAAATATAAAAAAATAAAACAAACACTATTGAGCAGGAGGTCAAATTTACTATGGCAAAAGCCAAACAGAAAAACATGAAATCAGGGCTAGATTCCAAGCCTAATGTTAGCTTAACCAGAGATCTGGTAAAAAGTAACAACTCCATAGAGTTTAAGAATTCGAGAAGTAACTGGAGCTTTGCTTACGTTTACACTTGGATTGGAATCTAGACTTATATTACAGTCCATGGGTCTATATACAAATGTAACACATTCTTTTGTTTTTAACTTCATAACAATGTCAATTCTTTTTTTGCTAGGATAAGCCATGCCAAGCAGGGAATAAAAAAGTGACTGGAATATAAAAATGTAAGCTGTTAGAAAACAAATTACACACATGAAAAACCAACTTTGCGAAATAGCATATCCAAGACCATTTGTATTTTTTTTTCCCCCATTTATCCAGCAGGATGCTTGAAAAAAGTCCTAAGACAAAAAGGTATTGTACTTAATTTTACATTTCATAGAGATTTTTATTTTGATTTGCAATAAATGCTTTTATTTAAATCACTTTAAGAGTGAAATATTTATTTTCTATATTGCAGCAAAATACAGGAGGGGTGGGGTCGCGCCTATTCCCCGATGGGACGGCTGCAACCTCCTGTATTATTATTACTATTTATTAAGCACCAACACATTCCGTAGCGCTGTACAAGGTGTAATTGGTAAAGACAGGACAATTCTACAATACATACAGGAGATAGGTCAGTATTCCTGCCAGCAGATACAGGAGGATATAAGGACCCTATTCCCGTGGGAATTTACAATATAGATGGGTGAGGGGATTAGAAACAGGAGGGGGGGGGGGACTGCAGTGATGAGTATTATGAGTAGTACTTCTGTATTATTTATGTTTTATTGTACCTCCAGCCAGGTCATCTTTAGCAGCATGTTCCGCTCCGTGTCTTTGTTTTTGGGAGGGCATAAATATGACCCACCAGTTTGCCTCATGACTGAAAAGCAGCGTGGGCAGTGATGGTTCGCTACACAGCAGCCTGGGGCTTCATTTTGGATAGGACTCGCCCTCACTAGAGGTGCCTTGACGTTTGGCGGGTGAGCTTACTCTTTTAATGCCCATTAACAGAAACCAAAGAATCTAATTGCATTTTTTTTCACACTGTATAATGGGAATAAGCGCAGATTACATTTTTCTCCTTATATTGCAGCAAAGGCAGACTGGCAGGAATGTTATCAAACAAATATGGTTTAAGACATCCAGTTTCGCTATCCTTGTGCTGTGTAATTTATTGCATTAAAAGTTGGTTCACAATGTTGTCTGACTATAACCTAAAAAAACGTTTTCAAGACAACATATGACGTATCAAACATGTAGTGCATCCCATATGCAAACAGTTTTTTGCTCATGTACCAAATTATCAGAGGTATATATTCATTACATATTCTAGTGAATAATGGCATGTCTTTGTTCAATCGATATTGTCAATTTAAACCAAATGGCCAAGAGGAAGTGTGATTTATCCCCAACAAATGGATAATATTTCTGACAGCAAATTGCACGTAAAAAGAAGATCATTCGATGATTATCAGGACCAATTAACTAAGCTAATGTGGTCATGGTGGCTAGAGCGTTCCCTTAATGTGGCAATCATATTACAGATCCTCTAGTCCTGATAAACACACGGTAATAAAAGGTACCTTTATTTGGTAGAGGTACTAGGCTGTCTGTAGGTGGTACCACCTTCATCCCGAGTCTTTCAGGGAGACTTTTTTTCACAGGTAAAGTATATTCGCAATCAAGAACACCTTTAGAGGATGGAATAAGTCAATGGATTTTAGGTTTAGCATTAAATATTTCTCGAAAACAATAAGAAGTCAAAACCACTCCGTCAGGATTCCAGCTCGGACGGCTCTGGCCTCTCTGCCCTGTATTTCACGGACTAGTATTGGCTTGATAAAGCCTATCGATGAAAAGTGCTGAAATCGGGTCCTTAAGTAGTGGGACATCCTTCGTTAATAGTGTAATCTTTGCAAAAGCAGAATCTGAACCTATTACTCAAATAAACATTTCCAAAGACAGATGTCTTTTTCAAGCAAGGTTTGCCCACTGCTATCACTCTTCCAGGTAATTTGATCATTGCTGTTCATGCAGTTCAGTGGCATCAGACACAAGTTTATAGGTTATCCTGACTGATCAGGGTTTTCTCAATCCATGAAAGATTTGATAAGAAATTTACAACAGGTAAAATAAATTTTTTGTAAGGTTATGTAAATTGTGCAAGGAATAGAATGGTTTTATATAGAATTTTTTTTTAGTTAACATTTACTCTGGCTTGACCATTCGTGAAAACCTAATGCGCTTTATTTTTTTCAAGAAAAGCATAAAATTAAAGAGAGTATGTGTCACCACCATACGCAACAGATTATTTAGGTATATTCATGTATGCTGATATGAAACACTAATTTTATCTGTGCAGCCACTGAAGAAAAATAAAAATTGGCAATTACCCAATGGGTTATCACTTCCAGAGACTGGACGCTTTCCCAGTCTTTGGGACAGACTCAGACATATTCTGGGCTGATCTGTTTTCAAAGATATAAATACAGAAAGCCATGGTCAACAATTGAAAACACAAAAAACAGTATTAATATGAAGCCCAGGAATAACAGTACATACCACTTTTGGAGGAGAACGTGACTGTTCTGACGACTGGCACCACAGTTCCGGAAATCATCTGGACTGGCTGAGAAGTCACATTAGTAGCTACTGTGGAATCTACTGGAGAAATTATAAGATCGTGTAACCACCCACCAGACAAGCATTACCCCTTCTAAAAATATTATACTACATTATAGTATAAATGATGCAAACAATATATGTTATACAAATATACAGTGAGGGGAATAAAATATTTGATCCCCTGAGGATCTTGAACGTTTGCCCACTGACAAAGAAATGGTCTATAATTTTAATGATATTAACAGTGAGCGACAGAACAAAAACATCCAGAAACAAACACTTCAAAAAACTTACTTCACTCATTAAAATGCCAATCAAGTTATAAGTATTTGATCCCCCATCAGCAAGATTTTTGGCTCCCAGGTGTCTTTTATACAGGTAACGAGCTGAGATTAGGAGCAATCCATGGAAAATCTCACCTCTCAGGAGTTTCAATGATCATGAGAACGGTGAGGAATCGGCCCAGAACTACACGGGAGGATTTTGTCAATGCTCTCAAGGCAGCTAAAACCATAGTCACCAAGAATACATTTGGTAACACCACGCTGTGAAGGACTGAAATCCTGCAGCACCCACAAGGTCCCCTTGCTCAACAAAGCCCGTCTGAAGTTTGCCAATGAACATTTGAGGAGAACTGGGTGAAAGTGTGGTCAGATGAGACCAACATTGAGCTCTTTTTACCAACTCAACTCGCAGTGTTTGGAAGAAGAGGAATGCTGCCTATGACCCCAAGAACACCTTCGCCCATCGTCCAACACGGAGGTGGAAATATTAAGCTTTGGGAGTGTTTTGCTGCTAAGTGGACAGCACAACTTCACAGCATCAAAGTGTTTGATGGACGGGGCCATGCACCATCAAATCTTGGGTGAGAACCTCCTTCCTTCAACCAGGGCATTGAAAATATAGACTGATCATTTGTCAATGGACAAATGTAGAAAATCAGCAGAGAATCAAATACCCCCCCCCCCCCCTCACTGAATATAATAGTACCCTAACATTCACAGGGCTAAATGCTAGGGTTGTTGAACAAAGATTAAAGCTATTTGATAGTTGCAGCATTGATTGTTCAACAAACGTCTCCAACCACAATGCTTGTTTCAATGGCTCTGCATGGTTTTGAGATTATGGATACATTTTTGTCATTTTCCATTCTTTCTTTATATAAAACCATTTAAAAATATATGAAATAAAAGGTTGAGACCTACCTGTCCCTGCAATCAATGAAAACAAAATGTTCAAAACAACTTGTGTTAGTGCATTGTGACAGTACAGAAAGTGAAGAGACGTATTGGGATGACTGGCAGCCCACTTACTTAATGAAAGTAGTATTAATTTCAGACTCCTTACCACCATTATTTATTCTTCCTAAATTTCCGATGTTTTCATACTCTCCAGTTGACGCTAAAAGATAACAAAAACATCTAAGTTGCCTGTAGCAGCAGGATCACTCAACATATGTACTTAGATTAAAATGGATGACAAACTCTGGTGAACTATACATAAAAGCTTCATAAATTGATTCAGATTACTGATCTTGTGCTTGACAAAAATCAGGCCATTGATGCCAGTCTAGAGATTACTGAGCTCAGGTTTAACACAGAATTGGGCATGGAGCCAGTTTAGAGGTTTGACCTCTGTCATTGCCAACAAAGGATATATAACAAAGTATTGAGATGGACTTTTGATATTTTCCACTATAATTTGCAAATAAATTCTTTAAAAATCAGACAATGTGATTTTCTGGATTTTTTTCCTCATTTTGTCTCTCATAGTTGAAGTGTACCTATGACAATTACAGGCCTCTCTCAACTTTTTAAGTGGGAGAACCTGCACAATTGGTGGCTGACTAAATACAGACTCATTTTCTTCACAACACATACCTACTGTTAGGCCGGCCATCCACTGGCACCGTAGTCGGGCAACCGACTTGGTCACCAGACTATGGACAACACCATCGGCCGATCAAGTTTGTCCACTGGAAGCATCTGTGGACGACACAGATCTGCCAATGGGCAGGCCGCCAGGTTTAAAAAAATAAAAAAAAGCAGTGTGGGGCTGAAGCTGGCCGCTGCAGGGAGAAAATAAACTGTCTTTGATGCTGAAGAGGATTTTCAGGCTCGAAGATATTGCCCCCCCCCCTTGCCAGCTAGTGCTGAAAAGAAAAAAACAATTGGCAGACTCAGCGGGGGATTAGCCCCTCCCCCTCTACCTGCTGCTGTATGCTGCTGTATGTGTTTCAGCACGAGGGGGAGTAATGCTGAGCCGGCTCGTTGAAAAAGGGAAGACAAATTAAAAAAAAAAAAAAGAAGAAAGCATAGTCTTTTAAAAAAAAAAAAAAGCCAAAACATACTGAAAAATACCTAGAAAATCATAAAATTTCAATAAATAAAAAGGCTTTTTGCTACGGATTAAAATAAATAATAATTGAGAAAAACGTTAATATTTTTCCATCGAATCCTAAGGGCTTCGCGAACGGCAGATTTCCTACACAATCAATTTTTTTTAACGTTTCCCTACACACGCCGGTCATACTATAAAATGCATCTTTTACAGGTTTCCTTGAAGCACGGAAGTTTAAACATACAATTCATCTTTTTCATGTAAACTTGTACCAGATTGTCCCGGCATCGGTCCGATAAACAGAAAATCGTAAAGATTGCACATCTGTTGCAGTCGCCTAATTTCGCCTGAAATCGTCTGTCTGTGGTCAGATGCAGTGGAAGAGGGCTGATTCACCTGCATGTTGTAGGATCAATCGGACGACTTTAGACGATATCGGATGATCGCACCATCACACAAATACGGTGCCAGTGGACAGCCGGCCTTACCATCAGTTTCAAGACTACCCACCCACACCAATCTTTTTTCTAAAGCATACTTTCCTAATTATAGTTGCCGAGTGCTGTTGCATCTTTTGGGGCTGTTGCATATAACTATCTTACCAAAGAGTCCTTCACAGTTGTTCATTATAGTGTGTTCTTGCGATAGCATAGCACATCCAGGAGATAAACAGACAATATATAACCATTTCATCACTTGTTTTTATTTTCTTTTGTGCTGTACAGGGTAGTTTTAACGTGTAAGTTACTCAGGCAAGTTCCCTTGATTTATGACTTACACTTTGTTAGTTTTCAGTAACTCAGACATTGCGAGGTGCCCTCTATTAGTCGCCTTTTGTTTTGCGTATACAGTACTCCACAGAAAAACCTACCATGCTGAGAACGTGCTCTCACTTTATGCTTCTTGGCTTTTATTTGTTCTAAGGTTTTAAGCCCAAAATTCAAACCATCAACTGCATGGCACACTGAAAATCAAACAGAAGAGGTAAAAATAATAATTAGGATACGGCATTTGACGCTCTAGCCAAGAATACAAAATGAGGAATGTGTATTTTAAAAATACAAGGAGGTTGTCCAAAATTAAAAAAAAAAATGCAATCTCCCTCCTATGCAAAATCTCAATGAATCCTTCATGGTAAAATACTTTATAAATAAATTTTCAATACAAAGCGTCTTCATAAAATCCCTACATACAAATGAACAATAAAAAGCAGCCATTTAAAATGACAACAGTGGGTTTGTGGGTTTAAGAACTAACAAAGTGCCTGGAACAAAGTACCGAAACAGAGGTAGCCATTGAAAAGAATGGGCTGAACACCATCTTGGCACAGAATAATGAATTCCTGTAAAGCTTAACTACACAGACATCGCACTGTTCTTCCACACAGAATCAGATCCACAAGCTCACAGACTGAACTTCGTTATTCCATACACCACCCAAAAACAAGCACCAAAGTATCCAGGATTCACCATGCCGTCCACATCTTTACTCCAGGCTGTTCTAATCTTGCAATTCTATGTCTGCATTTATTAATTTCCAGCTGCTTAGTTTGTCTTTTATTTTTCCCTCTCCTTTTATAGACATGCCCTCTGCTTCTCCAGCTCCTTTTCCTAGTTCGTAAATACCTGATTCAGCCAGGCCACTCTTGCCAAATCTCACTTCTCTTCTTACACACATCATCAGATCCACAAGCTCACAGACTGAACTCCATTATTCCATTCTGCTGTCCCATCCACCCCACCCCCTTCACCTGCCCTCTGCACATATTTGTTTCACTTACCTCTGTCCCTTAAATTGTAAGCGCACGGGATGTCTGGCTGAGCACTTGGTTAAAGTGCTGTATTAGCTGGACAGTTATCCTACAGGCGGGGTTGTCTTTCCTCATTTATCATGCACGTCTCATGTTTGTGCTCCCACATTGTAAACTGCTACAAAATATGCTGGTGTTGTATAAATGACTGTAACATCTAACAGCTTTATGTAATGTGACACAGCATTTACCAACTTATTTTAAAGCTATAACCAATAAATAATGTTTAATGTCATAAGTTTATTAACCATTATTTGCCATGAATTAAAACAATGATTTGAAACAAATTGATTATTTTAACAAACTGCTCCACACCCACAGAATTACTCTTTACACACAAATCTTCATGTCCAGTGCTACACAGTACCTTTCTTAGGTGTTGATTTTCTGGAAGATACAACACGTGCTCCTTGGTGCTTGTTTGGTGACAGGTGCTGCTGACCTGACGTTTTCATTTCTTCTTCAGAAAATTGGTCTATTAAACAAAAAAAGACAAAATAAACATTGTATAACATTTCCACAAGTTCTATTGCAATATTAATACCATGTAACCAATGCTATTTCATTGATTGATTCTGTTTCTTGTCCAATGATACACCAGAGGTTAATAAGAATACTCAAGGTGGAACGGTCACCTTCGGAGTTCAAGAGATTGTCTTTAACTGCAATGTTTACTAGGATGGTGCATATACGATCCAAACCTGGAACGCCCCCCGCATGGAGCCTGTGTGCATACATTGAAAGAGTGGTCAAGTAGGTGTACTGCACTTTTGAAATAGATGCTTGAGTAACGTATCTCAATGTATCTTTCCTGGTAAAATACTTAATAAATAAAAATCTTCAGGACGGTGAGGAGATATTGTTTTTTATACCGATCACACCATGTCGTAGTAAAAGGATACAACAGCATTTACTGTGGCAAGAGAAGGAGTGTGTCGTTAACAGGGATATCGACTACCTAGAAGAGATGGGCCGAGTAACATCTTCATCAGTGTTTCTCAACTTCGGTCCTCAGGACCAACTATCAGGCCAGGGTTTAACTATTACCTTGAGGAAAAATACAAAAAAACACTTCCAGCGCGGCTGTTCTGGTGCACTCGTGCCACCAAATTTATTTCACAGAAACACAGAATCACAAACGTTTGGGGACACAGCCCCTTCCTCAGTGTGCAGTGCTCTAAATAACATAACAGAATGAACCCATATAAATACACACATACAGGTAAAGGCAAAAAGGTACAACCCCAGACGATCACATGTAAACAATCATTGCTCAATAAAGCGTTGACAACACACTTTGTAATGATAGAACAGCACGAGTGCACCAGAACAGCAGCGCTGGAAGTGTTTTTTTGTATTTTTCATGTGGGTCATTCGAGTCCCTGAAGGATACAGAAGGTGACTCACTTCATAGCTGCAGCAAGGAAACAGAGGTATTTTTTGTCGGGTTATACAGTTTGCTGACCCCATGCTTTTTTCTATCTCTGTATTTTTTACCTTGAGGAAATGCAGACTGAACACTGCAATCACTGGGCAGCAAATCATATCAACTGTGCTGTGCTTCAGATAACTGGCAAACCTGGCCTGTTAGTGGGTCCTGAGTGCTGTAGTTGAGAAACAATGCTATACACAATAAATGGGAACTTTGATATGTACTTAGCCAGTATTTGCTCTAATTGCTGCAGAATAAAAAAACTATTCACCATCATCATCTTCATCATCATCTGCTGCATTAATAACCACTGGTGGGTGGGTTGGACTGGGAACACTCTCTGATGACTCCATTTTTTTCACATTACGCAGCTGAGGAGTAGGGACTACTGGAAGCTTGTTTGGTGCAAGCTGGTGTTGGAAGACTTGGGGTTCTGTCTCTGGAGGTTCAGGTTTTATCAAGGAGGCTATAAGATATTGGAAAATAGAATTAGAAGCCTACACCTACAATGGAAAAGCAAATTACATATTTAAAAAAAATATAGATGTAAACATTTTATACAACATTAAGAAATATAGAAAATGATTTACTCCATTTGAGGAAACTAGTATAAATGGTAAAGATGCCCTTTAAAAGGATGATAAATGGATGATTTAAGGTCACTCTGCTAGGTCTCCCCCTACCTCTGCTGATCCCTTAAGTTGTAGAATCGAAAAAAATAGACCAGCCACTCAACCTCTGTTTCAGACAGTCTTATTGGTGACACATCAACCACAGAAACGTTGCTATAGTTGATGTGTTACCAATAAAATGGTCTGAAAGGGTGGTTGAGTTCCTGGTCCAGTTTTCAGTTTGTACTTTGAAGATGGTCAATCCATGGATTGTAATGATACCAGCCTAACCTTGCCCAGTGGGAGTGCTGCTCTACATTGCAAAATTGACCCCTGGAGTTGTGACATTCTTCCAAAGCAGAAAATGTAACGCTACAAAACAAAGACCATTAATAGGCTACTGCTGGACAGTCCTGTAAAGTTTTAGACAGACCCTGTAGAAGAAGCCATCAGCTCATAAGTGTGAGATGTAAGAGAAAAGGCATGTTTAATGTGCTCGAAGCTAAAAACAGATGGTAGGGGTGTCCTGGGATGTGTGGTCAGCAGGGGTTAATAGCCCCTCCGATTTCACCAACCCCATTTGTTACTCAGAATGTGACTTAGAAGAAGAATAAAAAATAAAAAAAGACCATTAATAACACTAAAAGCACATACTTACTCTTGCTTGGAGGCAAGAAGACCCCGTCTACAAAGCGCCCCTTGAAGTGAAAAAAGGCACAGTTGCCTTTCTGGCAACCAGTAGCCTGATTTTCCCAGTAGCAAGGTATTTCACTGCGCTTCTTCTGCAAAAGAAATAACTCATCACTTGAGACACAGCACAATGCTTCCTTTAAAAAATACATAGCAAATTTCATTAGTAGGTAACCCATAAAATTTTGCTCTTGATCTTTCTTGTAGGAACTTCCCCAACAAATAAGATGAGGCATGCAATGGTATTTCTATGGACAAACCGACAGTGGTATGTAAGATTACTTACGTCAATAGCCATATGGCGGAATTTGCAGACCTGACGAAAACAACGTCCTTCCTCCCACAAGGTGCAAACGGTTTCATTCCCGAGGGCTGCCTCACAATGCCGAAATCCACAATCGTCCCCCTGCAGAAAGGAATGTAAAATAAATGGTTCTCAAGATGACATTTCTTTGCATACAAGCATTCCTATAGAGAAAGGATCCAAAATTCTGGTCCCCAGATGTTGATGGCCTACAATTCCCAGAATTCTTTAAATGCAATAGATGGCAAGAGTATCATGGGAGTTGAAGTTCAGTAACATTTGGGTCCAGAGTTTGAGGCTGCTGTTCAATAGCAAGATAAAGGGAGATGCATGATTTGCTAGTGTGCCTTAAAATATGTGCAGTGCCTTTTGAATGAGACCGTCTCTTTCAGCAGGCATAAAAAGCAAGTAGATGTGATTTAATATCATATTTACCTACTTTTCGTTCTTGGTGTTTTCCCCGCCCACCCCAGGAGCCAAACTGAGCTAACCAATTTGTGTGTATTTTGTGAAATACATACAAAATACGCACTGAGCATGTGCAACTGAGTTACTCCACCTCCCTTGTGTACTATAAACTGAAGGGAGGGCTGGGCTGAGTGCCATTCCAATCTGTAACTCTTTCACCCCCAGCTACTGCAGACGGGGGAAGGACAAGAATAAATACACAGGGGAAAAAAAAAAGACAGCAGAGAGGTAGAGCAAAAAAAAAAAGCAGAGACAAAGCAAGAAAAAGAGAAGAGAGAAAGACAGCAAGATAAAGCAAAGGACCAGTAAGAAAAAGCAGAGAAATCAAGAATAGGTGCAGTGAGAGAGCTCGCACAAGAAAGAATGAGAGAGTGACTTTAAGTGAGCGCGTAAGCATGTCAGCGTGTGAACGAGTCAGCAGGTGTGTTATGCGCCCAGTTGCAGAGATGGCTAATATTCAGTTTCTCGGTTCCCCCAGTCTGAGGTCCTGAGCGTGCACAGGTTTTCACGTGCACAGCGTTTACTAGTTCATGTGAAGCTTTGATGGGTGGAGTAATGGGTGGGCAAGAGGCGGGGAATATACAGGAAGTGGGAGCTGATGAAACACCAGAGGCGCGTTCAATACCTCAGCCGCTGCAAGGGCTATGTTAGCAACTTGCCATTGAACGCCGTTCAGCCGATCAGCACTGCTAACGTAGCACTTGCAGCGACTCGAGGAGATGCTGCGAGTAGCTGAGTGTGACGTAGTAAAGGTGGCCGCAGCCATGAAGCAAGTAAAATTCAGTACAGCAATGTTAATTTTGAGGTTTTTGTTTACCAAAGCACAAAATATTTATTATTTACCCCTGCACATAGACATGTATTACGGTTCAATTATATATTTTTTTCATTAGTAACCATTACGTTTATTCAATAAAAACTATAATTTGTGGTGTGTGCATACAAAACGGAATTGTGCTGACTGCTTTTAGTTATTTCAAAGCTGGCCTCAGTCTGTTTCTGCTAATAAAACTGCAGATATTGCGGAAACTACAGAAATCGCTATTTTGTTTTGCAATTCGCATCCAAAGCGTTCAGAGTCACTGCTGCAGCAAACTGAATTGCTGCGCTTCATCAATTCAGCAGCTGCTGAGGTATTGAACGGGCCTCTGAGACCCTTCAATACCTCAGCCGCTACAAGTGCTAAGTTAGCAACTTGCCATTGAACGCCGTTCTGCCGCTCAGCACTGCTAACTTAGCACTTGCAGCGACCCGAGGAGATGCTGCGAGTAGCTGAGTGGGACGTAGTAAAGATGGCCGCCGCCATGAAGCAAGTAACAATTCCGTACGGCAATGTTAATTTTGCGGTTTCTGTTCACCAAAGCACAAAATATTTAATTATTATTTATCCCATGCACATAGACATATATTACAGTTCAATTATAATTTGTTTCAGAAGTAAACATAACGTTTATTCAATAAAAACTATCATTTGGGGTGTGTGCATACAAAACAGAAATTGTGCTGACTGCTTTTCTTTATCATATTTCGTCCGAGTCATACGAAAAACAATTTGAATCTTTCATTAAGAAATCGCCCATTTTATTTCGAAATTCGCATCCAAAGCGTTCAATGACACTGCTGCAGCAATTCAGCAGCTGCTGAGGTATTGACCGGGGCTTTGGCTGTGGGGTGTGGCCAGAGAAGATGAAATGACAAGGTTTAAAGCAGTGGTTCTCAAACCTGTCCTCGGGACCCTCAACCAGGCCAGATTTTGCAGATCACCTTAGGGAAATGCAGATTGAATTTTGCAATCACAGAGCAGCAAATTATATCACCTGTGCTGTACTTCAAACAACTTGCAAACCTGGCCTGTTTGCAGTTCCTGAGGACCGGTTTGGGAAACACTTGTTTAAAAACAAAAAAAAATTACAAATTTTTAAAACATTTGATTTATTCTAGTTTGTCTATTGATCTAAAAAATGGTTTAACTATCAATTTAAATAAAATATTTCTAGACATGATATACAGTTGTGTACAAAATTATTCAACCCCCACTGAAATTGAGTGTTTTGGCCAGTTTGACATTGATTTTGATCATTCAGTCATCTTGCTTACAATTAAATCAAAGAGGCACGTGTAGGTCAGACAAATATAACATTTATAATGAAATAACCACAAATGTCTTTTCTGTGCTCACATCATTATCAGTTTTATTCAATCCCCAAGTGACATTCAATCTTAGTACTTATAACTGTAAAAGGATGTGTACTAACAGCTTTTAAACGTGAAGCATAGCTTGACACAAGTGTCTTGCAGCGATCTACGGGTATCTTCGCCCATTCGTCATGGGCAAAAGCCTCCAGTTCAGTCACATTCTTAGGCTTGCGCACTGCAACTGCTTTCTTTTTTTGTATTTAAGATTTTTATTTTTGTATTCAAAGGGTCACAAACTGACCAACAGGGTCGGCCTCGCAGGGCCAAATATTACAATCCTAAGAACACATAAAACACAAGGGGGGGTGCCGTCATAAAGGAGCTGAGTATGATCAGAAAATAAGTGGGCAATAATAAAAATAAAAATGTTCCACAGGATAAGTAGAAAAGGAAAAAAGAGAATTATTTACGGATGTTGCATCAACCGATATAGAACAAACATAAAGTGAAGGCCTTGCAGGGCCTCCGTAAATCGTCTAATATGTCACGGGAAAGCCATAACACGACTAATACACAGCAATAGATATGAGAAAACCAAAAATCAAGTCATCGGACAATAAAAATACACACTGCGAAACATCAAAAGGCAAAAAGTTAAGGAAAAGTCTGCGAAAGGCATCCAGTTTTTTTAAAAAATAAGGGAGGAGAAAAAAAAAAAAAAAGGGGGAAGCAAAAAAAAACTGCCAATGAAAATTTAGAAAACAGAAAAAGAAAAAGCAGAGTCCGCTGTAAGAGAAATATACCCCATGTAGCTAGAAAAGTCTCCGACTTTCAGGAAGGTAGTAGTCGGCATCAAAGAAATATCAAATATCAAATATCAATGAGGAGCAGAACGGTCCGTTTCGCAAAGAGGGAAGAAAGCAGAATGAGAACAGAGTCCTGTTAGTTTAAGGCACAGAACTGTGCTATTCCATGTTCGACTCTATCCCGGGTCTAACATCGGAGGAGAGGAACCCCCAGGGACAAGGCTGGGGGACACCGGGGCAGGGGAGAGGCCCAGAGAGCGCAGCAGGGACCAGGCGGCTTCAGGGGAGGACACCAGGTGAGATAGGTTGTCATAATTTATGTACATAGAACCTGCAACCCCCCATCTATATCTGACCCCACAGTCCCTCAGGAACGCCGAGACTTCTCGAAACTGCCGGCGAGCTATCAAGGTCACAAAGGGGAGATCATTAAACATTGACAAAACCATCTCTTCAAAAATAATTGGAGCTCGAGCTGCGGGAGTCAACATCAGGCGCCGTTTATCGGTCTCATTTCCCGCCACCGCTAGCACATCGCGGGGGGAGTCCACAGGGGCCGTAGTCGCCTTACGTAGTCGGAAAACGTTCTGAAAAACAGTCCCGGTCGGCCACATGCAACGCAAACTTATTAATAAACGGCAGCAAGGCATCATCGGCTATCGTCTCCGGGATCCCCCGGATACGAACATTTCTCCGGCGATGTCGGTTTCCAGCCGCCTCCACGGCTCCTGTGAGTGTCGCCACCTGAGACTGCAGTGTTTCCACCTGCGGCGCGAGGAGCGTCTGGGTCGCCACTACCTCTTCGACCTGGGCTTCGACCGTCTTCAGCCGCCCTTTGACAGCTGTCAGTTCTGTTGTCAAGGCCGCAAAGTCTGCGCGCCACACCGCTCTCATCTCCTCAAGTGCTTCACCCAGTAGGCCACGTATATCTTCCCTCGTGAAGGACAAGCGGCCTGCCTCTCCCCGCCTCCCAGGAGCAGCCGGAATAGCATCCGCAGGAACAGGAGGATCGGAAGACGCGAGTCGGCGCGCCACTGGAGTCCTCCGACCATTGGGCTCCGCAACTGACCGTCCGCCTGCCTCCGGTGCCCGGGGCGAGTGCCGCGCCACCACCGAGGCCTCCGACCAGTACGGGTCCTCCTCCTCGGAAGAGCTCATCGTGGGAGACTGGTATGTATGGGGTTCTCCCTGCCTCTTACGCCTGCCCTCACCCAGTGCATCTCGGATGTCCAGCTGTCGTGGGCCCTCTAATGGTAAGAGCTTCTTCCCCGACTTCTTACCCATGGAGATGCGGTAGCCTGGGTCGCTGATCCACAGGGAGCACCTCGGCCGAGGGAGAATCCACCAAAATGGCCGCCAGGCGTGTGTCTCCGCAGTAGGCCTCCTTCTTCAGTATCACCTCAGTCCGGGCCGAACAGATATCACACCGCAATCCAGGGTACTGTGACAGGTCTAGGGGGATATCACCCGCTGTAGCTGTAAAAATAATTGAAAAAGAACGCAGAAATCCACATATAATCAGGCAAATAGCCGGAGAGCACTGAAAAAGCGACTGGTCTCAGTGGATGTCAGCTCCCTCGCAACTGCTTTCTTTAAGTCCCACCAGAGGTTCTCAATCGGATTTAAGTCAGGTGACTGCGATGGCCACTCCAAAATGTTCCAGCCTTTAATCTGCAACCATGCTCTAGTGGACTTGGAGGTATGCTTGGGATCATTGTCCTGTTGAAAGGTCCAACGTCTCCCAAGCCTCAGGTTTGTGACGGACTGCATCACATTGTCATCCAATATCTCCTGGTACTGAAGAGAATTCATGGTACCTTGCACATGCTGAACCTTCCCTGTACCTGCAGAAGCAAAACAGCCCCAAAGCATGATTGACCCCCCACCATGCTTCACAGTAGGCAAGGTGTTCTTTTCTTCATAGGCCTTGTTCTTCCTCCTCCAAACATAGCGTTGATCCATGGGCCCAAACAGTTCTAATTTTGTTTCATCAGTCCACAGAACACTATCCCAAAATGTCTGTGGTTTGTCCACATGGACTTTTGGCATACTGCAGTCGACTCTTATTCTTTGGAGACAGCAAGGGGGTGCGCCTGGGAGTTCTGGCATGGAGGCCTTCATTACGCAGTGTGCGCCGTATTGTCTGAGCTGAAACTTCAGTACCCACATCTGACAAATCTTTTCTCAGTTCCTCAGCAGTCACACGGGGACTTTTCTCCACTCTACGCTTCAGGTAGCGCACAGCAGTCGAAGTCAGCATCTTCTTTCTGCCACGACCAGGTAGCGTTTCAACAGTGCCCTTTGCCTTGAATTCGCGAATGATGCTTCCTATGGTCTCTCTTGGTATGTTTAACATCTTTGCAATCTTCTTATAGCCATTGCCCTTCCTGTGAAGAGTAATCACCTCTTGTCTTCCTGGACCATTCTCTTGACTTCACCATGTTTGTAACCACACCAGTAAATGTCTAGAAGGAGCTGAGTAGCACAGTCATTTTAAAGCTGCCTAATTGGTGCTTATTATGCTTTATTGCTGCTCCGTGACATCCACAGGTGTTTTTAATACCTGATTGAAAACACTTGAATGAACCTCTGTTCTTCAGAGTGGTAGTCTTTAAGGGGTTGAATAATTGTGTCAATGAAGAATTCACTAAAGAAACATTTACTACTGTATTACAAAACCAATTGATGTCATTTTAGTTGCATATGGTTCTTTAAAAAGTCCTTGTAGGATTTCATTCTGAATACAATTACAAATGTACACTAAATTCCCTAAAATCCTTTACAGCATTGGGGGGGGTTGAATAATTTTGAACACAACTGTACATAGATTTAATTTGAAGATTCAACAAGACGATCATGCTTACGCTTGCAGAAAAATCTCAATGGTCAATGTTTCTCTCTCACACAGGGTATTTTCACTAGATTCTGGTGCCAATATGAAAAGATTGTAAGAATAACTGTTGTGATACAAATTCCATGATTTAATCTAAGGATTTGTCGACAGGACGTCTTTGAGTGCTCTGCTCTTGGCTAGTGATTTGCACCAAGGTGTTATACTACCTGAAGACCTTGAGCTAGATTCCTCAGAATTATATTCATTTGAAGAATACTGATGTGCAGTATGATCGTACTATAGAATTAGGGGGGCGTGGCCGGATGTGAAGGGGAGCGGACGTTACTTTGCTGAGCTCCGTGCAATCTCTTCAATAAGCGGTGATTCCTGCGAGTTATAGACGGCTCGGACTCTCTATCTTATACCCCTGACGCCGGCCATCGGGTGCTACACTCCGGAGTCCGACTAGCCCTCCCCTCCGGACCTGCGATCGCCTTCCAGGCAGTATTACCGGTGCAAGCTATAGTGAGCCGGCGGCCATCTTTGAGGCCTATTCCTCCTCGAATCAGGCAGCACCGCATTGTCCCACTCCCGGATGGGTAAGAAGACCAAGACAGGTGAGGTGGCGGGAACCTCCTGCACTCCCGACATTCGTCTTTCTCTGGGAGGGGGATCGGGACGTCGTTTGGTGCGTCCTGCCCCGGCGGACACTGGGCAACCTGGCGTGGAGGTGGACTTGAGCATACCATCTACCCCCTCAGAGCAGTTATCGGAGATAGCAGATGACGGTCTACCTGCCACTAAACGAGACATACGCTCTTTGCTGGCGGATGCCAGGAAATCTTGGCAAGCGGACTTGCAGCCATTGGCCTCCGCCGTGGCTGATACTCAGAAACAGCTTGTGGACGTTCGGGCCCGTACTCAGGAGATGGAGGGGATGCAGGCCACAACCTCCACTAACCTACTCACGCTCCAGCGCCAGATTCATAATTTACAAGCAGCGGTGGTGTCTTTGGAGACTAGGCATCGACGCAAAAACCTCAAGCTTCGAGGAATTCCAGACGCTGTGTCGGATGAGGAGCTGCTGCCTTACACTGCCCGTTTTGTGACATCCCTCCTCCCCGTAATTGATGACCCGGGGGCCGCAGTTGTCTCTGTTATACGTATGCGACGGGCCGCTGCAGCGCCTGTCGGGGCCCCCAGGGATGTCATGATGGTCGTTAGGGACATCTCTCTGCACTCGGCCTTACTCCGGGTGCCCGCAATACCCCCTCATTTGTGTTCGAAGGGGCCTCTATCGCTGTTTACCAAGATGTCCCCTTTCTTGTACTGGCGGCCCGACGACGCTTTAAATCCACGACAGCAATATTACGGGATAATGGCACACGATATCGATGGGGTGCTCTTGGCTCATTAATGATATACCATGGCGATGGGTTCACCCTGCAGGCAACCACACCTGAAGAGGCGGCCGCTCACCTTCAGTCCCTGGGACTCGCGACTGACCGCCGGAGTGTCGTGCCTGGGAAGGTGCCTGATGAAACTTCTCCCCCTCCCCGGGACCCAACCTGAGAAGCTGAACAAAGCACAAGGCCTCTTTGCAGTCCCTGACCCTGCGTTGGGACCTACCATCCAGGTCCCCCTGACATATTGAAACTGGCTGTGGCCCCACGCCGGGACTTTCCCTCCCCCCCCCCATTTTCCCAGTTTCTACCCCCTCCTTCTTTTTATGTATATCAGCGGGTATTGAGATTACTGCACCTCACCCAACTATCGTCTACTGTTATGTGGGACTTGACCTTCAGAGGGACATGGCGGGTCTTGGTTCCCCCCCCCTTTTTTTTTTTTTTTTTTTTTTTTTTATGGGGCTTTTTCGGGACGGTTCCGGGGTGCGCCATCATGGTTCGCTATGCCTGGCCCTCGGACCACCCAGGCCTAGTGACGTTGTCCCTCCATGGCCTCCCCCGGGAGCGTGCCAGGAGTGTCACGGTAATGGCCATTACCCCCCTTTTTTTTTTTTTTTTTTTTTTTTTTTTTTTTCCCGGACCCACCCTTCTAATGTTATTGCGAATATGGTCATATCCCTTGCTTTTATTGTATATTATGTTGGGAATCCCCCCCCCTCTTGTATTTCTATGAGGTCTTTATTCCTCTGGTCTTGCATGGCCTTTTCTGCGGGTTGAGCTGTGACCCTTTGATTCATACTAATAAAAATTGTTAATTGAAACGTACTATAGAATTAGAAACAATCGCCACATACAAATGGTGTAAAGCAACATGATTTGTAGAACACAATTGAAATGAAAATCAACTGTCACAGGAGAATCAGGGGTTAACCCTAAATGTAATTCACATATCAATTCACTTGGAGCCCAAGTGAACCACTATTTCTACCCGAGTACAATAAGATTAAAAGATAACCTTTAATGGAATCCAATAAAAGTCATGATCATGAACCACAAATGATTAATAACAACACACACTTCCACAATATAATACCCCACAGTACATTGGCTCTTGCACAGAACCTATTAATTTGCTTGATTATAAGTGCATACAAGCAAAGAAATCTAGAGGAAGGATAAAGCGAGTCAGGGATAGTCAGCAAGTTGCTGAAATAATCAGCATAAATGAAAAATTATCACTGTATGGACAGCTATACTGCTCTAAATAACAGCATGGACAGACAGTATTCTATCATAGGCACAACAATCGGCAAAATGTGTATTTTCAATTGGATTGGCCACACTGTATGCCCGTTCTGTCACAAGATCACCGTATGATGTGTATTTTGATCGTTCTGGTTCTCCATTGTGTTGTCCCAGCAACATTACAATGCTTGTCTGTGATTGTTCCACTCCGCTGTAAATCATGCAATTGATATCCAATCACATTCGGCACGTGAGACAGGTTCAGAATGGTGGAAAACCAGAGAAGCCGAGTGTTGGTTGGACTATACATACGTCCATCATCCCATTAGGACCGGACCACGCCTATGGCAATTTGATTGGTTAATAGGGTAGACAAACCCTTTCGATTTTGGTTTAGGAGGCATACTAATTTCTTATGCACTCCTGATGAGCCGGTTGGCGAAACGCGCTTCGGGTGCACCTCTCTTTTTTCTTTGAGAGCAGGGTATATTTACCGCTATGTTTATGTGGCTACAACATTGTATGGACAGGAATTTCTTATTACCAGCACCAGCCTCCTACCCCCAAATCTCCTATAGGATTTGATTATTATTCTTGATGATCTGGCATCATGTTGATGAGGCATATTTAAATGCCATTTGTATTGGGAAAATCCCTCTAATTGTTTATGGTGATAGAATACTGTCTGTCTATGCTGTTATTTAGAGCAGTATAGCTGTCCATACAGTGATAATTCTTCATTTATGCTGATTATTTCAGCAACTTGCAATCATCCCTGTCTCTATATTTCCCTGCTTGTATGCACTTATAATCAAGCAAATTAATAGGTTCTGTGCACGAGCCAATGTACTGTGGGGTATTATATTGTGGAAGTGTGTGTTGTTATTTTTAATAATCATTTGTGGTGTTTTGTCGTTCATGACTTTTATTGGATTCAATTAGAATGTTATCCTTTAATCTTATTGTACTAAGAAATATCAATTCACTTGGAGCCCAAGTGAACCACTATGTGTACTATAGAATTAGGGCTGAAACAACTAATTGATTTGCATACAGCACACTGTTTACAGTCCGGCTGAGTTAAGCGTTATAACCTCAGATTCTGCTTCAGAGCTGACTGGAGAATACGTGCCGCTGCTTTACGCTCTGATTTAGTTCTAGGTTTATGTCAGACATAATCCGTTTGTTTTTATTCAGTTTACAACTGCAGAAGCATTATATCACAAACCCTGGGATACTGCCACTATATCGCTTGTGTTTTATCCTTACTTGAAGTTGGAGCTCGTGTACCTTGTGTTTGTAAAGTATGCAATTTGTGTATGAACAAACATTATGTACACTACACAAATTGCATATTGAAAAAAAGGATGGAGGCTAACGGTTTGATTTTTTTGCATAATGTTCCTATTAACCTCCCTGGAGGTCTAATTTTTGTGAAAAACCGCATCTAAAAGCGGTCTATTTTTGTTTTATCCCCCCCCCCCAGCACCCCAGCAGTATTCCCGAGTGTGGCTCGGGGTTAAATTCCTATGTTGGAGCGGTCACCCCGAGCAACACTCGGGATGTCACTGGATACATCACCTCTCCCTGCACTCCCTCGATGTCCCCAGCTGACTCCTCCGGCGAGCGCGACCTTATACTTCCTGGTTCCCTCCTCACAAGAAGGAATGCAGGAAGTAAAACGCCGCGATCGCTGGAGGAGACTGCAGAGATCAGCGAGGGAGCGCAGGGAGAGGTGAAGTATACAGCCAGAGTGTGGCTCGGGGTTACCGCTCTCAGCGGTGAAATTTAACCCCGTGACACACTCGGGATAACCGTCAGGCAGGTTAAAAAAACAAAAATAATTGTATTTTTCTTTTATTCGATGAAATCGGCCAACTAATCGATTATGAAATTAATCGTTCGTTGCAGCCCTATATATAATATTATACTGCTTTATCCCTACTACAGTTATCACCAACTTAAAACCTGCCCTATCAATGCTCTTGCTGACAAACAGACCTATTACCTTGGCACAGGTAGAGTAGAAGAAGAAATAACAGTCATCTCCTTTGTTGGGCATGTTGATCAATCTTTGTTCCTTTTGACTGGATATCGATATCCACTTATGTATTCACAGTTGACACGATTTTCACACAACTCGCTAATTGGAAAGAAATGGTTTATGAAATAAATAAAAAGAAACCTACATAATGTCAAAGAAAAAAAAAAAAACACGTGTTTTAACATAATGCAAACAATATAGTTGGTTGCAGAACATAGTTTTAAAAAAGTAGTGTAGCCCAGTGTTTGAATGAAATGTCAACACTTTTATTACAAGACTAAATCTATACAAATAATGTATACATATGCAATTTACAGGCATGCTCTGCTTCCAGTACCACAAAATACCCACCTGAGCAGTCAGGTTGGCACACTCAGCCCTCAATCAGTTCATATTCTCAGTCCTGTAGGCTGAATGACCAGCAATCTCAGAGTTAATTTGCATCAGTTTGTATGGAATTATGATGAAGCAGACGGCTTAGGGGCAGTTACCCCTATATATCAATTTCGTTTTTTAAAAAAAAAAAAAATCAGTCCGTTGAAGTGAGGGAAAAAAAATTTAAAAAAAGAAAAAAAACTGACCCAATTCACAAGGTTGGATGGAGTCAGGTAGACCAAATGAAGAGAAAATTTTGCTGAACAGGAAGGTTGCAAAAAAAAATAATCAAAGCAAAGCTCTTCTCAGGCGTAAAAATTTACTTCATCGATTTGCAAAAATAATACAAATAACGGAGACTGGGTGAAAAAGTCCTGGATCAAGTTTTCTAATTTTCTTCACCTACGAGGTAAACAAAGAACTCCCCCTTTCTTAAAGATATGTGGAGGTAGTTAATAAGCACAGTGTTATTATGAAGAAATAATATACAAATCATAAATAACCAAATTGTACCACAATGAAATTAAATATGCTTGATATAGTATCACAGTATCTTAACTAAACCTACATGTAACAATAACCATCATACATATACCACATACTCCCCATTTTATTACAACACTATAAAAAGGTGCACAAAATAAGTAAACCATACCCAATGATAAAAGGGACTTCCAATAGAATTTCTGTGGAAGTCAATTCTATAACAAAAACAACAAACACACATGGTCAACCACATTTCCATTAAATCAGTGGTCATGCTAACAAGAATTTTTATATATACTGCATATGGTTTGGTAAAACAATTTTGAACTCTGCATGAAGTGTTACATGTATTCATTGCGTTTGTAGGACTATACATAATGGAAGTGGATGCTGTGCAGAGCAAAGGTACATTAGCTCTGCAGAGCAACATCCTGCCGACTCTTCAGTCGAGCTATAGGAATCAGGATGTGGCTTCCACTGTGTCCCCCAAATGGCATTTATCTCACCTATGAAATGGCACTTCGAAACGTCAAAGACAACTGGCAAACCCATTACTCACACTAAGTAAGTCCCACGATGTCTACAAATGCTGAAAGACAAGAGAGGAACATTCAAGACTGCTTAGAGGTGAGTGAATTCTGCCTAAAACCATAATGATGGCTTAGAGTAATGTACAGTGCAGTGCAGTCCTTATCAAAAGAATTATACATGATCTGCATCCAAGACAATGAATTCCTTTACGTTTCAAACCCCAAAACACATTCTTATCTCACAAGGCCACAAACGTGCCAGAGGATATTATTAGTTTACTTAAATCAGTGCAGCATATTAAAATGCACCCTCCATCTGTTAGAGAGATTTTTGATATGTGATTTGTTGTAGCTTAATTAATCCTGTAAACCTTATTAAACTTACAACTTAAAAGGAGTTTTGAGAGGTTTTGTAGCCCTAACCTGCCTGTACTTCCCATGCAGGTGGCCATGTTTTTTGCTTCCTCTCTTTCAGTGGAGGTGATCAACCCAATCACAACAGGCAAGTTTCACCTGTAGGACGGGGGTTAACGACAGCGAGAGGTACAGTTATACCTCGCTGCCAGGTGCTGACGCTGGCCTCTAATTTGGCCCACCCACGCAGCCGACTTGCGAAGTGTATCATTGGCTGCAGGGGGACAGCCTGAGTTCAGGCCGTATCTCTGCAGCCACTGACGTGCGGCGCTCGCGGGCTACCGGGAGGGGCCGAGGCAGCCCATTGAAAACAGCAGGGTGTACATGTATGTCCTGCATCTTCAAGGCCCGGCCGCATGGACAGCATAGAACGTCCTGCGGCAGGAAAGGGTTAAACATCTAAATCAGTGTGATTGACAATTCAGCCCACTCACCAACTCAGATGGGATGTGGTGTTCAGATAGCAATGGAAATATATGGTCTAAACTAAAGCAGGTAAGCAAGTGGAAGCACGAAAGAAAACCCCTGCAGGAATAGTGAGTGTCAATATCCAGCAGCAGAAATGGGGGTAACTCTGGAACATGGATAAAACAAAGGATATTGATTGAGTGAGATAGTAAATAAAATTTAACTTTTATTGGAAACTAACAAACAGAACAACATAATGACAAACCAAGGAATAAATAAAGTCTCTGTGGTTCCAACCAGCGTAATAAATGCCACATAGGGTACTAGGTGCACCTAGACAAGTCACTCATATGTGATAGAAACAAACAACCTAAATTCTGTCAACTCCTAACAAAGTGAAGAAACGGGCCTTCGTGTGTCCGCAGAATAGGACAGAGAGAAGCCTGCTATAGAGAGAGTTCCCAATAGGATGAGTGGCAAGTGAAATTGCATTAGGTAGAGGAAAGGTAGAGCAAAGGTTGAGGTCAAAACATCAATGCTGGGAGCACTACCAGCTTATAGCCAACCCACCCCAAGATTAACACCAAGCTACAGAGACTAAAAAAATATTAAAATCAAAAAACACAATCTGCATGGGAGTAAGCACTCCATCACTCAACGTTTTTAGCCATAAACACAGGCGTCCTCAGGAGCATGCAGGAAGTAATGCTCAGTCTGGCAGCATAACAAGAAATAAGCAGAAGAGGCCCTGGTGGAGCAGGCTCTTTATATATTGCAGTAACAAAATCAATTACCTTGAGGCAGGTGTGGGACAGAGGTGGTCCCATGTATGCAGGGCTCAAGTCGTGCGGGAACGTTGCGGGAACGCATGTTCCCGCACTTCTCCGGCAGCGGGAACGCATGTTCCGCGCACTTCTCCGGCAGCGGAAATGTTGCGGGAACGCATGTTCCGCGCACTTCTCCCGCAGCGGAAACGTTGCGGGAACGCATGTTCGGCGCACTTCTCCCGCAGCGGGAACGCATGTTCGGCGCACTTCTCCCGCAGCGGGAACGCATGTTCGGCGCACTTCTCCCGCAGCGGGAACGCATGTTCGGCGCACTTCTCCCGCAGCGGGAACGCATGTTCGGCGCACTTCTCCCGCAGCGGGAACGCATGTTCGGCGCACTTCTCCCGCAGCGGGAACGCATGTTCCGCGCACTTCTCCCGCAGCGGGAACGCATGTTCGGCGCACTTCTCCCGCAGCGGGAACGCATGTTCCGCGCACTTCTCCCGCAGCGGGAACGTTGCGGGAACACATGTTCCCGCTGTGGGCCGATTTAGTTTATCGCTGGGGTTGCTAGCGGAATGCATTAACCGCATTCCGTTAGCAGCCCCCTCGACTGGCCCGTGTTCCCCCGAGCGCTTCCTGCCTGCTCCTTCGCGCAGCCGCCAACTTCTGCCTTGTGAAGGCTGTGACGCAGCCTACTGCCGAGACCTTGCGAGTTCGCGTCACATCCCTCACATCAGAAGAAGCTGGCGGCAGCGTGCTGGAGCTCGGAGGACCATGCGGGAGGCGGTCTGTCGGTCTGTCTGGGTAAGTAAAATTCTGGGGTCTGCTTGGTTATATGCAATTCTGGGGTCTGCTTGCTTATATGCAAGTCTGGGGTCTGCTTGCTTATATGCAAGTCTGGGGTCTGCTTGCTTATATGCAAGTCTGGGGTCTGCTTGCTTATATGCAAGTCTGGGGTCTGCTTGCTTATATGCAAGTCTGGGGTCTGCTTGCTTATATGCAAGTCTGGGGTCTGCTTGCTTATATGCAAGTCTGGGGTCTGCTTGCTTATATGCAAGTCTGGGGTCTGCTTGGTTACATGCAAGTCTGGGGTCTGCTTGGTTACATGCAAGTCTGGGGTCTGCTTGGTTACATGCAAGTCTGGGGTCTGCTTGGTTACATGCAAGTCTGGGGTCTGCTTGGTTACATGCAAGTCTGGGGTCTGCTTGGTTACATGCAAGTCTGGGGTCTGCTTGGTTACATGCAAGTCTGGGGTCTGCTTGGTTACATGCAAGTCTGGGGTCTGCTTGGTTACATGCAAGTCTGGGGTCTGCTTGGTTACATGCAAGTCTGGGGTCTGCTTGGTTACATGCAAGTCTGGGGTCTGCTTGGTTACATGCAAGTCTGGGGTCTGCTTGGTAACATGCAAGTCTGGGGTCTGCTTGGTAACATGCAAGTCTGGGGTCTGCTTGGTAACATGCAAGTCTGGGGTCTGCTTGGTAACATGCAAGTCTGGGGTCTGCTTGGTAACATACAAGTCTGGGGTCTGCTTGGTAACATACAAGTCTGGGGTCTGCTTGGTAACATACAAGTCTGGGGTCTGCTTGGTAACATACAAGTCTGGGGTCTGCTTGGTAACATACAAGTCTGGGGTCTGCTTGGTAACATACAAGTCTGGGGTCTGCTTGGTAACATACAAGTCTGGGGTCTGCTTGGTAACATACAAGTCTGGGGTCTGCTTGGTACATACAAGTCTTTGGTCTGCTTGGTACATACAAGTCTGGGGTCTGCTTGGTACATACAAGTCTGGGGTCTGCTTGGTACATACAAGTCTGGGGTCTGCTGTTATATACAATTCTGGGGTCAGTGCTGGATATACAAAATTCTGAGGGGTCTATGCTTGGTTACACATGATTCTCGGGGGGGGGGGTGTATATATACATCCTTTTTGTTTCGTCTTCAGGTAATGGGGGGAGGGAGTTGTGGAATTCGAGTGAGTTCCCTCACTTTTTTCCCTAGGACTTGACCCCTGCATGTATGCGAACACTCCCCTACAGATAGCAAGTAGCATATGATTGATGTATAATGATCCAATACACATGTGCATCCTATGTCTATAGATACCAAGTAGTACTGCCTCCCTGTTTCAATTGCTAAAGGCCAGCCTCTGTGCTAAAAAATAAATAAAAAAAAGAAGCTCCCTTCTAGATGCTGGTTTAAGGCTAGGGTCAGACGAACGCATTCTGTGCGGACTGTGCGCCCGTGCACAACGGACGTACCTTCTGACTGACGACAGGGTAGTGGCCACACGGTCCATTTTTGTGACTGATGTAGATGGGAAATAAAATATGAAAAACCATTTTGTCCATCAAAAATGCAGTCCGTTTGACTACGTTCCATCGCTCACACACAAAGCTATGCGGACTTTGCGGACGTGGTGCACTCTGCACGTCCGTTCTAGCGGTTTTACGTTCTTTCCTAACTTGCATCCGTTTCTGTGCGAACGTACTCCGTGTGTGGGTCTCTATTGATCATAATTGTATGCTACCACGGACGTTAAAATGTGCGGCAACACAGACATGAACACTGCGCTCATCTGACCCGAACCTTAATGGACACATGCTTGGAGAGAACTGGATCAACAAAAGCATAAATAAATAAGCAAAAGAGGTCCTGGTGGAGCAGGCTCTTTATATAGTGGAGGAATGAAAGCAAATACCTTGTGGTTGATGCAGGACAGGGGTGGTCCCATGTAGTCAGGTCCATAAATATTGGGACATCGACACAATTCTAACATCTTTGGCTCTATACACCACCACAATGGAGTTGGAATGAAACAAACACAAAGTGCTTTAACTGCAAACTGCTGTAAGTCCTACACCATTCACCTGAGTTGGATGTACATACCCTCAAATTAAAGCTGACAGTCTGCAGTTAAAGCAGATTGTGTTTGTTTCAGTCCAACTCCATTGTGCTGGTGTATAGAGCCAAAGATGTTAGAATTTTGTCGATGTCCCAATATTTCTGGACCCGACTATGTTATAGCAGCTTGAAACTGGTTCACATCTTGCACAAAACTGCAAAGGAGTGTGCCATATCACTACATAAAAAGTGCATGCGCGCCAAAACCCCCTTCGTACAGAAGAGTAGGACACCATGGAAAAATCCATGTTCAATATAGGGTTATTGATCTGTGTGCGTCTAAAAAATTAACAAACTTTACTGTATCATTAAGAATATTATACCAGTTTAAAACTGGTTCACATCTTGCACAAAGCTGCACATGGGCTCATTATGTTCCATGTTTTGGGCTAGAGTCAGACGAACGCAGTCTGAGCGCACTGTGCGTGCATAACGGACAGACTTACTGACGGAAGATACTGTAGACACCACATGGTCTGTTTTTGTTGACGGACACAGAAAAAAAAGAACTATGGGAAATAAAATACGAAAAATTATAAAAATTTGAAAGGGATATGATAAGCCATTTTGTGCGTCAAGGTGCTGGACGTCGCAAATGCGCTTCGTCTGACATCTCATCACTCACACTGAACGCTACACAGACGTGGTGTACTCTGCGCGTCCGTCTAGTGGTTTTACGTTCTTGCCTAACTTGCGTCAGTTTGCCACGTGCGTTGTGCAGTTCAGTGCGCACGTACTACGTGTGTGGGTCTCTGATGATCATGATTCTATGCTACAATGGACGTGGTAACTGCGTTTGTCTGACACGGGCCTTAGTGCTATACACTGAAACACTTACAGAGGCCTACTCCTGTATATGGAGGGGGAGGCAGCGAAAAGCACAGAGGGGGGGGGAGAAGGAGAGGGGAAGACAAGCCTAAATAAATGTATCATGAGAGAGACATAGTAATTAGGGATGCACCAATACCATTTTTTTAAGACCGAGTACAAGTACCGATACTTTTTAAAAAGTACTCACCGATACCACAAGTACCAATACTTTTATTTGATGTCATGTGACCGCTTTTCAATAACAGACCTCATATAAAGTGCCCCCGCCTCACATAGTGCCCCCAGCTCATACTCCGGCGCTGCTTGGCTCCTCTGGCGTCCTGTTGCTTCGAGCGGCCAAAAGGAAGAGGTTGTAGCACGGCCGCTCGTTGAGAACCATGTGCACAGCCGCGATCTCACATGACTGCGGTTGTGCACGTGTTTCCCAATGAGCGGCCAGGCTGCAACCTCTGCGGCCGCTCGAAGACCAAAAACTCACCCAGCCAGGCTCCTCCGGCACTGCTTGGTTCCTCCGGCGTCTTCTGTCCTCGAGTGGCCACAGGCAGAGGTTGTAGCCCGGCCGCTCGTTGGGAAACACGTGCACAGCCGCTGTAACGTGAGATCGTGGCTGTGCACGTGGTTCTCAACGAGCAGCCGGGCTACAACCTCTGCCAGCGGCCGCTTGAAGACAGAAGACGCCGAAGAAGCCAAGCCGCACGCCAACGAAAGCGGCCGGCAGGCCAGCCCAGTGCTGGCTTCCGGGGCCCTGCACGAGTACCAAGTACTCGTGCAGGTCCCGGTATCGGTATCTGTGCATCCCTAATAGTAATACAATAGGAATGGTGCTTCACATAACAAAGCTAGTGGGAACTTATCTGATCGATAAATACAAAAAGTCCCTGCCTAAACTCATAAGGTTAATATTAGAAATACCAGTATAGCCATGCTCAAAAGGAAAAATACATCATAGGAGCGATGTGAACGTAAAACCCTTGTTTAAACCCAGGGGGTCTGGAGTTTATAAACCCAGAAGGTTTCACGTTGGAGGAGGAGCCTATCCAGGTCGCCCCCTCTGTCCCCCAAAACTACCTTCTCTATGAACCTGATCTTAGTGTGTGTGTGTGTGTGTGTGTGTGTCCAAGGACAACAGAGCAAATAAAATAAAACTATCACGTCACAATGTACACATGTTAAAACAAATATAGGTATACCTTGATAAAGGCGAATTCTTGCAGAAACGTTGGCTCCTAACTTTTGTAGCTGGCTCCTAGATTCAAAGCAAATTTGTCAAGCCCTGAGTTATACAATGTAGTAAGTTTATGAAGGTGTGTTTGCGGGGCAGCTGCTTACACTACATCTCCGTATTCAAGTCGCCATAAGCATTTGTAGCATCTGCTTTCTTATAGCGGGGCTCAGGCAGGATTTGTTTCTGTACAGGGCACCTAGTTTGGGGTGAAGTTTAGATGAGAGGTTTTCGATGTGGGGGCCAAAGGATAGATTAGGGTCTAACCACATACCTAGATATTTGAGAGAACTGACTGGTCAGCACGCCATTTGATTTTGTCCTGACCCATAGATGGGGATTTTGCAATTTATATAGTTTAGGTACGGATCCAATGAGCATTGCAACAATTTTGTCAGTATTTTAACCCCCTAAGGACCAAGAGTCTTTAAAGTTAATGCATGTCGTAAACGTTGCGTCACTGGTCCTTAAGGGGTTAAAAAGTTTGTTATCTGTGCTCCACTTTTCTACCTCTGAATTGTTCTTGCAGTACCACCTCCAGCTGCAGGAGATTTGGTTTGCTGGTATAGATTACGATGTCGCCTGCGTACATGTGTACAGTTGAGGCTTTGCAGACGTTGGGCAGATCATTTATGAATATCTTGAATAGCTGGGGGCCGAGTATTGAGCCTTCTGGTACACCGCATGTGACTGGGAGGGAAGCGCTGTCAGAAATGGACACATATTGCGATTGATCGGATAGATACGATTGAAACCAGGTTAGCGAGCGATCCCCAATACAGGAGTTACATTTTTGTAATAAAAAGCCATGGTCTACTGTGTCATAGGTCTTGGCAAAAATCCAGGACGATGGTTCCAGATTTTCCTGTTCCATGCCAGCTTGGATATCATTTCAAACTTTTGAGAGGGCAGTTGTAGTTGAGTGATATGGACGAAAGCAGGATTGATCTGATAATAATCAAGTAATTGAGTGTAGACACATTTTTCCTGAATTTTTGACATTACAGGGAGCAGTGATATCCGGCCGCAGTTGGATACCAAAGTATTGTCTCCACTTTTATGGATAGGTACCACCCTTGCAGTCTTCCAGAGTTTGGGTATGTATCCAGTCGCCAGTGATTCATTGATTAGGGTTGCGACAGGTTTTGCAATTGCCAGCGCACTGATTTTCAGCAGCATTGCTGGGATTTGTTCAGGTCCAGACTGGTATTTCATTTTTTGATTACGGAGAAGTCTAGTAACGACATTGACAGGCACTGGTCTAAAATGTTATTTCTCTGTGATGCAGGGTCTTTGCACAGTTGGGGGGGGCATGACCTGCGTGCGGCCCTTCTGAAAGCGTGTCATTTGTTAGCTTATCAATCAGGGTGGTGGCGCACCCAACAAAGTAATTATTAAAGGCAGTTGCTACATCGAGGGGGTGTTGCAGGGTTTGGTTGTTTACTTAGCAGCTTTAGCCGTTTGTTTTGTCCATGCCTTCCGCCATTTCCGGTAAGCACAGTGATCGTTCATGGAACCAGTAAGCTGGAGCTTTGACCACAGTGAATCTCTAAACTGGAACATTTGCGTTAGGCCCCTTTTACTCGCACTTTATGCAATGGGGCATGGGAATTCCAGACTTGCAGGAGCTCAGACTGAAAGTATTCAATTGCACAGTACAGTTCTGGGATTAGGTTTAGGCCCCGTACACACCTGGGCATTTTACAGCGCGTTCCTGTGCGCTGTTAAACGCCCAAGCACGGAAATCCCATTATTTCCTATGGGGCCCGTTCACACCTGGGCGTTTTACAACGCGCAGGAACGCGCTGTAAAACGTCCTTCGCCCAAAGAAGTACGGGAGCTTCTTTGGGGTGTATAGCAGCGCGCTCCCGCTGCCGTCTATGGCAGGGAGTGCGCTGCAATGCGCGTCGGCACATTTTTCACGTTTGCGCGATATGCATGTCAAAACGCGCAGGTATGAACCCAGCCTTAATCTGTACCATGGGAGCTATATATAAATACACACACACACCCCAGACACATGCATGTATGCATTCAGTGTCATTCCAGGTCAATGCATCTATTCACTAAGCTGTCAATTCACCAAATACAGGCAAATAGACCGTGAAATACGGTGCACCAAAATTGTCCCATAGAAGACTATAATGCCTTCTCACAGAAAGCCAAATTGCACAGAAATTCTGTCGAAATGTCCTGATTTTCAGTGTTTCAATTCAGCGGGCGAATCCCATGTAAAAAATAATCCTTAAATATTTTTTTTTTCTCCTAATTTTTGCAAAAAACTTTTTGTTTCTTTAAAAGACCTTTTTGGATTTATTTTTTTTAGACAACATTTTTGGTTGTTTTTTTAAGGCTTTATTTCGTAACAGACTTTTTTTTAAAGGACCTTTATTATTTTAGACCTTTTTTTTTAACCAATTTAAACTATTAGGGGTTTTTCAGTTTGGAGGAATTCGTCGATGCCAATTCGGCGATTATTGCCGATGTCCGACTACTTCTGCAAATCCAATTTTGGCAAAATACATAGACTATTCACTAGAATATTCAAAATATGTTTGGGGATATGGAAAAATCACAAAAGTGAGACGAAATAGGCTGAAACGCAAAGCTCAAAGTGCTTTGTGAATAGGCCCTCACGTCACAAATCAGTATTTTAAAAAGGAAAGGGGCTGCAAAGCAGATCTTCGCCTATGTGTCCAAAAAATCCTTACTTCTACTGGCCCGGTGCATAATACACAACCTGGGGAAGGTTGTACATATCGATCTGCCTTGATTTATCGAATTTCCAGTTTGTAACATTGGAATTAAACGATGCAGACGGTCTTTCAAAAAGCACAAAATAACATGACGTGCCGTAAGAAGATATTTAAACAAAGGTACGACCCTATTTAAAATATATGTGAGCAGTAGAACTCTATATGGTATATAAAGGCACCGCTAAGCCTCGGGCAAGTATGGCCTAGCCACCTCATTCGTAGCCCTAATAAAGCCCGCAATATGCATCTACGGTATTTGGCGGAAAAGACAGCAAAAGCATTCATAAATAACAGTTCCCCGAAGGGGAAAGTCGAGGCCTACCTGATGCCGAAGAGTCTGCGTTCCCCAAAACCCGTGAGGACTCACTTCCGCAAAGCACGACCGAAACATGGCGAACTTCCGGCAAGCGCGGTGTGAGAGATTGGGTAGGAATGGCAAGTGACGCACTGCCAGTAGTTGCTATGGCCGCTCGAGAATCAACAGACATTCTATAGAGGAATAGTAGAATTCCCAACCACCATAAGGATATAGAAATTACAAAGCGCACCATGAGAAGTCCTATGATTGCCAGTGAAAGTAGGGGATTGGAGAGTAAAAGCAATAGGAAGGAGCGGAGTAAGCTCACCCCGCACATACCTTAGGTGGTAAAACGGTATTTTAGCTGTGTAAATTACTTAGAAACCCAACTGAAACATAATAATGTTGTAAATTAACTACAATGTTGCAGTTCATAACTAGCTGTCTGACGGTTTCTTATCCCGTTAACCCTTCGTTTCAGGGCAGATGTGGGTGATTTATATGCTGTATATAATTTATACATGGTGAAATTCTTCCCCCAGTCACTTAAGAGTTCCCTTTTAACATACCTTGATACAGAAATTTGTATTTCTGTAACTGTAACACTTCAATGTTATTGAACCCAGGACATACTTGAAAACGAGAGAAATCTCAATGTATCCTTCCTGGTAAAATCCTTTATAAATAAATAAATAAATGCACCTGTAAACATGTAACATACAGGGTTATTCAAAGAGAATCGAAAAGTCACTGCACATTCAGTGACTTTTCGTTCTCTTCAGTTCGGTGTGATTCGGCGATCCCATTTCGGCAACCCTGCTATGTATTCAGCAAGCACCACAGGGCCGTCGTAGTGCAGTGAAAAGCTGCTGCAAACCCGACGAAAACTCACTGCAAAACCAGGCGAATGCACATCGAAAACCCGCAAAAACATCTGGATTAAACCCGCCAAACACGCCGGAGAAACCCGAGCAGTCGCCGATCACAGCGCAGAGCGACCGCCGGAAAAACCCGACACCGCAGACAAATGGAGTGAAAAAAAATAAACAGTATGCTTGAATGTTTGAAAAGTGAAACGCTGTTTGCAAAGAAACTACAGAATGAAAATGTCTGAAATTTACATATAAGATTCAATGAATGATAATAAAAAGAGCTGGAGGGGGCGTGGCCGGCTGTGAAGGGAAGAGGACACGTCTGGCTGGAGCACTGTCTGTGACCCTGTTTGTTATTTGCCCTCTGAACTCCCAGACTGGCTGGCCATCAGGTGGGCGACCTCCAGAGCCTGTGTTGCCCCCCCCCCCTCCTGAGCCGGGAAGTGAGTTTGGGCTGCCTAAATGTAAGCTGCAGCACACGGCCGGTGGCCATTTTGAAGCCTACTTTGCAGCCCTGACGTGTCTCTGCCTCGCGGCCCCCTTGCCTCCCTCAAGAGTCTACTGCCGGGCGGGCGACTGATGCGTGCCACAGGGATGGAGGGCCCCCATCTCTCGGCTGCTCCGGATGTTGGCACGGTGGTGGAAGCGACTGAGGCCCTGGGGCGGGGGCAGGAGCTGCCTGGAGTGACACTGTGCTTGAGATCCGGATGCTGCCGTTCAGAGACACTGGCAGATGTCTCTTATCTGGACATCGGATGGATCGGCTTACACACCAATTTTTTGATACCTGGCCTGCCACATTCTGTTTATGGAGATGATTTTCCCACCAGAGACACTTTTGCTAAGTTTTTCTCCCCCCCCCCCCATTTTTCTGACTTGAGACTTTTTCTTTTGATCTTCTGAGACCCCTCCCCCCCCCTCTATTTTGTTCTATAGGTGTTTTACGAGAATATGTTTTTGGCCCTGCGAGGCCAGCTTTGCTGGTCGGTCTGTGACCTTTATAAAAAAATAAAAACTTTAAATACAAAAAAAAGAAAGGGCTGTTACAGGAAAAAGCGATTTAAAAAAAACAAAAGAGTTTGCAAAAAAATGCCTAAAAGATCCTAAAAAAATCTATACATAAAGAGACTTTTTACTGCAGAATATAACAATCAACGGTTTATTAGATATTGGATTAAAACGGGAATATTTTTAACATTGAAGCCTATGGGATTCGCCTGAATAAACCTGTCGAATGAAAGCTCTGAACAGCAGAGCATTTCAGCGACTTTTTACTGCTGGTTTTTGTTCTCTGAATAGAAGAAGCATTGCTTCTCTATGGGGGTTTCACTGCCCTCGAACAGGCACCGTATGTGCAGGCAATTCGCCAGGATTTGGCGAACTGCCTACTCTCTGGATAGCCAAATGGCCAGGAAAGGTAACCGAACGCTGAAATTCAGCGTTCGGTTACCTTTCGCCAGCAATTCGGATTTCTTTGAATAACCCTGTATGAATCTGCTGAGTCTGCCGGAAAGAACGATATATAATATGTCTGCGTTGCATAATAAAATGTGACTTCAAATCGCGTTTAAAAATGATGAGTGAAACCGGTAAATGAGCTCAGCACACAAGTGTGAAATGGCTCAGCAGCGAAAGGGTTAAGTGAAGGCTGAGATCTCACACATGCACTTCCGAATCCTGTTCAGGCATGTGCTGTGAATAGCTGCTTCTGCGGACCTGAAGTCTGGCAGGGGTGCCACCCCCTTGCCAGGCATGACAAATACTAGTTCAAACTCTCACCCTCAATAATTTTGTGTTAGGTTTGGAGCCCAAATTAAGTTCAATGGGGTGAATATAACACTAGGCTTGGAGTTTTAGTCATTATTGGAGGTCAAGATAGAGTTGGAGCTAGTCTTAGAAATACCACAGTTTACAGCTCAAATCAAGGTTGCAAGTTAATTTAAGGTTGCAGGTGAATGGCACGACATCAAAACTGGAGGCAAATCAAAGTTGAAGTATGGAGCCAAACTTAAAAGTTGGCATCTTTGCTAGGGCTGAAGCCCTCATGTTAGATCCAACCGTAACCTTTATTTAGGCTGCAAACTTAGAGGAATACTCTACTGAAAGTTCCAGGTAAAGTATCCATGTAATTGGGCAGACTAGATGGGCCGAAAGGTTCTTATCTGCCGACATTTTTCTATGTTTCTATATTTTTTGTCTTTAAATAATCGTGCAGATGCTGTTGACATCCTCTGCCTTGTTGGGGTTTTTTTTAACACTTTTTCCTAGGTGATTTTATGCACCTTTTGTTCCTCGCTGCACACAGCTCTCCCGCTCATCATTTCTGGACCTGGAAGACCCTGTAGCTAATGCAGTTTGCATTCCTATGCAACTTGTGTAGTGTAGGAGCCGCAAATTGCACGTTTTACATATACATGTTCTATAGTGTCAATGCAGTGTGATGAATTGGAGCTGTGCCACTCTATCAGGGTTATTCAGAGAGAGGTGAAAAACAGGAGCATGATTGGAGAATGGAAAATTCTAGGTCAAGATAGCCAAACCAGAAAAATTCTCCCATTTATCTCAATTTCCAAATCGGTTATTTTGACCTAGAATTTTCCATTCTCCAGCCATTCTCCTGCTTTTCACCTCTCTCTGAATAACCCTGTAAGTGTGTGGTCTCAGAGGGTGACATCGGCATGACATCACTAGTGTCAGCCAGGAAATTTAAAATCCCTGCATCTGGTGTGGAGGAAACTCCTCTTAAAGTATTTTACCAGGAAAGATACATGGCGATTTCTCATGTTTTCAAGTATGCCCTGGGTTCAATAACATTGAATTTGTACATAGGGTACAGTTAGGCATTTATACAGCGCCAGCATATTCCATAGCGCTTTACGATGGGGGAGGCCAAACATGAGAAGTACATGATAAATGAGGAAAAGACAACCATACCCGTAGGATAACTGTCCAGGTAATGTTACCGGAATCCACTCAGCTCTATTGGGTGAAAGGTCAGCCCGGTGCGGACAATGACTATTCGGACACGAGTCTCTTCAGGAAAGGCGTGCTTTATTTGACGTCAACTCTCAGCCAGGATTGAATCGCAAAGACTGAGTGACGTGAACACATGAACATAACATTTTATACATGAATAGATAATCAGGTACATCCCAATAGCCCACCCATGGGCGACACTTGCCCATCCCACGTGGGTTTGTACCTTCCCCTTGCTAAATACAAAGACATTACACAAATTGGCAGTAAATTGGCAGCTTTCACACATTATTATGACAGTTGGATAATTTAACATCTAGCCAGATCCTGTCTCCGTCCGCCTCCCCAGGACTTGTTTGCGCTGTTTACTGACAAGGGTGCAGATGGCCTAACATATGTCTTTGTTCTCGTCCCTAGCTCTCTGACCTTGATGTAACTAATCAGCATCCTGACACTCCTGCTTGTTTCTGCCCGAATCTTGTTTATTTTAATTGCTCTGCTTATTAGTTCTAGGAATTCCAAAAGTCTATGCAAACTCTAAAATCTACTTTCAACCAATATTCGCTATATACATTTACGTGAACCAAAGTCTTGCTCAAGATGGCCGTTATGAACCATCATGGCGGCTTATTTCTGGCCTGATTCCATTACATTCCCCCCTTGGCTAGGGTGTCAGTTTCTCCTTCCTTGAGACCCTTAGCCACTACACTCTGAATTATTTATTCTCAAAAACCTGATACCCATGAGGTGACTCCTTCATTGGGAACAAATCAGGAGTGATTACTAGTGGTATCTTCTTTGTGGAAATTAGAGCTTTCTTACAAAGGGGCCATAGACACAATCCTATCCGATAAAGTATAGTCCCCACCACTAGAAATATAATGATCATCATGATCAAGGATCCAACTCGAGAAATAAAACCCAAGATGGATCCAAACCAATCTCCAAATGACCCAAATCCTCGAAAAGGATTCCAGCCCTCCGCCGCTATCTTTCTGGCCTTGTTCTGTAGTTGTGACACCTTCTCCTGGTGGTCCTGGATTACCTGGTAATAATCGGGAACTTCTTCAGTTGAATCTCGGATAAAAGTGCAACATTCATAATGCATTGTCATTTCACATAACCCATTTAGTGCTGCACTAATCTGTTCCAATGCCAAATCATGTACCATTTGCAACTTTCGGATCTCTCGCAAGTCTAAATTCAACAATTGTATATCTTTACTTGTGATGTTCAAAATTTCATCCATCAACACAGAATAGTTATTTAATCTCTTCATCAATTCTATTCCCCAGCCAGTCCATGCCGGGAGCCATGCCCATGCCTGATCTCCCTTCGAGAATAGTTTCCATTTCTCTCTGTCAAAAACTAGGCGGTACCTAGGGTGCAATGTAGTGTCAGGTGATGGGTCGTCTCCCTGTACTCTCTGAATGGGAACTAATTTGGCCAGGTAACACATACCTGTGAGATCTGGTGGTATCCATTTAGAACATACTTTTCCACAGCATACATGGAACTCTCCAGTCATTAGGAATGGTGCCATATAGTCTTCACCATTGAATATCTCTACCATCAGTTTGAGCAATTGAAATGTAAACTACTTAATATTTTGTGAGTTTGTGTTGATACTGAGAAATCTCTTTGGCTGGGTTTTATCATCTTGAGTTACAATAATCCATCCTATATTTGACCTGGGTGTACGAGAATAATTAGCTGTTAAATTATACTGGCTGAACTGGCATCGGTTATTCTTAATTTCGGCTACCTCTTTTTTCCCTCCCTATCTCAAAACAAAAATCAGGAGGGGACACAGGACCAGTTATTGGGTACTCAGGAAGATATCCAGCTTGTTCCAGCTGGGTGTCATTCAATGGTTCGGTTGTAATGTTCCCAAAAGAGTTCAGAAAGGCCTGGTAATCCACCAGGACTGCAGCAAATGGAATATAAATTGTCTCTGGGTGCAATCTGCTGCACACCCAGCATGTGGTCTGTCCTGACTTTTGGGCATAAGCATACTTGAACTTTATCAATAAATGGTCTTTTGGGAAAGACACGGGTCCCAAATCACGCTTGCTTCCTCCCGTTTTGTTGACAGGATACGAGACATTTGCTCTCTCGGTGTTGCCTTGTCATTGGATTGATTCGATAAAAAGAGTCAAATAAGTAAATAAAAACAGCAAAATCGCACCAAAAATAAAAGAGAAACATAGAAACATAGAAAAATGTCGGCAGATAAGAACCTTTCGGCCCATCTAGTCTGCCCAATTACATGGATACTTAACCTGGATTTATCTTTTGTTTAGGATAGCCTTATGCCTATCCCATGCTTGCTTAAATTCAGTTACTGTTTTGGCCTCTACCACTTCTACTGGAAGACTGTTCCATGTATCCACCATCCGCTCAGTAAAATAATGCTTCCTGATGTTACTTTTAAACCTTTGCCCCTCTAATCTAAGACTATGTCCTCTTGTTTTGCTATTTTGTTTCCTTTTAAATATACTCCCTTCCTCTACCTTGTGGATTCCCTTTACGTATTTAAATGTTTCTATCATATCTCCTCTGTCTCGTCTTTTTTCCAAGCTGTACATGTTAAGATCATTAAGCCTTTCTTGGTAACTTTTCTCCTTCAAGCCGTACACCATTTTAGTAGCCCTTCTCTGAACTCTCTCTAAGATGTCTATATCCTTCTGGAGATACGGTCTCCAGTACTGCACACAGTACTCCAAGTGAGGTCTCACCAGTGCTCTGTACAGTGGCATGAGCACTTCCCTTTTCCTACTGCTAATACCTCTCCCTACACAACCAAGCATTCTGCTAGCATTTCCTGCTGCTCTATTACATTGACTACTTACCCTTAGATCCTCTGAAATAATGACCCCTAAATCCCTTTCCTCAGATGTTGAGGTTAGGACTGTATCAAATATTCTATATTCAGCCCTTGGGTTTTTACGTCCCAGGTGCATTATCTTGCACTTATCCACATTAAAACTCAATTGCCACAACTCCGACCATTTTTTTAGTTTACCTAAATCATTTGTCATTTGGCTGATCCCTCCAGGAACGTCAACCCTGTTGCAAATCTTTGTGTCATCAGCAAAAAGACATACTTTTCTATTAATACCTTCTGCAATATCACTAATAAAAATATTAAAGAGAATGGGTCCAAGTACTGACCCCTGAGGTACCCCACTGGTAACAAGACCTTGCGCCGAATAAACTCCATTTACCACAACCCTCTGTTGTCTGTCACTCAGCCACTGCCTAATCCATTCAACAATATTGGAATCCAAGCTCAAAGATTGCAATTTATTGATAAGCCTTCTATGCGGAACAGTATCAAAAGCCTTACTGAAATCTAAATAAGCAATGTCTACTGCACCACCTGTGTCTATTATTTTTGTTACCCAATCAAAAAAATCAATAAGATTAGTTTGGCATGATCTCCCTGAGGTAAACCCATGTTGTTTCTGATCCTGTAATCTATGTGTTTTTAGATGTTCAACAATCCTTTCCTTTAACATGGTTTCCATTAATTTCCCCACTACTGACGTAAGACTAACTGGCCTATAGTTCCCCGATTCCTCCCTACTACCCTTCTTGTAAATGGGCACAACATTTGCTAATTTCCAGTCTTCTGGGACGACTCCTGTTAACGGTTTTGCTATTACATCACTGAGCTCTTTTAATAATTTAGGATGGATCCCATCAGGCCCCATTGACTTATTTGTCTTTACTTTAGACAGCTGCTTTAGAACCTCCTCCTCTGTAAACTCATATGTAAATGTCTCTTTAGTGTTCTCTCCTAACTGTGGTCCCTTTCCTTCCTTTTCTTCTGCAAAGACTGAACAAAAATATTCATTGAGGCAGTCAGCGAGACTTTTATCCTCTTCTACATACCTTCCTTCCTTTGTTTTTAATCTAACTAATCCTTGTTTTACTTTTCTTTTCTCGTTTATGTATCTAAAAAATGTTTTGTCCCCCTTTTTTACTGACTGAGCTATTTTCTCTTCTGCGTGTGCTTTGGAAGCTCTTATAAATTGCTTTGCCTCTTTCTGCCTAATCTTATAGGTTTGCCTATCTTCTTCACGCTGAGTTTTTTTATAATTATTGAATGCTATCTTCTTGTTCTTCACTATTTTGGCCACTTCTGCAGAGTACCACAGTGGTTTCTTCCCTTTTTTGTTTTTGCTAACAAGCCGAATGCAATTTCCTGTGGCCTTCAATAATGCTTCCTTTAAATAATCCCATTTCTCTTGGACTCCCTTTAAATTCCTCCACTCTGATAATGACTCCTTCACACAAAATCTCATTTTAGAAAAATCTGTTTTTTTAAAGTCTAAAACTTTTGTTTTTGTGTGGTGCGGCTCCATCCCTGTTCTTATATTAAACCATACTGACTGGTGATCACTAGATCCCAAATTTTCACCAACAACAACGTCCGATACCAAACCTCCATTTGTGAGTATTAAATCCAATATGGCCTCTTTACGGGTCGGCTCCTCAACTACTTGTGTTAGAGATAATCCCAGTAAGGAGTTTAGAATATTTGTACTCCTGGTGCACCCAGCTATTTTGGTTTTCCAGTTCACATCAGGAAGATTAAAGTCCCCCATGATAATAACTTCCCCCTTCATTGCCATTTTGGCTATTTCCTCAACCAGCAGATTATCTAGCTCTTCTACTTGTCCAGGGGGTCTATAGATCACCCCTACACGAGCTACTGTATGATTGCCAACTGTTAGCGTAACCCAAACTGATTCTATGTTCACCTCGCTCACTTTTATTTGGTTAGTTTTTATGTTGTTTTTCACATACAGGGCCACTCCTCCTCCTTTCCTACCTGCTCTGTCTTTTCTATATAAAGAGTACCCCGGTATTGTTATGTCCCAGTTATTTTTCTCACTGAACCATGTCTCAGTAACCGTCACTAAATCTACTTTTTCAGCTGCCATCATTGCCTCCAGTTCATTGATTTTATTGACTAAACTGCGAGCATTTATAGACACGACTCTGATCTTGTCATTTTTTACCTCACATGTTGCTTGCACCCTCCGATTTAGTTTTGGGGGACAATCGGGCAGATTGTTTACCCTTTTGTCCCCCCCCTCCTAGTTTAAATATTTCTTTGCGAAACCTTTGAACTTCTCACTGAGAACATATGTTCCCCTATGAGTAAGATGCAAACCATCTTTTTTATACAGTTCCTTTCTGCTCCAATTAGAGCTATCACGGGACACAAAGCCAAATCCTTGCTCCCGACACCATTCCCGAAGCCACAAATTGAATTCCCTATTGCGCATCTTCCTATCTTGAATGTTATGCACAGGCAAAACTTCAGAGAATGACACAGTGGATGCAATCTGCTGTATTTCACCTCCAAGAACACAAAAAACTTCCTTAATCTCAGAAACCTCATTGCTAGCAAAGTCATTTGTCCCTAGATGGACTAGAACATCCACTTCCCCTTGCTGGTTTGCTTCTTTGACAATATTGAGAATACGTCTCTTGTCTCTACGAGCAGTAGCCCCAGGAAGACATCTCACCAAACCACTACTCTCCAGCTCAACACCTCTTATGATAGAATCACCCAGCAACAATTGCCTTCTATCAAGTCCCACCTTTTCATTTTTGTCCTTGGTTGCAGTGCTGCATACCTTAGGCATAGTGGATGGTGGTTCCTCAACTATGGTGTATGAGCCTACATCCGTCTTACCACTACACTCTGAAAGTGCCTCAAAAGAATTAAGAAGAGCCACAGATTGTGGGAAATGCCTTCTATCCACAACTCTAAGTCTACCAGATCCTACAGTAGTCCATCTGCCGCTCCTAGGATGCCTCTGTGGCAGTGGCTTTGTAACAGTCATAGCCTGAGTTTGTCTAACAGATAATTTACAAATCTCAGACTTCAAACAGGCAATTTCCTGCTGCAATAAAGAGAACTGCCTACATATCAGGCACACTCCAAACCTCCAAAAATTGGATCTAAAAACAAACGCATGACAGCTCTTACACTGGACCAAGCCTGCCATTATAAAAGAATGGGCCTGGATTCCCTTTTTAATAGCCTTATTAAGCAATTCCCACCTCCCTCTCTCTGTAAGAAACATATCTTCACGGGTTCCCTTTTGGGCTTCCCGCTCCTCCACCGTTGGCGGGTGGTCAGGCATTATGATGGCCGTCAATACACCCACTTGCTGATCTTTCAGGCTGATACAACTGCAGCTTTTGCCAACTTCAGCTTCAGTGGATTAGACTCGTTGGGGACAACTTTCCACTCTGGCTCAGGAACAGCCGCAGCTAACTTTATTCTTGTATGGTGTATCCACGGAACCACCTCTGCAACCTTCACTGCTGTGGGAGTGGATAATAGAACAGGGTAAGGACCTCTCCACTTTGGCCCTAGAGGGTCAGCTTTCCACTCCTTCACCCACACTGAATCACCTGGGCAGTACTTATGCAAAGGGGGATACAAAAAATGAGGTAGATTATCACCCACCCAGGTATTCAATTTCCACATTGACTGACCCAACAACAACACCTGTTCATTTAACTTAATCTCACCCAATGCCCGAAGGTCCCCCCCTTAGTCCATTAATTTAGAGGGGTGGGCCGTCTGAACAGGAGTTCGTACGGACTTAATTTCAATTGTGGGGTTGGCCTGCATCTAATATGCAACAAAACTATCGGCAGCACCTCTAGCCATCCCAGTGTCGTTTCTTGGCACATCTTTGCCATTAAAGTCTTTAGAGTTCTGTTCATTCTTTCAACTTTTTCGGAACTCAGGGGCCTGTAAGCTGTGTGTACAGTGGCAAGAAAAAGTATGTGAACCCTTTGGGATTACGTGGAGTTTTGCATGAATTGGTCATAAAATGTGCTCTGATCTTCATCTAAGTCACAACAATTTGAAAAACACAGTCTGCTTAAAATAATACAACACAAACATTATATGTTTTCATGTGTTTATTGAACATAACATGTAAACATTCACAGTGCAGGGTGGAAAACGTATGTGAACCCCTAGCTTAATGACTTCTCCAAGAGTTAATTGGAGCCAGGAGTGAGCCAACCTTGAGTCCAATCAGTGTGATATTATTGGATTGTTGCTGAAAGCTGTCCTGCCCTTTAAAAACACACCAGTTTTGGATTTACTGGTTTCAAGAAGCACTGCCTGATGTGAACCATGCCTCGCAGAAAAGAGTTCTCAGAAGACGTACGATCAAGCATTGTTGAGTTGCATGAAGCTGGAAAGGGTTACAAAAGTATCTCCAAAAGCCTTGATGTTCATGTGTCACTGGTAAGACAGACTGTCTACAAATGGAGAAAGTTCAGCACTGTTGCTACTCTCCTTAGGCGTGGTCGTCCTGTAAAGATGACTGCAAGAGCACAGCGCAGAATGCTTGATGAGGTAAAGAAGAATCCTAGAGTGTCAGCTAAAGACTTACAGAAATCTCTGGCACATGCTAACATTTTTGTTGACACATCTACAATAAGGAAAACATTAAACAAGAATGGAGTACATGGGAGGACACCTCGGAAGAAGCCATTGCTGTCCAAAAAGAATATTGCAGCACGTTTGAAGTTTGCAAAAGAGCACCTGGATGTTCCACAGCACTACTGGAAAAATATTCAGTGGACAGATGAAACCAAAATTGAGTTGTTTGGGGAAAAAACACAACACTATGTGTGGAGAAAAAAAGGCACAGCACACCAACATCAAAACCTCATCCCCACTGTAAAACATGGCGGAGGGAGCATCATGGTTTGGGGCTGCTTTGCTGCCTCAGGGCCTGGACGGATTGTTGTCATTGATGGAAAAATGAATTCCAGAGTTTATCAAGACATTTTGCAGGAAAACGTAAGGCCATCTGTCCGCCAACTAAAGCTCCGCAGAGGATGGGTGATGCAACAGGACAATGACTCAAAGCATACAAGTAATTCAACAAAAGAATGGCTTCAACAAAACAAAATACGCCTTCTGGAGTGGCCCAGTCAGAGTCCTGACCTCAACCCGATTGAAATGCTGTGGCATGACCTTAAGAGAGCGATTCACACCAGACATCCCAAGAATATTGCTACACTGAAACAGTTTTGTGAAGAGGAGTGGTCCAAAATTACTCCAGATCGTTGTGCAGGTCTGATCTGCAACTACTGGAAACGTTTGTTTGAGGTTATTGCTGCCAAAGGAGGGTCAACCAGTTATTAAGTCCAAAGGTTCACATACTTTTTCCACCCTGCACTGTGAATGTTTACATGTTCTGTTCAATAAAAACATGAAAACATATAATGTTTGTGTTGTATTATTTTAAGCAGACTGTGTTTTTCAAATTGTTGTGAATTAGATGAAGATCAGAGCACATTTTATGACCAATTCATGCAAAACTCCACGTAATCCCAAAGGGTTCACATACTTTTTCTTGCAACTGTAGTTTCCAGGTAATGCCCAACAGGCGGGCGAGTTGCTGTAGACAGTTCTGAACAAAGGCAGGGCCATTATCTGCCCCGATTTCGAGTGGCAATCCATATCGTGGGATGATTTCTCTCATGAGGCATTTTACTACCTCTGCTGTCTTTTCAGTTCTGGTTGGGAAGGTCTCAACCCATCCGGTTAAGGTGCACACCATTACCAGCAGGTACTTGTATACTTTGCAAGGTGGTAGTACAGTAAAGTCAATTTGTAATGATGCCATTGGGGACAATCCAATAGGTTGCATTCATGGGGGTTGTGATGGACCTGATTTTGGGTTGTTCTTTGCACAAGTCACACATTGTTGGGCTATTGCCTTGCAGATGACCGATAGTCCAGGAACATAGAAATGCAGTTCCAACTGTTGTTCCATCATTTCTCTGCCTCCATGGGTACTGGCATAGAAAGCTATGACAATTTCTGGAGCCAATGTTGCAGGGAGGACAATTTGGTTACTTGTCAGCTGAAACCATCCGTCTTCTCCATATTTGCCTGTTTTTTCAGATAGGTGTCCATTCACTTAAGGGAGCCAGCAATAGTGGAGCCGTGATGGAGTACGGTGTTTTGTATGTTTCCAGCTTTTCTCTCTCTCCCCATTTAAATTCATCCTGAGGGTAAAAACGAGTCCATGCAAAATAGATCAGGTTTTGCCGCTCTTGTTGATTCTTCACAGCGAACAGGAAATAATTCAGCACGCTGTCCTTCACATTTGGCAAACGTTTTTCAATGAGTGTTTCCTTCAGGAAGAATTTCATGAGTGGGGCTTGGTATTTTTCACCTCCCAGTTCCCCCTAGCATTTCAAAATACGTGTAATCCGCAGATTATTGTGGCTGTTAGAAGTCAGATTCTCGAATCTGGCGGAGAAATTTTCTGTTCATTCAACTTCTGTTTCTTCTGTGTCTTCTCCATCCCCCCCACTAATTTTACGCCGAAGAAGTTCAGCATCATCTTGTAGGCCCTTTGGAGCCTGTGCTGGACTTGTGAGGCGTTCTTCATCAAATTTGCTTCTCAAGGGTCAGAGGGTAAGCCCATTTATTCTTGCCTTGTTCAAACGTAGGAAAAAGCCATTGTATGTAGTTATGATGATTTTCAAGAAGTTCATAATCATTTCGCCATCTGTTTAAAATTACTTCAATGAAGGATCCATCAGGAGCGAATCTGCACTTATTCATATAGAATTTAAAATTTGGCAAATCAGACACAGGGATCTCGTCTTGACTAAAATGGGATATACATGGCAACATCTTGCTTGCAGATCGTATACTGGTTCTTTGCAAGAGCCTGTCTTTGCAACTACTTTGGCGGCCAAATCAGCTTTTCTGTTTCCTTTGGGAATTTCTTCACTACCTTTCTGGTGCCCAAGACAGTGCATTATACTGACAGCACTGGGCCTCCACACAGCATCCAGAAGATTCAAAATTTGCTTGGAGTATTTCACCTGTTTTCCAGATGAGGACAAGAGCCCCCTTTCTTTGTAAAGGGCTCCGTGTGCATGTACAGTCATAAAGGCATATTTTGAATCAGTGTATATATTTACACGTTTATTTTCAGACAGTTCTAGGCCTCTGGTCAAGGCTATAATTTCTGCAAGTTGTGCTGATGTTCCTGTTGGTAAAGATTCTGCTTCCAGGACACTTTCCATCGTGACAACTGCATAGCCGGCTTGTCTCTTGCCATCTTCAACATGGCTACTGCCATCTGTGCTTTACACTTTGTTTGCAAATTTGTGCTTTCTTTCTAGAAACCTTGTAGCCTGCTTGGCATAGCAGATGCAGAAGTGCTTTAGTTGCAGATACACAGTCTTTTTCTGTAGGGGAAGCAAGCAACAAATCATCAACATATTGCAATAAAACAACTTTGTCTGGCTGAGTGTTGAAGGACAGGAGGTCCTGACTGAGCGCACAGCCAAAAATCGTGGGTGAGTTTTTGAAACCTTGGGGGAGGCGTGTCCATGTCATTTGATGTTGCGCACCCGTCTTGGAATCTTCCCATTGAACCGCAAATATGGGCTGGCTTGCAGGGGATAGGCGGATACAAAAGAAAGCATCTTTTAGGCTAGGGTCAGACGAGCGTGATTTCTACGGACTGTACGTCCGTGTATACGGATGTACGTCAGTACGGAAGACGCAGCAGTAGCCACACAGTCTATTTATCACTGACGTATATTTTGACGGATGTAGGAGAGAAAATAAAATAAAAAGCAAAACCATTTTGTCCGTGAAAAATGCTGGACGTATAAATGCAGTCCGTCTGACCACGTTCCATCACTCACACACAAAGCTATGCAGACGTTGCGGACGCAGCACACTTTGTGCGGCCGTTCTAGGAGTTGTACATTCTTGCCTGCCTTGCGTCCGTGGGTCGCGGCCGTTGTGTGTCCGCAGTTCAGTGCGGACATACTTCGTGTAACAGGCTCCGATGGGCTTTCTGTCATGCTATCACGGACGTACTTTTAGGCGCAATCACGGACGTGAACACTACGCTCGTCTGACCCCAGCCTTAAATGAAGCACTGTGTAGTATTCTGTATTTCCGGGTATCAGCAGCGCCACTAAATTATACGGATTGGGAACGACAGGGTGTAAAGTTACCGTTGCTTCATTTACTGCTCTTAGATCTTGTACCAGGCGATATTCTTGGGTTCCCTCTTTCTGTACTGGCAACAATGGTGTATTCCAGGGAGACACACAAAATTTTAATATACCATGGTCTTTTAGTCTCTGCAAGTACGTCTGTATATTCTGCTTGGCTTTTTGTGGGATATGATACTGTCTGAGGGCAACAGGCACTGCGCCAGGTTTGAGGTCAACATAGACTGGAGGGATATTCACGGCTAAGCCTGGCGGATTATCTTCCGCCCACACTCCAGAACTGCACAGTAGTAGTGCGCATGGGTCCGGAGCAACCGGCGCTGTTGGCGCGTCCGCCATTCTTCCTCCCTTGGCATAATTACTGCAATTTTACTGGGTTGGTCCTCTGGTCTGGTCAGATCGTGCTGCTGGTCAGAGCTGCCACTCTCGGGTAGGTCTAATCTAGCGTGACCCCCTGGAAGAAACGTAATTTGGGCTTGCAATTTGCAGAGAATGTCCCGCCCCAGGAGTTGAATGGGACATTCGGGCATATACAAAAACTGATGTTCGACATTGTGCCCTCCCACTCTACATTTGCGTGTAGCCAGGAAAGGGTATTTGGCAGATACACCCATTGCACCCACAATATCAACCTCTCCTCCAACCGGTGGTGCAATTGGTTGTGTCACAACAGAATATTCTGCCCCAGTATCGACCATAAAAGTCTCGTCATTATTCCCCACTCTCACTGTGACTGTGGGCTCGCTATTACCGAGTGGGATTGGCCCAGGTCTGTGTCAATATGCATTCTGTCCCTCAAAGGATGTTCCCGCCAAACCAACAAACCCAGTACCATTGTCTTCATTCCTCTCATATCTCCCGTTATTTACTTGGCCCTGGGTCACCCCTTCCCCTGAACTCTCACTGTGCCCCCCGTTTTTCTCAATTAATTTAGGGCAATTGTTCTGCCAGTGACCTTCAGCTTTACAGAATGCGCACTGGTTCCGACCCAGTTCGGGTCTGCCATTACCTCTTCCCCTTGTACCTCTTCCTCTACCTCCATCACTACCTTAGAACCCCCCTCGGTTACCCGTTACCCATATTCACGGCAACCATACCTGTATTCGCTCTCTGTTTTCGTGACTCTTCTAGATCTCTATTGTGGTACACTTTATTGGCAATTTCTACTAACTCACTAATACCTTTGACCAGAAAAACGTAATTTCTCTGTATTTTGTTACGTATGTCCCTTTGCGCTTGACTTACAAAGGATGAATTTAACAAGCGGCGATTCTCTGCTGCTTCTGGATCAATGGGGCTATACAGCCTAAATGCCTCCAATAATCTTTCTAAAAATGCGCTCGGGGATTCTTTTGGGTCTTGTATTACTTCGGCTATTTTACCCATATTTACAGGTTTCTTCCCACCCGCTTTTATTCCCATTAACACTGCCGCCCGGTATCTCTGGAGATGGGCCATGCCCGCCTCGGTGTACGGCCACTGGGGATCAGTTTTGGGATAGTGTTCCTCCGCCCATGCTTCCGGATTCGGTTGGCTATCATCTACGGCTTGGGCTAGCAAACGTTTTCGGGCATTATTGTTGATACGATCCCTTTCCTCTGTGGTAAACATTGTCAACATTAGCTGCTGACAATCAGCCCAGGTGAGGTTGTGTGTTGCCATAATACAGTGGTTTCCAACCTTTTTTCACCTGAGTACCCCCTGGCGGCCCATTTACATAAATTGTACCCCTTCTATTAAAAAATCTTTCAAATTTAATATAATTTACTTTTTTATGTTTCTTTCACCTCCATTTGTCTCACAACCATATCTCCTTTTTCTCTGCCTTATCTACCCTGGTCTCGCACCTCCTACCCAGCTTTTCCTCTTCTCCCCATCTAGTTTCTCCTCATCTTCATCATCTTCATCTTCTCCATCTTCTCCTCATCCTCATCCTCATCTTTTCGCCTGCTTCTCCTCATCTTCATCTTCTCCTCATCTTCATCCTCCTCATTTTCATCTTCTCCCCTGCTTCTGCTCATCTTCTCCCCTGCTTGTCCCCATCTTCATCTTCTTCCCTGCTTGTCCCCATCTTCTCCCCTGCATCTCCCTGTCTCCTCACTAGCTTTCCACATCTCCACTCCAGCTTCTTCTTGACTCTTCCATAGCTTCTCATTATCTCCTTCCATCACCCCCTCATCTCCATCACAGCTTTTCCTTATCTTCTCCCCTGCATCTTAACCTAGCTTTTCCATATCTTCTCCCCTGCATCTTAACCTAGCTTTTCCATATCTCCTCCCCATGGTCTCCCATCTCCACTTCATCTTATCTCTAACCCTGCACCTCCCCATCTCCTACCCAGTGCCCCCTTATCTGCTCCCCAGCTGCTCATTATCTCTTCCCATCTACTCACACTTATTAGATATACTGTATTTGCTGCTCTTAATCACCTTCTCATTTCCCACGCTGCCAGCAAGCTCAGTGTTAAATACGGAGTTATAATATTCATAAAACAAAATGCACCGAAATACAAGCAAAAAAAATATTTTTTTCAGTTTTAGTTTCACAATTGCATATTTCCGCAGAAAAATGCAATTAACAGGTTCCTCGTGAAATATAAAAGCACAAGGTCTGGATGATAGAATGTGGAAAAATTATTTTACAGACTGCAAATGACTGACATCTGAATAGAAATGTAATTTTTTTTTTTTGCTATAGCACGGACATACCCAAACATGCGGTCACACAGATGGATTTGTGACTGTGTGGTGGGCTATGTGGAGCATTGTAATACAATCATACACACTGCACATTACTGAGAGATTTATTGCTGTACAGCTCTGTGATATGTTCATACACACCACGCATTGCTGTATCACAGAGCTGCACAGCAATAAAATTCACTCTCATACACACCACATATTACTGAGAGTTTTATTGCTGCGCAGCTTTTTTATACGCTCATACACACTGCAAATTACTGTATCACAGAGCTGCCCGGCAATAAACCTTGCAGTAACATGTGGTGTGTGAGGGTATGACAGAGCTCCACAGTAATGTGCGGTGTGAGGGTATCACAGAGCTCCATGGTATCGTGCGTTGTGAGGGTATCACAGAGCTCCATGGTATCGTGTGGTGTGTATCACAGATCTCCATGGTATCGTGCGTTGTGTGGTTATCACAGAGCTCCATGGTATCGTGCGGTGTGAGGGTATCAGAGCTCCATGGTATTGTGCGGTGTGTATCACAGAGCTCCATGGTATCATGCGGTGTGAGGTATCAGAGCTCCATGGTAACATGCGGGGTGTATCACAGAGCTCCATAGTAACATGTGGGGTGGATCACAGAGCTCCATAGTAACGTGCGGTGTGTATCAGAGCTTCATGGTATCGTGCAGAGTGAGGGTATCACAGAGCTCCATGGTAACGTGCAGTGTGTATCACAGAGCTCCTTAGTAGTGTGCTGTGTATGAGGGTGTCACTGACCGGGCCAGGGTCTCTAGCGTTGGCAGGTCGGGGCCCCCTTCCTTGGGCTCACTGGGTGCAGCACGAAGCTGGGGGGGGGGTCCGGGCCCTGCGGGGAGTCTAGGTTGCCGCTCAGTGGGTGCAGGACTCAGGCCGCCAGTCCTGCTTGAAGTTCTGTAGAGCCTGGCTGGGGCTGAGCCGTGCTGCGAAGCACACCTCTCCCGGAGCCTGCAGAAGATTCCCGCGCTAGGCATGCGGCTCCCCTTCCATGTGATGGTCACTGGGCAGAGAAAGGAGCCGGACACTGATTGACAACTGGAGGAGGTGAGCATGCGGTTGTCCGTGTGACAGGATGCGAGGAGAGCGTCATCAGCGCTGGGGAGGAAATCCCCGCGAAGCTCCTCTCACATCACAGGGGCCAAACAAAAGCTGCCATCTGCTCCGGGCCGAGGCAGGGCGCGAGTGTGGCGAGTGGTTAAAAAGAATAAATTTGTAATGGCCATTACGATTTTTTTACGCGTACCCCCGGGGGTCCCCGTGCGTACCCCTGGGGTACGCGTACCACAGTTTGGGAACTGCTGCCATAATAGATTCGATTAGCGAATGCTGGGGTCTGGGTTTTCCAATTAAACAAATCGGTAGTTGTGAACGGGATGTATGTGTACTGCACAGGTCCAGGACCATCCTCCGTGATTGGGCCAGGCACTGCCCGTAACGGAAGCTGGAGATTGCCAGGGTTATGTTGGTACACTACACAGGGTTTAGTAATATTATTGTCACCACGGGTCACAGCTTTCCGATCTATACCAGCATCCCCGGGAGGTCCCTGCCTCGGAGTTTCTAATCTGTACACTGCCCCATCTGCGGTTTCAATTTTATCGGCAGGGATGATGATCTGTTCTCCCGCCACCTCCCCCATCCCATCACCCTCAGCCGGAGCCGAAGGTGCAGACAAAGGAATAGCAAAAGCCTGCACCCCCGCCTCCGACTGTGCAACCGCGGCATCCAATGCGCACCGGGCCACTGCGTAGCAGGACTGGTAGGGCGGAGGGAGAGGATCAATATCCTCCGGGTGTCCCACCAGGACAGGGGCACCCTCACATTTATTGGGTGACATCTCACCCTTCCCTGCTAACATAACAAAATGGCTTTTATCTCTAACACAATATCTCCATATATCTATATATGGATACTGCTATGGGTGTCCGAACTTCCCTGTAACCTGGGAATGCACTCTCTGCATCAGCACAGGATCCATAGATCACTGCTCAGGCCATTCGGGAACTAATATAGGCCAAACCAACATGCATAGAATCTGTAGCGTCTCTTTATTCAGTGCTACACCATACTGATGCGACTCATACAATGCTTTAAAATTGCGCACGGGGGGGCGTGACTGGCTCTGCATGGGAGAAGACGTGCTTTTGTGGAGCTCTGCATGATTCTCCTGATACAAGGTTTTTTTTAGCCTGAATTTTTATGTGTGAACGTAGGCAAAAAGGTAAGACCTAAGTTCCACCTGAGAAACAATCTATTGGGAAAGGACAACACTCCCTTCAACAGGATTAAACCTGAATAATAAATGTGTAGACTCAAAAATCCAGTGTGACAGACAGCAAAGTCTGTCAACTGATAATCAGGGAGTGGCTAGCACAGAATAAACTTTATTAAACAATTAACACTCCCAGATACTAGACTTAAAAGACATATACACAACAAGCATCGTGGGGTAAATTGGAACACTCAAAGTGCATAAGATGGAGCTATGCAATGGATTGGATGGCGAACACTGGGAAATAGCTTATCACATGTAATCGTGACTCCCACAAAGGGGAGAACTAGGGGCAAATCCCTTACGCCCAAATGAGTGCACCACGCATAATATGCATACCAATGCTAGCCCTAATGCTATTTGAGCTCATGCTCATAAATTCTGTCCTAAGCCCCAACGATGGAGACACCACACAAACAACTTAAAATGTAAAGTTGGACATTAGCTCAACATATGTTTCGCCGGCTACACGTCGGCTTCATCTGGAGCAAAAAATAGTCGGTACTGCTGTATAGTCTTTCCTCCTTTTAAACAGCTGTCCAATACGAGGATTGACCAATCCAAGCTGGCGAGACGGGCACGTGACCTTCTAATCACCTCCTGTCAGACAATTGGGTAAACAGCGGCTATCCTAACCAATCGGATGAATGAATAACCACATGCTGTCATATACGGATCTGGATAGGTCAGTCTACGATCACGTGTTAAAATGAGCCAATCGGTTGACTGGTATTTTGGCAGGGGGCTCCCGTGGATACTGCTCCAAAGGATGATAAACATTCGAGTAGCGAAACAAAAAATCATAAAAGCTGCTGTATAGTGAAAAATGCTACTCCAAGTGGTACTTCTTTCACACGCAAAAGACATTACACTCTCTAGAGATAATCACATAAAGGGGTGACCTTGTGAGCATATCTATCTAGCAACGATGCTCATAGCCTACTGCTAACCAACATTAGCGCGGTAAAAACTAAGCAGACGGCTCCCTAATGCTTGTAAACATTGCTGGGTGGCAAATGTTTAATGAACCTCACTAGATATAAGTGAAAGTACCTTAGTTAACTAAGACAGGTGGTACAGTAGATTTGGCCATATTAGATGCCCGACTAGATGTAGATGTGTCGCATGCCTCCCTATGGTATATGTTACATTGATAACGATATAACAGGTGACTTGTTGTATTCATAAAAAAGGGGTATATGAGAAGCCCTCATTAAGTCCAGCCGGGGATAAAGTGTATAATTTATAAATCCACTGATATTCCTTCTGCCGAAGTTTACGGTCAAAATCACCTTTTCTAAGTGATGGCATTACCAATTCCAGTCTGCAGAATTTCAAGACCTTGGCATTATTGTTGTGAAACTGTGCAAGATGACGGGATATAGGTGTTTCTTGAATACGCTTAACAGAATGTATGTGTTCCATAATTCTCCTCTTAAAAGGGACGGAGTGTTTTCCCCACATACATTTTGCCACAGTCGCAGATGGCTAAATACACAATGCCAGAAGAATTGCAATTAAAGAATGTTTTGATATCATAATTGTATGTTCCGCGTGAATCTGTAACCCTTTTAGAATTTTTTAAGACATGTTGGCAAGCTACACAATGGCCACACTAGTACGTGCCACGTAGGTTCTGAGATAGCCATGTTACAGGTTGTTTAGTCGTTCGAGTATTGTAATGGCTATGAACTAATCTATCTCTTAGATTTCTACTTCGTCTAGCAGTAATAGATGGATAACCTGTTAATTTGTCCGATAAATGGGGGTCCATAGTCAGAAGGGACCAAAATCTGTTTAGAATTGCATGGATCTGATTCCATCCTTTATCATATGTACCTATACATCTTATCAGATCATTATGTTTTGGTTTAGGAGCGGATAAATTCTCACGGGAAGTTTGCATGACCCGTTGGAATGCCCTCTTCAAATGTCTGGATACCCTTTCGCTCAAAAATCACTTTTTAGCCTTTTGGCTTTAACCAGAAATTCTTCATCGGTGGAACAGATTCTTCTTAACCTTAAGTACTGTCCAACCGGAATGCCTTTCTTTTATGAAGATGGATGAAAACTTTGCCAATGTAATAAGTTATTCGTTGCGGTTTCCTTTTTAAATAGTGTGCCCTCATTGGTTTTGAGAATTTTAACATCTAAAAACAAAATACTGTCCTGTTGAATCTCATATGTAAATTTGAGATTATATTCATTGCTGTTTAGAAGGACAACAAACTCAGAGAATTCTTCTTTAGTTCCTTTCCAGAGTAATAAAACGTTGTCAATATATCTCAGCCACATATCGATCTTATTAGTATAAGGTTTAAAGGTCTCATTAGTCATGCAATTTTCTTCCCATATGCCCAAAAATAAATTGGCATACGATGGTGCCATCGAAGAACCCATTTTTGTACCCCTCAATTGGTGAAAGTACTGCCCTTTGAACATGAAAAAATTATGGGTCAACACAAAATTTAGCAGCTTAACCAAAAAGGTAACAAGGGGAGCGCTCAATGAGTCATCCCTGTCAAGGAATAACTTAAGTCATGTTCAAGTCCCAGATGGTGACTAATACATGAATATAAGGCCTCAACATCTAGGCTACATAGTAAGACATCCTTTCCAATGGTTTTTCCTTTTAGTACCTGTAATGCCTGTTTGGGATCTTCTCAGATATGAAGGTAGTTTCACCACATATTTCCTTAAGATCTTATCAAGGAATATGCTGGAATTCTGGGTAAGGCTGTCATTGCCAGAAGCGATTGGACGGCCAGGAGGTTCTCTAAGGTTTTTATGGGTTTTTGGAATGCCATAAAAGGTGGCAATAGAAGGTGAAGAATGGACCAAAAATTCATATTCTGACTTCGTGATAAGAGACTGATCAAGCGCGGAATTAACTAATTCCTTTAATTCACCAGTAAATTGGTGGGATCCTTTGTGAGTCTACTATATGTGTCAGTATCATCAAGAATATTATACACCATTTTTCATAAAAATCAGATGACATCAATACCACATTGCCGCCTTTGTCTGACTGTTTTATAACCAGTGCTTTATCGGTTTCAAGAATCCTTCTTTCTGCAGAGGTAAGATTATCAGTCACCGATGCTGAAATATCTAATTCGTTTAAACGGTCAATTTCAGCACATACCAAATCACAAAACATTTCTAAGTTACCAAAGTTCTTAAAGTTGGGAGTGAAACGGCTCTTAGGATGTAAATTGGTAAGACAACCTTGGTTAGGTTCCTGTTCTTCTTACAGGTCTGTCAATATATTCAGGACTGGAAGATGTCGGATTATTATTCCATAAGAAATTTATACGAGACACAAATATCAATCATTTATATTTCCTAGAAATTCTCCTAAATTCTTTTAATTGTCTGTGTTTTGCTTTGAAGAATACACTAATCAATAATCGGATAAAAATATATATATTTATTACGTATACAAAATTTAGCACATAGACACTAGCTTCTCACTATATGTATCTCCTGTTAGTAACTGCATATATGATTTATATAATTTACCTTATCAGTTAGTAACTATACACAAATGGTTAATAAACATTTCTGCTTAACGAAAACAATTAACATGTATTTCCCAGCAAACCAATGTTTAACAAGCTAGATCTTGTAGAGATGTATGTATCTCTCTATGCTACGTGGATCAACAAAAGATGAGCTATCACTTATTCTATTTCTAGAATGATAAGTAATAAAAAACTTATTTAGTGAATCCTCCTATAATCGAGAATTAAGCTTCTAATCTTCTGCTTCTTAATTTCAATCACAGTAATTTCCAAATTCAATATATATACACAGTGGCAAGAAAAAGTATGTGAACCCTTTGGGATTACGTGGAGTTTTGCATGAATTGGTCATAAAATGTGCTCTGATCTTCATCTAAGTCACAACAATTTGAAAAACACAGTCTGCTTAAAATAATACAACACAAACATTATATGTTTTCATGTTTTTATTGAACAGAACATGTAAACATTCACAGTGCAGGGTGGAAAAAGTATGTGAACCTTTGGACTTAATAACTGGTTGACCCTCCTTTGGCAGCAATAACCTCAACCAAACGTTTCCTGTAGTTGCAGATCAGACCTGCACAATGATCTGGAGTAATTTTGGACCACTCCTCTTCACAAAACTATTTCAGTGTAGCAATATTCTTGGGATGTCTGGTGTGAATCTCTCTCTTAAGGTCATGCCACAGCATTTCAATCGGGTTGAGGTCAGGACACTGACTGGGCCACTCCAGAAGGCGTATTTTGTTTTGTTGAAGACATTCTTTTGTTGAATTACTTGTATGCTTTGGGTCATTGTCCTGTTGCATCACCCATCCTCTGCGTAGCTTCAGTTGGCGGACAGATGGTCTTACGTTTTCCTGCAAAATGTCTTGATAAACCCTGGAATTCATTTTTCCATCAATGACAACAATCCGTCTAGGCCCTGAGGCAGCAAAGCCGCCCCAAACCATGATGCTCCCTCCTCCATGTTTTACAGTGGGGATGAGGTTTTGATGTTGGTGTGCTGTGCCTTTTTTTTCTCCACACATAGTGTTGTGTGTTTTTTCCAAACAACTCAATTTTGGTTTCATCTGTCCACAGAATATTTTGGCAGTAGTACTGTGGAACATCCAGGTGCTCTTTTGCAAACTTCAAACGTGCTGCAATATTCTTTTCGGACGGCAATGGCTTCCTCCGTGGTGTCCTCCCATGTACTCCATTCTTGTTTAATGTTTTCCTTATTGTAGATGTGTCAACAAAAATGTTAGCATGTGCCAGAGATTTCTGTAAGTCTTTAGCTGACACTCTAGGATTCTTCTTTACCTCATTAAGCATTCTGCGCTGTGCTCTTGCAGTCATCTTTACAGGACGACCACGCCTAGGGAGAGTAGCAACAGTGCTGAACTTTCTCCATTTGTAGACAGTCTGTCTTACCGTGGACACATGAACATCAAGGCTTTTGGAGATACTTTTGTAACCCTTTCCAGCTTCATGCAAGTCAACAATTCTTGATCTTAGGTCTTCTGAGAGCTCTTTTCTGCGAGGCATGGTTCACATCAGGCAGCGCTTCTTGAAACCAGTAAACCCAAAACTGGTGTGTGTTTTTAAAGGGCAGGACAGCTTTCAGCAACACATCCAATAATATCACACGGATTTGACTCAAGGTTGGCTCACTCCTGGCTCCAATTAGCTCTTGGAGAAGTCATTAGGCTAGGGGTTCACAAACTTTTCCCACCCTGCACTGTGAATGTTTACATGTTATGTTCAATAAACACATGAAAACATATAATGTTTGTGTTGTATTATTTTAAGCAGACTGTGTTTTTCAAATTGTTGTGATTTAGATGAAGATCAGAGCACATTTTATGACCAATCTCTGCTGTAGGAACAGCCTCAGCAGCCAGGGGACAGGGGCCCTCCTTCCCCCTCGGTTCGCCGCAGCTGTGTTCCCCGATATGTAGGCTGCAGGTGGATCGGGTTGCACTCGTGCTGGGGCCTAGGCCCCAAGATGGCCGACGACAGAGCAGGCCCGGCAGGCAACAGAGACCCAAAACGGCTCGTCTCTGGTCCGGAGGGGGGACTAAACAGGCTCCGGACAGTATAAACAACGAATGGTGCAGCGCCACACAACATGCATCCACCACCAGGGTGCCCAGATAGCCAATCTCAGGATATAGTGGTTTCCCCTATACCATTACACACAATAATGAAATCAGTAACCTGGATCGGCGCAAATACTGCTCTCTGGGGTCCTGGAGTCTCGTATATATATATATAATAAAGAGAGAGACAATAATAGTGCAACACTGTTATATACGAATATATGTGGTGTAGACCCCACTTACAAGTGTAGAGCCGTACACTGGCTCTAAGTGGGTCCAGACATGCGGGTAATTGTCTTCAGTTTCTTAGGTGACCCCCACCTTACAGCAAAGTTTTTCCTTTTTCTTTATCCGAAGTTTAAACGGTAGAAAGGAAAACAGGAAGAGAAATCCTTGTGTAGATCCACAAATTAAGGTCACAATATTATGTACAGTTGGAGTTGTACTCACATTCTGTGGAGCTCACATAGCTCATGGATATATGCCCATAGGTTTTTTTGATAGGAGAAAAACCCAGAGAAAAAAACCACCGATGTTTGCAGGAATCAATGAAGCAGGAATCAGGATAGGAGATGAAAAAAAATAAAATTTATTTAAAATATAATTAAAATTACCACCAGAACGCGTTTCGCCGCATCAAGTAGCGGCTTCATCAGCTGGAATGGTATCATGGGCTTACAGACCCTTTTATAGTGTCCATAAATGTTCTTAATTGTCCCCATATGTCCTGTCTGCTTCTTTGATTGATCCTTCCGGTTTCTTCGGCGTCTGTTAACCCTTTCGCTGCTGAGGCTTTTCCCGCCCCTGTGCTGAGGTCATTTTTTACCTGTTTTGCGCATCATGTTTAAACCTGTTTTGAAGGCTTATTTTAGTATATGACATCGACATATTATATATCGTTCTTTCCGTCAGACTCGGTAGATTCATAATATGTCATTATTATATGTATACGTTATGTCATGTTTGTATATTATAACAAAAAATGCAATAAAATATGTATTTTCAATAATTTACAGCGTGTAAAGTGTTTTTTTCCACATTTTAACATGCGAGCAATTGCGGTTATATTTTGTATGGGGTGCGCTTGTTAAAAAAATTAGAGATGGGGTCTCGTTACATTTTTTTTTGGGGAAAATGACACCATTTTTAACAAACGCACCGCATACAAAAATCGTTAATGCAGCATTATTGTTCACATTATAATTGAAATGGGAACAATATTGCTGCATTAACAAAACAAAAAACAAAAAAAAAAGTGTTTATTTTTTTTTTTTTAATTTTTTTTTTTTATTTTTTATTTTATTTTTTATTTTTATTTTTTATTTTTTTTTTACATTTTTTTTTACTTTCATGTTTGGTATCGTTGGAACGGCCATGCTCTGGCCGATCCAACGATATCAAAATTTAACCCCTAACTGCCACGGATCGGGAGATAGGGAGTTCATTGGAACTCCCTATCTCCACACTTCGTGGCAGTTAGGGGTTAATGCTAGGACTGGCGTCATCGTGCTGCGCACGATGACGCCAGTCCTCTGGGGGAGTTCCCGGAAGCTTGGCCGACATCCAAGATGTCGGCCAGCTCCCGGGAAGGATCGCAAATCGGCGCTTTTCAGCGCCGATTTGCGATCCAGCTCCCCAGGGGTTAATGCCAGGCATCATTTGGAAGGGCAGGCTGTGCCCTTCCAAATGATGCCTGGGTTAAGCCCCTGTGAGCCGCCGATCGGGAGGGAGAGAGGTCCGAAGGACCTCCCCCCCCTCCCTTTCAGGCGCCTCCTCCGCACATGCGGGGGGGGCGCCTGAATTATGTGTCATCGCGGGGGCGCGATGACACATAACAATGGCGGCCACTGCTCCGGATGCCGGGCTGACATCCAGGATGTCAGCCCGCACCGGAGGGGCCAGCGATCGGCCGGTACCCGGCCGAACGCTGACCCCAATGCGAGGACGCGCTCAGCGCGTCCTCCGCATACCAGGGGCAATGCTGAGGACGCGCTGAGCGCGTCCTTAGCATTGAAGTGGTTAATGGGCGCCGCCATTTTGCGCATGCGCGGTTTACTTCCGCGTTCCACTGCGTTCCAATGCTCCGTTTTCGCTTCCGCGTTCCACCGCGTTCCAAGCGCCGCTTTTTTACTTCCGGTCGGCGGTTCTTGACCAGGAAGGTGTGGAATCTTTCTTTTTTTCTGGATTCAACAGTTGGGGCTTTCTAAACACTTCCCCTTTTTCTTCATATATGTCCCAAAAACAAAATATTACATATATTAAACTCCAATAGAGGGGCTAACGCTATAGAAATAATTTGTGCACCCCGCAGGGTCCCTCTATTATCCTACAGTATGCCCAATAGATTATATTATAGCAACTAGAAAATGACTTCTTAGCAAACTGAATGTGTAATGGACATTACTTATACCCTCCTAAAAAGGGCCTATGTGCAAAATCTAATTCATCCAAAGGGTGACCATACACCTCCAACAACCCCCTTTATCTAGAAAGTGTCTTGTGCTTTAGTGCTTTAATTTAATTATAGTAGCAATTGTGTATTCTCTTATATTAGAGAGTTGCTCCTATGCTAACTTCTTAGCAAACTGAATATGTGATGGACATTACTTATACCCTCCTAAAAAGGGCCTATGTGCAAAATCTACACCATCCAAAGGGTGACCATACACCTCCAACAACCCCCTTTATCAAGAAAGTGTCTTGTGCTTTAGTGCTTTAATTTAATTATAGTGACAATTGTGTATTCTCTTACATTAAAGAGTTGCTCCTATAATATTATGATCATACAGGTGTTATACCTTTCTGATACAATAATATAAATTACTTAAAAAACTTTCAAATCTATAATTTTCTGTGAATTTTCCATATTAAATAAATATATTATTAAGTGTGATATGTTCTTATTATTATTGTGGATTTTAGTTAGATGCAATTGTTGTTAAAGTGCCTTATCAATGTTGTTTTTAAATGTGTTTTTAATATTATTAAGTGCTATTATCTATCCATTATAATTCCTTACGAATAAAAACTGTAGAAACTAAAATTTAATGTAATATTGTTCATTTTTCGGTGATTATTAAAATTTTAATTAGTGTAAATTAGTACAATATATCCTTAATGCATAATATGGACCTTATTTAGAAGGGAACGCCATTAAAAAATGCCATAGTGAGAGTATACATTATAAAGATGTTAATAAAATTATGGACCTCATTAAAAAGGGAGTAGTATTAGAGTGCTATATTTTATAGTAAATGTGCATCCGTCGTTTGGAGTACTATTATATATTAAATATAACAGGTATGTATCAATGCCAATATATAGCCCCTTCTCGACATGGATGATGTTAAGACCCCAAGAGGTGCACAACAACTCACAAAAAATGAACCACCTCAAAGTCATTATTTAACCCATTTGGTGCCATAGTACCCATTTCATAGATGGTCCGCATCTCTTCTTGTCCCAGTTTATTAACAATGTTGTCATCCATATTGGTTTTGTATACTTTCTTAATGGCCATAAATTTTAGACCTAATGGGGAACCCCCATGTTGAAGCTTAAAATGTAGTGAAACCGAATGGTTTTCATAAGATTTTTTTATGTTTCTGACGTGTTCCGAAACTCTTATATTAAAAGCCCTCTTTGTGCGCCCGATGTATTGGAGGCCACAGGGGCATTCTAAGAGATATATTACGCTTTTTGAGCAGCAATTGAGAGCCTCTTTCATTTGTACCTTTTGGTTAGTTTTTTTATTAGAAAACTCTATTCTACAATCTTTCTTATTACCAGTCGACCTGCAGGCCAGACATTGTCCGCAGACATGAAAGCCATTTTTTAAATTAAATTGGTTTTGGTTTATCTTTTTGTTTTTGGGTTTGCTGTGTACCAAATTCATTTTTAAGTTCTTAACTCCTCTGAATACTATCTTTGGTTGTTCCCCCAGTATACCATTAAGGTCCTTATCCTTCCGAAGGACATGCCAATGTTTCCTAATTATTTTCTTCATGTTTTTGGCTTGGCTGCTGTAGTCACACAAAAATAGAACTTCTTCTTTAATATTTTTTTTGGGTTTATATTGGAGTAGGTTTATCCGATCCTCCTGTTTGAGTTGATCAATGATTACATCTAATTCTAGGGCATTGTACCCCTTCTCCAAAAAATCTTTTTTCAGATGTTGGGCCTGTTGCTCAAAAACATGGAGGTCTGAACAATTTCGTCTTAGACGAATGAATTGCCCTCTCGGCACCCCTTTGAGCCACGATGGATTGTGACAACTGTTGGTATTGATATAAGTATTAGTGTCTACTTCTTTAAAAAAAGTCTTACATTTAACAGACCCTTCACTAATGTAAACTTCCAAATCAAGGAACGTTACTTTCTCCCTACTCCATTTATTTTCTAATGTGATGCCCCAAACTTGACTATTAAGGCTATTTAGAAAGATGGTTAGGTCTTCTTCGCTGCCTCTCCAAATAAAAAATACGTCATCGATATAACGTTTGTAGATGGGGATGTTGTGCGCCCAGCTATGCGAACCGTAGACAAACTGGGTCTCCCAGCCTGCCATATATAGGTTCGCATAGCTGGGCGCAAACTTTGTCCCCATCGTTGTTCCATTCTTTTGCAAGAAAAAATCATCTCCAAATTTAAAATAATTATTTTCTAAGATGAATTGTATACTCTCCATAATGAATCCCACCTGTATATCGTCAAGTTTCTTAGAATCCCTTATTCTTTCGTTAACTATTTGTATACCCATGGCATGGGGTATGTTACTGTATAATGAGTTTACGTCGCTAACGACCATTATATACTCTTTCTCCCATTTTATTCCTTCCAGTATCTGTAATATATTAATAGTGTCCTTTAGGTACGATGGTATCTCTCTGACAATTGGCTGGAGGAGGATATCTACATATTCAGACAAACAGCTTGTGATAGAATGGATTCCTGCCACTATGGGTCTCCCAGGTGGTTCAATTGTATTTTTGTGGATCTTTGGCAAAATATAGAAATGTGGTGTTTTAATGTCCTCAATCATTAAATACTGAAATTCACGTTCAGTAAGGACCCCCTTATCCCTACCATTCTGGAGAAGAGACTGTAGGTTTTCTCTAATAGTTTCTATAGGATTGTTTTTAAGTTTAGTATACGTTTTCTTATCTTCCAATATGCGTAATGCCTCCTTATTATATGCTTCTTTGGACCAAATGACAATCCCCCCCCCCTTGTCCGCAGGTTTTATTATAATCGTCTCATCATTATCAAGATTTTTTATCGCTTTTTTTTCCTCTACGGTAAGGTTGTGATTTTTCTCTTTAACCACCATCCTATCTATGTCAGTGGACACCAAATTTTCGAACATTTTAATTTCATCCGTAATAGTATGTCGCGGATAAAATTTTGATTTTTTCTTTAGATCTGTATGTGTGAATTTATCTGGATCTGTTGGCATATTCCTTTCTATTGGAGATCTCATGAAAAATTTTTTTAGACTTAATTTTCTTTTGAAACGTTGTAGATCTATATACATACTAAACTTATCCATCTGTTTAGTGGGGGCAAACTTCAAACCTTTGTTTAAGACTTTAATTTCTATATTAGTTAAGACCCTCTGGCTTAAGTTAAAAATCCCTTTCATTTCTACCTTCTCTCCCTTTTTTCTCTTAAGGATTCGCTTCCCTGCTCTCTTTCCCCTTCTGTTTTTTCCCAGGATCTTTTCTTTCCCCCCTCTCTTCCTAATCTTGTATCCAGGTCTCTGTGTTCCCCCTGGTCTACCCTCCTGTCTAGGGGGTCCCTCCAAAAAACCTCCTCCTCTGGTTTTTCACTAAGGATTCGAAATCTGTTGGTTGTGGGGATGCTGATGATGTCAGTCTCCTGGTCAGCTCTTCTCCTGATGTCTCTGGGTGGAGTAAGGTTGTGATCACCGTAGTTTCTCTTTACAGAGGAATCTCTTTCTTTTCTCTTTAGAGAGGGTGATCTATTGAATCTCCATTCATTTCTTGTTCTTACTGCATGGTCCCCCCTCCAATAGGGTCTGCTGTTATCTTCCTCATTATAGATATTTCTTCTGTCATTGTATATGTCAGGTCTACTTTTTGGGGCCCATCCTCCGTAATTTCTATTTCTTTCCTGATAATTATCCCTTCTGTAGGACTGATATTCTGGTCTGTAGGAGTTACGGTATTCCTGTGGTTTTTATGGCGGCGCCCATTAACAGACGCCGAAGAAACCGGAAGGATCAATCAAAGAAGCAGACAGGACATATGGGGACAATTAAGAACATTTATGGACACTATAAAAGGGTCTGTAAGCCCATGATACCATTCCAGCTGATGAAGCCGCTACTTGATGCGGCGAAACGCGTTCTGGTGGTAATTTTAATTATATTTTAAATAAATTTTATTTTTTTTCATCTCCTATCCTGATTCCTGCTTCATTGATTCCTGCAAACATCGGTGGTTTTTCTTCTGGGTTTTTCTCCTATCAAAAAAACCTATGGGCATATATCCATGAGCTATGTGAGCTCCACAGAATGTGAGTACAACTCCAACTGTACATAATATTGTGACCTTAATTTGTGGATCTACACAAGGATTTCTCTTCCTGTTTTCCTTTCTACCGTTTAAACTTCGGATAAAGAAAAAGGAAAAACTTTGCTGTAAGGTGGGGGTCACCTAAGAAACTGAAGACAATTACCCGCATGTCTGGACCCACTTAGAGCCAGTGTACGGCTCTACACTTGTAAGTGGGGTCTACACCACATACATTCATAGTACATTGTATATAACAGTGTTGCACTATTATTGTCTCTCTCTTTATTATATATATATATACGAGACTCCAGGACCCCAGAGAGCAGTATTTGCGCCGATCCAGGTTACTGATTCCGGACAGTATAACTCTGGTGGCCAGCCGTGGTGGTACCTCAATTTATGAAAATCGTCCTGTAACTGTCAGCTGGAGGTCCCCAAAAGCGGCAGAAGTGTGGAGCTCCACAAAAACACGTCTGCCTCCGCTGGTAGCCGGCCACGCCCCCCGGGACAACATTTTGAACCTATTTAGCCGGGGTCTTTTTGGGTGGTTGTAGATTTTGGGGATTAAATTATGAAAAAGTGTGTTTTTACCATTTTTTCATCATATTTCATATTTTTTTTATAGTAAATTATTCGATATGATGGAAATAATGGTATTTCTAGAAGGTCCATTTAATGGCAGGAAAAAGGGTGTATAATATGTGTGGGTTGAATAAACGAGTAAGAGGAAAATTTGACCTAAACACTAACAGCGCAGAAACGTAAAAACAGCAGCGGTCACTAAAAGACGGATTTGTGTAAAACCGCCCGGTCACTAAGGGGTTAAGTGATATGAAATATGGTGTTGGAATGATCTGCAATCTGAATCGTGTCTTGGGATGATCTGAAGTGCGTCGGGTCCTGGAAATCTGAATACCCTGGGACGAACAGTACAGCTCCAATTATAGTCAATTTGACGTCACTGACAATCTACCCCTTTCATTTAAATATTTTTCTCTATATTAATATAATATTTACTATACCTCAAGAGGGCAGTGTTGCTCTTCAAATTAATTCCACAATTAAATTTTTATATATCTTATCTCAGGTCAAAAGATCAATCTGTCTTAACAAGACCCTATATTCAATCCTAGACTTTGGGTCTCTCCTGTCAAAATTAAATTAATATCTCTACTCCTGTTTTCATTCAAATACTTGTTAAAACAAACCAATAAATTTAAATATGACATGTCTGGCACTTAGCTCAGCATTATATCACATAAAAACATTTTATCGTTTATAACATCATGTCTGGCATTTATAGAAAAAAAACCTCAAGGTTAATAGCCATGAACTATTAAAAAAAAATCTCTGTCCATTTCTAAAACTAGGGAAAATTGAAAAAGAAAGACTTTACATTAAACAAGATGGCTACAGGCATCCATTTTTTTTTTCCATTAATATACCCGACAAAGATCAGTAAATTCAAGGCCAAAATATCTCAATCTTTGTTCTTCCTTATCTTTATGAATTTTTATGTGACTGCCCACCAGTGGAGTCCCTGCACGCCTGGCCATTACGGGGATTGCTCCGGGGCTCATTCTTGTACCCCCCTCCGGAGCACAGCCGAGTATTTTGCTGTAAACCCCCAGCAGACCTGATCAGCCGTCGGCCATTTTGAGGTCTAAGCTTGGACGCCTCGCTCATTGTCCTTCCTGCTTCCCCCTGCAGAGAGAGCCCTCACCGGGAGCTTACTATTCGCAGGCTGCAAGGATGGAGGACCCCCATCCTCCAGCTGCGCTTGATGTCCCTTGGGTGGGTAAAACGGAGGGACGCTTGGAGCGGCGCGGTTTGAAGCACCCCCCACCTGCTGGTGGAATGGAGGCTCTGTTCGTGGCCCTCGAGACCTGCCTGACACAGCTGCCGGGGGACGAGGAGACGCCACTTACTCGAGGCACATGGCGGCGGCCTATGACAGTGATAGGAGTTGGACGGGAGACTGCAGAGGAAGCTTCGAATGGTGGTGTTCCTCGTGGGGGTCGGCCTGCTGTTGTCCTGCGTGGCTGTGAGGTACCAGTGAGAGCGGTGGCCGGAGTTCCGCGGGAAGAGGCTGGTGCGCTGGATGGCAAGTTGGAGTTGTTCCCGCCGCGTGTCTTGGGAGTACCTGAATGCTGGGAATCGCCTGTCCGGGTGGAGCCGGTGGATGTCCTGGTGATGCCTCCTGGTGCCGACCAGAGCCTAGTGGCAATGGAGTTCACCCTCATTTCCATGACTACGGAGATTTTGTTTGAGCCTCTCCTGCTGTCCCCCGCTATTTTCCCCCCGCGGTCTTTTTGGCCGTATGGGTTTTCACCAGGGCAGGCATAATTCTGGCCATTGCCATCTTTCCAACCCCCCTTTTTTTTTTTTTCTTTTCCCTCTTCCTTTTTCACTTTCTTTTTCTCCCCCCCCTTCCTATTTTAGATGCCTATAGCTGACTCCATCTTATGTTGATGTCCTGTTCTCAAGCGGTGAATATATCGGTTCGCTCGTTACTTTTGAGACTATATTTCCTATCAGCTGACATATGTTGGTCCTGCGCGACCATTTCTCATTTGACCTTGAAGACGCATATTGGTCCTGCGAGGCCTCTTGCCATATGTACATTCTGCTGACTGTCTCTTGTGAGAATAAAAATATTCATACATAAAAAATAAAAAATTGCGCACCATATATTCTAGAGGTGTCTCTCCCTCCTTAGCTTTCTTAGGGTGTGATGTTCCGCTACCCATTATACCTTGTTTCAACAATATTTTCTTCACGATTTAATACTTGTTCAAAACAGCTTTTATACTTGACAGTCTGGTATTTCAGTCAACAGTTCACTAGTGACGTGTTCGCTTCCTCTCTTAGTGACCGGTTGAGTCGCCCCAATCACGGAAATGCACCGTGAGAGTCTACTCTCAGATTTGCTTCCCTGTCAGACAGGCGCATGTTCACGCACTTTCACTCACTCAATCACAACCCGTGCTATACCAGATACATTCAGCACAAAACAATACAAACTTAGCTTCCACGATAAGCCTTTTATCCAAATATTACGTATCCAGCCCTATCCAATTGAGAAAGGATTTTACCAGGAAGGATACATTGAGATTTCTCTCGTTTTCAAGTATATCCAATTGCCCGGGGCTATCAGCCCACCAAAGCACCCTTATTCAACAATTACCACTGGATCCGGGCCGATCAGCCCACCAGCAATCCCCTTATTTTAGGTAGGATACGTAGCAACCACTATACGGGGCTCTCAGCCCACCTCCAATAACTCTCCTCCTTTTTTGGCCACGTGTAGCTTACAAAAAAAATAAACAATTTCCCACGTGGAACGAATTCCTTATGGGATCAATACCTCAAACCAATTACAAACTACCAAATTGACATCCGTTCTGGCGGGTGCAGCTCCGTGGCAACCAGCAGCTGTTGAGGTGCAGCTAACTGATCCCCGTGCTAACAGCAGCAGATCCGGAAATGTCAATGGAACCGTGTACGGGGGTCCCCTTACCCAACTATGGCGGGCATCAAACAAATAATACCAGTATTACCTTATTCAAACGCTGCGCCGGACGCTGTTTCCTCAGACTCGATTGCGTCCCAGCTTACCGGGCCGGGAGTCCGTTAGGGATGAGTCGAGCTCCACGTAACAGGAAATCCCGCTTGGCGCCTGCAGATGTCAACTCACCTTCAACGGACGCCCAACCTCGGGGACCACTTGCGCTTGCAGTCAACCGCTACTGCCTGGCAGCTACTGCCGATCCGAGGCCGACCGATCCTGGACGAGCCCCCAAAATATGTTACTGGAATCCACTCTGCTCTATCAGCATCCTGACACTCCTACTTGTTTCTGCCCGGGTCTTGTTTATTTTAATTGCTCTGCTCGTTAGTTCTAGGAATTCTAAAAGTCTATGCAAACTCATCTAATTTCAACCAATATTCGCTATACACATTTACGTGAACCAAAGTCTTGCTCAAGATGGCCATTATGAACCATCATGGCGGCTTATTTCTGGCCTGATTCCATTACATTAATACAACACTTTAACCAAGTGCTCAGCCAGGCATTCCGTGAGTTTATAATTTAAGGGGGAGGGGGGGGTGAGGTATTTGAAATAAATGGGAGCAGAGGGAAGGTGAAGCTGGTGGCCAGAAACCCTGTATTTATCAGAACAAGGCAGGAGGAGGGGGCCCCACTCCTCACATCCTGAGGATGTTAAAAGGGATGAGCCAAACACCCCCATGTTCGGTTCGCATTCGAACAATTTCAAAAGTTCGAGTTCGGACGCAAACCGGATCCGAACGTTCGATTTTTAGAGTGCCCTCCAAGAGGACATATATGCTAGATATGTCATAAAAGGTGGATGGGGGTCCGGGTAGTGCCACTGGAAACAAGGACAAAAATTAAAAAAAAAAAACGTTTTTAAAGAAACAGTGAGTTTTCCATGAAATAAAGGTTAAGAATAAAAACGAAAAATTCCTTCAAATATCGTGCCTAGGAGGTCCCCATAACCTGCCCGTGAAGTGGCGGATTTGTAGGATGTATAGAAACATTTAAAAACAAAAAAAATGACATTTCAAATTATGGTAAATGGTTTTCCTTTAATCTATTCATAAACAACTGCTTGGGGCGGCAGCCTGTAAGAAAAGAGGAGACGTTTTAGGACACGCAGAACAGGTTTAGTGATTTTTTGGCTAAATTATGGTGAAACTTATGCAGGCTTTGGATGAAAGTAACAATAGGTGCTTTAAAATTGGGCCTTTAGTGTCGGCAACAGTGCCGTCACACCGTAACCCCTCTGTGGTATTGTGGAAGAGTGCAGGGTTGGACCCTGCAGTCAAATATTAAAATAATATGAATCTGGTACAGGCGTCAGTGCACCCAAATATTTTGCCTTTGGTGGCAGCAAGTGCCTTCACACCGTAACCCCTGATATGAATCTGGTATAGGCATCAGTGGCAGTGCACTCAAATATTGTGCCTTTCATGGCGGCAAGTGCCTTCACACCGTAACGCCTCTGAGGTATTGTGGAAGAGTGCAGGGGTGGACCCGGCATTCAAATATTAAAATGATTGGAATCTGGTACACGCGTCAGTGCACCCAAATATTGGGCCTTTGGTGCCAGCTAGTGCCTTCACACCGTAAACCCCTCTGAGGTACTGTGGAAGAGTGCAGTGGTGGAGGTTTTGGGAATGCAGAAGAGATCCCCGATCTATTCAGTTACATCAGCATCAGGGGAGTGATAGCTGCTGATTCATTTTTATAAATGTCAGCCGGCTACAGAGTCGGAGGACAGACGCACTCTTTTGTCTGTGACAAAACCTCCAGCGGCACTGAAGGTCCTTTCAGAAAGCACGCTGAATGAAGGGCAACCTAGTAGCTCCATAGCATATTGGCTAAGTTCTGACCAGTGATCCAATCTCAACACCCAGTAAGTCAGTGGATCATCTGCTGTAAAGGTATTCAGGTCTGCCCTTGCCCCTAGGTAGTCCTGCACCATACGGTGAAGACGCTGGCAATGGGTGCCTACATTTGACGTCCATGGGCGTCGTGGACTAAACATTTTGGTAACCTACAAGTGCCTGGAAAGGTGTTACACAAGTGTCGCTTTAGAGCGTCCTCAAGTTGTTTCATCCTGTGCTCCCTCTTTGAGGGCAGGATGAGCTCTGCAACCTTACTCTTGTATCGTGGATCAAGAAGGGTTGCCAACCAGTAATGATCCCGCTCCTTGATAGCACGAATCCTGGGGTCCTTTAGCAGGCTTTGCAGGATAAGGGAGCCCATGCAGCGTAGGTTGGAGGTGGCATTAGCTTCTGAGTCTTCCTGGTCGCTGAGGATGACCGTACCGTGCACTAACTCCTCCCAGCCACGTACTAGTCCTTGGGATTCTGGGGACACAAAACCCTCCCTTGAAGAATCCCCACCGTCAATGCCCCCACGACTTAAATATTCCTCCTCATCCTCCTCCTGTCTGATCTGAGGACCCGCAGGAATGCTGTCGGCGTAAAGACTGGGGCCTTGAGAGCTAGGGAAGTCCTCCTCTTCCTCCCGCTGCTCTGCCTCTAGTGCCACATCTATAATTCCCCGCAGAGTGCGCTCCAGCAGGAAAACTAAAGGAATTGTCTCACTGATGCATGCACTGTCCCTGCTCACCATCCTTGTTGCCTCCTCAAATGGTGACAGTACAGTGCATGCATCCTTGATCATCAGCCACTGCGGGGGTGGGGGAAACCAAGTTGACCTGAACCTGTCATTGTGCCATACTCACACAGGTAATCATTGATGGCCCTCTGCTGCTTGTGCAGACGCTGCAGCATTGCCAATGTCGAGTTCCACCTGTTGGGCATGTCACAGATCAGGCGGTTTGTGGGAAGGTGGAATTCTCTTTGAATTTCTGCCAGGCGAACACTTGCTGGGAATGACCATCTGAAGTGGCTGCAGACTTTTCTGGTCTGGCTGAGAAGCTCTGCCAGCCCTGGGTACCTGGTTAGGAAACGCTGTACCACCAGATTTAGGACGTGTGCTAGGCATGGTACATGCGTCAACTTACCCAGGCGTAGGGCGGAGAGAAGGTTGCTGCCATTATCACAGACGACCATTCTCAGCTGAAGCTAGCGTGATGTTAACCATCTCTGCGTCTGCCCCTGCAGAGCTGACAGAATTTCTGGTCCGGTGTGGCTCCTGTCCCCTAAACAAAGATGAGGATGAGGAGCTCATATAAGCAGCTTTCTGGAGGCGTGGTGGATGAGCAAGCTCCAGCACAGAGCCCCGTCCTGGATCCTTCCCAGCTGCAAGCAGAGTTACCCAGTGTGCCGTGAAGGAAATGTAACGGCCCTGTCCATGCTTGCTGGACCACGTGTCTAAAGTAATGTGCACCTTGCTGCTGACTGCCTTTCCCAATTACTCCATAACATTGTCTTCCACGTGCTGGTATAGTGCTGGAATGGCCTTCCAGGAAAAGAAATGGCATTTTGGAACCTGCCACTGTGGTACAGCACATTCGGCAAATTCACGGAAGGAAGCAGAGTCTACCAGCTGGAAAGGCAGCAGCTGTAATGCGAGTAATTTTGCCAAGCTGGCATTTAGACATTGTGCATGTGGATGGTTAGGACAATATTTTTTCTTCCGCTGCAGCAGCTGGGGCAACGAAATCTGACTACATAAATCTGCAGCTGATGGGATGCTGGCAGATTCAGAGGAAGGATGTGGTACACCTATCACTGTAGCATCATCCCTGTCAGTGGAGGTTGTAGGCAATGACATGGCAGGACATATAGTGGGGGTAGAGACAGATGAGGAGGAGGAGGACCTATGCAAAGTGTTGTGCCAACGGGATTCGTGGCAGGTGGTCATATGTCGCCTCAAGCACGTGGTTTCCAAGTGTCTGATGTCTTTCCCACGCTTGATTCTATTCTGACATAGCTTACAAATAGCAATGCTGCAGTCTGCTGCACATGTCTTGAAGAACTCCCAGACAGCAGAGATTCTGGACGTGTGCTGCGAGACAACAACGCTCTGCACCTGAGCAGCTCTGACATCTGATGCCTTGTACTGGCTATGGTTGCTCATAGAGGACGTTCTGCCTCGTTTTTGTTGTGCCTCCTCCTCCTCCCTTGACTCCTCTGTCCGATCAGGCACCCAGGTGGAGTCAGTGACCTCATTATCATTGTCATCACCCCCTATCTCTTCGTCACTGGAGCCAACCTCGCAATGTGCTGCAGCTGCTGGGGGAACATGAGTGCCAGTTCTTTGTGTGTCACTGGCACCCCCTCCCTCTAGGCTGATTATACTCCCTTCCTCAACCTCAGAGTTTGAATCAGAGCACTGGAGTTGCTGCGCATCCTCAAGCAGCATGTCACTGTAGTCAAACAATTCAGCTGACTCCTCCATGTGTGATAGTGAGGCTATGGCAGGAGTAGCTGTGGACATGGAGGCTGAATTAGATGTTTTTTTTTATATTTCAATTTTTTTTATTTTACGATAAACAAAGGGTCACAGACCGACCAGCCAGACGGCCTTACAAGGCCTAAGAAGATACTCTCAAAGAAAGCACAGAAAACATTAGGGGGGATCTCAGAGGAAACTACAGAAGATCAAAAATCGGGGGGATACAAAAACAGGAGGGGGTGCAGAAACTCGTCAAAAGGGTCGATCCAGCAAAAACAATAGAGAGCAATGGAGTTCGCTGAGGGGGCACCAGGACAAGAAAAAAAAGTAATAAAAGGGGGAGAAGGGGTAGTGAGGGACTGCCAAACATATTGTGGCATTCCTGGCTCGCCCCAGCAACCTAAAGGGAACCGAGGGCCATGGAAGGGGCCAGGTGGCTGGGAGACCTGGGGCCAAAAGGGTGGACAGAGCCTAGGTAGCTACCCTAGCGGCTCACCCAGGCTACTTCCCAATGTCCCACACAAAAAAAAAAAAAAAAATGGGGAATCCCAGTGCTCCAACAGACGAACAACATTAAACCCACAGAATCAGCAAGCAGGACCATAAAATCGTTCAGGAGTACATAAAGAGGGGGGGGGGGACAAAAATTAAAAGGGTGGGAACACAGAACAGACATGTACAAAAGACACATCTAGTCTCAAAAATCAGAACACATCCTCAGGTTGCATCAAAATAAAGCAAAAGTCCTCAGATAATAACAACGGTATCCCAGAATGGGAGGGGGGATCTCATTCAAAAAAGTTGGAGAAAGAATAGAAAGTCCTCAGCACAGAAAAAAAAAATAAAAAAAAAATTTGGGGGGGGGTCTCATCAAACAAAACCAAAAAAAAAAACCCTCTGCATATGAGGGGGTGAATAACAGTGGGGATGAAAGAACATAGCAATGGTGACAGAAAGTGTCTCATCGAATAGCAGGGGGGGTGTCATCATGGAGGGGGTCATTTCTCAGAGAATAAAGCACAACACAGTGGGACATCATTAGGGGTGCAGGGAATGTCATCGGGGGTGAACACTTGCCGGTGAGAATGGGAAAACGGTCTCGTAGGGAAGATATCATCGGCCTGGAATCCAAACGCAGGGTCATCCAGTTGTAGCATCAGCCCCACGTACCCTCGGTGGCCTCAGCCTGTATCCCAAAGTGCGAGAAGAAACAGTGTTCCCATCCCAACAATGGTGAGGCACATCAGGGGACGTTCCTGGGCTCTAAAGCAGTCCATCCCAACAAAGGGAAGATCCCATCCAGACTGCGTCGCAGAGAGCAGGTCCACGGTAACAGCGACACCAGGTCTGTCCTCACTACATTGGAAGGTCAGGTCCATCCCACAGCCGCCAGGCCACTCCAGCTCCACGATGGATGGCAGGGAAACAGAAGGCCCCTCCAGGCTACAGACATCCTCCACATCAGCAGGTAATGTCTCAGGGGTACCAGGGGCACGTCTAGTATCTGCCCGGTCGGCGAGGGGTTAACACCGCTCGGATTCTCAGTGCCCCAGCCACCTCCAGCAGGATCACCACATGGCCGAACTTCTCCCAAAGGTTCCTCCACCGCCATCACATCAGGGATCGCCACAGTGCTCCATCCAGCCTCCTGTCTTGCAAGGGACCACGATGCCCTGAATTCTCTCATCAACTCGGCCAGCATTCCCCTCGTAAGAGGCAGGGAATCCGGATCCGTCATCGGAGCAGAGAGGCAGGCGCCGCACCTCGAGGTGAGGATTCAGCCGTCCCACAGATCCAGGAAACCTGAGGTGCAACGGCAGGCTTCAAAGATGGCCACCGATGTAGGCCTTATCTCAGGCCCGGGAACCAGGACAGGCTGCAATGGCGGACTGAGAGTCAGCTAGGTGTCACAGATCCCACTTCCCAGCTCCAGGGAACTAGGATGCTTAAGGGGGGGGTCTCAAAAGGGACAGGGGACGCGAAAAAGTAATGAAAACAGCAAGTCTGCAGGAGAGCACATCAACACGCGTCCGCTCCCGTCGGTAGTCGGCTCCGCCCCTCGAATTAGATGTTTTGGCAGCTGAGGTGGACTGTAAACCACTACAAACCTGGCTGGCATAGGACTCGGAGGATGGCCTGGTTAGCCAATCCTGCAAATCCTCTGTATGTTGCTGCTGCTTAAGACGGCCAGCACCAGTTAGAAAGGACAAGCGTGTCCCTGCAGAGGAAGCATCACGTCCACGACGACCAGGGGCACGGCCTTCCGACACAGAGGCTGCTTGCCCTCTTATCTGTGTCTGGGAGCGTCTGCCTGTCCTTTTTGGTCTTTCTGACATGGTGAGTGATATATAGATTAAAGATATACAGATTTTCCAGAACAATGCTATAAATCAGTGATCCATCCTGATAGCTTTTGCAGTGGCAACACATAGATTCAAATTCACACACCTCTGGTATAAGTCAGTGATACAGCCTCATAGCCTGGCAGCAGCTGGCAGTGAGAAGACACAGATTACAATTCCCAGATATCTGCTAGAAGAAAGTGAGACCCCAATAGCTGGCAGTGAGAATACACAGATTACAATTCCCAGATATCTGCTAGAAGTATGTGGGACCCCAATAGCTGGCAGTGAGAAGACACAGATTACAATTCCCAGATATCTGCTAGAAGTATGTGGGACCCCCTGATAGCTGGCAGTGAGAAGACACAGATTACAATTCCCAGATATCTGCTAGAAGTATGTGGGACCCCCTGATAGCTCGCAGTGCGAAAACACAGATTACAATTCCCAGATATGATGCTAGAAGTATGTGGGACCCTCTGATAGCTGGCAGTGAGAAGACACAGATTACAATTCCCAGATATCTGCTAGACGTATGTGGGACCCCAATAGCTGACAGTGAGAAGACACAGATTACAATTCACAGAAATCTGCTAGACGTCTGTGAGACACACATAAAAGAACAATCTCCTCTCACTCCTGCAAAAAAACACGTGCTGGGGCGGCGGGGAACCCTTATATAGTGTGCTGCGGGACTTAGCTCTGTGAGCCCATGATTGGGCAACATTTGCCCAATCAGGACTCTGAGCCCTGATTGGCATAGTCTTGCACCTGACCTATGGTCAGGTGCATGGCTGTAGCCAATTACAAGTTTCAGGTCAGTGGAAAAGTGCATTGTGGTCCATTGTGGTGCATTGTGGGCGAACACCTGGCGAACACGCGGAAATGTTCGATGTTTGCCGAACGGCCAATGTTCGAATCGAACTCCGAACCGAACAGCTCATCCCTAGATGTTAATACACCAAAGTGGTCAGGATGAGAAGTGTGTCTCTTCAAAGCAAGCTCCAAGGTATCCGCCAAAAATCTTGTCTTCAAACCCTGCATTTGAGCGAATGCTAGCTCAAACCTTACACCTTACAGGGTTATTCAGAGAGACGATCTGGCCTCGAACTGTGAAATTTCCCATACGGTGCAATTTCGTGGCCATTTGGCTATTCAGAAAGCAGGCAGTTTGCCAAATTGAACAATAGATACAACGTAGGACTACTGTGGCGCTAAGGAAAAATAAAAAATAAAATGAAAAAAATAAACAAAGGGTGCTGCTAGAATCCTAAAGAGCTAGTCTGTCCACCGAGCAAGCAAAATAGAGATAAACATACAGAAGGTAAGTACAGCGCTCCCAAAAAAAAAAAATTATAAAGAAGCAGGGAGAAAAAAAATATATATATATTTTTTTTTACTGCTTATAGTCCTCCTTAGAATCTAGGGGATAGAGTCACAATCAGTCCTTTGAGGAAAAATATATATATATAAAAAATACAGATACCTCAGAGGAGAAGTCACCAATGGGAGGAAATCTTCTAGCAGATATATATATGGGACCTCTTTCTTAAACTGTTTTGATGGCCGATTCCTGGAGTAACCTTTTCTTTCAATCAAAGGAACCGAATATTCAGCTCGCCCTCCCGGTGCGTTTCTATATGCCGAGAGAGCTTCAACACAGGACCCGAGACTCTTCCAGAGATAGGTAATAGTTACTTGCAAGCTTTGGGCAGGATCAGCAGCTTCCTCGCTGTGAAGTTCTCCTCAGGATGCCCTCCAGGAAAAAACAGAAGAACAATAGCACCGCCGTTTTTAAAAAAAAATATAGGAACTTTGGATGGTAATACACTTACCCTTATCAGAGCCTAGCCTGGCTCGAGGGACACTCACACAGGGTTGTAAGGAATGGTACAGCCCTTAGAAAACCATCTCAATTGAGGTCATCAATGCAGTCAGCAAATGAAGGCAATAAAAGATTTATTTAAATAAAATAGTAGTAAAATATCAATGATCAAGAGAACAAAAACCAGACGCGTTTGGCGCTATACAGCGCTTCAAACAGGGATGTACATTCAGAACAGTTCTTTATATACTAAAAATACTTAGTAAATGAGCCGCTAAGCTGGGCGACCCACCCACTTCCGGGTTCAATTCCATAAAACTAACAGACTTTGTAAAATGATCTAAAGAGAATATAACACTACATATATAAAATCTAAAAAAAACTCTGAGTACCAGCAATAAATAAGCATCTTTGTTTAAAAAATAATCAATAGAACTGGTCGGCTCTGTAGTTAAGCCAATGTCCATCTCGATCAATTAGCCATGTAAAAAGCTAAAAACGGTACAGGCTCGATATATCGAAGTTCCCATATATCATGGGTGAAATAAAACGAAAGAGATATTAAAACTAGAATAGATGACTGAGCAAAATCGCCAGCAGGGATCAGCAAGGTGTCTGTTCACGGACACTGGTGTCTGTGAGCGGCCCTTGCATGGGCAGTCGCCAGTTTTACGTTGCCGGCTGTGACTTAGCACTCTTCTGTCCTGACTCCTCCTTAATGCTGACATGAGTCACGTGAAGAAGCGCAGCATTATCCGACGGAACACCCTGTACCATGCTTGTCAGCCCCCTGCCACTGGCAGCCCTGCAGCCGCTGAACAGCAAGAAGAGAGGGACGCACTAAGCCCCCTGGACAGCTCCCCCCTGAGCCACCAGCAATTCCACACAGGTAGGTGACCCTGTGTGACACCAGAGCAGCGTGACCAACACACAGTGAGGGGATACAGGGAGAGGGTGACTGAAGGTTCAGGGAGAGAATGACTGGGGATACTGGGAGAGAATGACTGGAGATACTGGGAGAGAGTGACTGGAGGTACTTGGATAGAGATAGAGACTGGCGGTACTAGGAGAAAGAGTGACTGGGGTACTGGGAGAGAGTGACTGGAGGTACTTGAAGAGAGAGTGACTGGGGAGTACTGGGAGACCTTATACTTCCTGGTTCCTTCCTTGCGTGAAGGAATCCAGGAAGTAAAACGCCGCGATCGCCCGAGGAGACTGCAGAGATCGAGGGAGCGCACGTGTACATCATTTAGCGAACGTGGTTAATCACTATTCCAGTGGGCGCTTCACCTCTGTTCCTTTTAATAACATATCAAACCCTAGAACTTTTTGGAAAATCATAAGTAACATACAAGCACTCTCCGTCCCGTCCACTCCCAGCCGGCTGCTGTCAAAGTAAACAACCAAACCCTGACACCACTGGATGTAGCAAATGCCTTTAATAATTATTTTGTTGGATGCACCACCACCCTGATTGCTAAGCTAGCAAATTACACGCAATCAGAAAGGCCGCACGGTCAGGCCCCTCCAACTATGCAAAGAACCTGTATCTCAATGATAGACGAGTTGTGCGGCCTGCAGGGCAGTCACACAATACCTAGATACAGATATTGAAAACACAGATAGCAAGAAAGGCTGTAATACCTTGATTCCCACACTAGGGAGGTACTACAAGAAACCTAATTATCACCTCGGCTCCAAATGGCTTCGTGGCCAGGAGGTCGCTGGGTGGAAATACATTAACTATCTATGTCCTGACACATAGACATGATGTGATACATGAACAAACGTGAACAAGATTGCTGATGCAAGACTTACTTTTGAGACATACAGAGCGGGAACACTTGTGTTCATTAGCCTGCAGGGAAGGCCTACAATCTAAGATTGGATTCAGTATGTACTCAAGCTATACAGAGGGGGAACACACAGTTCAAGAGCCTGCCGGCAGGCCTACTATCAGCGATAGGCTTCTGTATAGCAACCAATGAAACAGATACTCGACAGGATACATAAACTAGGAACTCAGATATATGAACATGAAACCAAGATACATGAACTAGAACTAGAAATCACCAAGACAAGAACTAGACTGATAACATAAATCATACGGCAAAACCATAAACGTGAATCTGACACACACTCAGGCAAAAGTACAATAGGGATATGCGAGAGAATGGTCGATAGGGATAGTCAGGTCAAAAACGTATACAGGTCCTAAGCCAGAAACAGGTCAATATCAGGAAATCAGACTCCAGGTGATGCAGGAACTTGAACTACACTAACTCCAAAATACTCCCACGACAGTTCAAGGAGCAGCTCCACTCACCCTCTTTTAAAGGCTGATGGCTCCTTGCACTTATGCCTAGCTCCGCCCCCTCAGATGCCGTTTTGCCAGCTCTTACTACTGGCAACAGGCTAGCCAGCGATGCCACCTGGCGCCCTGACCCCCCAGGAAGCGCTGCGGGGGCCAAGGATGTAACAGTGAAGGCCTGGCTGCTGCTTGCTTTTATAGCAGAGGCGTAACTAGAAACCTCAGGGCCCCGGTGCAAGAATCCATGAAGGGCCCCCCGCCCCCCCCCCTCCGTGCGAGAGAATTTTGCATTTTTACTAAAAACTTTTTGCAAAAATACCTGTATACGGGTCACCTGCACTATCGCCTAGTATCCCTATTATATATCGATTAGCTGTGGAATTTAATGCTATGGTAATAGCTAATATACTAGGATACTAGGCGATAGTTTATAGTATTAGGTTTCAAAACCAGCAATTTTTGGATAGTGCAGGAGACATGTATACAGCTATTTTTTGCACTCTTAAAATGGCCATACAATTTGGAAGTATTTTTAAAGAACAGGTTATGGATCCTCATGTAGATTTCTCTTGTGTTATGTTGCCTCATCTAGTGTGTTACCCCTCTCCTCTTAGATTGTAAACTCTTGAGCACGGTCCTTCCTCCTTCTGTTCAGTGTGTGTAACATGTATGTATATTTGTTATTCTGTCTCTGCCATTGTACAGCACTAAGGAATTTGTTGGCGCTTTATAAATGCTTGGAACTGTAACTGTTATAAGGTGGAGTATTAATTAAGATCTAGTTTAATAGCCCTCTCCCCCTTATTTTATAACCCTTTTTTTTAAAGAAGTTTTTTCATTAATGGAGTTTTAAGAAAATGTTTTTAGTCAGAATGAAAAACTCTCTCCATTTAACTGAATGGGTTAATATGCTGACCAGACACTGCAATGAGACACCAGGAGGTGTCAGACTCATGATGGATAGCCAGACAAAAGATAACAAGGCCTCTGCTGCCTATTAACCCTTAAGGAGGAATGACAGAACTGTTCCGTCACAAATGCATTGACTTTAAAGACCCTAGGTCCTTAAAGGGTTAACAATTCACTGCTGAATTCCTCTGCTCCAGCCAGACTGACACACAGTAGCTGCAGTTTTTGCCGCCTCACTGGAAACTGCTGCCCTAGGCCTTGTTGGCCTAGGCCAAGATACAGCACTGCAGCAGAGGCAATATATGCTTTTACTTATAAAACAAACAATGCTGCTGCATTCACGGCCCTCCTCCTTTAACCATTCTACCCCACTGACTCTCCTCACTCCCTGCCCCCTCTTTTACTATGTCCTCCTTTTCTCCAGTCTCAGAGGAGGATGTAACAGAACTTCTTATGTCCTCCTACCCGACCACCTGTCCACATGATCCTATCCCCTCACACCTTATTCGGCCTGTCCTACCAGTTACTGTCCCTGCTTTGACTCATATTTTTAACCTCTCCCTCTCCTCTGGAATCTTCCCCTCTGTATTCAAATGTGCTCTGATCACCCCCATTCTAAAAAAGCATCTCTTGACCTCACCTCCCTCTTGAACTACTATCCCATCTTTCTGCTCCGCTTTGCCTCCAAAATCTTAGAACGTCTGGTCTATAACCAGCTCACCAGTTTTCTTGCTGCTAACTCTACTCGATCTGCACCGGTCTGGCTTTCGCTCCCAACAATCTACTGAGACTGCTCTGACCAAGGTGACTAAGGCTGAGGTCAGACGAACGCAGTGCAAACGTGCGTTGAGCCGCATTTTATTACAGCCGTAGTAGCAGCAAGTGAAGTCCAATGACGGCCAATATACGAAGTACGGCCGCACGAAGGTCGGCTGCGCAACGCAAGCGGAAAACGAACACATTTTTTCGAGAACGTGGAACCGCTAGTACTGACGCACAGAGTGCGCTGCGTCGGCATAGCGGTGTGTGTGCGCGATTAGGAGACGTCACTTCTCCCTTCTTATTCTTCTTGATCTTTCCGCTGCATTCAACACTGTTGATCACCCTCTCCTGCTCCTCACACTGCGCCAACTTGGTTTCAGTGACATCTCTCTCTCCTGGTCCTCTTCCTATCTCTCTTTTTCGCTCCTTCAGTTGTCTCCTTTGCTGGTGTCTCTTCACCCCTGGTTACTCTTTCAGTTGGGGTACCTCAAGGCTCTGTTCTGGGTCCCCTACCCTTCTTGCTCTATACGGCCTCTTTGGAAAACTTCATCTCTGCCTATGGATTCAAATATCACCTCTATGCTGATGACACCCAAATCTACCTTTTCCTCTCTCGATCTCTCTCCTCCGGTGTTGGACCTTGTTACAGCCTGCCTCTGAGCTGTCCCATTTCCTAAAGCTCAGCCTCTCTAAAACTGTACTTCTCATTTTCCCTCCCTCTAAAACCTACATTCCTGCGCCAATTTCTCTTCAGGTGAATGGTGCCACCATTACTTCTACCTCTTAGGCTCGTTGCCTCGGGGTCCTCTTGGGCTCCAATCTATCCTTTACTCCTCACTTTCAGTCACTCACCAAATCTTGCTACTTCCACCTAAAAGACATTGCACACATCCGTCCCTTTCTTAATCCAGACTCTACTAAAATGCTCATCCAAGCTCTTATTATCTCCCGCCTTGACTACTGTCATCTCCTTCTCTCTGGCCTTAAGAGATCCCAGATTCTGCCTCTGCAGTCTGTAATGAATGCCTGTGCCAGACTCATCCACCTCACCTCCCGCACCTCTCACACTTCACCTCTCTGTCAATCTCTACACTGACTCATTGTTTCCTTTAGAATCCAATTCATTATATTGGTGCTCACATACAAAGCTCTCCATAACCGCATCCCTGCCTACATCTCCTCCTTTATTAGCAGGTACATCCCATCCCGACCACTTCACTCTGCCAATGATCTAATACTATCAGCTCTTCGTACCCGCACCCCCCAACTTTCGCCTTCAATCGAGCTGCCCCTTTCTATGAAACTCCCTCCCCCGCAACATCAGACTCACCCTTCTCTCCAGTCCTTCAAGAAGTCTCTGAAAACACATTACTATAGAGAAGCCTATCAGCGCACTCCATGATCCCCCCTGTACATTTCTTGCTCCATCTACCCATTCAGTCCTCATGCAACCCGCCACTTCAAATACCCTGTTCACCCTCACCTAATGTGTCACCCCTCTCCTCTTAGATTGTAAGCTCTCGAACAGGGTCCTCCCTCCTTCTATTCCGTGTGTGTAACATGTGTATATTTGTTATTCTGTTTCTCCCATTGTACAGCACTAAGGAATTTGTTGGTGCTTTATAAATACTTGTAACTGTAACTAATTCACCTAAGGCAACAGATTCTGCCTCTTTTGATTTGAGCGCGGAGAAAAACAGTTTCAGTTTCTTAAAATTTATTTTTTTCAGTTTTGTTGGCTCAAAACAAAAATTTTAATAGTAATTTTGGCATGTTTCCTTTAGGGGGGTAGGGGCGCTCCACATTTCTGTGCCTACAGGCTCCTGGGGTGCAAATCCGGCCCTGGACAGGTGAAGGGTTGGAAAGGTGAAGGGTGCATCTAGATTCCAGCCGTCACTGGAATCTAAACGCACCCTTCACCTTTCCAACCTAGGGCCCTATTACAATCTTCGCATTAAAACGCCTGCACAACGCGTGATTTTGTGCGCCCAGCGTTAAACGTTAACACGCGTAAATCAACGCTGGAATTACAATCCTCGCACATTTTTCATCTGTCGAGCAATAACGCGCTTAAAACAGACCCGCACAAATGCGCAAGCAGCAACGTTGCGCACAGAAATCAGTGTGCAGACTGTTTTTTTTCACGCGATTCAGCCAATCAGAATTAAGAACCACAATTGTCTCACGTTAAGAAGTTGTGCCTGTCAAAGTCAATCTGCGCATATATGCTGCATCAATAAAAAATGCACACACAACTTCTCAAAATTATTGGTTTGGTATGAGTAGAATGTGCAACTATACTTTGCAGCATTTGTTTTTTGGGCTGGTGTATTTGGGTTCGGCCAGGTTAATAGAATTTGCCATTAACGCCAACTTTTAGGAGTTGCTAAAATTATGCGCGCAAAGGCTGTGCGTTACAAACTGCGCAGATTGTAATACCATCTTCGTACCAGCGCACAAACGCATTTGCGCTCGCAATGTTAAGTATAGGACGTGCGAAGTACAGTAAGCTCGCGCAACGTTCGCGAGGTTCACCCGCAGTAGACGTATACGCGCGTTTGTTGCGCTGACATTGTAATACGACGTTCAGTGCAAAGGGTTTTGCCCCTCGCGTTAATGAGTTTTTGCGCCGGCGCAAATGTATGCGCGAAGATTGTAATAGGTCTCCTGGTGTTCAAGAGCTTTTCTGGGAAGCTACCACCCTACCTGAATAGGCTGCTTCCCCTAGCAGGTCCCTCATCCTATAACCTCCGATCCAGGACCTGCACCTTACTTGCAACACCACAATAAAAAAAGAAAGTGGCTCGATCCTCATTTTCCTACAGAGCACCGCAATTATGGAATAACCTCCCAGACGCCATCAAATTTCGCCCGGTCTTAAGTCACTCAAGAGCTCCCTATTGACATACCTCAATACGGAATGCACCTGTAAACATGTAACATAGTGAATATATTTCCTACATATTTATTTTCTGTATTAATCTGTATATTTGTGGTTTGTTTTAATATCTTGCATTGTATTACTTTGTATTTCTGTAACATTTCAATGTTCTTGAACCCAGGACATACTTGAAAACGAGAGAAAGCTCAATGTATCCTTCCTGGTAAAATACTTTATAAATAAATAAATGTCTATATATTATGCGGACACTGATCCATTGATATATACAACTGCCTCTATAAAGATTGTTATGCTATTCCGAATCAACTATATTGTGAATTTCCTTGCGGCGCAAAAATATTTATATGGTCAAATATCTTTAAAAATTCCTTTTTAGTGTTGGGATTATTTTTTTTTTTTTTATATACCAGTATAAACTGTTCTGTTTTCACAGTTCAATAAACTTTCATTTTCAATGTCCCTCCTCTTTCCTTGGGGCACCGCAACTTAAAGATAAAAAGAGGGGGTGAAGAGAAAGAATAGCGCTCAAATTGTTTATCCCCCAAAAAAACATAATTCCATATGTAGATCAGAAGGAGTGTTACTCACATGCAGTGGTGTCTTCGTCCAGACACCCAGTATTAAGGCACATCAGTGAATTTGGGAGATTCTCCCCTTCGTTCCCTTGAGTTGTGGCAGCAACACTGGAGCCGTAAATTAAATAAAAAAACTCCACTTATTGTGATGAAATATAAATGTAAAAATCTGAAAAATACCAAGTACTCTCCAGATATTTAAATTAAAAAACAAGTAGTACAGAAACGCGTTTTGCAGCTTCGTGTCGGCCTCATCAGTCTGTACATTCTTTTTGCCACTTTCTCCTTTTATTACCGATTTTCATCCCGTCAATTTTTCGTTAGTTCTCTTGCGCATGTGTGGGTGGTAATGCGGAAGCGGTCCTGCGTTTCAAAAGTGCGTACCGCCATTCTCCTTCTATTCGGATACTGTATCGTCCGCAATTCTTTATAGTACATTTTGCCGAAGATTCATACCAATAATATTTTACTCTAAGGTAATTCCTCAAAATAAAATCCTTCTCCAGCTTTTTAAAACACTTTTAAAATATGTGTAAAAAGAAATTTGTAAAAAGAAAAGAGGAGATTGTATTACAGATCCGAATAAAATAACATAAAACCTCTTTTTTATCCTTCTATGTGGACCAGAGATGTCACATAAGGGGGTACAGTAGGGATCCTAATGCATATGGTCTTATATAAACGTGGAGTGCAATATAAAAATATTAATACGTCCCATTTTTAATTTTAAACACATATGTCACTGATCTCTCTCTATAAGAATGTTATCTCCTTAGTGGTGTGGCTTTTTGCCAAAAATTTTACGTATATTGTCTCCTCTATGTCAGATTTAAAAATGGGGGGGGGGGATTATTTTAACATCGATATTCTACCTTATGTACTTGAATTAGGGGAGGATATATTGCTGGGGGGATCCTTAACATCAACTTTATAGACTAGTCCAATCAATGGCCATAGGGGAAAACTATATAGTGACTGTGTGAGGTAGGGGAGGGGAAGGGTAGGGAAGATACTTAATTAGTACAGATGGAACTGGCATCAGCAATAAATAACAGGAGGGGTGGATTAGGGAATATATGTTTTATTCTAAAACGTGACAAAGTTCGAAATCAGCGTTTAACCCAGTGGGTTGTAGTAAATGGAGCCAAAAATCCGTAGATTTTTTTTAGATTTAAATATTTTTATAGAAGATTCTGCATTGAAGACAAAAACGTATTTCAAACAAGTTGATTGTAATAGTTTTATACAAAGAGAGAGTTGCCATCATAAAAACTGGCTGGAGGGAGTACCGCGGAGTCAACTGTTAAGAGTAAAGAGGAATTGCACCAAATCAGAAGATTTTAAAGGGCAGTTAGAAACTCTGATTCAAGCATTTGAAGAGAAAGGTTATGAGAATAAGAACTTGCTACAAACAAGGAATGAAATATCATCAATAGATAGGAAAACATTAATACAATATAAAACCAAAAAAAGAAATGAAACCCAATTACAATATCCCTCCTTTTTATTTACTTACAATCAACAGAATAAACAAATTAGGGGCATTATTAGGAAACATTGGTCCATTCTTAGAGAGGACCCTACCGTTAAGGATGTATTACCCCCAAAACTGTGGTTTATTTGTAGGGGAGTTCCCAATTTAAAAGCGAAGATGGTAAAAAGCGAATACCCACAAAAGGAAAGAAGAAAGAGGCCTTTTCGGTACCGAATGAATTTTTTGGGTGTGGCAACTGTCTGAGTTGCAGAAGTACTGCCAATAAAAAGAGATCTATCCAACAAGTTGAAAAAAAGAATGGGGGTCATAAGATAAACAATCTTTTAACATGCTTTTCCGTCAACGTTATCTATATGATTATTTGTCCATGTGGCCTCAAATATATTGGCCGCGCAACAAGAGCATTAAATATACGGATTAGAGACCACATAAGGAATATCATTAAGGCATATGAGCAGCACAGCATATCGTTACATTTCAAGAAGTTCCACGGTCAAGATCCAAAAGGATTTCAATTTATTTCAATTAAGAAAATACGAAGACCAAAAAGAGGAGGAAACGTAGAAAAGCTCCTTGGAAAAGAAGAGATGAGATTAATTTAGGAGTTTCGATCACTACAACCCAATGGGTTAAACACGGATTTCGAACTTTGTCACTTTTTAGAAAACATATATTCCCTAATCCACCCCTCCTGTTATTTATTGCTGACCCCCAGTTCCATCTGTACTAATTAAGTATCTTCCCTACCCTTCCCCTTCCTTACCTCACACAGTCACTATATAGGTTTCCCATATAGCCATTGATTGGACTAGTCTATCAAGTTGATGTTAAGGACCCCCCCCATGCAATATATTCTCCCCTAATTCAAGTACATAAGGTAGAATATCAATGTTTTTTTGTATTCAAATTTTTTTTATTTTGAAGAAGCGTCAGCGATAAAACAGTACAGAAAATGATGGTCACACAGGGCCAAATTGAACACTGCAGTAAGGCATCACAGAAGGAGTCAACAGATAAAACAACAGCATATATGTCACAAATATACCCAGCCAGGGGCGTGGTCTGGCGTCTGAAGTGAATGGCTGCTTGACTCTGGAGCTCCTCTGCATCACCCTCTACTTGAGCTTTCCTGGCAGACTGTAGGTCGGTTATGGGGAAAATAAATAAACCCAGTGGATCCCAGAAGCAGGGGGAGCGGACCAGTGGCTCCTCGGTCACTCCCCTCCGCAATTACTTGCTGCCGCCCGCGGGTTCCGCCGAAGGCCCGGAAGCCTGCACTCACGTCGGGCAGGATGTACTAATCGAGGCCCTGGCTTTATCCGGCCTACATCGCCGCCGGCTCCTGCGGACCTGGAGCCCACTACAAATGCTGAGGTGAGGCTGCATGGGGCCAGCAGAGCTCACAGTGTGGGAGAGATGACGCACAGCTTGCCACTCATACCTGGACAACCATATCTTTCCCCACTGACGGGCATTGCTGAAGGCCCGGAGGCCTGCACTCAAGTTGGGCAGGAGACTGTACTAGAGGCCCCGGCTTCATCGAGGCCTATGACACAGATTGCACCCGCTGCTCTGGGACCCTCAGGGGAATTATCTCAGCTTGACTGGTATGCTATTATGAGCAATCTACCCACAAAATCCGATCTAAGGGAGGCGAAAGAAAGATTTAAGATCCACACTTATGTCTGAAATGCGCAATATTCATTCTGATATTCAAGGCCTTGCTTCTAAAGTTGCTTTTCTCGAAGGGGAATGTGGCACACTTTGTTTGCAGTCCGCGGACACCAACACCACGATCACGTTACATACGGCGCAAATGAGGAGCATGGTGCTACATCTTACTGATCTAGATAACAGAGGTAGGAGAAACAATCTGCGACTCAGGGGTCTGCCGGAGACTGAGGACACCCCGATAACCTTGAAACTTACACTGACTGCTATTTTTAATGCCCTGCTTGAGCGCCCACTGCTTGCAGATATTGATTTTATCAGAGCACACCGGGCATTGAGACCAAGAGGCCCACCTAATAGCCCACCACGTGATGTGATCTGCTGCCTCACTAGATTTGACTTGAAAGAAGATATCCTACGCCGGGCCCGAGAGGCGACAGATTTTACGTATGAGGGCACGAGTTTACAGCTTTTCCTGGACTTAGCTCCAGCCACGCTAGCTTACCGTCGGGCACTCAAACCACTAACGAGTGTGCTCCAGCCGCAACAGCTGCGATACCGTTGGCAGATGCCCACGGGGTTGATGGTGATGACGCCGAATGGACAATTTCTGGTTCGCAACTATGATGACCTCGACATTCTAACCCAGGAGTTACAGCTGCCACCAGTGTCCCTTGTGGGGCCTGACCCCTTGTTGCTATATGGCTCGGAGATTGGGGGACCACGCTCTGCTTCGCTTCCACAACGCTCCCGTAACCAGCGTCGCCAATCTGCTCGAGGCCCGGGCCCACCGAATTAGCCACACCACTTTGCGGGACATAATCTGCTTTTCTACTGTTGTTCCTATTTTTGTTCTGGCTGACACCCGTCCGGCCCTTGCTCATGCTCCGTGCGGTACCTTCCACCCTGAGACTGGATTATCCACCTATCTCGGAACTTGTGTAACTTCTCGATTTTTTGCTACTGCTTACAGAACCACTGGTTACCTAAATCTGCTTTATATTATCATTTCTTCTCCCATTGCCTATTATATAAGATTTTGATGCTTTTTTCTCGTCTGGACGGTCCCTGTCGCTTGCTGGACGATTCCTCTGGACCTGCTATTGAGAACTATCCTTAATTTTGCACAATGCTCAAAGCTTCTGTTACTTGTTGATAATTCTGAAAGAGGGCTCGCGGGGGCCAAGAGACCCTCATTTCACTGTATTCAACTGTTACTTATTGTATTTAATAATTGTTTACTTTCTTGCTTTTGGTATCGGCCGTTGCTGGGACAGCCGGGCCACGTACTCCCTACCGAGGTCGGCTGATAGTTTGGAGGGCGGGAGCCCGGGACTGCTGGTTTGGTCCGGAGCCTACTCTTCGTTCCTCCCTCAGCCCTACCTCTTCCTGTGTACATAGTTCGTATATCACTTAGTTCCCCACCTTTTCCGCCCTTACCTGCCCTCTCCTTTCCCCATTCCCCTCTTGCACACAGTTCTATACTGAGGGTTTGATGTCATGGCATACCAACACAGACTGCTGCTCATTCGCTCTATTAACGCTGGGGGGCTAAACATACCTGCTAAGAGGCACGTTGCGTTATGTGATTTTGCTAAGGCCCAAATCTCTGTGGCTCTTATTCAAGAGACACATTTTTTGCATGATAAGGCTCCGATTCTTAGGAGCGCTTCATTTCCACTGGGATTTTATAGCAACTACAAAGAGTAAATCTAGGGGAGTAGCTATTCTTTTTGCTAAGCATGCACCATTTCAATTACTGGATCAGGTGGCAGATGATGAAGGCAGATATATTATGGTTAAAGGCACTATTGGGGACCAGCTTTACACCTTCGTATCCATTTATGTTCCCAACCATAGACAGCATATTGCACTTAAGGCCATCATGACAGTAGTTTTTTCAGGAGGGTACTTTGGTGGTGGGGGGTGATTTTAACCTCCCATTAGATCCTAAAGTAGATACGTCACGCGGGTCCTCTTGTGTTCCACTGTCGGTCATTCACTCTACCCGGATGACGGTATTGGACGCAAATCTGACGGATTGCTGGAGGGTGCTGCACCCCTCCAATAAGGATTACACGCACTAAAGTACTCTACATAAATCACACTCCCGTATTGATCTTATCCTTCTCCCATTAGCACAATCACATATTCTTCGATCAGCCACGATCGGCTCACAGACGTGGTCTGACCACTGCCCAGTGGATGTGGAAATTGACTCCTGTTTATACCGGCCTAAGGCAACTCTTTGGCGGCTGAATGAAACTTTATTGGCTGACCCAATGGTGCTTTCCGACTTAAAAGACTCACTATTTTTTAGATAATTCGGTCCCTGATGTAGCCCCACCACTACTGTGGGAAGCGCACAAGGCTACAGTGCGGGGATATCTTATTATACAAGGAGCCCATCTTAAGAGAGAACGTTTTGCATGGCAGGAGGAATTACTGGCTCAGATTCGCACATTGGAAGCCTCTCATAAAGCTTCGGGATCTGAGGACGATTATGTGTTGCTCTCGGCCCTCAGACTTGACTTAAACTCACTTTTAAATATTAAAGCTCAGAAATCTTTTTTACATTACAAACACCTGTTTTATGAACACGGCAATAAGTGTGGCAGGCTGCTGGTCAGAGTCCTTCTCAAAAAGTGAAGTTCTGTTTACATCTCTAGAATTGCGGACAGATCAGGAGTAAGGCACTCCCTGCCGTCGGATATGCTTGATTTGTTTTGCGCCCACTTTCAATCGTTATACAATCTAGATGAGTCGAATCCACCTGCTCCCACCCTGTCCCATAAGATTGAAGAATACAGTATTTACAGACGCATGTTAAACGTTCTTTATCGCACACGAACAGACAACTTGTTGAAACTCCCATCACCGAAGAGGAGCTTAGACTGGCTATTAAAGATACCCCCTCGGGTAAAGCACCAGGCCCTGATGGTCTATCACTTTTGTATTACAAAAACCTCCTTGACTCCCTAGTTCCACACTGGTTGTCCGCCTTCAATTCCATCATCCAAGGCCAGTGCTTGCATCCTGCCACACTTTCGGCCAATGTTACTTTACTTCCCAAACCTGTTAGGGACTTAGATTATTGTAGTAACTACAGGCCTATATCTTTACTCAACCAAGATGTTAAGCTGTTCGCTAAGGTGCTGGCCACCAGACTCAAACCCTTCATTCCTGGTTTGGTGCATATGGATCAAACGGGTTTCATTCCAGGGAGGGAAGCAAAAGATAGCACCGTCAGGGCGGTGAATCTGATACATGGCTCCCCGCGTTTAACCACTGCACCATTCTTACTCCTGTCCACAGACTGTGATAAAGCGTTTGATAGGGTCAGATGGGACTTTTTAATTACGCACTCTGTCACACATGGGGTTGGGGGCAAATGTGATCCTTTGGATCAGGCCACTTTATTCGCACCCTTCTGCGTGCATAAATGTTAACGGAATCTTGTCTGACTCATTTTCTATTTCTAATGGCACCAGGCAGGGCTGTCCCCTCTCCTGTTCGCGCTATCCCTTGAACCATTTTTGCAAGCAGGTAGGGATGCACCGAATATAGCTGGGTTGCAGATGGGCAACACGGAACACCGTTTAGCTGCATATGCAGACGATTTATTATTCTTCATTCGCTCACCTACTGTCACATTGCCAAATTTGTTGAGTATGGAGCTTTGAGCAATTTAAAACTGAATATGGATAAGTCCGAAATACTGCCTGTCCTCATCCACTCTGATATGGCACTCGCCTTGCAATCCTGATTCCCCTTTAGGTGGTGTCAGGGACAACTTAAATACCCTGGCATTTATTTAACCCCGAATACTAAAGACTTATATCGAGCAAACTTTCAACCTCTTTTGGCCTCACTAGAAATTGATTTGCGTAGATGGGCTCTTCCACATATATCATGGTTTGGACGTATTAACCCTATAAAAATGTCTGTCCTCCCCAGGATATTGTACTTGTTTCAAACACTCCCTATTACTCTGCCACGTGCTTTTTTCAAACGGCTAACCTCCATGTTTTGCACGTTTGTGTGGAATGGTAAAGCGCCCGAGTTAAGCTTCACCTTTTGACTTCACCTCGTTCTATGGGCGGTATGTCCATGCCACACATTTGGCATTATTATTGTGCAACGCATCTGCAAAGACTGGTGGATTGGGGCACAAGCGCTTCTCCCAAATTGTGGGTGGGAATTGAAAAACTGTTTGCTGGAAATGTTAGCTGCGCTACCTTGGTTACCTCGAACTCTAGCACGTCCTCTTCATACTGCTCTTCCCACAACCCTGGTCACTTTTTCCATATGGCGCTCCTTGCAGACTAAGTCGCAGATAGCTCCATACCCATCCCCGTTGATGCCACTACAACATCTGCCGGTGTTCTCCAGGCTCCTTACACCCACGGCACCCGTGGATAACCCCCTCCTCCACTCCCATGTCATTTTTTAACAGGAGGGGCCAAGGTGGAAGATGATAGACTGCCATACACTGGCCCCCTAGGATTCCTGGGGACATTTCACCTTCACCGCCTTATTACCTACTTACTGTAGGTGCTTTGGCTCCTCCAGCTAAGTATTGTAGACCTCTCACAATGTTTGAATACATTGCTCGACGTGGGTCGTCCCCCTCTCACGGCACTTCCCTTTTTTATGGCATATTGCAGTCGTTTACTCCCCCTCCCACACAGTTCTGGGCAAAATAGGAAACCTCCCTTCGTATAACTATGTCAGATGAGGAATGTTCTAAGGCATGGGTCAAAATTTCCACTCGCCCCATCGCAATTTGCGAGTAGAAATTGGGGGAGGGAGAGTAGAAATTGGGCTGTAATTGGAATGCCAGCGTCGGCATGGAGCGTCACTGGCATTCCCTTTCATGTGATACTGTCTGCTCCAGTGCGTAGAGAGGAAGGCGGCGCCGCAAGCAGGGACGGACCCGAACGCTGGGAGAGATGTGCTTTCACATCTTCCCAGCGTCTGCACTCAGCCAGCTTCCGGGGTGGTCTGTGTCACGTGTGCGGACACAGAGCCTGGAAGCGTTTTTTGCATGAGAAAAAAAGCCGAGTGAGGAGTGATCTGATTCCCTCCCTCTGAGCAGAGGGGAACTGCTGCCGGTGCCGGGAATGTAAGTAATTACAAGGCTGCAGGGGTTGCCATGGCACCCGGGCTTCAACAGCTAAGGGGAGGGGGGTGGCTCTTCAATGTAGCTGAACGCCCTGCCCCCGAATTTCCGGTTTTCCAGCGTGTGGAGCATGGTGCAGACCCATGCCCACCTTACCAGAGTGAAAAAGCTGCTGAAGCTGTGCTGTTTCTCTCCTGCCTCCCTCTTACCCTGCACAGCATGGAGCCTGGGCCATCACTGTCACCAGGAGATGCAGAGATAACATTCCCCCCTCCTGATTAAACATCGGGCTGAGCAGCGGTATGTGTTGGGGGGGGGGGAGGGTTGGAATCTGCTACATTCATGCTGTTTAACCCTGCAAGGCCAGAGTACTGACCAGATTCTCTGCTGAAGTGTTAGGTTGACAGGATAGCAGGAGGGATAACTATCTGGTAGAATTTATGTTTGCATGGGTGTGCGTGTGAGATGAGTGTATATGTGCCTATGATAGGCCGTGTTAAACCAGATGCCAAAATCATGAGTATAACAGTATGTAGTGATACCTTTTTTTTATTGGACTAACATTCCAATAAAAAAGGTATCACTACGTACTGATATAGTTGTGATTTTTTTTAAAAATCTGTTTATTATTGCAGAGGTAATTTACAAATCCCAGCAATTCAGAAGAACTGCATTAGAGCTCATGTGCTATATTCCCCATATGCAGCACAGAACTCTGGGTAAGACATGCAAATGACATCTGCAATTTCTAAATTTTTTGCAGTGTGTGTATGTATGTAACTGGGGAAAGCTCCTGAGTGGCGCTGATACAGTAATGTGCGGTGTGTATGAGCATATCAGAGCACAACAGCAATAAAACTCACGGTAATGTGTCGTGTGTATGAGCGTATCCTGGAGTTCCACATCAATAAAACGCACGCTTATACACACACACAAACACACTACTGTGAGTTTTATTACTGTGGTTCTCTGATGCGCAGTACGCTCATACACACGGCACATTACTGTGAGTGTTATTGCTGTGGTGCTGATACACTCATACACACTATGCATTACTGTATCAGCACCACAGCAATAACAGTAAATGTGTGCAGTGTGTATGAACGTATCACAGAGCTCCACAGCAATGAAACTCACAGTATTGTGTGCTGTGTATGACCGTATTCCAGAGCTCCAAAGCCAGGGCAGCCATCAGAAATGATGTGGCCCCTTACTAAACCTCACGATGGGGCCCCCCCGGCACTCCCTCAAACTCTAACAGCTTTTCTCCCCCATCAAAAAAAGGACATAACATAGCACCACAGCATTAAAACTCCCAGTAATGTGCAGTGTGTATGAGCGTATCACAGAATACACAACAATAAAACTCACAGTAATGTGCGGTGTAAATGAACATATCACAGAATCCACAGCAATAAATCTCACAGTAACGGGCTGTATATGATGGCCTCTGGGTCTGGTTTGGGCCTTGGGGTCTGGGGTTTGTGCTCTGGGCCTTGTGGTCTGGGCTGTGCCTGGGCCTTGGGGTCTGGACCCTGGGTCTGGGCCTCAGGGTCTGGGCCTTGGGGTCTGGTCCATGGGGCTGGGCCTTGGGGCCTAGTCCCTGGGGTCTTGGCCCTGGGTCTAGGCTGGGCCTGGGTCTTGGGGTCTGGTCGATGGGTCTGGTCTGGGCCCAGGGTCTGGGCCTTGGGCCCATGGTCTGGGCCTTGGAGTCTGGGCCTTGGGGTCTGGGCCCTGGGTCTAGGCTGGGCCCTGGCTCACCACTCCGCTGTCTTCTTTTCTTCAGCACTTCTTCTCTTCAATCTTATTTTCTTCTGTCTTCAGCCCGGGCCCTCCAGCTCAGGCGCGCAGCTTCACTGAGTGGAGGGGCGGAGCCAAGCAATGTGCTTGGGAGGCCCCCACACGCTGCTTGGCCCCGCCCAGCCAGCCAGTGAAGCTGCCAGGAGCCGGAGGAGACACAGTGTCTCCTCCGGCTCCTGCTGCAGAGACACAGCTCCGGATTCGGACTCCTCGAGTCCGATACCGGAGCTGTAAAATGGCGACGCCGCTGCCAAGGGGGGCCCGGGCCCCTTACGGCAGCATGGGGCATAATGCCCTGATGGCCTGTCCACAGCAATAAAACTCCCGTTCATACACACCGCACATTATTGTAAGTTTTATTACTGTGGAGCTCAGTGATACGGTCATACACACCGCACATTATTTTCCTTTATGTTTACATTGCTTTGATATATTAATAATTTAAGAGAGTGTGTTTAGGGGCGGAGTTAAGTATAGGGGTTGGGAGGGGCAACTGGTGGCGAGTAAATCTTAAGGCCTGGCTAGTAGCTCAGAATCTGAAATTTTGAGCCCTGGTCTAAGGTATATACTCTTGCTCACTGCTGCACCCTGTCCACTAGGATTCAAGTTAATTACAAAATATTGTACAGGTGGTACCGCACTCCAGATAGACTGCATCATTTCGCAGGGGGGAACGGGGGCCTGTGCTGGAGATGTAATGCGTCTCATGCAGATCATTCACACATTTGGTGGTCATGTCCTCGGGTGCAATCATTCTGCGAACGCGTTCATGAATATGTTTGCAAATTGGTAGACACCCACCACCATACACGCCTGAATTTTATTTGCTAAATCACACACATTTTAGCATTTCGACTTACAAAAAATCAATCAACCCAAACTTACTCCATGCTGCGCGTCTCACGATCCCCAGGTTCTGGAAGCAGGACATTTCTCCTCCAATCTCCGTCTTGTTAGATGAGATGGAATTTATACGTGGAATAGACGAATTAACATTCCGTGCCCGTGACCGCTATACAGAACACTCCAATAAATGGTACTACTGGCTGTCGGAAGCACGTCAGACCCCATGACCCCTTTATGCCCTCTGAAAGGTGCTCCCTGTCACCAGTTTTTTGCTGTTAAGATGTTTTATGATCACCACCCCCCCTTCCTCTTATCATCACTGGTTTCGCTTATATCGTTAATTCTGCTATGTGTTGTTTTACTTTCATCATTTCTTTGTTTTTATTCTATATTTGTTGAACGGCTAACTAATGCTTTGATTTATACACTGTTTTAACTGCATCTTGCAAAATGCTTTAACTTGAATAAACTTTGAATATGTAAAAAACAATTATATATACCCAGCCAGAAGCAAAATAAAAAAAAATAAAAAAGGGGGGTGGAGCAAAGGGGCAACAGACAAACCAAATGGCAAAGCAGGAGGGTCGGCAGTGTCTGAGAGGAAAAAAAAAAGGGGGGGACAGCACACCCCAAAAGACACTCGGAGTCCCAAAAAAGAAATGAAAAATAAGTACGGGAACTGCAAAGGCCCAAGATGTGACCTTCCAGGCTCACTCCCAAGAAGGGAGGCCATGGAAGAGTGCAGGTCACCAGGCCAGGGCACTCGGGGGCCAGAGTTGGCAAGCCCCGAGTCCACCCCAAGATGCCAAAAAATGAAGGGGAGGGAGAAGGGGGATCAAAGAATGATCTGGGGTGTGGGTACATGGGGAGAACGGAAGGGTGGGGGAGAGAAAGAAAAAAAAAGGGAGAGGGGGAACAAAATGACCTCAAAATAAACTAGAACAAGAAAAGATCGGTCATCAGGATCAGTCAAAAAAAGGCAAATAGTCAGCAGGGAAATGCATCACATACATAATACAAAAACAAAAAGAACACCCACGAGAGCACATACATTTCAAAAAAGGACAGCAAAAGTTGTCTCATAATGCAGGAAAAAATAAGTCATCTAATCTCAGCAGTAATCCCTAATAAAACTATAAAGCAAAATAATCAGCGATAGAGATCAAAAGAGTCATTCGGGTAGGAGTCCTCAGAAGAAACACAAAAAGGGGGGTTATCAGCAAAAAGGTGTCCAACAGAGAAGGGGTATTCATCCAAAAATCAAAATGTCTCATTGAAAAAGTAAAGGGTGTCCTCTCAGCCAGTGTCCCGGGAAGGCCGTACATACAAGACAGGTAGGGCCAATAAGACTCCGCCAAATCCCAGGTATCAGGGTCGACCAAGCAATTAGATCTCCAGCTGCAGTGAGACACCTTCCTCCAGCATCACGGGAGAAGACCGCAGGCGGTGCCGCCACGGGGGACAGCAGCAGGAGTTCTTATCGCGTCTCAGGGGTCTCTCCTGATGTCTGGCAGTGTAGCCGGAGTCAGACAGGTTCACTTTCAGAACGGCGCCGGACCAGACACAAGCAAGGATTGTCCAAACACGAGTCTCTTCAGGAAAGGCAAGAGTTTATTGTGTCGTCACACAAGTGCTCACACAGGATTGAATCGCTTAGAGTGAGCCCCGATTACACAGAGACATGAGGTTTTATGCCCCAAATACATAATTAGGTACATCCCCATTAGCCCACCTCCCTATGACACTCTATTCCACCCCACGTGGGTTAATACCTCCCATCATTAATTCGAACACAAAGAACATTCCACATATAACTATAAATTGATACACTTCTCGTTAGTTTGACAGTCTGTGATTTGTTTGTGCTGTCTTTCTCCGGGGAGTGCCTCCCTCCCTATCGGCTATGTTTATTCAGATGGCCTGGGGCCCGGTCTTCTATACTCCTTCGTCTTTTCACGGCCCAACGACCTTGGAATATCTACTTCTCCATGCTAAAAACAGCAAAGATCTTTCATAAGGCTTTAATTGCTTTTCTGCTAATCTAAACGCATTCCTAAATTTCTACGTATACCTCATTCTAGTCTCAGCTACAAACCTGTCTAGTTATATACAAGTGAACCAATATTCTGAACAAGATGGCCGCCTGTGTACAATGGCGGCCGTCTTCCAGCCTATTTCCACTTCATTCCCCCTTGGCTCAAGTGTCAGGATCTTTTCCTGGCACTTGTAGCCATTACACCACTATTCTGAAACTACTGAAAAAGGGGGGTTTCTTTCACTGGGAACATACCCTGTGGAATTATCAGTGCTGACTTGCACAGTGGCCATATGCATAGCCCTATGCGGTATATCAGTATCCCTATGATCAAGATCACCACTATCATGAGTATCATGGATCCAATCTTTGAGATGAATCTCAAGATGGAACCAAACCATTCTCCCATTGCCCCAAACCCCCGGAGCGGATTCCAGCCTTCGGCAGCAATCCTCCTGGCTGTGCCCTGCAACTGTGCTACCTTCTCCTGATGATCTTGAATTACCTGGTAATAGTCTGGGACTTCGTGTGTAGTGTTTCTGATGAAGGTGCAACATTCATAGTGCATTGTCATTTCACACAATCCATTCAAGGCCGCACTGATCTGCTCAAGCGCCATTTCATGTATCATTTGCACCTTTCATAACTCACGCATTTCCAGATTCAACAGCTGGATATCCATACTGGTCCTATTCAGAATCTCATCCATCAGATTGACATAGCTATTCAATCTCCTCATCATCTCTCCTCCCCATCCAGTCCATACTGGCAACCATGTCCATATTCGATCCATCTTCGCAAACAATTCTCTCTTCGGTCTTTCAAACACCAGTGGGTACCTAGGGTGTAGTTCTGTGTCTGTGTTTGTGTCTTCTCCCCTTAGTTTCTGGATTGGGACCAGCTTAGCCAAATAACACATTCCCGTTATTGTTGGTGGTACCTATGTGTAACACACCCTTTCACAGCACACCTGGTATCCTCCTTTCACTATAAATAGCAATAAATGTAGTGTTCCCTTTGATATCTCTATCGCAAAATGTCTCAGCCGTCTCATCATATCCACTGCACCCTGCCTCCCATTGGTCACATTCCCAATCACCGCCTCTTGGTCTCTAGTGAGTTGCCTGCATCGTATGTATAAATAAATCGCCTTTTGTCCTGTTTTGAATATGTAAATGTATAATGTCCAGTTGAACTGACTTGAGTTACATAACCCCTCTCGTTATTTGTTTCTTTATCTGGTCCTAGTTGAAAACACCATTCTGGTGGATACACTGGTCCTATTATAGGGTACCCGGGACTGACTGATTCTGTCTTTTCCCTGATACAAACATACTCAAATTCATTGGAACAGAGGCAAATGGTATATAAATTGTCTCTGGGTGCAGTCTACTACACACCCAGCATACAGTTTGCCCAGACTTTTTAGCATAGTCATATTTGAATTGCACAAGTAAGTGTCCTCTTGGGTTGGTTCCAGATAGCGCCTCTCGTTTTTGTCTCCACATGGTACGGTTCTCCATCACCGGGTGCGTACCATTCCAGATATGGGAAATATCCACTTTCCCCACATTGCCCGTACAATTAGAGCATACTCCACGCGAGAGTCCATAAATCAAATTAGCAAAATATAAAATCAGCACCACAAATGCCCCGAGTGTCAGAATTCCTTGGGCAATTCTTTTTACAGTCACATAAACCCAATCCCTCCCCACTGGAATTTCAAAAGTAAAGAACATTTCTGGATAATCAAGGGTGGGGGCCGGGCCCCTAAAAAGCACCCTGTGGGTATCCCCCGTTGGCGGGTGGTCAGGACCTGTGCCCATCAAAACACCCACTTGTTGATCCTCTGTATTATCTGGGTTAGGATCATTTAGGTGCTCATGGCTGTGGTCTTTGTCAGCTTCAGCCTCAGTGGGTTGGTCTCGTTGGTAACAACCTTCCATGTTGGTTCAGGACTGGCTGCGGCTGCTTTTACCCTGGAGTGATGTATCCACGGGACCACCTCGGCAACCTTTACTGCTATAGGGGTTGATAACAGGACAAAATCCATTTTGGACCTAGTGGATCATTTTTCCACTCTTTTACCCATACTGAGTCACCCGGACAATACTCATACAGTGAAGGATACAGAGAATACGGTATATTATCCCCCACCCAAATATTTAACTTCTGCATTGATTTACCCAGCATTACTACCTGATCATTTAGTTTAATTTCTCCCAATGCCCGAAGGTCCCCCCTTAGTCCATTAATCAGAGGGGTTGGCTGTCCAAACATAAGTTCGTATGGACGTAGCTTCAATTGGGGGGTTGGTCTGCACCTAATGTGCAAAAGGACTATCGGCAGCAAGTCCAACCAGCCTAGTGACGTCTCTTGGCACAGTTTGGACATCAAAGTCTTTAGGGTACGGTTCATTCTTTCAACTTTTCCCGAACTTTGGGGCCTGTTCTCGGGTTGTTCTTGGCACATGTTACACACTGCTGAGCTGTTGCTTTGCAGATTGCTGACAATCCTGGTACGTAGAAATGTGGCTCCAACTGTTGCTCCATCATTTCTCTTCCTCCATGGGTACTTGCGTGAAGTGCTCTTACGATTTCAGGAGCCAGTGTTGCTGGTAGGACTATTAGTCCGTTCTCCATCTGGAACCATCCATCTTCTCCATACCCTCCGGGTTCGTCTGTCAGCCACTTCTTTTCTTTCTCTGAGTACACAGATGTCCATTCGCTCAGTGGCGCCGGTAGGAGTGCAGCCACCACTGGTTTTGGTTTGTATCGTGCCAATTCTCCATAATTTCCCCAGATAAATTCTCCTAGACTGTGCAGTATTCGTGTGATTCGTAGATTATTGTGAGAATTGATTGTCAAATTTTCAAAACGTGACGCGAAATTTCAATTTTCTGCTCGTTCAACTTCAGTTATTTCTTTGTCTTCCTCCTCCCCCACTATTTTTCACGCCGAAGAATTTCAGCATCATCTTGTAGACTCTGCGCAGTCTTTGCTGAACTTCTGAGGTGTTAACCATTAGACATGTCTCTTGCGGATTTAGGGGAGTAGAGTAGAAATTTCGGCCTTGTGTTCGAGTTGGAAAAAACCATTGGATATAATCATAATTGAGTTCTAACAGTTCATAATCATCTTGCCATTTGTTCAATATTATTTCAATGAACTCGCCGTGGGGTTCAATTTTTTTTTTTTTTAAATTCATATAGAACTCGTAATTTGGCATGGAAGATTGAGGCTCTTGCTTGCAGATCAGTACTTTAGCTTGAGCTTCTGCTTCTGTTGGTGGTGGCGGTTTTGCAGCTGCTTTTGCGGGTTGGTCCGCGCGTCTGTTACCTTTTGGAATTTCATCACGGCCTTTTTGGTGGCCTCGACAGTGCATGATGCTGACAGCACTTGGTTTCCACACTGCTTCCAGGAGGGCCGTGATTTCTGCAGCATATTTAATTTATTGTCCTGAAGACGTGAGTAGGCCTCTTTCTTTGTAGAGTGCGCCATGTGCATAGACTGTCATAAAGGCGTATTTGGAATCTATATAGATATTTACTCTTTTGCCTTCAGAAATTTCAAGGGCTCTGGTTAAAGCTGTTATTTCAGCTAGTTGTGCCGATGTATGGCCTGGCAGTGGCTTTGCTTTGATAACTTCTTCTGTTGAGACTACTGCATAGCCGGAGACTTCCTTCCCATCATCCATATAGCTGTAGATCGTATTTGTCTAGGGGTACGTCTTTCAAATCTGGCCTGCTACTGAACACTTCTTCCATGACTTGGAGGCATTCATAATTTGGATCCTCTTCACAGTCAGGCAGTAAAGTAGCAGGGTTTAAAGTAGCGATGAGGTCCAAATGAACCCGTGGATTTTCACACATCATGGCTTGGTACTTCGTCATCCGGCTGTTGCTAAACCAGTAACCTCCTTTGACATCCAGCAGAGCCTTGACAGCATGGGGCACCTTGACATAAAGAACTTGTCCAAGGGTCAGCTTGTCTGCTTCTGCTATCAGCATTGCGGTGGCAGCCACTGCTTTCAGGCATGGGGGTAGGCCGCAGACCACAGGGTCGAGTTGCTTGGAGAGGTAGGCCACAGGCCTCAGCCACGAGCCAAAGGTCTGGACCAATACTCCTGTTGCTGTTTGGTTATATTCATGTACGAACAGCTGGAAAGGCTTGCTATGATCTGGCAGACCCAGCGCAGGAGCTTCCATCAGCAGAGTCTTTAATTTCAGAAACGCTGCGGTTTGCTCTTCTTCCCAATGAAAGGGGTCTAATTCTCTTTCCTTGGTTGCTTGATGAAGCGGCTTGGCAATTTCTGCGAAGTTGGGGATCCACAGGCGGCAGAAGCCTGCAGCTCCCAGGAATTCACGGACTTGTCTCCTGGTCTTTAGTTGGGGTATGCGGCACATTGCTTCTTTTCCTTTCTGCCCCTAGTGCACGTTTGGTACCTGTTAACTGGAATCCCAGGTATTTTACACTCTGTTTACATATTTGTGCTCTTTTTTTTTAGACACTCTGTAACCTGCTTGGCTTAGCAGATGTAGCAAAACTTTTGTGACAGATAAACAGTCTTTTTCTGTGGGGGAAACCAGTGTAATTAATCAACATACTGTAGCGTGGAAGGACAAGAGGTCCTGGCTGAGCGCGCATCCATTGTAGATACCTCCCACTGAAAAAAAAAAAAAAAAAAAAAAAAAAAAGTTGTCTTGCTGGAACAATGGTGTGTTCCACGGTGACACGCAGAATTTCAATATACCGTAGTCTTTAAATCTCTGCAAATATATTTGTATATTCTGCTTGGCTTTCTTTGGGATATAATATTGTCTTAGAGCCACCGGTATTGCGCCGGACTTTAATTCAACTAATCTGGGCGGGTTGTCCTCCGCCCCCCACCTCAGGAATTCCAAGGAGTAGTGCGTGCGGATCCAGCGTGGCAGACAGAGTAGGTGCCGTGCGCCATTCTTCTTCCCTCGGCATAACTACTGCGATTTTCACAGATTGGGGGTTGTGCGGGCTGGCTGGATTATACTACCGAACAAAACTGCCACCCTCCGGCAGGTTTAATTGAACGTGACCCCGGAAAAAAAAAAAAAAAACATAATTTGGGCTTGCAATTTGCAAAAAATATCCCGCCCCAGGAGCTGGATGGGACATTCGGGCATATACATATACACATTGTGTAAATAATATTCTCAGAAATATTTTCCCATAGCCCAAAACAGACTCTTAATACTACATCGAAAAAAAACAATAAAAATAAATCATTCCATCAAAAATCAAACAAAAACATACCTTGTAAAAACAGTAAAGAAAAATTACTTTAATTATTTCTCGAATTAATTTTTCTAACCGTTTCATATATTTCAATTTAGTTTGTTAATAAATTTTATATTTTAGTAGGCAATATTGTATACTATTACTATTTAATTCTAGCTCTGAATAATATCAACACAAAATATAAACATATATCTTGCACTCAACCGACTTCAGACAAATATTCTATTGTAACACACACTAAAATTAGCTAAACATAGTACGCTGCACAAGTACACAAAGGGTTATTTTTTCCACCTTTCAGAGAGCAAAGAAAAACAAACTGCTCCCTCCTCCTCCTCCCCCTCTTAAACAGTCTGTCAGAAAAAGGAGGGGGCCTATTACACCAGGGACGACGCTCAATCTCAACTTTTAATTGAACAGTTTAATGATCAATTAAAAACACAATCGGACAAAATCAGTCTGAACCACACATATAAACTATACAGCACCGCAACTATCTCACTCCGTGAAATATTAATTAATTTATATATGCTCCCATCGGGCATCTCAATCTTTTCTGGTGGAGCCTCTCTATCTCCCTTATTTTGGGGTCCTGTTTCTTATTCCTCCCCGCTATCATTTATAAAATGACTCTGGTTTTTAATGCAATATCTCCATATATCTATATACGGGTATTGTTCAGGATGTCCATACTGCTCTGTAACTTGGGAGTGTACCTTCTGTACTAACTCCGGGTCCATTGACCCCTGCTCTGGCCATCCTGGGACTAATAACGGCCACACAACTGTACACATTACTTTTAATTTCTCTTTTGTCAATTCTACACCATAATCATACGTTTTTATATAATGCTTCGAAATTCCGCACCATATATTCTAGGGGCATCTCACCCTCCTTTACCTTCTTGGGCTTAGATGACCCGTTACCCATTGTCACTCCTGAAAACAATACTTTTTGCGATACAAATATCTTATTTCAACAACAGTTAAAATCTACAGTCTGATACTTCAGTCAACAATTTATCCGCATCCACATACGCTTCCCCCTTCAGTAGCCGACTGCAGTCGCCTGAGCCGAAACCGTAATTATCTGGGTCAAATCTCGTATTTGCTTCCTCGTGGAGCGAGTAGGCGCACGTTCACTCACAGCACTCAAGTCAATTCATTCACAACACATTCCGTATCAGATACTTTCAGCACAATACAGAACATATATCACTTCAACTCTTTCCATTAGCCGAGGACGTATTCCCTCCTTAGTGGCTCCTTATACCCCGTAATTTGAACTCTAACTCTTGACTGCTTGTGGCTATGTGCACCTCGTTCCTTGTCTATCTCTGTAGCTATCGCTGGCTTTACTATAAGCCCTTTTCACTATACGGCGTACACACTAGGCACTGACTCAGGCTCTTAGCCCAGTCACAGAAAAAAAAAATCCCTCTTCCTTTCCCTTTTACCCACGTGGCGAAGCTCTATTTACAAACACTGAACTATGCAACTCCACGCAGCTACCTTCTCCCTCTCATACAGAACTACCCTTTGATTGGCATTCAATTCCCCCGAATCCAGACGCCCGCTAGCCACTCTGGCTCCTTAGCAATGTCAGCGCTACCAGCGGCGGGAAAGATATGCCAATAGGATGGTGGCCATCGCATCCTCTTATCCGTCTATCGCAGTCGGACGTTTCCCTTAGATACCGGTATTTCCTTTAGACATACAAAACATAGAAGACACGTTACCTATCGCCGGCGCTGCTTGCTGTTTCCTCAGACTCGTTGGTGTCCCAGTTTTCCCGGGTCAGGGGGGTCTGTTTGGGACGAGATGAGGTCCACTGTACAGGAAATCCTGCTTGGCGCCTGCAGATGTCAGCTCACCTTCAACGGGCGCCCCAACCATCGGGATTCTGGCACTGCTGCAGTCAAGCGCCGCACTGTGTTCAGCAGCCGTTGCCTGTGTCTTGGCAAAAGGCCCGTTATCCCGGCTATCGAGACCCCAGAAAATGTAGCCGGAGTCAGACAGGTTCACTTTCAGAACGGCGCCGGACCAGACACAAGCAAGGATTGTCCAAACACGAGTCTCTTCAGGAAAGGCAAGAGTTTATTGTGTCGTCACACAAGTGCTCACACAGGATTGAATCGCTTAGAGTGAGCCCCGATTACACAGAGACATGAGGTTTTATGCCCCAAATACATAATTAGGTACATCCCCATTAGCCCACCTCCCTATGACACTCTATTCCACCCCACGTGGGTTAATACCTCCCATCATTAATTCGAACACAAAGAACATTCCACATATAACTATAAATTGATACACTTCTCGTTAGTTTGACAGTCTGTGATTTTTTTGTGCTGTCTTTCTCCGGGGAGTGCCTCCCTCCCTATCGGCTATGTTTATTCAGATGGCCTGGGGCCCGGTCTTCTATACTCCTTCGTCTTTTCACGGGCCCAACGACCTTGGAATATCTACTTCTCCATGCCAAAAACAGCAAAGATCTTTCATAAGGCTTTAATTGCTTTTCTGCTAATCTAAACGCATTCCTAAATTTCTACGTATACCTCATTCTAGTCTCAGCTACAAACCTGTCTAGTTATATACAAGTGAACCAATATTCTGAACAAGATGGCCGCCTGTGTACAATGGCGGCCGTCTTCCAGCCTATTTCCACTTCAGCAGCACGTGCCAGGCTCAGGAGCCGGTCATCCCGGGTCAGCTCTTCTCATCCTCTGCAGCAGGAGCCGCGCCAGTCACTCGCCCGACAGGCAGGTACCGCAGCCCTCTCCTCCTCGACCTCTGAATCCACAGCCTCCCATCCAGTTCCCATCGCGACCATCAGCCGGCACCACGATACGCGTGTAAGTGGGTCTCCCTCCTCCCCCGGTAACCGCCTCAGATAGTCCTCTATGGCCTCCATTCTGCTCACCGGGGTAGAGTGGCACTCCCATCCACGCCATATCGCACATTCCTCCACCCTCTTCTTCAAGGGCAATCTCTAATGCAGCAGGAAGATGGGGGCCCTCCATCCTCGCAGCCCTCGACAAATGGTCACCCGGCACACCGGGGGAACCTGGAGACGCGACAGGCTATTCAGACAGGAGCAGAATGGTAGGCCGTAAAATGGCGACGGCCGCACAGGGCTGGCGTGGGAACACAGGGAATAACTCAGCTGAGCTCCGGGGGGGGGGGGAGAGACAGAAACGGGCCCCGGAGCAATCCACGCAGTGGACAGCCCCACAGGAACCCCGGTAGTGGGTTTTTCAAGTTGAAACTCTGGTGAAAATCGTTGTTATCAGGAAAGACATATGGAGCTCCACCAGGACACGTCTGCTTCCATGCGGAGCCATCCACGCCCCCCCAGAATATCGATGTTCATATAACGCCCCCCCCATGTTTAAATATGACATAGAGGAGACAACATACGTACAATTTTTGGCAAAAAGCCACACCACTAAGGAGATAACATTTTTATAGAGAGATCAGTGATATATGTATTTAAAATGAAAAATGGGACGTATTAATATTTTTATACGTTTATATTGCACTCCACGTTTATATAAGACAATATGCGTTAGGATCCCTACTCTACCCCCTTATGTGACATCTATGGTCCACATAGAAGGATAAAAAATGAGGTTTTATGTTACAATCTCCTCTTTTCTTTTTACACATATTTTAAAAGTGTTTTAAAGAGCTGGAGAAGGATTTTATTTTGAGGAATTACCTTAGTGAGATATTATTGGTATGAATCGTCGGCAAAATGTACTATAAAGAATTGTGGACGATACAGTATCTGAATAGAAGGAGAATGGCGGTACGCACTTTTGAAACGCAGGACCGCTTCCGCATTACCACCTACGCATGCGCAAGAGTACCAACCAAAAATTGACGGGATGAAAATCGGTAATAAAAGGAGAAAGTGGCAAAAAGAATGTACAGACTGATGAGGCCGACACGAAGCTGCGAAACGCGTTTCTGTACTACTTGTTTTTTAATTTAAATATCCGGAGAGTACTTGTTGGTATTTTCAGATTTTTACATTTATATGGAGTTTTTTTTATTTAATTTACGGCTCCAGTGTTGCTGTCACAACTCAAGGGAACGAAGGGGAGAATCAGTGCTCCCAAATTCACTGATGTGCCTTAATACCGGGTGTCTGGACGAAGACACCACTGCATGTGAGTAACACTCCTTCTGCTCTACATATGGACTTATTTTTTGGGGACAAACTTGTGCAATTTGAGCGCTATTCTTTCTCCCCCCCCCTCTTTTTATCTTTGAGTTGCGGTGCCCCAAGGAAAGAGGAGGGACATCGAAAATGAAGGTTTGTTGAACTGTGAAAAACAGAACGGATACACCTATTGGATTTCGTTGAATCTTAAAGACGTATTTAAAGACAACTGTTTCCATGAACACTAGAGGGCAGTATAAAGCCATGTATGCATCCTAAATGATTGTCTAAGGAGTTTATTCCATTTTATTAAAATTATTGGAATGGTTAATATAAAGAATAGCTTATACGGATATAAAAAAAATAATAATCGCAACACTAAAAGGAATTTTTAAATATATTTGACCATATAAATATTTTTGCGCCGCAAGGAAGTTTCCCCCCCAGATTTTTATATTGAATTCGGGTATTTGTGAGATTGTAAATACCAATTACTTCCTACCAGGCTGCATATCCACATTATTGTTGGCGCCATAGAAGACACTAAAATTCACCTATATTGTGAATTATTGAATTACAGCTTGACTGTAAACCTCTCATTAAATTTAACCAATATCACCATTTTATATGCTATTTTAACAAGTATTTCACCACTGTTTTTTGTCCTGATATTGGTGTAATGATAAAGTAATCCCCAGATCAATGTCAATATAGCATATGGGCATGTCAATGCAATAATCCTCTTAGAACATCTTTGAATCTATGAGAATTTTTCTGATTGGCACTTAATTGTCAATTTATAGTTTATTTTGATTATCTTGTTGCGGTATCTTCTTTGACTCGGGCGATGCACATACTTACAATGACATATGTGCGTGTTCTACAATCCGTAATGCTTTGTGAGTGTTTGTATGGCCATAGGAGTGATTAGCAGCTAATGTGTTCATATGCACCAGCTAGATTTGAGGGGAATGCACACTCGGTTTATATATTTTTTTCGTCTGCGTATTTGTGGCGTGTCTCTACCTTGTAGCAAATCTATTAAAAATCCCCTTTTATTTAAAACTAGCAGATCTTATGCGCTGTTTATAGATCGTTCATCGCCTTGATTCACATGAGAGCAACTATTACTACAAAACGACGCTGCTACTAGTTTGGATCAATTTGGCAATCATTGGTCATCCGGATCATTATTATCAAACATTCACGCCCACGCATATCCATTGGTTAATTATTGGGACCACCCCCCTGTAAGTGGGTTTAAATCAGCACACAATTTATTTCCCGTTCCCAGCAATCCTAACGAGCCTGTGCAAGGCGAAAAGCGCTTCGGGTGCATCTCCGTGGGCAGTAAACCCTTACCCCCAAATCTCCCTAAACAACTTGAGCTATTGGTTATTTTTACACTGTGGCACATTCCCTTGAATTATATTGATGCTGCACTATATAGAGCCCTGATTTATAGCCAATATTGGCCTATAGCCATCAGTGATTTTCACAATAGGGACAATGGTGGTTTATCACATGCCTTCTGATATCTCATAACCATTTGTGGGCTTCATATATATGTATACATCTATGGTTTCTGCTCTATCTCCTACTTGTTTTTGTTTCCCAACTGATTGGTATATATATATATATATATATATTCAAGAAAAAATGCTCAATTATGTTTGGTCTCTATAAAGAAAATATTTAGCTCGATACACTCTCTATACATTAAGTATACCAAACAGTAGGGGCCCCATTACATTCTTCGCACAAAAACGCACGGTAAACACATGAATTTTTGCGCTTAGCGTCAAACATTAACGCGCGTAAATCAACGCTGGTATTACAATCCTCCTACATTTTTTCATCCGTCAAAAAATAACACGTGTAAAACAGATGCGCAAAAACTCGTGCGCAGTAACGTTGCGGCAGAATCAGTGTGCGGACTGTTTTTTTTCACGCGATTCAGCCAATCAGAACTAAGAACCACAATTGTCTCACGTTAAATTTTTGCGCCTGTCAAAGTCAGTCTGCGCATATATGCTGTATTAAAAAAAAAGCACGCGCAACTTCTCAAATTAATTGGTTTGGTATGTGTAGAATGTGTAACTATACTTTGCTGCGTATTTTTTTTTGGGCTGGTTATTTGGTTTCAGCCAGGTTGATAGAATTTGCCATTAACACCAGCTTTCAGGAGTTGCTAAAATTATGTGCGCAAAGGCTGTGCGTTACAAACTGCGCATAGATTGTAATACCATCCGCGTACCAGCGCACAAACACATTTGCGCTCACAATGTTAAGTATAGGACGCGTGCAGTAAAGTACGCTCGCGCAGCGTTCGCGCAGGTTCACCCGCGGTAGACGTATACATGCGTTTGTTGCGCTGACATTGTAATACGACATTCAGCGCAAAGGGTTTTGCCCCTCGGATTAATGCGTTTTTGTGCACGCGCTAACGTTTGCGTGAAGAATGTAATAGGGCCCGAGGTGTTTCTTTTAATATTATGGGCAGTATTACAAACTTGGTGCTAACTTAACCAGAGCTGTTGTAAACTTCCTAGAGCCATTATAGCCTATGGAGGGTTTAGGTTTACAACAGCTCTGGTTAAGTTAGCACCAGCCTCGTAATATAGCCCTATATGTGTGTATATCATGATCATGAACAGTTTTAGCATTGTGCCCTAATAAACGTTTGTTGTTTTATTCTTTGTTACATATGTACTTGTGCTCCGACTGACTAGTTCTGTGGATCAGCTGTTATTATACAAGAGAACTGGTCAAGGAAGAGGGGAGGTTGGCTAGGGAGTCGGTAGATAACATTAATACGAGCAGCTAGGGGCTTAAATAGGTGGATAGTATGGACCTCAAATGTGGGGAAAGTAAGAGATAGGCACGGAGGAATGTCCTGAAAGGAGCAGTGTAACAGGAAATTCGGTCAGCCACCAAAACAAGGGATGGGGGGGGGGACAGCCAGACCAATAACGGGACAAGTTGATAAGAAGATAAAGAAAAATAAATCAAGAAATGAACCAAGAGAAGAGAGTCATCACAGCTAGACATCACAGTGGGTTGCAGTGTTACAAGGCAGTACCAGAATGACATGGAAGAGAAAAAAATAATAATTAGGAGTTAACTAAAGACCAGGGGAGAAAATGAGTTCATTAAAAGCACTCGTGGGTGGTGAGGGAAGCAACCCTCAGGAGGAGTGGAGGCATATGGGTGAATGAGGGGGTGGGAGGAATGGGAAAGGTGGAGATAAGAGGGATGAGGAGATAGGGAGAAGAGAAAGAAAGAGAAAAAGGAACGGGGGGGGGGTAAAGGATTGTCAGCAGAGGAGGGTTGTCCAGTAGTTTTTGCAAACAGTGTTGCAAATTTGGTACTTTCATGCAATATATATATATTTTTTTTTACTCGTCTGGTTTTTTTCTGCAGCTGGTTGGCGCTGTGTTCGGAGGGTTTGTGGTGGCAGATTGTCTGGTGCGGTTGGGATTTTATTGGATTGAGCCAAAATTTTGTCTCGTATTGACAGTGGTATCTGGGTCTATTCCTGAAAGCCTGGGGACCCGGCATTGAACGCTGGATTCACTGCAGGGTCAGGGATTTTGATTCCCCAAAGTACAGGGAACGAGAGCACCAAATGTCAGTGACATTTTGGGGCTCTCTGAATAACCCCTCTCCAAACTAAACTGTATTTGGAGTCTCTGCATTAGTGACATTGGTGTAATTTTCTCTATCATGGTTGTGACGTAAGGCACTTTGGACTTGGATGCATTGGCCTGTAGGTATATTTGTAGGTGCAGGCCTGCTGATCTATATAATTTTCTTTGCCTCCCTTGTGTGCATTGTTCAGTAATCTGAGTTCTTTAATAATGTATCTGTTCTGTTGTGGGGGATTAGCCTTCAAGCCTACCCTATCTCAGGAATGTGTTATCTGTTTATGTTTGAGTAGCCTTTGTCAATCTGCCTTGTCAGTCAAACACTGTCCCATTATTGGATAACTGGTCACTGTCAACTTCTGTAACGTCTACTCTTATCTAATGTATTCAGGCATTCCGATGCCCAGCCTGTTGTTACAGTACACCATATTGTTTCATGGCCAGTTCACTTGAGGCTGGGGGTGGCGGGGTGCCAATGTAGTTCTCCATTTGCCTCTAGCCCCTCCTGGAACTGTATATATTCAATGAAGGTGTTCAGTCTGTTACGTTCCATTCTGATCCTGAAACCTCCACATATACACCCTTTTCTTTCTGGTGGATGCTAGCAGGCGCTACGTGTCCTGGTTCTAAACTACTTGGCTGCTAAGGACACGCTCAGCGCGTCCAGCCAAGTGGTTCCCCTGTGCGGAGGACGCGCTGAGCGCGCCCTTGCACAGGGGGCAGCGATCGGCCGATCGCTGTGGCCCCCCGATACGGGCTGACATCTTGGATGTCAGCCCAGCATCCGGGACCCCGGCGGGCATAATGACGTCTATTGCAGGCACCCCCCCGCGAGTGTAAGTGCCTGAAGGGGAGGTCATTTGGACCTCTCTCCCTCCCCAACCGAGCGGGCCACCAGGAAAAAAGGCAGGCACAGCCTGCCCTTCCAAGCGGCGGCTGTCTTTAACCCCTAGGGTGCTGGATCACGATTCGGCGCCGTATCATGGTCCCCTCCCGGAGCTGGTCGACATCTTGGATGTCGGCCAAGCTTCGGGGTTCTCCCCGTGACGACTGGCGTCATCACGATGACCTCTGTTCTGGAGTTAACCCCTAGCTGCCACCTATGGTGGACATAGGGGTTCCAATAAACCCCCTATCTCCCGATCCGTGGCAGCTAGGGGTTAATGTTTGGTATCGGTGGAACGGTCAGAGCATGTTAAGTGTAAAAAATATAAAAATCCTTTTTATAATAAAAAAAAAAAGTTGTTTTGTTAATGCAGCAATATTGTTCCCATTTCAATTATAATGTGAACAATGATGCTGCACTAACGATTTTTTCTATGGGAGGCGTTTGCTAAAAAGCATGTAATTTCCCCCCCAAAAAAAATGTAACGCATCCCTATTTCTAATTTTTTTAACAAGCACAACCCATAGAAAATATAATCGAAAACGCTCACATGATAAAGAGAGAAAAAAAACACTTTACACGCTGTAAATATTGAAAGTTCTAATTATTGCATTTTTCATTATAAAATACAGGCAGGACATGACGGATACTTATAATGATGATATATTTTGAATCTGCCGAGTCTGCTGGAAAGAACAATATATAATTTGTCTGGGTGGTATAATAAAACTTGGCTTCAAAACGCACTTAAACATGAGCAAAAGCAGTAAAAAATTAGCTCAGCACACAGGCGTGAAATGGCTCAGCAGCGAAGGGGTTAACTGCGCACCCAAAAAGTGCAGAGACGGGCAACTAAAATAATAAAGGGAATGGAAGGTTTAAGTTATGAGGAAAGGCTAACAAGTTTAAACCTGTTTAGTTTAGAGAAACTGCACCGTAGAGGGGATCTGAACTTTATATAAATATATAATGGGCCATTATAAACCATTGTCTGGAAACCTATTCATTAATAGGACTATACACAAGGGCACCTATTTAGACTGGACGAAAGGAAATTCAGCCTAAAGCATAGGAAGGGTTATTTTACAGTGAGAATAAAGCTGTGGAATTCTCTGCCTGTTGAGGTGGTTGGGTCAGAGACTGTACAGACTTTTAAAAAACGACTGGATGACTTCCTGCAGACTTGGAATATTAATGGTCATAATATTTAATATGTGGGTACGCTTCTAGATACAAGGAGAAATCGGACTGCCATTCTGGGGTCAAGAAGGACTTTATTCCCAGTGTGTTGCATATTAGCGAGCGCTTCAGACTGGGTTTTTTTGCGTTCTTTTCGACAGCAGTAGGTGATGTGTGAAAGGCTGAACCTGATGGACGCATGTCTTTTTTCAGCCTATGTAACTATGTAAAAAGGGAATATGAATGCATTTCCATGCATGTTTTGCTATGTGCTTTCAAAAACAGGCTATGCCTTTTGAATGAGTCAGTAGTGTCACTCAGCAGGCATAAAAAGTAAATATTAGCAGATAGATGTGGTGAGGTCTGCGCTTCTTCCTAAAAAGTCCTCTTAACAGGATGTAGTATAGAAACCAACCAGCATCCAACAGAAACCTGATGCACCGCTACGGACAGATGCCGGATGCGCGCGCAGCCTCTACCCGTCGGCCGCGCCGCTTGCAAGAGAACAGGATGCGCACGCAGCAGACGGATAGAGGCTGCGCGCGCATCCTGTGGAACACCAGCTGAAGAAGCCTGTTGGCGAAACGCGTTCTGGTAGCTATATTTGTTTGTTTTTACATCAATAAATGTTTTTATACTGCTGATTTGCCTATCCTGTCAAAGGTTTTGGGGATTCCTTACAATTCCCTGGGCAAGTTCCACAGAGCTATTGAGGCTCTTTAACATGTGAGTTCTATACCTTTGCATTTATCTAAACTACTTGCTTATAAGATCGCACTAGGGGTATCCCCGATATATTCTGCTCCACTGCAGGGGTATCCTGTGCACCACCTATTGGATCCTAAAGGGGTTAGATGGGCACCTGAAGATCATTAAGAGCCCCATAAAGCTATCCGCCCCAGAGCCAGGTGTTTGGCTCAAGAAAATGTGAGTTGACAACCTGTGGCTTTATTATTCCTATTTTTGAACTACATACTGCGCAATTTGTGTTTTTTTTTCCTTTCAGTCTGCTGATAGATCTCCATCAAAAGGGAGCAGTTTTCTGAAGATTGGAAAGTTTTTCTCCATCTCTGGACATGCAGTGAACAGTCCCACTTTCCAGTGGACTTTTTGACTGCCGGCGCTATGTTATAATCTTCCATATATTTTCATATTTACCAGCTTTTCTTTGTGTTTTCCACTCCCACCTCAGGAAGCAGTGACTATACCTAGGTATAGATAAAAAACACACTGAGCATGTGCGTCTGAGTTGCTCCTCCTGCACTGAGAGCTGAGGGGAGGGCGGGGCTGAACTTTCACCCCCAGTTACTCCAGAGATAGGGAAGGAAAGAAATCCACACACACAGGGAGAAAAAGAGACACCAGAGAGAGGGAACAAAGAAAAGCAGAGAGACAGCAAGAAATGGTAAAGAGAAAGACAGCAAGATGAAGCAGAGAAAGCACAAAAGGTGCAGTGAGAGAGCGACAGACAGAAGAAAGACAGAGGGAGTTTGAGTGAGAATGTAAACCATGAAAGAGTGCAAGTGAGCGTCTCAGTGGGTGAGTGAGTGTGTGTGTGAGAGCGTGAGACAGCAGGTCAATGTGAGTGAGTCAGCAGGTGAGTGTTTTGCTTTCACAGTTGCAGATAGCCAATATTCAGTTCCTCAGTTTCCCCAGTCTGAGGTCCTGAGCTGCACACCTTGTGCTAGTTCATGGTTACAGGTATTTATAAAGCGCTAGCACGTTCCATGGCTCTGTACAATGGGAGAGGCAGAATAACAAATGCCCATACAAGTAAACATACAGAACAGTAGGAGAGGACCCTGCCCAAGAGCTTACAATCTAAGGAGGGGGCGTGGCCTGAACGAGCACGAAGATGGACGCTTAGCGCGGGAGCTCCTGAGACCGCTGCTGACAACTCCGCACAATCGAATCTGCCCGTGGCTATGGTACGCACCACAAGTCGTAGATCGACTAGGAGAACTCCCCACACCATCGAAGATCAACAAACGAGCCCCATAACGGCGTATTTTGGAGCACCGCAAGGAAGGCCTAGTAACAAGGATACCACCAAGATGGCGGCTGCTTCCCAGATGACGGAAACATCAGGTCAGACAGCTATAGCGCGCCTAGAAAGGCTTATTGCGGACCTACCAACACGTGCAGAGCTACCCACAAGAACTGACTTTAAAGATATGCTCGACCAAATGCAAGCGGCAGTGGGGCGCGAAATAGCTGAAGTCCGGGCTGAATTGTCCGCTGTAGACACGCGGGTGGCGCGCTTAGAGGAAGCTGCCGCCTCACACGTAAGCTGCACTACTACCCCTGACCTGCCCACGAACCAGCGCCTATCAGACATGCAACGTCGGCTAGACGACTTAGAAAACCGATCGCGAAGGCACAACATAAGGGTGAGAGGGGTCCACGAAGGGGTCACAGAAGTGAAGGATTTCCTCCTTGGAGCTTTTACACATATACTGGGCTGCCCTAACCTACCCTACTCGGCGATTGATAGAGCGCACAGGGCCCTTCGCCCCCGGGCCGTTACGGACTCAGCTCCACCTAGAGATATAATTTGCCACATTCCAGACTTTGCACTGAAAGAGGCAATCTTGTTGAAAGCACGTATACGCCGAAAATGGCGTTTTGCGAACGAATCATTCGAACTGTTTCAAGATCTATCACCACATACGTTAACCGCACGTCGCGAATTACGCCCAATTACCCAACTCTTACGGGAGGCGGACATACCGTATAGATGGGGTTTCCCTTTCTCCCTGCAAGTCCGCCGGAACAATAAGCTCATAGCTCTACGCACTCCTTTGGATGTGGCACCCTTTTTAGCGGAATTGAACCTCCCCCCGACAGAGGTTCCTGATTGGGAACACTTATCTGGCATGACACCATCAGCTGATAAGCCTGCGGGGCCACCTAGGCCGCGGAAATCACCACGTAAAGGGCGTCGAGCCGAAGACCAGCTTCTAGCCGACTCCCAATCAATTACCAGGCAAGACAGCCTGAGTGTGGCACCCTGAGTTCGAGGAGAGTTGAATCCGCTCTAAACGCATTCACATACTAAGAATTTAATTTGGCAGACTTTACAATCTTGATGAAGACAGCTGCTCGGCTTGCGATCTTTATACAGACAAGAAGGGGTGGTGAGGGGTAGCTTTAACCTCTTGAGGTAGAAGGGACATGGAATTTTCATAGAGGTGCCCAGTTACTATATGCCCACATATTGCTTGTGACCTACTAGCAGCCTAACACCTTTTATTCTAAACTGACGTATTCTGGGATATGATTACGCTGGAAGTTAGTTGCAATCCGGCACCCATTATGCGCTTGTTAATGGGTCCAGATGAGTTTCTTTCTCCTTCGCCTACACACACTTGGGGCCTTAGGGCCATGTTTAGATATGTTTTGAAGGGGGGATGGGGATTGGGAGGGGGAGGGGCAAGGGTGGGTAGCAGAGGACAGGACGACGAGACGGGTGACGGGAGGAACTGCTTTCACTTCTGGATTTCGAACTCTGCGTCCTTTCTATTGTTTTATTCGCTGATGTTTTGAGACCCCGTATGGGACTCCGGTTTTTTATACATGAAACAGTTATACGCATTGCCAACAAACATACAAGTTGATTTTCTCTTTTTTGATAACTTGGAGTATGATAAGGCTGAAAGTTAGCCACAACACGGCATCCGTTATGCCCTTGTTTGTGAGTTTGGATAAGTTTCCTACTCATTCACACATACACGCTGTGAATCTTATGGGTTTGTTCAGAAATGTGTGGAAGGGGGAGGTTTGGGAATGGGCGGTGGGTGGGTGTGGATGGGCAACTGAGGGCGGGAAGACGAGATGGGTGGCGGGAGGGACTGTTATTGCATTTGGGTGTTAAACTTTGTAATTCTAATATTGTCTTATCTGCTGATGCATTGAGACCCCGTATGGGACCCCAACTTTTTATACATGTCATAGCCATAAGCATTGCCAACAAACATACTTGTTGATAATTTCCCCCCTCCTTTGTTCCCTTCATTACTCTTCCTGCATTGAAACGCACTAATGACCTGGATAACCATATCCTCCTAGTCCCCTACTAGAATACAGCCACGGACCCTATTGGTAGCAACACATGTCGGTGTAGACGGCCACAGGTAACACCGTCTGAGCTTCATCTTCTTTCCTATACCTACTTTCCTATCTCACTACACAAACACTATAGGACAGGCGTAAGGCCGCCTAGGTCTCCCCCGTGAGGTTTAGTGCAATTTTCCTCCAACTGCGGATCCTCACACCTGACCTGCGGGTTTAGTAGTGGAGGCGGATATCCCAGTTGGCGCACTTGATACCTCCTGATTTTCACACTCTTTCACTTTCTCTACTAATCTCATCTGCTTCTTTCTCCCTCTCTTTGTCTCCCCCCCCCCCCCTGTTGGGGTTTTTTTTTTTTTCCCCCAATCTCTATTATTTAAACCCCCTGTTTGAACCTTCCTCTCCCTTCCCTAAAACCCCCTCGTAATTTGACCTGAGTACTAGGTCCCTGCATCATGCCGAATGGGATGTCCCCGTATGCTACTCGCGATTTACAATTGCAATCTCACAATGTACGGGGCCTTAACCTACCCGAAAAGCGTTCCCGCTTGTTACGCGACTTGAGGGCCGCGCGTGTGTCCGTTGCCTTCCTCCAGGAGACTCACTTTCGCGCAGGGTCGTCCCCGACCCTGGGTGACACAAATTACCCAACAGGTTTCTTCAGTAACTTTTCCCGTAGTAAAGCCCGGGGAGTTGCGATCTTGATATCGAAGGAGGTGCCTTTTGTGGTGGACACCACATTGACCGATGAAGGAGGTAGATATTTATTTGTCAGAGGATCGATTTTTGATACGGTTTACACCTTCGTGTCTATATACCTACCCAACAAAAAACAAAATTCATGTCTGACACGGATTCTTCGAGCATTAGAGTCCTTTCAACAGGGAACGACTATCATAGCGGGAGACTTTAATGTGGCGTTGGAACCACAGGTTGACTCTTCTGTAGGCCGCTCCGCCACCCCTGCACATGTCCTATGCAGTATCCGTCGTACGTTACATGACCACCGACTGGTGGATGTATGGCGTGCATCACACCCAACGGATCGTGACTACTCTTATTACTCACACGTACATGCGACATATACCCGAATAGATTACTTTTTCATGCACTATCATAATCTTCATTTAACGAGCTCTGCGGACATGGCGCCCTCGACGTGGTCGGATCATGCGCCGATTAACTTGGCGGTCCAATCACCATTGTTTGTCCCCCGAGAACGCCACTGGCGACTTAATGTCTCCCTACTGGAGGACCCCCTAATTTGTGACGAACTGCACGTCACTCTTGAGCGCTTCTTTGCAGAAAATAGCATAACCGATACCCCTATCCCAACGCTTTGGGAGGCACACAAGGCAGTGATAAGAGGATTTTTCATTTGTAAAAGCACGGCCCGTAAGAAACTGCAGGTAGAAGAAAAACGAACGCTTGTAGACAGCATTAGGAGCTTAGAACTTGAACACATCGCAACTAATGACACCACGGTGTATCAGCGCCTTATCCAGGCCAGACAGGCCTTCGATAAATTGATAAACGCCTCCCTTCGCTTTCAAGCTTTGAGGTCTCGCTCGTTTTTTGCATTAAATGAGAACAAACCCGGCAGATTCCTGGCAAGGATACTTCGGGACAGGCGTCTTAAGTCCTATATCCCGAAGATCCGAACAACGGAGGGAACGCTGGTCACTAACCCAAAAGACATCTCGGGGGAGTTTTTGAAATTTTTTACGGACCTCTATAATCTTGAGGATGTCGAACCCTCAACCCCGACGATGGATAGCATAAACTCCTATCTGACACGAACGGTACTTCAACCCCTTAGCTCATTAGAGCGTGAGTCACTGAATGCCATGATCTCGGGGGAGGAAATTCTGGATGCACTGAAGACGACTAAACCAGGGAAAAGCCCGGGCCCTGATGGCTTACCCATCGAATATTATAAAACAAACGCTAAAGACCTCCTGCCGACTATGACGAAGCTCTTTGGTGCACTCCAGGAGGGGACCCTACCCCATCCTCATTCACTAATGGCCACGATCTCCCTAATACCAAAGCCCGGAAAAGATCATGTTAACTGTGGCAGCTATCGCCCCATCTCGTTACTAAACTGCGACATGAAACTATTGGCACGGGTACTAGCTAATCGGCTGAAACGATTTCTGCCCCAACTGATCGAACCGGATCAAGTGGGATTCATTCCGGGGCGTGAAGCTCGAGATGCCACCATTAGAGTCATCAATGCTATAACATACTCTAAACATACGGCACGCCCACTGTTGCTCCTTTCCACAGACGCCGAAAAGGCCTTTGACCGGGTCTTATGGCCTTTTCTGTTTCAAACATTGAAACACTACGGAACAGGGGACACCTTTCTCAACTGGATCCGTGCTCTATATTCCACACCGTCGGCACGCGTAAAAGTGAACGGTGCATTCACGGCAGCTTTTCAGATACGTAACGGCACGAGACAAGGCTGCCCTCTTTCCCCGCTCCTCTTCGCGCTCAGTTTAGAACCACTGCTGTCATCGATCCGTCAGAACACCAGTATCACAGGAGTACAGGGACATTCGACCATGCACAAGGTCTCCGCATACGCGGACGATCTTATGTTCTTGTTACCTGATCCGGTAAAGTCGATACCGGCAGTAATCGGGGAACTACAAGAATACGGCTTGCTTTCTGGTTACAAAATAAATGTAGCAAAATCTGAAGTGTTGGCAATAGCCCCACAAAAGAACTGGAAACGCTTGTTACAGGGGCAATATGCTTTTCGCTGGTGCCCCTCCTCACTTACTTACCTCGGAATACGTCTCTCCTCGGATTACTCACAACTGTTCACTCTGAACTTCACCCCGCTTTTTGACGCCTTCAAGCAGGACGTGGCGAAATGGTCCCCCAAATTCTTGTCTTGGATGGGCCGCATAAGTGTTATCAAAATGAACTTCCTACCTCGACTGTTATATTTGTTTCACACAATCCCTATCTTTATTCCGTTGTCTTTTCATAAGAAGATACGCACCCTGTTCTCCTCCTTTATTTGGCCACGGACCCGCCCCAGACTCCGGTATGAGACACTCTGTAAATCAAAACTCAATGGAGGACTCGCTCTCCCGGACACATGTCTCTATTATTACGCTGCTCATCTCACACGGGTGCTCGACTGGATGACTAGCTCGCCAGAACAAAAATGGCTGGATTTGGAAGAAGCGCATGCAGGTCGCCCGGTATGGTCTCTTCCATGGTTATCGTGGGCCGCGATTAAACACACTGCCAAAGCATTGTCACCAGCAGGTAGCACGCTTGTGGTCTGGCATAAAATACGGATAAAATATTCTTTATCGACATACCCGTCTCCTCTACTGCCCTTATCAAATAATCCAGACTTCCCGGTCAAGATTTTACGTACGTTATCATCACGCATTACTGACGCCCCAACTCTTAGGGCTCATCATATGCTTAAAGATAGTGTCTTTGTTAACTTAGAGACTCCAGATCAGCCGGCACTTACTTTCGCGGAAAGTTTCAATCTTCATCAAATCCGCTCATTTTTGAGACGACTGCCGAGTAATGCCTCACTGACTCGACCACTTACCATTTTTGAAGCTCTCTGCAACAGGACTTTCCCATTGGCGCATAGTGTCTCTCATCTTTACAGCCTGCTTCGGGAAATAAACAACGACTCCCCAGCATTTATGTCTCGCTGGGAACGCACACTCGACATTTCTCTTACAGATGAGGATTGGACTAAGATACTGACCCTTACCCACTCAGGTTCACAAACCACCAAACTACAAGAATCTTCTTATAAACTCTTAACTTTCTGGTACCGCACACCTGCACTTCTGGCCACTTTTAATGTCACCATATCCCCGCTCTGCTGGAGATGCTCCACTGAGATGGGTACGTATATTCACATTTGGTGGGAATGTACTTTACTCAAACCATTCTGGACGAAAGTCCGGGACCTTATCCAGAGCACCACGGATGAGATCTTAGATTTTACACCACAAGTTTTTCTACTTCTTCACCTTCCTTTTTCGACTAAGTCAATGAAGAAATCATTACTATTGCGCATTCTTTTGGTGGCCCGTTCCCTGATCCCACTATACTGGAAATCATCGTCCGCACCACCCTTCAGAATACTGATCGACAGGCTAGAAGCCTTACGATCGAACGAGGAACTCGCTCTTTCTCCTACAAAAGCCGCACAGCACTTCACCACAGTGTGGCTGCACTGGTCCACGTTCTGCTCCTCGACTCAGTTGCGAGAGGTCCTGGGGGGAGGTGACGGGCAGCAAGCGGCGCTTACTACGGAAGACGCTTAATCTTCTGTATTCCAGACCTACTGCTGTTGTGCTTCGCTAGTGGCGGGAGGATGGCTCCTATGAATAACCTCTTAGTACATCAGCCCTTAGACCCGAATATGCCTCTCCTACACCCTCACCCTCCTCGCCTCCCCCATTACCCCCCCCCCCCCCCCCTTTTTTTTTTTTTTTTTTGTTCTCGTCTCATCCCTCCTTCCCCTCTTCTTTTTCTCTCTTTTTACTCCTCTCTCCTTTCCTCTTCCCTTCTCTTTATTGACTGAATTTCTTTCCTCTAGTCATGATTCTTGTCTATTAATGCTGTTGATCACTTAATGTACGTGTTCTAAGCTGATAGGTGCTTCCCTTGGGAGTACTGACTACAGAGCAACATTTATGATGCACACCAGTCTCCAGGTCGCATTTCCCCACTGATAATTATGTGATACTTCAGTTATTATATGTTCTTACTATGTAATGCGACGATGTTTCTATTGTAATGGGATTGTCCTTTTTCTTGACCTGTCCTTTACTTATTTACCGCATTGCATTGTGTTATTTCTTTATTACGGAATAAAAAACTTTACATTAAAAAAAAAAAAACAATCTAAGGAGAGGTGTGACACTAGGTGAGGGTAATAGCTGAGTATGTTAAGTAGTGGGGTGCATGGAGGCTGTGAGCAAGATGGAGCAAGAAATGTAGTTCATGTGAAGCTTGATGGGTGGAATAGTGGGTGGAGTAGTGGGCGGCGAGGAGGTGGTGAATATACAGGAAGTGGGAGCTGAAAAACCACCTAGCTGAGGGGCGTCAGAAGATTAAATGAGTTTAAAGAAAAATATATATATATTTGATTTTTCACACATTTTTAAAACTTTATTCTAGTTTGTCTATACGTATAAAAAGGTTTAAATGTCAATTTAATTATTTTTTTTCTAGACATGCATATCCGTTTAAAGTGCTGTATAGAGGGGGGCGTGGCCGGCTGCGGATGGGAGAGGACGCATCCTGAAGGAGCTCCGCTGCTATCTCCCCTCCCCGGGGCCTTTTAAAGTTATTTCTTTGCTGAGATCTCTTCCCCTGAGGCTCCTACGTGGCCAGCCATCGGGTGCACAAGGACCGGATCCCGTTTCACCCCCCCCCCTCCGGTCCAGAGAGACCTGCCTGCCGACATCTCTGGCTGGAGTGTTGAAGGCGGCCATTTTGTGGCCTACCTCTAGGCTCCTGTCGCTCCGCGGTTTATGCGCTTCCAGTACCCTCATCCAGATGGGGACAGTGACGAGAGCCACGGAGACTGAGGGCCCAAGCCTCCCAGCCGTTTTCGATGCCTTGCTCCTGGAGGATGATGGGCGGCTCCTGACGAGGGGTGACATGCGCTGCGTGATGGCCGTGTTGCGCTCCGGCGAGAGAGCTGAAACCTTGGATGGCACTGCTTCCAGGAGGGACCAGCCTGGAGGGGATTCACGTGGCTGTCCGGTGCCAGAAAAGAAGGAGACCAGAGTACTGCGGGCTGAGGAACCCCTGTTGCTGCCGATTATCTTGTGTATGACGTGCCCTCCCCGCTACTGGACACGGAGGCGCACACCGTCCGGGAATCTCTTTCCTGCTTGGGACCGAGGGAGATGCTGTGTCTGAAGACAGAGGAGTGCCCTCCCATGCTGACTAGGAAGACATGATCTGAGCCTCCGGTTTCGTCCCTTGCTCCACTGCCGTTCTGGATCCTGGAGCTTGTGTCCTGTTCCATGACGTGGCTTGGGAGCCTCTGGTGCTCCAGTGATGGATCTGTAAGAGCCACGTATCTTGGCCTCCTCTGGGGTGTCCGGCCTGCAATACAAGAGCTCTCTTTTCGAGATGCGGGCTGAAGGATCATCTGTGGTGTTATGCTTTGTCCTTGACATTTTTCGCTCTCACCCCTACTGACATCCACCCCCTTACATGTATAGTTTTTTCAATGAGACCCCCCCCCCCCCTCTGATTTTATTTTCTCCCACTTGGGAGACTTTGCTTACGGTTATGTTTTTCGAGGATTGTGTTTATAGTTTTCAATTATTTTTGTCTCACCCCCCCCCCCCCCCCCATTTTTTGTTTCTGATGGCTCCTCTGGGATCTTCCAGCTGTGGCCTGGTGTCCGGTTTGGCCCAAGTGCCCAGGCGCCGTTACCTCCCTTGGCCCCCCGGCCGTCTTTTATGGCATCCGGGAACCCACCAGGGCTGGCACAATTCCAACCTTTGCTATCTTTTCTTTTTACGTCAAGCCTCCCACCCCTTTTTTTTTTTTCACGTCCTCTCCCGTATGCAGAGTTTGTCTACTTTGCTGAGACCCCGCCGCATGGGTATGTTTATGCCGACGTAGAGTTGTAATCGGATGGGTCTTACTTTTATTGGCTGGTCTACTGCTGCAATGTCAGTGTTTTCTGTTTATTGCGTTCCTGCTGACACTTTCAGAGTTTTCTACTTTGAGACCATATAAAATCGCTGCCCTTCGGCTTTATTACTTTTACTCAATGGATGTTTTATGACATTTCTTAGCCCTGCGCGGCTACTTTGCCTGTAATGTTTTATATGGTTTGGCCCTGCAAGACCATCCAGTATTATACAGTATAATGTTATGCTGACTTTTCAAAAATAAAACTTTGAATACAAAAAAAAAGTGCTGTATAGAGGTTTCAGCAAATTATAAACAAGATGTCACCATGATCTATGGGAACAATATTATTTATAAAGCGCCAGCATATTCCGCACCCCTGTACAGTGGGCACAACATAGAAAAGGTTACAATACATTGAACAACATTTTACAAACTAGTACAGGAGGAAACAAGGGCCCTATTCCTGTAGGAATTTACAATCTAGAATGGTTGGTAGTGGAAACAGGAGAGGACTGCAAGGCAAGTCTGGTGGTAGGCTTCCCTAAATAGGAATGTCTTTAGGGGAAAGTCTGACTGTACGAGGGATAGCGTTCCAGAGTATGGGGGCTGTGCGTGAGAAATCCTGCAGTCTATCATGGGACAAGGTGAAATGGGGAGAATCTAGGTGCAGGTCATTGACCTTTAGGGAGCAGGCTGGGGTGTTTCTGGTGATTAGTGAGGCCAGGTAGTGGGGAGCCGAGTTAGTGAGAGCTTTGTAGGTCAGGGAAAGAATTTTGAATTTAATTTTGCAGAGGATGGGGAGCAAGTGAAGGAATTCACAGAGAGGAGCAGCAGAGACCGCAGCGTATTAGAATGGATTGTAGGGGGGAGAGGCGGGAGACCAGTTAGAAGATTACTACAATATAAAATTGGGATATTACAAGGGTGTGGATGAGTTGCTTTGTGGTGTCATCGGTAAGAAATGGTCGAATTGTGGAGATATTACACAGTTGGTAGCGGCATACCATCAATCAGGATAGAAAAAAAGTCAGATGGGGAGGTGTCCGGTATATTGGAAGGGAAAAAAGGTAAAATGGATGCCTGTAGCCATTTTGTTTTAAAGACATTCTTTTTCCAAATTTCTCTAGTTAGAAATGAACCGAGATTTTTTTTTTTTTTTACAGAGTTCATGGCTGGGTGAGATCTTATATATTTTTTTATAAATACCAGACATGAAGGAACTTTAAAATGTCTTTGTGTAATATAATGCCCAAGCTAAGTGCTAAGATCTGTCATAATTAAATTTATTGGTCTGTTTTAAGTTTTTAAAACAAAAAGATTTATTTTGTCTTTTGGGTATAGGAATATGAGTTAATATCTTCATAAGGTATAATATATTCACAAAATATGTTTATAATCAAGGTATATTTTATTATATTTACAGTAGAAAATAGACGCTCCAAATTATATTGTAGAGAGTTTAAGTGGTAAATAGTATAATTATTGAATAGAATTTGTTGAAAAGAATTCAACTGATAAGACTCAGTAAAACTTAGAAAGGAGTGAGGATATAAAATCAAATTTTGATATGTAGAGACATAATGTCTACACTGGGAGAGAAGGTCTTTGTGTAGATTGACCTTTTGACACAAGATCAGGATATTAAAAAGAAATGGTGGAATTAAGAAGTGCAATGCTGCCCTCTAGAGGATAGTAAATATTATATTTGATACGGTGAAGATATTGCTAGTGACGTCAAATTGACTATAATTGAAGCGGCAATGTTGGTTGCAGACAGTTCCGACATTCCAGGACATGAGGCATTCCGAGGCTAACACACATCGCTAGCAGACCATTCCGGGACAATGCACTCCAGACTCTCACCAAATCTCTGACTCACATGCATTGATTACCTGATATTGATAATCTTCACATATTCCAAAACATTACATAAAAGAATTCCAAGGCAGACTCAGCAAAATCCAGATTGGAGAGGTAATGTATGAGAGGTATTTAAATTAACCCTTTCGCTGCTGAGGCTTTTCCCGCCCCTGTGCTGAGGTCATTGTTACGGGTTTTGCTCATCATGTTTAAACGTGTTTTGAAGGCTTATTTTAGTATATGACCCAGACATATTATATATTGTTCTTTCCGTCAGACTCGGCAGATTCATAATATGTCATTATTATATGTATACGTCATGACCTCTCTGTATATTATAACAAAAAATGCAATAAAATATGATTTTTCAATAATTTACAATGTGTAAAGTGTTTTTTTCTCACATTTTAACATGCGAGCAATTGCGGTTATATTTTGTATGGGGTGCGCTTGTTCAAAAAATTAGAGATGGGGTCTTGTTACATTTTTTTTTGGGGAAAATTTACACGATTTTTAACAAACGCACCGCATACAAAAATCGTTAGTGCAGCATCATTGTTCACATTATAATTGAAATGGGAACAATATTGCTGCATTAACAAACCAAAAAAAAGAAAAAAAAAAATGTTAATATTTTTTTTTTTTTTTTACAAAACTTTTTCACTTTCGTGTTTGGTATCGTTGGAACGGCCATGCTCTGTTCTTGGTAGCTCCAAAAATCAAAATATTTCTATTCTGCAGATAGAAATATGAAGTGGACATAAGGATTTATCCTAAAAGAAACTGTTGTAGGATTGATAAAAATATATATTGAAATTGGAAATTACTGTGATGATTGAAATGAATAAGCAAGGAATTCTATAACTAGAAATAAAAAGCAAAAGATTAGAAGTTTAATTCTCGAGATTAGGGGAGGATTCACTAAATAAGTTTTATTACTTATTAAATTAGCTCATCTTTTGTTGATCCATGTAGTATAGAGAGATATATAGCTCTATAAGATCTAGCTGGTTAAACATTGTTTGCTGGGAAATGCATGTTTTATTAAGCAGAAATGTTTATTAACCATTGGTGTATTAGTTACTGATAAGGTAAATTATATTAAATCATATATGCAGTTACTAACAGGAGATACATATATTGTGAAGCTGGTTTTTATGTGCTGATGGATTGTGGTTTATAAATCTGTTTATGATATGAGATTTTAAACTTTTTTGTATACGTAATAAATATATATATATTTTTATCCGGTTATTGTATTCTTCAAAGCAAAACACAGACAATTAAAAAGAATTTCTAGGAAATAAACGATTATTTGCGTCTCGTATAAGGTTCTTATAGAATAATAATCCCTGCCATATTGGAGACTTGGTTGAGAAGTCCAATATATATATAACACGTGTTGTATTCACGTGCAGAGATTATATCCGACAGAGGCATTAGTAGTAGCAGCTCAGTGTTTGACCTGTTAATCTTTAGGTGGTGAGAGACCATCCAGGAGGAGATGCCAGATAAACAGTTGCTGACTTTTGAAAGGACAGGAGGAGAGAGATCAGGGGTAGAGAAGTAGATCTGAGTATCATCAGCATAGATGTGGTAATTGATTTTGCCCGTGGAGGTGTAGAAAGAGGACCTAGGACATTGCCTTTATCAGTAGGTATACCTCAAGGCTATGAAGAGGAGTTACCAGCAAAAGGACACAGAAGGACATGTTGGACAGATAGTAGTCAATCCAAGCGAGTGCAGCGTCAGTGACCAAGAGAGCTGAGAGTCTGTAGAAGTAGGGGGTGGTCGACAGTGTCAAAAGCAGCCGAGAAGACAAGAATAGTATAGTATAGTGGCTGTGGTTTTTAGCAGTTAGGTCATTGGCGACTTGTGAGGGTAGTTTTGGTTGAGTGTAGGGAATTAGAGGACAGGAAGAGACTTGAAATACAATTATTTCCAAAAATTTTAAAACACGACTTGGAGGCTCATATTTGCTCATCTCTTAACTCACAGCAGCAAAGAAGAAAACTTGACAGAATAACCATCCAGTGTCCCAACATGGGAAGAACCACCCCCCCCTTAGATCCCTAGCCACTTCACACCCATGTCTATAGGGGGGCGTGGCTGGAGCACCAAATACTCTTTCTTTGCTGCTCCTCACTGCCAGATAGTTTTTGCCCAGCCGTTTTGGTGCGATTGTGGGTTTGTGGATTTTAGGTTCCTGGGCCTAATCTACCCAGCTTCTAACTACAGGGGATCAGTGCCTGGGGCTGCCCTCGGGTGCCGGCTCTTCTAGCCGCCTATCCCGCAGGTGCCGTTTGCTTCGCTGCATCTCCCACGCTTCCCTCCATTGCTCCCTGCCGTACTCTCCCTCTCCCGCGATCATACTCACGTGGCCCGCGCTCGGCACCATCTTCCCCATGCACTTGGACTTCGCTCTCCAGATCCAATCCTGACAAGCTGCCAGTATGTCCCTCTCCAAGGCGACCTCGGAGTCTCACTACGCCTCCCCTAGGTCTGATTCAGCCAGGAGCTCCCTCCACGCTGTTACAAGAACCCCAAGGTGCAGGGCTCCCCTCCACGCCGCCATTCCAAGTCAAAAGCATGCTTTGCAGCAATGGAGGCCGCGCTGCAATCCTCCATAGCAGACACCATGGCATCTGCGTTGTCCTCCTTCAGGGAATCCATGTCCTCCTACAGACCCCTTTCAGACCTCTGCACCCTCCTATGCCTTTCCCTCCATTATTTCGCCCTGTGACTGACCTGGTCCCAGCTTCATGCTCTGTGACCCAATGTAGGCCCGACTCCCAGGCCATAACACGGCACCAAAATATTACTCTGAGGGGCTGGCAACCCAGCATCACCGCCTTCCTACAATGGCGAGTCAGTCTCGTGCAAAAGAGCCTCTGACCGCAAGGTGCAGTGAGCGGTCTGAGATAAAAAGCCCAAGCCCATGGGCCACAGCTTACTCCCAGACTAGTGACTCGGAGAGTGTAGGGAGGATGAAGCCCTCGCGCTTCATGTCCCTGATGATTCAGACCTCCGGGTCGAGGAGGAGCCTTACACCCACACACACACAGCTCCAGCGCGGTCATGATTCGTGATCTCCAAGGCCAACCCATGTTTGACCCCTCGCAGGTCTTTCACCCCCACTCCACTGTGTGGACGCCCCAACTGCATGTTGAACAGTGGGTGGGTGCTCACTTGCTCCTCTCTAAGAGCCGAATGCTCTCGCCCGTCCAACGTGGGGAAAACCTGCGTGACCCCTGAGGTGGACATAGATTTTCAGAAATATACCACCAAAGGTTGGTCTCCCAGTCGTGGCATTGATCATGCTTTTAGAGCGTGCGAGGACAAGATGTTGGACTAGGTGCCACCACGTTTGTTTGAAGGCGGCACCATGGACCCAGGCGTGGTGGAGGAATAGGTCCAATGCTCCCTTTTTCCTCCTGGGAAGCGCTAATACGGCACTGGCCACCGAACTTCGTAAGACGATCCTGCTCAAGATGGACCCCCCCAACTGTCCACCATGGCGGCCAAGGATGTGATCAGCGAGGCTCAGTCTGCTGTTTAGTGAAGGTCTCTACTTCCCCAATCTGGAGAAGGTGGAACTTCCATTAAAAAGGTCTTTGCCCCCCCCCCCCCAAGAGAGTTTTTGGGAGGGCCGGCAGTTACCGGGGCTCATCTGCAGACAGAGCGGGTCCCTCCCACGCTTCACAAGGTTCCTTGCAGTTCTCACCAGGAGTTCCAGAATCTGGCTCCTCTGGTCGTCCTTTCCAGTCCTGAGTTGGATGCTGGCGTGGTCGTGGTACAGGAACCGGTTACTCCCGACACCCATCAGGTGAGCCTTCGTGTATTATTCCAGACCGCTCGGTCCAGGTGTGTCATCTGGGACTCCTCCCCGATGCATGGGCCTGTATCACGGCAGATCCCGGGTTCTTCGGGCAGTCAGGGGGTACGTAATCAACATCGTGGCACCACCTCCCATGCGTTTGCACCTACCCCTGAACAGACGATGCTTGTCCAGTCCAAGGTTCTGACCCTCATGCGCAAAGCAGCGATTGGAGAGGAGCCTGTAACCTCCAAGTTTCTCAGCCATCTGTTTCTGGTCGCCAACAAGGGGGGGGGGGGGGGAGAGAGAGAGAGAGAGAGAGAGAGAGAGAAAAGAGAGAGCGAGTGCATCCAGTAATAAATCTGAGGTACCTGAACGAATAGGTTCCGTATCAGCATTTTCAGATGGAAGGGGTTCACACAATGCAATAACTTTGTCCGGGAGACTGGCTGGCAAAGCTGGACCTCAGGGACACGTACCTGTCCATAACAATGGCAGAGAGCCACAATTTCTTGTGTGAAGCCCAGAAACTCCAGACTCCGTGTCGATGACTCTCAGCGTCCCGGATTCCAAAGTGAAGACCATCTGGAAGGAGGAGAGTTCCTTGATGATGGTCGAGACCACTCTTCACTGGCTCGAGTGGTTGGTCTTCTGGTGGCGACCCGCCTGGCCGTTCTCCAGGCTCCTCTCCACCAATCGGGCCCTCCAACGATTGACGGCCTGTTCGCTCTGGAGCGGCATGGCCTAGCAGGATTTGGTGCCCCCTTTTCAGACAAAGCGATCTGCGGTGGTGGTCTGCCCATTGGACTGAATGGAACTCTCAACCGGTGGCGGACCCGGTGCCTATGTCAGTAATGGACAGCAGTCGCTTGGGGTGCCAGGTGCAGTCCCTTGGAGAGGGGGGGGGGGGAAGCACTGGTCGCTGCAGGAGCTTCATATCAATTCGCTGGAGCTTCTGGGTGGCCTTGTTCACCCTTCGCCGCTTCGTCCGTGGCACGACAACTTCCCGGCAATATGCTACATCAATGCCCTGGGGGGGGGTCCCAGATTGTGGTCCCTGACCGCCATGGCGACTCGCCTGTGATAATTCTACCTCCCCCAGGACCTGTTCGTCCTGGCCCAGTTCCTGCCGGGTCTCAACACCATGGTGGATTGGAACTCCTGCAACTTCATGGACTGACTGGATGCTTCTCCCATCCATCTTCACTGCTCTCGAAGGCTTGTGGGGCCCACTTCTGGTGGACTTGTTTGCATCTCGGCTAAATTGTCAGTTAGAGGTCCTTCAGCTGGAGACCGGATCCAGGAGGTCGAGGCGACGTACACGCTTAGACCTGGCCGGCAGCTCACTAATGCTTTACCCCGAAACACCGGTCACCTCCCTCGTCGGGCCGAAGTGGTCGATGCAGCTGTGGTTCCTGGCAGTACTGGAGCTATCCCTGGATGTTTCTTGGCTCCTGCCTTGGTCCTGGGATCTCCATAGTCTGCCTCTAGAGTTGCTCCAGCTTGCCTGGGCCCTGGATACCAGGGCAGTCTATCCTTCTGCATGGGATGGCTGGCATCGCTGGTGATTTGGGGGGGGGGGTCAGAATTCCATTTCAGCCCCTCTATGGTTGGTTCTGGATTTTCTAGCCTCGCAGTTTGGCCTGCCGAACGGTTAATGTGTATCAGTCAGCTCTCAGCTGGTCATATTGGTTTTGACAGCATTCCGGTTGGACACCACCCTATGGTCTGTTGGCTTCTGAAAGGTGTGCGCAGCGGTCCTGACCTATGCCCAGGTACTACTCCACCTGGGATGTTTCTGGCCAGACAATGAGGGTTTGGCAGAGCGACAAGTTATTGGTTGTGCCCGATTTCTTGCAAACGTGTGACGTGCGTGCTGTGGACTTCCAGGTCCGGTCCTTTGTTCGGGGGGGGGGGGCAGTTTTGATGCAGAGGACCAAGATGTTTATCCTAGCATGCTCAGGTGACCCTCTGTTGTGCCTGTTTTTGCGCTCGGGCCCGGTGTCTCCGTTAAGTGTCCTTTCGCTCCCCTCATGGCTGTTGTCCACTTCTACCTTAGCACGTTGGGCTCACTGGTTGTCTTTGGCCAGCATTGACACGTCCTGTTTCAGGGTGCACTCCATTAGGTGTGTGGCTGCATCCTCTGCTGGTTTTTGGACTAGGGAATTGACTTTCTGCACCTTCTATTTTTGTCAGGTTCCACATTGCTTGTTCAACGCAAAAAGCCTTCAGACCAAAAGGAGCCTCTAAGTTGTGTTTTAAAAATCAAATTACCTATCCTGTGACGGGAAGTTGATTTTAATAAAGACTCCTGGACAAGCATTTCCCTCCCTGTACTTTGTTTCCTGTGGGGTCCTTTGGGGCACCCGTGTACTACTGCGATAGCATAATTACTGGATGTCTGTGTGCCTGCTATGGAGGTGAGGAAATGGATGTTGTCCCTGTTGTGCCACTGTGGCATTAGTGTCAGAAGGCTGGAAATCAGGAAACAGCCATCAAGTCCCTTCTACTTCCGGGAAGCTTCTGTTGAGCTGTTCGGAGCGCTGTCAAGAGTGAATTGGTGCTCTGGTCACACCCCTATGGACAAAGGTTGGGGGGTGGCTAGGAATCTGAGGGGTTCTTCCCATGTTGGGACACTGGATGGTTTGTCAACTACTCAGCTCTGAGTATTAAAATAGAAACTTTCCGTCACAGGATAGGAAAATTTGGTTGTGTAGGAATGGGCTATTGCACAGGTGACAATCTTTAAGTCCAGACCCTGGCCTGTCCAGCTCACATGGTCAATTTGGAACCCTGTATCTCCAATGGTTGACCAAGGACCACCACCTCTTGCATGTCCTCTGCATTGGAGAGTGAACCCCATGACTCCACGCATGTCCACAGTGCAGGGCAGCATTGAAAGCTGATTGGGCCCTTGACTGGCCAGTCCGCCAGTGCAAAAGCCACTCCTTGACAGTGGCTGTGTGAATACCTTGCTGACCTACCTGTACTCTAAAATTGATTCAAAGCCAATTACACTACTGGGTAGTGTCAGATTCAGGGAATTTCCTTGGATTATATAATCAGATTTGTGCAAAACATTACAATCCACATTCTAGGGATTGTACTTTTAAATGTGAGCAAGTGCAATAAATGCTTTTTAGTTTACTGTATCTAGTGCTGGTCAGGTTCTTTCAGAATATACCTAAAATACCAGTAAGGGTGTAAAAAAGCTGCCGTCACATGTAGTCTACATGGTTTCTAGACAAGGAGTTTGGGCAAGATCCTGTCTGCCTTTGTTAAAAAGGACTACCATCGTGCAATGCCTACACTCCAACATGCAGAAAATTCTTATTCCCTGTAAGATTAAAAGGTTCACGAAACGGGACTCTGCAATAAAAAGGTCGACTGAGGTTGAGGCCTTGCTCACCAATTTGATACGCATCAAGTCAAATAACCTCTAGGTCCTCAAGTGTCATTTGCAATTCGAGAAAGGTGAACGGCAGAATAAGCCTAGCAGAATTAATGCAATTTTAAGCCTAGCATGTCACAGCTTCCTTTTGTTTGGGATAGAAACTTTATTCAGAGGCCATGATGTTCTAGAAGAGCCCTCCAGTTTAGAAATCGACAACCTCATTGGTAAACAATTCTTTATTTAAAGTCTCTTCACAGGTAAAATTTCTTACATTAATAATTTTAACATGCCAATACTACATATACCAAGTTTAAACACATAAAAGGGCTCACATTCTTAAGCTAGAAAAACATTGGATTAAAGACAGGCAATGCTTGTGCAGAACTAGGGAAGACAAAGTTAAACTTCTGAGAAGGAATAGCCATTAATCAGAGTCACTGTAGTCACCCCATAGGATTTCAACTTCTTCATGGAAGCCCGAGTCTGGATCAATGAGAGCAAGGGCAAGAGCACAATGGAGAAGATCAAGCTCCTCTTCACAGTCTTCCTCAAAGATTTCCACCATGTGAGCGTATGACTGCGAAGACAAAGCCTAATGAGTTTTTTCCACCTATTTCTAAAGTCCATAGATTATCAGGACTACACTGCTATACAAAATTTGCAAAGGCAACCAGGGTAAAGATGTCATTTTAAAAGCAGTTTCAGTTACCAGAGAAGCACTTGGTCTGCGATGATCCCGTCTCCTCCGCTGGTGACCAGATGTTCTTTCATGAAGGTAAATGCATTCTGACTTAAAGGGACAGTACCCATTACCATGTGCAAAGAAGCGACATCTAATTTTGCTGAAAGGTAAAAACAAAGTTTTATTAGTTTGGATCTTAGGTTTAGCGTCTTGCTAAACTGATTATGATCAGGTAAAGTTAGTGGATATACTCTGATCCCAGGTATGCCTCACCTAGTTTTAGCCTTGAAGTACTCTACAAGCTTCTGCTTTTCCTCAGAGTCACTGATCCAGTATTTGTGTGGAATGTAATAGGTTGACTTTATGCGGCACTGTGGACAGCTTCTGTGGGAAGAATTGGTTTAATTTTTTTCTTCATGCACCAGTATCAAAGCCAACATCATTTTGAATCCCAGAAGCATGCAAGTGCTTCAGGCAGATTGAAGTCAAGCTTCAGGTGCAGTAAATTACAGTTCTGAGTGTGTAGCTCTCATTTACAAAACTCAAGTCACTTTCCAATGCAATCTGCTGTAAAAATTGGAGGGCTGTTCTATAAGGATTGAAGGAGACAGCTTTGAAAGCTTCAGCATTTTAAAAGTTATACAAGGACCAGAAAAACGGCTTACCCATCAGCCTATGTTGTCTTTAGTAATGAAATTAGCACTAACAGAATAAGGATTACATTTATTCATAGATGCATGTAATGCCAGTTTTTATATTTAAATGCAGTTTTGGGCCCATCATACACCATATTTGTCAGTATACCTTGGGGAAGCCTGATAATTAGCATTGGAAAGGACTACCAAAGCAGAATGACAAGCATCTCTACACACTTTAACATCTTACATTGAACCAGATGACTAGTTTAGCGTTTCTCCAAATATTAACGTTTCCACTTTTTATTGTAAGACTTAACTCACTTCGTAACTTCATTTTGGAAATCTCTTGTTTTTCGCCAGCGCTTTATACAGTCTACACAGTAGGAATGACTGCAGTTTGGCAAGATTCCAAAGACACGGTCTTCTGTCACTGGTTTATCATACACCTTATCCATGCAGATACCACAGACCACATTCCTGCTTTGTTGATACTGCAGATCTGAGACATCCTAAGGAGAAAACAATTTCAATAACCTAGCAAATGCAAGTTAAAAACATAGCTTCAACATCCAATTATGTAAAATCATGCAAACCGTATCAGAATGTAGATGTTTAGATGATTTGCCTGTTGCGTCTGCTAGAGGTTTTACATCTTTAATTTCTTGCTGAAGTATGGGGCTGGACACAGATCTCACAAGGTCTGAACCTACAAAAGATTAATATACTGCATTACAATTTATATTTTGATCAAGGTAATGAAAGGACAACCCTGTTCAAGCAGACTCCTATTCAAGATACCAAATATGACAGTTACTGTCCAATAAAAGGACATGTTAAACCAACAAACATATGCAAGGTTTCTGGCCAAGCTATTCCCCCAGAGCCACAACCAAAGATTGCACACCAAATAAAATACCAACATGTATATACATAACGCACCACACAGCAACAGTGCAAGTCAATGAGATTCCACCTGTAATGTGTCATAAGTTGCTGTTTTTCTATACTTCATGTATCAATGACATGCACGGTTTGTGTGGGGCTCCATCTGCTAGTGTTCTGATAAAAAAAAAAAAAAAAAAGTGTTCATTTATTAGTTGTTGGCTGTGCAATCTCCTTTTGTATCATTAAACATGCACAGGACTTCAATGTTACCTTGCATACATTTGCTTACTTCCTATATAGTTTCACACCTTAGCAAGATTCACCTTTCATCTGTCCAACCAATCCACCGTAACTGGGTTATTCTGAGAGAAGTGAAAACGAGAAGACTGGAGAAGTGAAAATTCTAGGTCAAAATAGCCAAACCAAAAATAAAAATTCTCCCATTTCTTTCCAAATCAGCCATTTGGTCTAGATTGTTAGTTCTCCTGGCAATTCCAGGTTTTCACCTCTGAATAACCCTGCTAGTTTTCACTAGCACAAGCTGTTCATGCACAGATCTTTTGCATGAGTAGACAGGGAATTGCATTTTATTTGTAGGTCATAGATTAAATGTTTGGGTGGGACATGGCCTCTATGTAGATCATCCCAAATGCGATGCCCTTCTTGCCCAGAACTGCTGCAAGTTGTCCGAGAATCACTGACTGAACATGCCATGCATAGCTAGTGTGCATCCTAGGGTCTTAGGCAGACCTTTTAGGCCTTGTTCACACCAAATAGAGCTGCTCAGGTTTCTGCACATGCACACTAGTCTTTAGATGCATTCCAGAGCTTTTTTCCCCAGGAGGCCAACAATGTTATGAGGTCATTTCCCTTTACCTCTGACCTTTCATTGGCTGTTCTGATTATTTCCCCGCTTCCTCTGACCTTGTCTCACATGTAAAATTGTTGCAACATGGATCCATGGGATGCAGGCATGCTCCTGGTGATTGTGATTATACTACTACGCCAAAGTGCTGTAAGGAGATGTCGTTTTTGGGTGCACCCACTGACTAAAGATCTTTCCACCATTGTTCCTTTGCTCTCCAGATCACAGGGTCAACTTTTTCCACAGACAGGAAGTGACCAAGGAAGATTAGGTCATGACATGACCATAGAGCAGTTTTTTTCTTTATGGTTAGGTTTTTTGCATTGAATTGCATGGCGTTGCTTTTTGACGAGTTCCAGAGCAGGTAAAATAGGGCTTGCTGCAGTTTTCACCTGCTCTGAAACTGAATGCTGTGATGTGAACGGGAGGAAAACAAAAAAAAAACCACAAAAACACCATTGGAATACATGGGATGCAGTTTTGATCTGGTTTGCAACTGCTCTGGCTTGGTGTGAACAAGGCCTTATACATCCTGTAGTTAGATTATAGTTTGGTGCCCTCTTTGGAAGCAGGGTTGCAAATTTACAGTTGAGTTGAGACACCTTGGTATCATTTGTATAGCACCAAAAGTTCTGCAGTGCTTTACAATAACCAAAAGGGAACAAGACAAACCTGAGACAAGAGTTGTAGAGTGCCCTGCTCATAGGAGTTTACAATCTAGAGATTGCGGTGGAGGAAGACTAGGGGAGTTTTATTGGTAGTTGGGATCACTAGTGCCAGTGGTCCAGAATGGTGGGGCCCCATGGAAGTTGCCTCAATCATGTGAGTAGTTGCATCAGCAATGTGGTATGCCAATCTGAAGAGATGGTTGAGGCATTTCTTGGAAAGCCTGAAGATTAGGGAAGTGTTTGATGGGGTGAGGCAAGTCATTGCACAGGACCAGAGCTGCCCTTAAGACTGGTTCCCAAACCTGTCCTCCAGACCCTCCAAAAGGCCTGATTTTACAGATCACCTTGGGGAAGTGCACACTGAATCTTGCAAAACACTGAGCAGCAAATCACCACCCGTGCTGGCCTTCAGGTAACTGGCAAACCTTGCCTGTCAGCAGGTCCTGAGGAGTGCTTGGAAAACTGCCTTTAGGGTCTTTGAGAGATGGCAATGAAGGTGTAAACAGGACAGGCAGATGTCTGACCAGTGGTGTAGACAGGTGCTTGAAAGGAGGGGTCAAGTAGAGCAATTTGAACATCAGTATTTTAAATTGTATCTTGAAGTTTACAAGAAGCCAATGGAGGTACTGGCAGAGTGGGAGGTATGCATGGAGCATCAGGTGAGAAGTCTTGCAGATGCATTCATTACAGTTTGCAAAGCAGCATTGCAGGCATTTGAGGCCAATAAAAAAGGAATGAGTTACAGTAATCAAGCCATGATATAAGTGCATGTACCAGCACCTTTGTGGTATCTTGCATCAGAAAGGTGAACGTGGGCAAAATTCTTTAGTTCATAAGATGAACGAACAGTACCTTGAATCCCTATACAAGTTTATAGGAGCATGTGTTCAACTGTAAAGGTGGCAGAGGTCAAGGTTCAGTAGAAAGTAGCACCCATTAGATTTAGCAAATACAAGCAGGGTTATTCAGAGCACCAATAGGTCAGTGCTGTTCACTGCAATTCAGCACGTTAGATTTGCTAACCCTGCAGTGAAGCATTAATTGCAAGGTCCCTGAATTGTGCAGAATCGACCTGAACAGAAAAAAAACTGCATTGATTTATTTATAAAGGATTTTACCAGGAAGGATATATTGAGATTTGTTTTCAAGTATGTCCTGGTTCAAGAACATTGTATTTCTGTAACGAACACTTCAAAGTAATACAATGCAAGATATTAAAAACAACAAATTAACAGAAAATATGTAGGAAATGGTCATGTTACCTCAATACAGAATGCACCTGTAAACATGTATGTTTAATGAGCTCTTTAGTGACTTAAGACTGGGGGAAGATTTGATGATGTCTGGGGAGCTTAATCCATAATTGTGGTGCTCTGTAGGAAAAGGAGGACTGAGTCACTGTCTTTGTATTGTGGTATTGCAAGTAAGGTGCTGGTCCTGGATCGGAGGTTATAGGATGAGGGAGCTGCTGGGGGAAGCAGCCTAGTCAGGTAGTGTTATGATCGCTGCTTGTTCAGATATGAGGCTGGGCTGTCAGGTTCACCATTGCTTTATTACAGGACACTTACTATTATATACAGGCTTGGATAACTGCAGGAACACAGGATCATGCATCTGCCTTCATAACTGCATCACACTGACCCTGAAGATGGCTGCCGTGCCCTCTGACCTGTGTCATCCTGGGCGGAGCCACTAGTTAAAGTGATAGCACAGGTTTAGTATAGTCAGCTATAACACCTTCCTCCCCACCCCAAAAACAAAACCAGAACAACATAACAAAAACCTAGTAACAAATCAACAACCAGAACAATCGAACAGTTCATCTGAGGAACTTGGAGTGTCACTGAAAAACTGATGACTAGTCTTCTGAAGAAAACTGCGGGGCCAAATCATCATCCACATCTTTCTGGGCCCTACGCGAGGACCGACGGAAGGCTCTTATCCGTTGAAGAAGCGGTCAGGAGGTCGGTGACGTTGGGGACGTCCACCAGCAGGCAGGGTGTTGGAGGCGGTAGGATTGGATGAAAGATCAACTGGTGGGGTCAAGGAGGGTACAGAGGGGTCAGGGGGAACCTCTGAACCAGTCACAAATACCCACAGGAGACGAGTCCAAAGTTTGAGTCAACCCAGACACCATTCCAGATGTCCTGACGCATTAGATGTGGACACCGGACCCCGTAGGGTTGGGGCCGTTAAGGGTTCAGGCACCCGTAAACGAGACCGTAGCTGGTCTACATGTCGTCTGGTAATGGAACCATCTTCCAGGCGGACTCTGTACATCTTGGGTCCCAAAGATTCTGCAACGGTAGCAGGTAGCCACCGACTGTTGGCAGATCCATACGATCGAGTCCAGACCTCCTGGTGGGTTGCAAAAACAGGAGACTCTTTGGACTTCACCATCTTTTCTTGGGATTGTAATACATGTTCATGAACGGTCTGAGGGCGAAGCATGTCAAAAGCAGTCCATGGCTGTCTTCCCAACATAAGCTCAGCTGGTGTTGTACCAGTGGTGGCGTGGTTCTGTAAGTAAACAGGAAAGAGTCTAACTGCTGAGGCGATATGGACCTCTGGCTCGTCACAGCCACTGAGGCCTTGAAATAGTTCTTGAAAGTTTGTACAAACCGCTCTGCTTGCCCATTGGTGGCTGGGTGATAGGGGGCGGTTAATTTGTGCTTGATATTATGCACCGTAACAAAACTCTGGAACTCCTGACTTGTGAATTGGGCACCATTATCTGTGACAATCTCCCTGGGATACCCAAACAAAGCAAAAAGATGCAATAATATGGCAACTGTTGCCTTTGTAGTCAGCTGGGTAACTGGAATGACCTCTGGCCATTTTGAGTGGGCATCAATTATAATCAAGAAGGTTTGTCCCCTTATGGGACCAGCAAAATCCAAGTGAAGGCGAAACCAGGGAACCGTGGGCCAAGTCCAGGGTTGAATGCATCCTCGAGGAGGGTCTCTGGCAGTTTGTGCACATCCTACACAAGCATTGACATATGCCGTGATATCTGCATCTATGTTCGGCCACCACACATAGCCCCGTGCTTTCCGTTTCATCCACGTGGTTCCAGGGTGACCAGTATGTAGCAAGTCCAAGATGTGTCTCTGGAGGGTTTTTGGAATGACCACTCGGTCTGCCCATAAGACACAATTATCCTTCACAAACAATTCCATTCGCTTCCTGTAGTAAGGTTCATGTTCCTGTGATACTGTCGCAGGCCAGCCGTCTCGTATAAAGGTAAGCACGTTTGTCAGAAGGGTATCCTTCACAGTATGGGCTGCTATCTCTCTGGAAGTAAGGAGGTGTGAGGTGGTGTACCAACAACTCTTGACTGATAGTGTCGACTCTAGAGGCAGTTCTGTGAGACGGGACATTGCATCTGCATTTGCATTATCATGACTTCGATACTGTATGCAGTAGCTGTATGCTCCCAAGAACAGGGCGTAGCGCTGGAGACGGGCTGCAGTTGTCTGAGAGATTCCTTTGTCAGGGCTAAAAATTTGAAGAAGCGGTTTATGATCCGTTAAAATGGTAAACTCTACCATACAGGTAAAGGTGAAACTTCCGAATTGCCCATATCAATGCAAGTGCCTCTTTATCAATTTGAGAGTAATTGCTCTGTCTTCGTCAAGGATCTGGAGGCGAAGGCCACCGGTTTCTCAGCCATCCGGTAGGATGTGGGAAAGAACAGCGCCCAGACCATAAGGAGAGGCATCACAAGCCAGGGTGAGAGGCTTCTGGAGGTCGTACTGCACAAGCATACCTGACGCTAACAGTTTCCGTTTAGAGGACTCAAAAGCATGTTGACATTTAGCTGACCAGTCCCACCTGGAGTGTTTCTCCAGTGGAAACAATGTATGAGCAAGGTCTGGAAGAAATTTATTATAGTAGTTAAGCAGGCCAAGGTAGGATCGTAGTTGATGGACACTTGTTGGGGCTGGAGCTTTGACTAAAGCATCGACCTTGTCTTCAACAGTATGAATGCCCTCTGCATCTACTAAGTGGCCACAAAACTCCAATTTAGGCACCATGAATTTACATTGTCAAATTTACCTTGAGACCTTGGTCCTGAAGTCTTTGTAAAACGAGCTCTACATTCTGCTTGTGTTCTTGGTCCGTGCGACCAGTGATGAGCATGTCGTCTGATAGACACTGAGTGAAGGGAATGTCTGCTAAAATTTCATCCATCTTTGCCAGATGGCTGGTGCAGATGCAATGCCAAACACCATTCGATTGTATTCGTACAAACCCCTGTGAGTGTTAATGGTGAGGTATTCGAGAAGAGGGGTGGACCTCAAACTGTAAGTAAGCTTGTCGTAGATCAATCTTGGTGAACTTCTGTCCCCCAGCAAGTGAAGCGAAGATGTTATCTACTCTGGGTAGAGGATACTGGTCAACCTCCAGTTGGCTATTCAGCACCATGCGAAAATCCCCACAGATGCGCAATTCACCATTTGATTTCTTTACTGGAACAATAGGTGATGCCCAAGCACTGCGCTCTACCTTGGAAATGACACCCTGTTCTTCTAGCCGGATTAGTTCAGCGTCCACTCCTGCTCTAAGGGCAAACGGTACTGTCCGAGCCTTGAAGAATTTGGGATGAGCATCCGGTTTCAGCTTGAGCCTCAGTCATTTTTGATTTTCCCTAACTCGTCAACGAAAACCTCAGGGAAATGCTGTTTTAAGGATTCCACCCATCCATCATCATGTCCTGACGGAACTGTCAGGGTGTTGCAAGGATTCTTGATGATATCTGGCATTCCCAGATGAGTGATCCAATCTCTGCCAAAGAGAGGCGGTCCTCCGTTTCTCAGGATATATAGTGGTAGTCTTTGTCTGGCCCTTGTATGATACCTTTACCTTTGCACAACCTAGTGGATGGAGTACTTGCATTGAGTAGGTCTGCAGCTTTATTGGAGTGGGGCGGACAGTTGCCTGGATCTGAAGATGTTTCCACTGTTTGTGTGATAACTGACACTGCAGCTCCTGTATCAACGTCCATCTTTAGTCTCTTCCCTTCAATGGTTACTTGTACTGTCATTGCAGGGTGTGACGAGTGTATACGATGTATAGATAAACTATGTAATGCCTCATCGTTGTCTGAGTCAGATGAAGATGATGTAAGTTTCTGTACCTTGTAAGTCTTAGGGTACCGCGGCTTTTGTCCTTGTACATTCCTATTACGGCAAACCCGTTGGAGATGGCCCATTTTTCCACATTGATGACAAGGTTGATCCTTAGACAGGTTTTGGAGTCGTGGTCTGTATTACCGCACCGGTAACAAGCTGGCATGGGTTTGGGTCTGTAGCTCCAGTTGGCTGTAGCAACTGCGGTTCTGAAAACGTCCTCTTTCACCCCTTCTTTGTGGATCTGAGGGTGCAATTCCTCCGTATCCCTGACAGCCATCTCCATGACTGAAGCTATCTCAACTGCGCTTGTAATGGTGAGTCCCTTAGCTGTCAGAAGTTTCCTTTGAATCGTTTCACTATTCAGTCCCAGGACAAACTTGTCTCTCAAACCTGTCGGTAGGTACTCCCCAAATGAACAGGTGGAGGCCAATTTGCGAAGGGCCACCACATAGGCTTTAATATCTTCACCCGGCTGCTGCTGCCGTTGATAAAAACGAAATCTTTCTGCAATTTCCAGCGGTTTTGGCTGAAAGTGATCCTCTAATAGTTTCAGGAGTTCCTGTAGAGCCTTGCTTGCTGGTTTCTCAGGGAACAGAAGGTCTCTTAGAGTGTCATATGTGTTAGCCCGTACGGCTGTGAGAAACACTGCAACCTGTCTCTCAGGGGGTATGGTGTTAGCACTGAAGTACTGCTCCAATCTCAGCCCAGGAGCTCCAGGAAGTTTCCATCAAACTCAGTTAATGTGCCTATCAGTGCCATGATCTTGCTGCTGGATGGCAGTGTGTGCTTTATCTGGCTTTCAATCCCTGTTTTTTTTGGGTTTTTTTCCTTTACTTCAGGCTGAGCAGACCTTTACAAATCTCATTCTCGTCGCCACTGTGATCTCTGCTTGTTCAGATATGAGGCTGGGCTGTCAGGTTCACCATTGCTTTATTGCAGGACACTTACTGTTATATACAGGCTTGGATAACTGCAGGAACACAGGATCATGCATCTGCCTTCATAACTGCATCACACTGACCCTGAAGATGGCTGCCGTGCCCTCTGACCTGTGTCATCCTGGGCGGAGCCACTAGTTAAAGTGACAGCACAGGTTTAGTATAGTCAGCTATAACAGGTAGAGTGGCAGCTTCCCAGAAATGCTCTTAAACACCAGGCTGGAAAGGTGAAGGGTGCGTCTAGATTCCCAGTTTAGCCCTTTTAACATGACAATGGTGGGTCATGTAGTTACATTGTAATGCAAAGCGGCAGCATGAGTTCTACAATGTAGTAAGTTTCTGAAGGTGTGTTTGCAGGGCGGCTGCATGCACTACATCTCTAAATCAATAGCTGGCATAAGCATTTGTTGTACAATCTTTTACTGCGGAGCTCAGGCAGGATTTATTTCTGCACAGGGCACCTAGTTTGGGGTAAAAGTTTAGATGCGAGTTTATCGATGTGGGGGGGGCCAAAGGATAGATTTGGGTCTAACCACATACCTAGATATTTGAGAGAAGTGACTGGTCAGCGTGCCATTTGATTTTGTCACAACACGTAAATGGGGATTTTGCAATTTGTGTAGTTTAGGTTTTGTTTCAAAGAGCATAATTAGTTTTGTCAGTATTTTAAAAAGTTTGTGTTTGATCCACTTTTCTACCTCTGAATTGTTCTTGCAGCACGGCCTCCAGCTGCAGGAGATTTGGTTTGCTGGTATATATTACGGTGTTGTCTGCATACATGTGTACAGTTGAGGCTTTGGGCAAATCATTTATGAATAGCAGGGGGCCTAGTATTGAGCCTGGGAATATGAGGTCCTATGAATAAAAAGGTCTGTTACAGGGGAGAAAAAGCCATTTAAGGATAAACATTGCCAAAAATACTGAAACAGGCCTAGAGGAATTTTTCCAGCAAATTGAATATTTAGGGAAAAAGCAGGGAATTTTTACATTGAAACCTATGGGATTTGCCTGTTTAAACCAGTCAAATGAAACCACTGAAAGTCCGGGCATTTCACCGACATGGTGTTTTGAATAGATTAACCATAACTTCTCTAGGGAAGTCACAGTATGTCGCTGGCAATTTGCCAATATTTGTTTAACTGCCAGCTTCTTGAATAGCCGAACAGCCACAACATTTCACTGTAGGGGAAATGCACTGTTTGGAGCAATTCATGGCCAATTTGGCCCTTTGAATAACCCTGAAGGTCATAGCCCTTAACAAACCGCTCTTTACAAAATTCAGATAGTCAATGAGTAGGAATTGAGGTAGCCAGAAAGGTGTACACAAGCTTCAAGGAGTTGGTGATACAGGGCGGTAGTTTGAGAGCTTGTGTTTTTTTGGATCATGACTACAGTGGCCTGTTTGAGGGAAACTGGAAAGACCGAGGGCAAGGACAGAAAAAAAAAACAATTGCAGCCGATTCCCACAAGCCACTTGATTTTTCTAGCTCTGTTCAACCGCTCAATTGCTTAAAAGGCATGGAAAGACGAGGTCTACTGTGGCCGTATCATCTCTGAAACTATTGAATGCCGATAATACATTGTCCCAATAGGGCCCATTTGGTCCGAGTCAATGGGTCTCCGAGTGTGGGACCTCAAATGCAGTCATGGCTGCTATTTTGGATAATAGATTTTTCAAAAGAATGGAAAAACAAATTATATATTATATAATTATACAACAGAAAATGTACAGGTATACAATATACAGAACTGTGAAAGTGCAGTGGGACAAACCGGTCATACCTGTAAAATCTAGACAAATGTAGGAAGAAACCAGAAAAGCAACCAGCTTCACCAGGGCTCACTGAGGTGGAGTCGGTGACCAATAAAACAATCGTCAAATACTTCAAATAGACCCTGTAAATGCGGTCAACCGATCAAGGGAGTTCCGCTTCGCGAAACCAATCTCTAAAAAGGGATGGGGTGACGGTTTCCCGAATTTAGGGATGACAGACTTAGTGGCATTAAGCAGCTGGATGGTGACAGTTTATAGGCAGACCGACCCAGAGGGTTATGGTGAAGTAGCATCGCAGCCGGGGTATTCAAGGTCAGCCTAGTCTGGGTGATTGGTGTGGACACGCTTCTAGAAAGGCTGTATTAGTGCACAAGACCACCACGTGGAGAATGTCAGCATTCGGGGCTTGACATCTCCAGCATTGGTCAGCAGTAATTGAAAAATATGTCTATTTGGGAGGGCGTGCGATACCATCTGGTCAGGAGTTTAAAGGCCGTATCCTAGGTGCGTGTGGCCATTGAGAAAGTACTGGTCAGTGTGAAGATCTTATTCTAGTGTTCTTCCAACAAATGTATCTGAAGGTCCTCCCATTTGGCCACATTCCGATGTGTTCGAGGAAAGGGAGCCAAGGATAGAGTAGAGCAATGAGATGCTATGTGGGGGGGGGGGTTGGTCTTTGTGCCAATTTTTTTCAAAATTGTGAGAGGCTGCACAAAAGTGGGCAGCGGGGCCAATGCACAGATGTGAGGAGTAAAAGGTGAAACGGATATTAAAAAGGGTCAGGTTGGGTGGGAGAGTGGAATCTGCTGAGGGGACTTTGGACCGGTAAGGGTTAAGTAGTGATGTGGTAATGGACTGGAGCTTCCGGTGGAAACATAGGGAGGACATGGCGTGTATACACAGGTGTTGAAGAGGCATGAGAGGATGGAAACTGGGCAATTGCGAACCGGGACTGTATGGAGTGCCATGCCGAAAGGGTAGCAGTAAGAAGGGGATGTGTGGTAGAGGTTGGGCCTTCGGGGCAACCATGGCAGGGATTGCAAAGGAACATCTACATCTGCCTGTTCAAGGGAGAACAAGTGTAGCAGATGAGTTGGCAGACTGCGCTGCAAGTAGACAGTGTTATCGTACCCTTTGATATGAGGCAAAGCTATGCCCCTTTACTCCTAGTGGCGATGAGTACAGTATATTTTACTCTTGGTGTCTTGCCATCCCAAACAGAACGTGTGTAAGGCGTGGGAAAAAAAAAAAAAAAAAAAAAAGTGTTCAGGGAGGCGAATGAGGGTTTGTAACATCTATAGGATCCGAGGCAGAACATTCATTTTTAAAACACTCCCATACCATGTGATGTGCAGCAATTTCCAGTGTGTTAGGTCAGCTGTGAGGGAGCATAGAAGGGAGGTAATTAGCTGCATACACTTGAGATTTGTGCTGTCAGATTTACTGAGTGCAATGAGGAGGTACACCATCTAAACGGGAAATTGGACGACAATTGTTGCATATGTGGGGTTAGTGACACGTTCATTATTGCAGAGATGTTATAGTTACTCAGGGTGCCATAGTGGTGCAAAGTTTGCAAGAGGTTAGGGAGATTAGCAGTTTAAAAAAAAAAAAAGCAGATAATCTGTACACTGCTACTTTGTGGGTGCACCCCCACCTCAACTCCCTGGATCACCTTCTCTGTACATAGGACAAAAAGTATAGGTGATCATGGGCATCCCTGCCTGGTTCCGTTCATAATTGGGAATGGGTCTGTAAGAGTCCCATTAAGGTTGATTCACGCCATAGGTGTGTGGTAAACGGGAACAGATCCACTGCAGCATTTGTGGGCCAAATCCCATACTTGATAATGTGGCAAAGATAAAAAGGTCCAAACCACCCTGTCAAATGCCTTTTCGGCATCGGTAGACAAAAACCGGGTGGGGGTCTCAGGTGGCCCAGTAGAGTAGGCCAATTGCCCAGGCAGTGTTGTCCTTGGCTTCACATCCCAGGATAAACCCAGTTTGAGCGGTATGCATCAGTAAGGGGATAAACTGTTAGAGTCTGTTGGCCATAGCTTTGGTGAATAATTTGATGTCCTGATTGGGTCTTTACCAGGTTTCGGAATGAGCGTTATATTAGCAGAAAGTGAGCGAGGAGAGATGGACAGTCCTGGGAGAGACCATTGAAAGCAGCCAACTATGGGGAGAAAGGGTGTGGAAGGGGCATTTATAATATTTGCGGGAGAACCCATCCGGGCCTGGGCTTTTGCCTGTGTGTCCTTAAGAGGTTTATCAAGAGATGCACAGGCAGCAACAGCTAACGTGAGTGGATAGGTACTGCCTAATAGCATTAAGCCAAGCAGCAGCGGGGGTGTGGGAAGGATGTATAGGGCATTAAAATGTTTTGTGAGTAAGGCAGCCATCTGCTGTGGGTGAGAAATCAGGGATCTGGTGGGGGAGCGTAAATGGGGGATTAAGCAGCTCGATGTGTATGGAGTGCTCGTGCTAACATTCTCCCACATTTGTTACCTGACTCATGAAAAACCTTTCTGGTGGTCAGAAATGCTTTTTGTGCTGAGAGGTTGAGAAGGGAGTGCAGCTGAGCTCTAAGGGACTGTAGTTGCACATATTCCCGATTGCAGAAATGAATTTTGTGCGAACGTTCTAACGCCACAATTTGAGTGATTAGTGTCTCCATGTGACTAGCACGCTCCCTCTCCAGCCTCGTGCCCTGCTGTATAAGAGCCTCTGGCTATGGCTTTGTGTGCCTCCCAAAGAATCGGGGGTGGTTGCATTTTCTGCAAAGTAATGGTCTAATGTGGACTGCAGACCTGATCGAACTACTTGGTCTGTCAGTAAGGTCTCATTTAGATGCCAATTCTGTTGAACGAGGCATATTATTCTTTATAAAGCGCCAGCATATTCCGCAGCGCTGTACAATAAGCACAGTATAGACAGGGTTACAATACATTGAACAACATTTGACAAACAGTACAGGAGGAGATGAGGGCCCCATTCCCGTAGGAACTCACAATCTGGGAGGGTTGGGGTTGGAAACAGGATGAGAGGACTGTAAGGTGAGCGTGATTGATGGTTGCGTCAGTGAGTTTGGTGGTAGGCTTCCCTAAATAGGAATGTTTTAAGGGAGCGTTTGAAGGAAGAGAAGTTAGGGGGAAGTCTGACAGTACGAGAGAGCGTTCCAGAGAGTGGGGGCTGCGTGTGAGAAATCCTGCAGTCTATCATGGGAAGAGGTGATGCGGGGAGAAGCTAGGCGCAGGTCACTGTTTGACCTTAGGGAGTGGGCTGGGGTGTATTTGGTGATTAGTGAGGACAGGTAGTGGGGAGCTGAGTGAGGGTTCACATGAAATGATTTAATGAATTCACTCATCAATTCAATGATTGAAATGATTAAAATGATTGAATTGATGAATGAAATGAATGAAATGATTGAATTGATGAATGAAATGATTGAAGTGATGAATGAAATGATTGAATTGATGAATGAAATGATTGAATTGATGAATGAAATGATTGAAATGATTGAATTGATGAATGAAATGATTGAATTGATGAATGAATGATTGAATTGATGAATGAAATGATTGAAATGATGAATGAAATGATTGAAATGATGAATGAAATGATTGAATTGATGAATGAAATGATTGAATTGATGAATGAAATGATTGAATTGATGAATGAAATGATTGAATTGATGAATGAAATGATTGAATTGATGAATGAATTGATGAATGAAATGATTGAAATGATTGAATTGATGAATGAAATGATTGAATTGATGAATGAAATGATTGAATTGATGAATGAAATGATTGAATTGATGAATGAAATGATTGAATTGATGAATGAAATGATTGAATTGATGAATGAAATGATTGAATTGATGAACGAAATGATTGAAATGATGGAAATGATTGGCAAGGATATGAGAGGAGTCAATGGTCACAATCACTTAACTATGATCTGACCAAGTAATGGGGCCCATTTCCGCTGAGCATGTAAGGTGCAAGTGGCCAAATGGGAGGAAGACATAGTCCAAACGGGTATAGATCTTATGAAGTGAACTATAGCAAGTAGTCCTTACCTGCTGGGTGGGCCGCTCCCCAGCAGTCCACCAGGCGGACAGATGAAAGCAAGCTTCAATCTGAGAGTTATTGTCTGGGGTGTGCTAGACAGGCCTATAGATGTATCCATTTTGAGTCCAAGGGTACATTTAGGTCACCACTAATCACCAAAATCCCCTCTTGGAACTCCTATGCGACGAATCACTGCACGTAGCGCTTGGTGCTGTCTGTTAGGCAAAGGTACTTCTGAGGACCTATAATGCCCTTAACCACTGCATCTGCCCTCTGGGTCTGTCATCACGTCTTTGCGCTGAAAGGGAACAGAAGCAGCCAAGAATCGCCGCCGTCCCACATATCTTGCCAGCTGAGGAGTTCCTAAAATATCCTGTGGGGGAAAATTGGCGGTCCCTTAAGGTCGGGGGGGGGGGGGTTTGCAAAAAGTGGGTCTCTTGTAACAGGGCAATGGACGCGCAGTTAGTGTAAAGATCTCACAAGGCAGCATGATGTTTTTGGGTATGTTGAGGCCTTTTGCATTTATTGTAACTATCTGTAAAGTTTGGGTGATGCTAGGCATAGACTAGGAAAAAAAGGCAAGGAGGGGGGTATATGACAAACGAAAATTAAGGTATAGTCTAAAAGTGTAATCTTAAATATATTACAAAGTAACCATGGTGCCAAAGTGGGGGGGGGGGGGGGGGGGGGGGGGTGTCGGTCTACCTCAATAAGAATGGCAGTGAAGGCACCAAGTGTGTGTGGGGTGGGGGGGGGGGTTGGTTTAGTCTAAAACAGTCCAGAGCAACCAACATTTAGTAATTTAACATTATTACAGCATAACCAACACCTAAACGGTAAAAGCATGCGAACGCTCATCACAATGGGTGTAGTCAATGTCTGTTTAACAGGGCCAAGCAATTGAGGGATTCTTAATGTAGAGGACCCAGTAAAAGTCATGAAGGACCCAGTCGGTATCTCGGTAGCATGGTACAAGGGGAGATGGGTCCATCACAACCCCGGACCCACTCCCAAGAGCACCTGTAGGGGTCAGAGCAGAGGTCACTAATCCAGCTACAGGCTGTGGCAGGCGACACAAACCCCAGATGGATCAAAAGCGTGACAGTCGACAACTGGTTGCAAAACCAAGAAAGAAATGTGTTCCAGAAACAAAAAGGCCATAGAAGGATCAGTGTTCAAACATGCAAAAAACAGGATCGAGTCAGTCCTGAGTCGAATGAATGATGTGCCTGGCCATGATTGGGATTATTTCGTGGACGCCGTTGTGGGTGCGATGTTGATCTGGGAATGGGGGGGAAATGTAAAGACCAGGTCTGGCCATGACTTGAGAAAAAAAAAGTGGTAAAACAGTGTCTGGAGAAGGCCCGAGAGATCATCAGCTCCTTGCAGGACATAGGGACCTGTGGGGGTACAGACCTGCAGTCTGAATGGGAACCACCATTTGTATGCAATATGATGGGGAGCTGCTGTAAGGTTTAAGAAGCCATCGTGACTGCAATGTGATAGAAACTTCCTGAAACCAGGAGAATTGATTCCTCAAATGGTAACAGATCGCAGAGCTCTAGCTTGTGTCATAGCAGTTGACATATCAAGGGGGTGCCCGGAAGAGGTCCGGGGGGGGGGGGGTCTTGCTCTTACCCATATTGTGTATGTATGCCAGCAGTGTGCATCGGTGCAGTGGAGAGCTTAGTTCAGGCGGCCATCTCCTTCAGCGTCCAGACCACACCCTGCTGCTCTTGTTTTGAAAAAAGCGATACAGGTCTCCTTGTGTGAGACCATTAGCCTCAAGAAAGGTCAGTATGGACCATGTCACATGTCCTGAAAGTACTGCATGCCAACATGGACCAGTTGGGCCCTATTCGAGGCAACATCTCTTCAGATGTGGACCTCAGTCATATTAACACTGCTCAAAATATAGGTCTCCTTGTGGGACTTCAGAATACAGGGTAGACCGAGATCCACTGAAAGGAATGTTGGATAGGGGCTTTGCATCAGGAAGCATTTTACTGAGGGTGGTAGATACATGAAACAGCCTTCCAGTTGAAGGGGTAGAGGCCAAAACAGTGATTGAATTTAAGCAGGCATGGGACAGGCATAAGGCTATCCTAAACTAGATAAATCCAGGTAAAGTACCCATGTAATTGGGCAGACTAGATGGGCCGAAAGGTTCTTATCTGCCGACATTTTTCGATATTTCTATGTTTATGTATCAAAGTCTAGCAGTCTCAAATATTTGAACCCAATATACAAGTCAAAAATATCAATAATTGAAAGTCTTGGGGGACCACATCTTTAAAATATATACAGTCAAGAACAAGTGGAGGCCAGCTGCCAAAAATTTAAAAAGCGCTCTGTCATGTCACAGGAGCAGGTATTAAAAACACAAAGGTTCAGCCATTTATAATCGTTAGCTCGTGTGAGGCTGGTATGCAAAGATTCAGCCAACTGCACAAAAGACTTGATTTGCTAAGGGACTTGGGACTGCAGCCAAACAAATGTGGACTTCCATTGGATCTGTGCTGGCTGCTCCATTGTGTGCTTCCAGCATCCAATCTGTAACCCGCGCATCATATGTATCACTATCGTCTGGGTTCCAATCTGCAGTTTTAACTGGACCGCATGACCCTTTATTCAATGTTCTGGAAGGAGCATGGCTAGTGCCGCCAAACCTTCTGACCACATTTTGATTGCTGGTCAAGGATACAAGGTTTATGGAATTAAAGCCCCTTTATTTGCAGATTGCCTCAATGGCTTATATGTCCCATGCAGACTGCAGCTTCATTGATTGTTAATTGCTGGAATATCTATGCTTTGATTGTCACTAACTCAGAAAGTGGTAAAGGATGTAAAGTGTATAAACACATGTCCCTTACGGTTGCTACGGATAGTGACCATTTGGTAATTAGAACCCATATTGTAATTGAAGAGGCCATTTAACCGCATACCTGGTGTAAATTAGGGCTAGTATTTTAGTAAATGTAATGGGAGATAAGATAGAAAACCTTGACAGTACACCAGCAGTATCTGATTTTAAGGGAATACAAAGACAAGTAGGTTTGCAGCCATTTGAAAAGTCACCTAAAGCAATGTAAAACTTATGCATGTTCAGTGTTCCTTATTCACCATTAAGACAAGTTGCTTTAAGAGATACTTGTGGGAAATCAAAGGTCTATAGTCCTCTGCAGTGAGGGTAGTGACCCCTGTCTGGGTACAATAAAGTTCTGACTACATATTAGGGGTCAGAGGCTATAGTTCCCTTATACAGCTGTAAAAGTATAGTACCAGGAGGCTGATTGGTTTGAGGACCAAGTTGGAAGCACAAGTTATTATGTTCCATGCTGTGGTTTCATTGAAAGTTGATTCAACACCAGGTTCACATGCCACCTGAACAAGGTCTTTGAGGCTTTGTTCCCAGGCCATCATGAAGGCAAGTTGCCCATGTGACTGTTTAGACACTTTGATGGGATGGCGGATGTCTGCCTTTGGGGTGGTCGTTGTCCAAAATACTCGTTACTACCATTTAGTGATCTGAGACCCAGGCCACCATGTTAAACCATGGTAAGTGAAGTTTTTTTTTCTTAAGCAAGTCTGGGGTGTTCACACATTTGACCAAGACTAGTCAATTCAGACTTTAGCAAATCTCAAACCTATGAGATTTAACATTTAGTGATCATGAATGATTTGCAACAAATGATATTTTAATATTACATACCAAAGAAACACTAGGGGCATTCTGTGAGGTCATTAAGCCAGCCTATTTTAGAGAAGTTTACCTATTGGTGACTGAGAATAAAAGGTGTCTGAATCCAACAGTTAGCTCTAAGCTGTGTGTACCTTGAGATGCTGACCAAGGGAACTCTCCACAGCCAAAAGCTGGGGGGCCCCTTGTAGGCTCATCATTTCTGTATTGTTTAGTATTGGTTTAGTGTACTGTGTGATATGACTATTCCATGATTGCTAGTCTGACCATAATACCCAAAATAAATGCTGCAACTTTGGGCATTAAATCCAACATTAATGCCTTAAAATCTTTTGGGACAGATCACAGGTTTATAGTCATCCACATTAGTCGTTGCAGTGGGCCATTAAGACCCATGGTTAAAAAAAGTTTGCCCTTAAGTTGGGCAGATGGTGCAAACAGCCTGCCAGATTTAATTTGGACAATTTTACCCTCACCATCATCATCTGCAGCTCCACTTATGCTCAGGGATTCCAAAACCTGAAAGTCCCTGAAGCTTTTCTGCATTTTCCAAAATTTTGTAGCATAGGAACAAAGGTCACACATTTGACACATTTTGTAGTATCTGCAGAGCTATTGATTTAGGCAGCCAATTGATCAGTTCTGCACATGCAACCATAGCTCCAGACTGCTACAGCAGGCAGTCTTTAGGAGATTGAATTCGTGACTTAGTGACTAGCAGCTTTGAAATTCAAAAATCCCAGGTGCAGAGACTTTAAGCGGATGAACCGCCACCACTTCAGTGTTTGCCAGATTGAGTCAGGATGAGTAGAGTCTATTAAAGCAGGTATAAGTGATGTTCTGAGGAGATTGCAAGTCCCAGATATTTCAGTTCTTGATATTTGAGAAGGGAAAGCATGCTTATATTGGAGCAAGACGTTTCCTGAATCTGGAGGCCATAGATCTGTAGACATTTTGCCTGAAAAAAGGTGACGGACATTCCGGTCTGGTTCCATTAATTATGCCAAGAGCAGTCATGGTGATACTGGAGAGCAGCAAGGATGCATTTGAGCAGAATAGCTGCTACACACTTCAATAAATTCCTATTAGGCTAAAAGGGTCTTTGTTTTGGGATGAAAGGGCTGGTCAATGAGTGGGTGAGGTGCCACAGTTGTAGAACGCAGGAGTAGTATTGTCCAATGAGAGTACAAAACTTTCATAACCTGGGCAAGAAGTCCAATCTTGCCGTTTGACAATTGCATGCCAAAATCTTGGCCAGTAGAAGGATCAATATCACCATTGAATCTGGCTTTGGAAACCGTGGCTGCATCTGACTTCAAAAAAGGTAACTGCCAGAGACTGAAAAAAAACAGAAGTATGGGGTCACATCTGTATGAAAGCTCTTTGACACCAAGCCCCATTTGGATTTAAGGGATTCAAAGACTTGTACCTCAAGGTTAATTGGCAATTGAAGGGTGGAGGCAAAGTCAGGTTTGGCACAGAAACCATGGGCTTTCACGTTAACGGGATAGAGTCTGCAGGTTGCAGACTTGATTCTAGGTAGGGCTGCACATATACTAGTATCGGTACCGGTGCCAATACTGGACCTGCATGAGTACTTTGTACTTGTGCAGCGGCCCCTGATACCAGAAGCCAGCGTTGGGCTGGCTTGCCGGTGCAATGTACAGTGCGTTACGCTTTGCTCCTCCGGTGTCTGAGCGGCCACAGGCAGGTTGTAGCACGGCTGCTCGTTGAGAACCACGTTTGCAACCACAATCTGACGAGACTGCGGGTGTGCACGTGGTTCTCAACGAGTGACCAGGCTACAACCTCTGCCAGCGGCCGCTCTAAGAGAGAAGATGCCGGAGGGTGAGCTGGGGCATTTTATATGAGGTCTGTTATTGAAAAGCAGTCACACGGCATTAAAGCATCAGTACTCTGTCAAAGAAAAAAAAAGTGTATCGGTGCATCCCTAGATCTAGGATTGTGTGTATCCATTTAAGCATCCTGACTTGAAATGAATCAGATTGGACTACGCAAGTTTAACTAGTTGTAAAGCAGATATTTTGTTGAAGGGGGAATAGGTTGTGATTGACAGTTAATCATGCAAGGCCAATAAGGCTGCCTTTGAATGCAGGGTTTTGTGAAGCCCGTGAGGTGGCGTTTCCAGAAGGCCATGCAAACCAGATTACAATGGTACAATACAGGTTTAATTAAAAGCTACAACCAATTTGGAGGACCTCAGATTGTGGCAGCTGGCCACATAATACTTAGCAGAAAATGCAGGTCAAGCTTTTTATCTCAAATCTGCCTTTAAAGCCAGAGATAAACTGAGCATGATGTGACACGCAGCACCTTTAGGTAGCGCTGCGTGTGGAGACACGCTCAGTGTATCCAGGTTTTTCCACTTCCTTACCCTCAGGCCGCATCACGTGGCCAGGGCTGTCTTTGAGGGGCAAAAGGGGCAGGTGCCCCAGGCACCGTCATAGTTGAGGGGCACAAAGCATGCTGCTTTGTTTGTGGGCTGCTGGGGCCGTTTTACAGTGGTGGCTCTGTTTTTTGGAGGCCCCAGGCTTCTGTGGAAGCCTTCCTAGGCCCGGTGGGCCCCCTCTGATGATGTCAGAGGGTGTGTCACAGGGGGCGGGCCAAACAGGAAGCCAGTTGAGGTTTCCCGACTCCATAGGCCTGGACACTAATCAAAATACCTCACATGGAGGCTGCAGCTCCTTGTGCTGACTCCACCCCCTCCTTCCACAGAGCCATGAGCCTCCACGTGCTGCTGGAGTACAATAAAGTATTTGAGGGGGGCCCAGGAGAAACACAGGACAGGTCCTGCTACAAAACTGTCTGCACATCACAATCTCCCTCCAGCTCTCAGCTCAGAGGCTCCTCTCCTTAATGCAGCAAGAGCTGTGCAGAGGCTGACTGTCACAATCTGTGTGTAGCAAGGTTTGTGTGCACAGCCTAATACAGGGAGAAATTAAACCTGAGCTTGCAATCTGAATCTGGGGCTGCAGAGGTTTGGGAGAAGGAGCTGCCCATGGTTATCTGTCAGTGATCTGAGGTGCGTTCAGTTCCTCAGCAGCTGCTGAATTGTTCCATTGCAGCAGATCAGTTTGCTGCAGCAGTCTCATTGAACACTTTGGCTGTGACTATGGAAGCGAAAGGGCAGAGGATTGCTTAATGAAAGGTGCTGTGTCTGCAAAATCTGCTTTTGTCCATTTTATTACATCTTTAGTGTTACTGTTTTGCTCCAAACCTACAAACTGAACATTTCCTTATTGGCTCTGTAGAGGTCATCTTTCGTACGTCACTCAGCTAACCCCGCAGCACCTCGACTTGGATGCAAGTTAGCCGTGCCGAGCGCTGAGCTGCAGAACAGCATTCAGTGGTGAATTGCTAACTTGCAGCGGCTGAGCAACTGAACGCACCTCAGGCTGCATTCCAGGAGCAGCATGTGGGGAGTGAGCTTAAACGTCTTTGGGTAAGGGAAGTTAACCCTCTCCACTCACTACCCCAGATACTGCACTTTCATTTTATAGCTTACTACTGTGGTATAAATAAAGGCAGGCTTACCTAAGCGCTCAGTTTGCATGGAATGGGCAAACATGGATTCACATGCATTATTTTTTTCAACATTTTATAATTATTTAAATATAAATATATCATTTTAAAAAGTTTAATCATTTTAATATAGTTCAAATATATTTTCACTTAAAATTTTAACAATATAATGAAGACTAAAAAGCAATGAACCTGAAAAGTCTAGAAATGTGAAATGCTAATCTATAGTTAATGGCACGATAGTGTAATCCAAGGAATACAGACAAAATTTGAGAACTATTTGATCTCTAGAATATGCCATTCATACCTATGACAAGTATATAAAATTGCATAATTATTTAAATGTAGAATGAAAAGGACACCAGGCATAAGGACCAGTGTGATGTCATTTGTATTCTACTATTTAAAGATTAAACTGGTTTACAGATACTTCTGTTTAATGAGATCTATTAATTCTCAAAGTTAGTAATGATATAATTAGAATATATAATTTCAGTTTTATTGCTGTAGAGCTCTGACGTTATGCTCACACACTGCACATTACTGTCATTGTTTGAAAGTCTGTACAGACTGACCCAACCACCTCAACAGGCAGAGAATTCCACAGCTTTATTTCTCTTCCTGTAAAAAGAAAGCTATGCGTTATGCTGAATGTTTTTGTCTGGACAAAGGAAATTATGTGTTTATGTATATAGAATGTGTGTAAATATATATCTAATATATAAGCCCATGATGTATTTGTGTATTTGTTTTGGGGTTTTTTGGATGTTGGGGTGGAGAGAAAAATCATGCGGTGTGCGGGCTATGGGGGGGGGGGTGGCCAAGAAAATGTTTGCCCAGGGTCCAATCAATATTAAAGACGGGCCTGCACGTGGCGCTGAGTGATGGGAGTTGGAAAAATCCAACTCCCCTTGGAGCAGGATCTGTAACATAGTGCATGCACTCTGTCCTGTAGATCCTGCCAGTGAATTCTATACTTTCCATAAAGGTTTGGTTGTGTGTAGCATGGCTTTGTCAATATCTTGTGTATATAAATGGAGTTTACAATGCATGGATAAGCCTGATTTTCTGATGGGAAAAAAATTAAGCTCCACTTTGAAGCCCTGGAAGGTGCGATAGGGAGATCTTGGTCAAAGCGTAATCTGCATGCTAGGGGAAATAGCCCCCTGCTTTTTTGGCCCTGCGAAGCCTATATAAAATCAATGTTCTAATTGTGATTTGCTAAACTACAATTAGGAAAAAAAAAATCCAATTCTGTAATGTTTAATTTAACGTTCTAAATTTGGTTTCACATTCCAAGCAGCAAATGTCTCTCCAATTAAATCTCCCAACAGTTTCTAGGGGTGTTTGTATATGTAAAGGTCACCCATGTGTGACTGTATAAATGTGTCCTATTGAAAAACTGGGACATGCTAACCCCTGAAACACCCCAGATCTAAAGACTTCTATGGGGGGGGGGGTGCTAGCAAGGCTGTGTACCAGTCCTTAAGCAGCAGCTAAAGACTGGAGAAAGGCACGAGCGTGCCTGGGGAGAACATGGGGGGGTTCCTGCAAGGAAGCAGCAGTGGCAGATATCATGTGACCCTGTCTGGGTGCTGAGATCAGTCTCAGTGCAACATTTGAATTTTCTACAAGACCTCAATTAAACAACCTCAAAGAAAATTTCCATTAAAATAGCTTAGTTCCTGATTTGATCAAGCCAGACAAGTGAGAACAGTCCCAAGTATATAAATTAACAGTCTTCAGAATTTTGAATGATCAATTTATGAAAAGCTAAACTGCAATCCTGCCAAGAGGTAGAATTTCTGTATGCCTATTGCATGTCCTTCTACCAGGACATTTTAGGATTATAAAATGTAAGAAAAAAAAACATCCAATTACTTGTACTTCATGCCATCTTCCAAAAGATCCACAAGACCAGGTAGATCCATCATCTCCAGTATAGGATCTATATCTACTAGAGTGAATAACCTGTCACTCCCTGCACCCTCTAGGGCTTCCTTTTGTCTGAGGTCTGGGCACTTCTCCCATCCTACTCAACCACCTGTCTTACCAGTTGTCCCAGCTCTGACTCATGGTCAACCTCTATGGAATCTTCCCTCTGCATTCAAATGTGCTCTGATCATCCATCCTAAAGAAGCCATCTCTTCCCCATCTCCCTGCTCCCCTTTGCCTCCAAAAATCAGACCACCTGGTCTATAACCAGCTGACTAGTTAAAAAAAAAAAAAAAAAAGTCCATAACTGCACCCCTGCCTACATTTCCCTTATTAGGTACATCCCAACCACTTTACTCAGGTCACATGATCTATAAATCATCCAAATGGCATCCGATCGTTGGCAGACATCCATTTCACTGTAATTTATGTTTAGTCCTGTGTATTGTGTATGCCCGTCTGACTACCTCAAGACCCTCTGCAATCTGGGTTTTCGCTCACTGCACTCAACAGAACCAGCACTTGCAAAACTGACCAATGACCTTGCAACTGCTAGATCCAATTGGTGCTACTCACTGCTGATCCTTCTTGACCTCTGCCACCTTTGATACAGTTAACCACTCAATCCTTCAAACTTAATGATCTAGGCCTTCAAAAGATCTGTTCTTTCATGGTTTGCTTCCTACCTGTTCCAACGATCATTTAGTGTCTCCCTTGAAGGAAGTACCTCCTCCCGGCAGCCTGTCAGGGTGCCCCAAGGTTCAGTACTGGGCCCTCTATACTGCCTATAAGAAAACTGACCAGCTCCTTTGGATTCCAGTACCACCTATACACCTATTACTCAAAACTTTACCTCTCCCCTGGATAATCACTGTCTCTACGGTCTCAAATTGGATGGCTTCCTGCTGCCAACTCAAATTTTGCCAAAACTGAAGTTCATCATTGCTCTAAGAACCCAATACCACCTCGGGCTAATGGGTGTTCCATTTACTCAAACACCAAGCTCGCTGCCTTGGTGTCACTGGAATGACTGAACAGTCTCTTCCCACATCCAAACAGTGACCAAATCCTGTTACTTTCAACTCAAACATTGCTTGTGTCCACCCCTCTGACACAAGATACCGAGAAGGTGCTGGTTCATGCCCTGGTCATTTCACGACTTGACAAATGCAACATGCGCCTTATTGGCCTCCAACTCCTGTATTGCCCCTTTGCAATCTAGTGAATGCAGGGGCCAGGCTTATTTTTCTCACTAAACACACCTCACATACGTCCCCACTCTGCCAGTCCCTCCATTGGCTTCCTGTATGTTCCTGGATACAGTTTAAAATACTGATGCTCGCATTCAAATTGCTCAATAACTCAACTCCTCCCTACATGTCTTCATTACTCCGCAAGCATGTCCCATCTAGACAACTCCGTTCAGCAGGTGATCACCAGTCATCGGTCTACACACGCACGGCGAACTCTCACCAAGGGCAGTACTGGTCCTGTAGAATGACTTGCCGGAACAAACTCCCCTGACCAAGAAATCCCTCAAAACCTCTTCAGATTAGCGTACCACACTGATGCAACTCCCTCTGCTCACGATTGAAGCTGCTTCTATGGCCCCACTGTTCCAAAATCAAATGGTACTGTGATCTAGTAAAATTCCTCTAGACTGTAAGCTCCTACGAGCAGGGCCCTCTAGGCCTCTTGTTTCCATCATAGGTCTGTTTAGATGTAGCTCGTTCCCTTTGGTTATTGTAAAGCACTGTGTAAACGGTTGGCGCTATATAAAATGAAAAGGTGTCAGCGAGGCTGGTATACCTAGGATTTTAGCTTTGTGATTGGATTATGTAGAGTGCATAAAGAACCTAAGTGCCAGATTACAGCTTGTCAAACTATCCTGTTTGACACAGAACACATCCCACAAAAAGCTAAAGCTACACAATTATTGTATGCCAATAGCCAGGGAGCAGCTTTGAAAAAAAAAAAAAGGCCCTGTGATTAATGCAATGCCCAGTAGATTTTCTCCATAACCATACCCGATCTGGTGTTAGTGCTCACTTGCACTTTGGAAGTAACTGGCTGCCCTAGACTGGGCAAAATGGGCTTGTCTATAGCATTTACACATCTAGGCTTTTGGAATGTTTAGACTTGAGCTTTCTGTTGTCACCCACTACTGCAGGAATAGGATTCAGGCTGTTCTAGTAGCCACTAGCCAGCAATAACTACAGAAGTCTCAAAGTACCAGTCTGGGCCATTTTCAGCATTCTGACCCAGAGAGGGGCATGGCTAGTACTAGCACTACCAGATTTAAGTGTAAAAGATTAAGTTTCATGAACGAAAAACAAACCTATGTACGATAGCACCATGCTCAGCTCAGTTTAGTGTAGATTGCATAAAATGACCCACTTTTTGCAAGTCTCCCACTGCCTTCAAGTACAAGAGGGCAAAATATTTTTTTTAAGGAAATAAATCCAATGCCACGCTGGCTCGCAAGCTTTGACATAGCTGCATTTTCACAAGCCACAAAAGATTGACCTGGTGGATCCCCAGCGATTGACATGGTATGGTTGTCTACAGCAGATGCCAAATCGGGCAGATATTGTTGGGCTCAGGCATGCTCCAAGACGCCAGTTACTCGGGAGGAGGTCTTTCCTATATTGAAGGGCCTTAAGCCCTCCAAGTCTCTGGGCCCAGATGTGTTCTGTCTACTCCATTATTTATAAAATTTCAGAACTGATTAGAACCCCTGTTGGTTAACCTTTACAAACCTTCTCTGGAAGGTTGAGTACCCCTTAAAAAGATGTTGGAAGCTACTAGTGGCATTTCTGACTGCAAAATTATCCAAATGTTTTTTGCCCCATCTTTTCTTTTAATCAAGCAAGTATTCAAAAGTGATAGCCACTAGACTTTCGTTTTTTCCCCTGGTTTGTGCCACCTGGATCAAGTCGGTTTGGTTCCCTCGAGGGACCCTAGACAACATGCCGCAGTCAACCTTATCTTGATGGTCCTCTTGATGCGGAGAAGGCCTTTGACCAGGTGGACTGGAGACACTTGCGAGAGGTGCTGCAGGGATTTGGGCTAAACAAAGCAATGATTTCTAGGGTAAACCTTTGAATACAGGCCTGATGGCTATGGTTACCACTATGGGTGTGAAATCCTCTACCATTTTGAAATTACAACGGAGCGGTCCCCCTCCCTGTATTTGACTAGTCTACGACTGCTTAACCCCCTTCCTATCCTGTAACTCCTTGCTTGACCCACTGCAATCTGGCTTTCGTGCCCAACATTCAAACTTTCAAAGGTTACCAATGACCTCTGCTAAATGCAATGGCCACTACTCCATACTGATCCTACTTGACCCCTCAGCTGCCTTTGATACAGTAGACCATCCCCTCAGACCCTCTTTTGGCATCTGATACCACCCTCTCCTATAGATCCTTCTCAGTATCCCTTGCTGGCAATTACTCAATGCCTGTTGGTGTACCTCAAGGCTCAGTCCTAGGTCCTCTGCTCTTCATCTATCCCTCCTCACTGGGTAAACTCATCACCAGCTATGGCTTCAAGTATCACCTATACACCGATGACTCAGGTCAGTGGTTGGGATCTCTGCCTGCTCACTACCTGAAGATCATGTCCAAGACTGGAGCTCCTAATCCCCCCCCCCCCCCTAACTCTATTCCAATTCCTGACTTCTACATAATTGGTCGACCGTGTCACTATCCTTCTGCACAAGTCCACTGCCTGAGTGACTCTTTACTCCAAGCTTTCCTTCAGCCCCTACATCCAAATCACTCCTCTTGCTGCAATCACCTCTAATATTGCCAAAGCTTGTTCATTTCTGACTGTTACCACCAAGCAATTTATCCACTAGTCATCTCCTGCCTGGACTACTGTAACCACCTCCTGATTGGCCTTCCGATCTCCCACCTCTCCTCCCTGCAGTCCATCCTAAAACACAGCCTGGCTTATCCATCTCACCCAACATGGTCTGCATTCCTACACTGGCTCCCCATTCGCAGAATAAAATTCAAACTACAAAACCCTCACTAATCAAATACACCCCAGCCTGTCCTACGATCAACCATGACCTGTTCCTGGCATCCCCATCATTACCTCTTCACATGCCAGACTGTAGGAACTCTCGTGCTGCGCTGACCCTATGGAATGCGCTTCCTTGCAATAGACTGTCCCCCAAATCTGGCTTCATTTAAAAGCTCCCTAAAAGACCCTTCTGTTTAGTGAAGCCTACCACCCGACTCGGTAACAAGACATCCAACCGACCCAAAAACAGTCCTCCCTGCAGTCCCCACCCCATTTCTAATCCCCTCACCCATCTAGATTGTAAATTCCCACAGGAATAGGGTCCTCATCCTCCTGTATCTGCTGGCAGGAATACTGAACTGTCTCCTGTATGTATTGTAGAATTGTCCTGTCTTTACCCATTGCACCTTGTACAGTGCTGTGGAGTGTTGGTGCTTAATTTGCCTTTGTGGAACCTCTGGCTGAACTCCTGCAAAAAGGCTGAGTTTTTATATTCAATATTGCCCATCAGGATGTTGATGTTTGCCTTACTGACTAGACCAAACTTTTCTGCAGCCTACAAACTCCCTGCCCTTTCAGGATACAAATAAAAGATTGGAAGCCATGAATGTTGCTAGCCTTGAAGACCTTCACTTGCCTCCATTACCTGGATACCTTTACTCAACATCCCACTGACTTTCATGTTAACTTCCAAGACCTGACTTAAATTTTTGTAAGGCATGAAACCCAGAATATCCCAAGCGATCTTATATTGCCCAAGTCCTGTGGCAGCCTAGCAGTCCCTAACCTACAACCACCATTACCGGGAGGTACAGTTGGCCCAGATGTTGCAGTGGTGAGCAAGGCTGGGATACATGTGCTGGGTGGTCAGCTGGCCTCACTTTAATTCTGAAAGCATGTGCCTCCTTCCCACAACAGCTCACACCGTGGCCCTCTGGGCTGCCTTTATGACATGCTTGCCCCAGTTCACCCTATGGTCACAATCCCTCCTTTCCACCTTGTGAAAATGTTTCAATGATGGGAGAGGGGAAGGTGTTATTAGGTTCTGTGCTCCAGTGTAGATTGACTTGGGGATACTTCAGGGAATTGTACGATATTCCAGCACTTTAACAAGTCACTGGTCTACCTCTAAATATTTGAGAGATGGTGCAATCACTTCGGGGCCTTCCCCTCAGCTGCCCCTTTCAGAAAAGGGACACAAGTGGTCTTCTGAAAGCAGCAGTAGAGAATTGTTACAAAATTAGAGATACTTGATCTGGTGTGGCCTCAGAGGATTTACCCCCATACCTTTTTGCTTGCAAGGGTGTGGTCAGAGGCATACCTTCCATCATATGTGGTGGGAATGTGGGGGAGGTGAGGGGGATCTCTGGATGTCAAATTGCGATTTTCCAATTGATGCACCTCTGGACTAGAGGTAAAAGTGGTTCAGACGCTAGGATATTGTTTGGCCTGCCCTGAAGTTAGTACACTGGTCTTTCAGCAGCAGGAAGACCCCTTTGCAAATTAAAAGGCAAAAGTTTGGTATTTGTACAAAAGGGAAAAGTCGATGGCCTAGCTCCATGACATTAGCCAAAGGTCAAAAAAAATATATAATTTGGGCTCCTTTGTTTTGCTAAACTGCCCCAGTGACCGGAGACCCACCCCATGGCTCCAATGTAGAGTTTTCACATCTAGGCTGCAGTCAAACATTGGGGGGTGTCCTATGGAGGCTCATACTTTGTAGTCCTGAGCTTGAGTTGTAGCTTTGACAGTTTCAACACGTCCAGTGTAACGTGCAATACTATTACACATAGCACTAAGTGACCCTATGTGTGGGGGGGGGGGGGGTCACATGAATGCACTTGACTGACAACCTTTTTCAACTAACCCTGCTGGTTCTTTGTTGTATGGTACTCTAGTTCATTACCAAGTCTGACCTGTTCCCTCATTTGCTACTGTGGAATCATTGCTGGCATCTATATACCAGTGATTGTAGGGCTGCAACTAACGATTAAGTGATTCATCGGATTAAAAAGGAATTTTATGTAAAAAAATTCCCACAACCCCTCCTTTTTTCATAAGAAATTTGCGTAGTGTACGTACATACGCAAATTGCGTATCTTGTGTGCTTTGCACACAAGGAATGCAAGTGGTCAGAGGGATGGGTTGATGCTGCATGCGCAGCTTAAGCCCATGATTGCTTTCTCAAATGAACGCGACTACAAGACCTTGGTCATAGATGTCAGCATGAAGTCGGGGTTAATAAGCTAGTGGTCAGGGTGTGTACAGTGTACCTTTAAATAATTTTGACAAACGGAGTGGGAGGAGGTGCAAGGGAGTGACTTTACTCAGATGACTTGACCTGAGTGAGTGAGTGGGTATGGACAAAAGGCTGGATCTGAGTGGGAGTGAGTTTGGGAAAGGAACCAGACCAAAGGGAGGGGAATGGCAGTTCTCAGACCAAAGAGAGTGTGGTAGGGAGGGTGGGGTGGTGACACAGGACTCCAGCTTCAAGTAAGGATTAAACACCGGCATACAGCCGGTTCACCCAGTGGCAGTATCCTATGTTTGTGTTCTAGTTTGGCTACCGTTGTAAACGGAATAAAAAAAACTGGTTGTGTCTGACATAACCCTAGAACTAAAATCATACCTAGTGAAGCAGCGGTGTGTCTTCTCCAATCAGCTCCAAAGCTGAGGTTATTTACGTTTAACTCCGTCTGACTGAACAGTGTGCTGTACACCAGATGATTAATCTACACAGATGATTAAAATTGGCAACTATTTTAATCATTGATTCAATTAGTTGTTTCAGCCCTAAGTGATTGTTTCACTTTAATGTTATGCATCTCATTTGGTCAATAAATTTGTTAGAAACCATGCACTTTTTGCTCAGTGATGTTCACTGACATCCAGCACTCTCAAAGTAGGCACAAGCCCTGCAGCATATACTGCAGTCCTGTAAAAGATTTGGCTTCACCCTCAAATAAAAGAGTATTCTTTTAGTTGAAAAATATACCAAGAGATGCCACACATACAATTCACATAACACAAGTGAAGCTCATAGTCAACATTATCTTGTTCAGAGCTCCGATACTTGGATATGCAACACATTACTGTATCTGCCCCACAGCAATAAGACATAAGGAGTTGTCTGTAGCCATTAAATAGTATGGAACATAGTTTTGGAAGTTTGGAATTTTGCAAGTGCCATGTGCTGAAAGGCTACAAGAAATTACTAATGTCCACAAACTTTGATCAGATCCTGTGCAGTGGTGGGCAATGTGTTGCCTAAAGCCCCAATTTGATCCTGGCCCTGGACTAGTAGCGGTGATCAGCACTGGCACATGTTCTGGTGTGGCTTGCCATTGTTCAGACCTGATCCTTCACTGCAGAGAGCCACTTGTCTGCACCCCCATTGCAGATTTTTATTGGCCCAATGACCAATTGGGCTTCAAGCTTGGCACAGAATTACCTTCTGCTGTGCAAGCTGGAGATTTAATGGTGTGCCTGTCACTGAGAATTCTACAACCCGGCAAGAAACAAAACTCTTAATTGTGCATAACATCTCTAGGTATGCAAGAGAGGGCAACTATAAGAGATGGGGAAATGAGGCTTCTGCCTGCATTTTTAGGTTTACAGTGCTGCAGAATGTTAATATGCAATAAAAATGTAAGCAGAAGCTGCAATCCTAATGACATTTTATAATGTGCCAATATTCTGCAGCACAGTGCAATACAAGCAGTGACCCTAAAAAAAAATAAAGTAAAGAGACTTGAGGGAAAACTAGATCAGACACCACTGGACAAGTAGTTTAGAATTTCTACACCCCTACCTGTGTAAGGCAATCTCATTAATGTACAGATTATTGAACAGGTTCCAAAAAACAATTGAGTGCCTAGTTCTGTAAAATGTGAGTCTAGTATTGTATAACATGCAGCTCATTCTAACCAATGCATGTTAACCGAGGCCAAGCAACCCTGGTGTTCAAATACCGTGGAATGACTTGGCAGACAAGCATCAGCATAGATCACAAGTGACCCCATTAACAGGGGTGAGAGCTGGCCAGTGGTCAAATTTTAACACTGAGAGGTAGTGTCCTTCGGCAGAGGCTACTGCCAATGAGAGGCAAAAGCGCTTGTAGGCAAGAGGCTGGAGACAGCCTGCCGTTTCACCTCATACCAGATATTTCACGAAAAACATGCAAGTTATGAATTCTTTAGAGGGATGCCAACATGTGGCGATTAGATTGCTTGTGCATTATATAAACACATTTACTTGTATGCAAGCAGCCAAAATAAATTTTGGTATTCTATGGATTTTCCCCACGATGCATCATTTACCAAAATCCATGCAGAGGCTTTTCTGCAGTGGTTTAGCTTCCAATTCAATGGCTGTTAAAACACATCTGGGTTTGTATTGCATTCTCCAAGCCACTAGAGGAGATGACAGTGATCTTAAAAGCCTCATCTACCCCGTTTTCTTTTGAATAAATCCCACAATATGTTTGAGAGTCAGCTGCCTGACCCATAAACATGAAACCAAGTTATATAATAATGTGAAGGTGAGGGTAGTTTACAACACAAAAGATCAGAATGGAAGCACCCAGTGATACAAGGAAATATTTTACTCTAAACATACAAGATATCAGCAACATAAAACAAATTGGAACTTTGATGGTAGTGGCCCTTTAAGTGTATGGAAGACCATCTATGTTCCTCAGATGAATACAAGTTTGTACCTGCATGCCTTGGTACAAATTCAGGAGCCAGAGCCCAATCTGGCCTATGCAGAGTAGGTGAGGATCTTCCCAAACTGGTGCCAACCGCCTGCAAATGATTGACTGCTGGTTCTGATCCCCGACGAACTGATAAATCACAAGACCTGGGGAGGATGCAAGGTTCAGAAACTCTTCTGCCTGCATAATGGCAAGGAGCATCAGGAGGTGCACCAGTAGCCACTATGTGTAGGTAGCTGAAGGGGAAAAAGTCAAACAGCACTAGTTTAGATTAAAAAGCAATCCATGTTTGTAATTGACAAGTAATCTAGTTGTCACTTTAAAACCACATGCTGTTTCTCTTTGAACTGCATTCAACTTTCTCACAATTTCCATTTTGTGAATTTTCCCCCCAATGCAACATTTACCAGGAATTTTTACTTTAGATAAGGGAGCAAGTGGTGTCGTGTTCTCCAGGCTGAGACATGAGCTGTGTTACAATACAGAAGCAGTTATTTTTCTCAAATGTTTTAGGAATTATCCCTGTACCATCAATCTCCCTGCAATGCCATAATTGAATTATGTGTCATGTGATGTCAGATTTAGGATTAGACTGGCAAATGGGGTTACAGTTCTGGGCACATCTGCCTGAAGGTGCTGTGGTAAACATCTACACCCTAGAAAAGGAATTTAAAATTTAGCATTCTGCTCTAGAAGACAGTTTACTACAGCTGCCCAACGCTTGTGTAGTTTAAAAGGAATTCTAGAGTATTTACTGGACTAAACATTTAGACAAGTGGGTCTCAAACCTGTCCTCGGGACACTCAACCAGGCCAGATTTTGCAGATCTTTGTGGAAATGCAGACCGACTCCTGCAATCATTGAGCAGCAAACCACCTGTGCTGTGATTCAGATATCTGGAAAACCTGGCCTGGTGGGGTCCTGAGTAGAGTTTTGAGAACCAGATTTAGACAATAAATGTCACTCTTTACCTGCACTTTTCTCCATAACCACAAAATCCGTTCTGAAAGTGTCGGCAGATCTGCGTAGCCTTCCTCTCATGTGAAAATCTGCAGTTTTGACCCCATCGGCAGACACCCTTGCCAAATGCTCTGAAAGTACAAGTAATAGTATTTTCTGCTATAAAGACTTGTCATACAAATTCTGTTGCTCCAGATGATCCTGCAAAAGATATTACAGCCTTTAAGACAATTCTACATCCGTAGTAAAAAATAAATAAATTAAAACTATAAAAGTTGTCAGGATGAATAAACTTACCTCCTCCCCGCTCAACTGATCTGGCAGAAAAGCTGGGTAAAGTAGGTTTCCTCAACCTTACAAAATCCTGGCTGCTGGTGATGTCTGACAGCCAAAAAAAATTGCACATCAGCACGTGTAAATATCAGATAGCCAATGAATTGAATCTGCACAAGTGTGCAGCTCCAATTAATTCTGTACAGGTGCTCCAGAACTTCCATACATGAAGGACGCAAGTTCTGCTGCGCTGTGCAGTTTACAGCTCCTACACTAGTGGAGTGCAAATTGTGCGTAAGTGGGAACTGGCTGCCGGAGGACTGTCACCACTGGAGCTCAGGGCTGAAGGAGTATGTTGCCTACACCTACTCCCCTGCATTGGCCCCGAGTCCTCCTGCATCTGCTCTGTTGGTTGCCAGGATGTCGCGAAAGCCCTTGACCCAGAGTTAAAAGGTTTCTGTGACGTCATACCAACGGAGAGGACACTGGATGCAGAAGGACTGCCACTGCTGGAGGACTCCAGGCCGATGTAGGCGAGTATGTGCAACACTCTTAACCAAAATCTGTCACCTGGGGCCTGCCTGAGCCCCCTGCTCGGGTGGCCTTCAGACTCAAGCGAGACCCCGGCTCGGCTGGGCATCTAGGCCAGGGACTTGTCTGAACCTGGAGGCTGGATGAGCAGGCAGCTTGGCTGGGCTCCAAGCTCAGGTGAGCCTCAAGCTCAGCCTCTAGGCCCAGGCCAAGCTGGGGGCTTGCCTGAGCCTGGATGTCGGCCAGGCAGCTCGGCTGGCCTCCAGGCGCTATTTTGAAAGGAAAATTTGTGCCTGAATTTTCCCATTTCGGCTGAAACTGAAAGCTGAAGTGTTGGTGCATCCCTAGTTTAAACATGACTTGAAGGGGGCGTGGCTGGCCGTGAATGGAGGCCACGGGTTAAGGGACCTACAACCTGTCCCTACAAGTGCTGAGAATACTTACCTGGGATCCCTGAACAGCTGGCCATCAGGAGGAGTTGTCTGGGACCTGTTCACTGGCTGATTTTCTGGAGGCCTGCTCTGAGGATTCTGTTGACTCCAAAGTGTGTCCTTTCGCACCCCATGCTAGCTGAAGGCTGGAAGGCCCACGTCCCCCAGCTCTGGATGTTTGAGTGGTGGAGATGGCTACTAAATGTGCAGATTGGCAGGTGACTGCATCACTGATCCCTCCTGCTGTAGGTGGTATTTTCCAGCCTGGGAGGATTTGCTTCTGGGAATGGGAGACGCCAGCCACTAACACGAGGCACCTGGTGGTGTATAATGGAGGAGTGAGGTGCAGCTGCCCTGGTTGATGCTGATGGAGACCCTGGGTGTGGGGCTAATGATTGTGGAGGTACGGCCCTTTACAACCTTTCTGCTGCGTGAGGTGAGCGCAGCTTAACAGAACCCGGTTCCCCCCGGCTGCCTTGTCCATGGCAGAGCTGCAAGGCCCTGAAGTGACCGACCACAGGTCGCAGGACCATGCAGCGGCATCCGGAAAGATGGAGTGCCTTCCCTTGCAGATGGCTTGTGGCTGAGCTACCCACGGCTTTCATTTGTAATGCCAGCGATGGGGGCCATTTTGTGATTCAGCAGATGCTGCAGAAGCAGGCGTCACACCATGAAGAGACTGTCGGGGGGGCTGCGATGTCTGGCCTGCCATGCGGCGCTCTACCTGCAGTACAGGAAAGCTTGTTTTGAAATGCTGATTGACCTTCACATCTTTCATTTTTTCCTCCCTACTTTGATGCTTTGGCTCACATGCAAGGTAGATTTAGATTTTTTTGCCCTTGACTCATTTTATTACAGATGTGCAATATTTTCCTGTCTCCCTGCTCCCATTTTTTGCTTCCTTTGGGTCGCCTAGGGGTACATGGCCAAAGCCAGGCGCCTGACTTGCCCCCTAGGTGCTCGAGCCTTGTGCCATTTTACAATGGTAGTCTTTGGCCGCATGGGAATTTGCCAGGGTCGGCCCACTATGGGCCTTTGCCACTTTGGAATTTTGCTTATATGCAACAAGTTATTACTCCATGACTTTCTTTGGTCTTGAGTGACCATCTTTGTCTTTATAGAAGATCTGTTTTGGCCCTCCGAGGTAATTGTGTGCTTATCCTGCTGACTACTTCTGAGACCACAAGTACCACAGGCTCTGCATGGAGAGCGCCTGTGGAGTCATGGGTTTGATCCCAGTGAGCAACCTCTCCAGTAAGTGTCATTGGGCAAGACACCTAACGGTACATACTCGCCACCCAGGACATACTTGAAAATGAGAAATCTCAATGTATCCTTCCTGGTAAAATCCTTTCTTCTCAAACTTGTGGCGGCCCTGCAAGGCCGTGTATATGCTGATGACGCCATGACACGGTTTCAAATCTTTAAAATAAAGCATACATATAAATATGACTTGAAGTCATTATACGACCCAGACAAATTATGTGTGCTTTATGGCAGACTTGTCCTGCCAGAATACTATAAAAGTAAAAGATTGAATTCAATAAAACTTCAATCTAGAGCATTGAAAGTTTTCACATCTTGTTATGCAAGCCTTTGCAGTTATTTTATAGGGTAGGCTTGTTAAAAACTGCTGGGAAGGTCAGACTGACCTTTACAATGGTGCCTGCTAGTGATGGGGAGACCCCACCCTGCTCTTTAATAGCAAAAATTAACTTTAAATGGAGTGCCCCTTTACGTTTCCAGTTGGAAGACCTAAACCCAAGTATACAAATTGTTGAAGCACCAATACAGAGCTCTATGAAGGTCCTTGGACTATTTGGCAAGACCTTAAGATGCTACTCAATATATATAGATGCCATTGGTGAATGGTCAAAGGGAGGGCCACTTTGTAGACCTTATTCTAGGGAGACTTGTTTCTTAATCAGAAATCATACAATCACATCAAGCATAACCTTTGAATTGCAGCCCCTTTTTAACCAAGGTGAATGAAGTCCTCTACAACATGGACCTACCCTCCTACCTACAATTATCAATTTTACTACACTCTTCAGTAAACCACCAAGTATACTAATCCCTCTGACCATTATGGGCAAGAGATACAATTGCATACCTGAGTTGGAGAGAACTGACAATATTCTTTATTCAAATTTGCCTTCAAGTACCCAATTCTAGGCATTTTATACAAAAAAATAAACTTGGAATTGATCTGGGGCTTTAACCAGAGCATGGATGTCAGCCTTCAGTGTGGGATAAGCCCCCCAGAGTCACAAGTGTGAAGGATTTAATGAATGGGGACTCCCATGCATGGCAGGAAAATCCCGTTACAGTAGATGCAAGGGTCCCTTTGGACCCTGGATCTGCAATTCTGACAAGGTCAAATGCAGCTGCATTAGAAAGTGATCTTTGCAATAATTCCAAAAGTCTATGTAAACTGTTGAGTCATTTGACTCTTAAAATTAGATGGTAATATTTTAAGTAAAGCGGTGAACAGTGGTGTTTCAACTTCTAATTTTCCACACCAAAAGCAGGTGTGGCAGTGATGGTGCAGTGTTTGTGCAGTGTTCAAAAATGCAACCAGTGATATGAGGCTAGGTACTTTGGACCCTTGCATCTCCATGCTATATACTAGGGTTGCACTGATATGATACTAGTATTGGTGCCGATATGCAGTACCCCCAATGTTGGAAGCTGGCATTGAGCCGGCTTGCCAGCATCCGAGGGGCTGGGGCAGCTGTCTGAATGTTCTATCGGCATTCGGACAGGCCCTGCAGCTGCTCACTGTGTTCATACCTTCCTGAGCGACGCCGGGAAAGTCTTCGCGTGTGCGCTTGTTGGAAGGCCCCCCAGCCGCGATCATGTGGGACCACATGATCATGGCTGGGGGCCTTCCAACGAGCGCACGCGTGAAGACTTTCCCGGCGTTGCTCAGGAAGGCAAGTATGAACGGAGAGCTCCAGGTGCCAGGTGAGCTGGAGGGGGGACATATCCATGAGAGCTCTGGGGGGGGGGGGAGGAAACATATCCATGAGAGCTCGGGGGGGGGGGGGGAGACATATCCATGAGAGCTCAGGGGGGGGGGGGGGGAGACATATCCATGAGAGCTCTGGGGGGGGGGGGGGACATATCCATGAGAGCTCTGGGGGGGGGGGGGGAGACATATCCATGAGAGCTCTGGGGGGGGGGGGGGGAACATATCCATGAGAGCTCTGGGGGAGACATATCCATGAGAGCTCTGGGGGGAGACATATCCATGAGAGCTCTGGGGGGAGACATATCCATGAGAGCTCTGGGGGGAGACATATCCATGAGAGCTCTGGGGGGAGACATATCCATGAGAGCTCTGGGGGGAGACATATCCATGAGAGCTCTGGGGGAGACATATCCATGAGAGCTCTGGGGGAGACATATCCATGAGAGCTCTGGGGGAGACATATCCATGAGAGCTCTGGGGGGAGACATATCCATGAGAGCTCTGGGGGGAGACATATCCATGAGAGCTCTGGGGGGAGAGACATATCCATGAGAGCTCTGGGGGGAGACATATCCATGAGAGCTCTGGGGGGAGACATATCCATGAGAGCTCTGGGGGAGACATATCCATGAGAGCTCTGGGGGGAGACATATCCATGAGAGCTCTGGGGGGAGACATATCCATGAGAGCTCTGGGGGAGACATATCCATGAGAGCTCTGGGGGGAGACATATCCATGAGAGCTCTGGGGGAGACATATCCATGAGAGCTCTGGGGGGAGCTCTGGGGCAATGAGAGGTGGGGGATACATATCCATGAGAGCTCTGGGGGGGGAGACATATCCATGAGAGCTCTTGGGGGGGGGAGACATATCCATGAGAGCTCTGGGGGGGGGGGGGGGGGGGAGGGCATGGAGGGGGGGGGGGGGGAGACATATCCATGAGAGCTCTGGGGGGGGGGGGGGAGACATATCCATGAGAGCTCTGGGGGGGGGGGGAGACATATCCATGAGAGCTCTGGGGGGGGGGGGGAGACATATCCATGAGAGCTCGGGGGGGGGGGGGAGACATATCCATGAGAGCTCTGGGGGGGGAGACATATCCATGAGAGCTCTGGGGGGGGGGGGAGACATATCCATGAGAGCTGGGGGGGGGGGAACATATCCATGAGAGCTGGGGGGGGGGGGACATATCCATGAGAGCTGGGGGGGGGGGACATATCCATGAGAGCTGGGGGGGGGGGGACATATCCATGAGAGCTGGGGGGGGGGACATATCCATGAGAGCTGGGGGCATTTTTGTATGAGGTCTGTTATTGGAAAGTGGTCACATGACAAAAGTATCGGTACTTGGTATCGGTGAGTACTTAGAGGTATCGGTGCATCCCTAGCTAAAATGTATTTGGTCATGCCAATAAAGCTTATTTTGATTTGAGTATTTCTGGCAGGCTTGTGGAGTCAGACAAGGCTGCAGCTTAAGTCCAACCCTCTAACATCTACATCAATGGACTGGCTTAAACTCTAGAATCCTCAGCACCAAGACTAACTCTACATGACACCGAGGTGAAGTTCCTGTTGTATGCAGATGACCTATTACTGTTACCAACAGAGGTCTACAAAACAGCCTGGAAAAATACAGTGCGGCATGGGCACTACCCATCAACCAAAAGATAGTCATGTTTTCCAAAGGAAGAATGCAAAAACCAAGAGTTACTTTCACACTTAATGACTGCACTGATGAAGCCAACAGCTACACATACCTCGGCCTAGAAACAAACCGATCGGGAAGTTTCAAACCAGCCATAGAGGCCCTAAGAGACAAGGCGTGTAGAACCTTCTATGCCATCAGGAGAAACCTCTACAAACTAAAACCGCCTGTAAGAGTCTGGCTTAAAATCTTTGATAGCGTCATCACTCCAATCCTCCTTTATGGCAGTGAAGTATGGGGCCCCATCACCTACCCTGACCAACCCAAATGGGACACCAGCCCAACAGAAATATTCCATCTGGAATTCTGCAAGCACCAAGTCCAGAGCACTTCTAACAATGCTTGCCGGGCTGAGCTGGACAGGCTTCTTGCAGTACAGAAGAGGGTGTTATCATACTGGGACCACCTAAAAAGGAGCCTCAACTCCTACCACCATAAAGCCCTACTGGCCAACAAGGACGACCAAACCATGTGGGCTGCAACAACTCACATCCACCCTGATCATCTAAAGCCCCCATGAATGCAACCTGACAAAATATCAAATAAAAAAAGGCCCCAATTAATGATTCCAGAGAAAACTAGAGCATGGAGACATGATATAGCAAACTCAGAAACTCACCTTTTACCAATCCTTAGAGGGAATACAAACTGGCCCCATACCAGGAGGTACTACAAGACCAAGGACAGATCCTGACCCGGTACAGAGTGAGTGCCCACAGCCTGGAAATCAAATCAGGGCAGCATAGACAGATCTACAAGTCCAGGGAGAATAGACTGCCAGCATTGTGACCAGGGGGCCCCTGGAAAATGAGGTCCACTTCCTCCTACAGTGCCTCAAGTACTCAGCACTGAGGGAAACTCACTTCGAGACTCTCCGCTCTCATCCTGGAGACCACCTCTAAAAAAGAGGAAACTCCACATCATACTGGGAGAAGAGGAGCCGGCGGTGAAAATATCTGCCCGATAGACTGCGAGGAACATGGGGATTTGTAAGTCCAGGATCACAGACTTGCCCATCCCACTTCACATTATCCCTCACCCATGATAATGTCCATGGACTTGCCCATTCCCCCATATATGTCCCACTACCCCCCCCCCCCACCCCATATAACCTCCCCAAATGCTTTGGCAATGCTAAACTGTATTTGGTCCTGCCAATAAAGCTTATTTTGATTTGATGTGCTACCGTTTACTTTGCACGTGTAATCTTTGACAAGTAACTCACAGCAATGTGTGGTGTGTATGTATGAGCATATCCGAGTGCCACAGCAATAAAACTCGATCGTAATGTGGAGTGTATTGAGTTTTATTGCTGTGGCACTCTTGGATATGCTCATACACATGGCACATTACTGGATGCTGTGCTAATAATGTGCTGTGTGTTTGTTGCTGTGCAGATCTGAAACACAGTAATGTGTGGTGTATATGAGTGTAGCACAGCAATAAAAAACTCAAACACTGCACATTAGTGCCTCAGAGCGCTGTCTTATTTTTCAATATAAGCGAACATTACTGGTCATGCTAGATCTCATTGGAAAATGAATGCATAGTGCGCATCTCAACTTGCAAACTTTTATGTACAGATGAGGAATCTCCACCCCACTTTACAGAATTCAGGGCACCTGGGTGGGGGAGGATACTATACAAGGCTAAAGTGGCCAGGTGTGTAGAATATCCCTTTAACCCCTTCCTGCTGTAGGGTGTTACCATGCCATCCATGCAGTAGGTGGCTTTAGAAGACAATTAAACAAATTAGATCCAGCCGGAGTGCCTACTAGATCGTGAACATTAATATTTAGGAGAAAGTGATTAAACTCAATTTTGTAGACCGAAAAACTCCTCGTAGAGAAGAATATCTCCCTTATGATTGTGGTACCAATAAAAATTAACCTGTGGGGGGGGGGGGTAGAGAAAATTAGATCAAAGACAAGGCGATTATGATCTATCTATACTATAAAAGAGTAAGGCTTGGCGTGTCCGTCGCCAAGCCTTACTCTGCGCATGCGCGCGCAACCAGCGGCGGTTGGTTGCGCGCGCATGCAACCGCCGCGGCACGAGCCGGCTGCCGCGCGCATCCAACCCCCGAGCGGCGAAGGGAAAGTATCGTGCTGGGGCAGTATCCACGAGCTGGGGCAATATATCCACGAGCTGGGGCAATATATCCACAAGCTGGGGCAATATATCCACGAGCTGGGGCAATATATCCACGAGCTGGGGCAATATATCCACGAGCTGGGGCAATATATCCACGAGCTGGGGCAATATATCCACGAGCTGGGGCAATATATCCACGAGCTGGGGCAATATATCCACAATAGACTGCCCTCTGGGCAGGCTTTCCACCTTGTATTTAATAAGACGCTAAAGCTTTTAGATATAGCAACTAAAAACTTTAAATCCAGATGGTCTAAATGAAGGCTTCAGTTTCACTCCTTTTATAGGAACATAACTGTAAAGAGTGTGCGCACAATTATTCAACAAGTTATTGGTCTGTATAAAGCTTTTCTAAAAATGGAGCATTTAGAGGCTTTATTAGCAAGAACATTGATACATAGTACATGAAATTGATCAGAATGTGGGTTATTCCATTTCCTGTATGATATATATTCATGTAGTGTGGATTAACCTGTTGTCCTAATCATGGTTTAGTGCTGGTATATTATCCCTGTGAGTATATCTAATAAGTTTGAGACTAATGATTGTGTGTTTATAGACAACTTGAATTTTTGGAATTGAGTCAATTAAGACAAATATAATTGAAGCACATAAATCTCACAAGGGAGTTGGTATCGGTAATTATGTAATTTAATTGATACTATGGCAAGGAAATTAAGGAAATTCTAGCTTCTCCACTATCAGATCAGAGCAGCCCAAGAGGTGTTTTTCCTACACAAGGCAATCACTGTTTCTCCAATATCAGGAGATTGTAACAGCACAAGAATGTGCGTTTCCTAAGCTAATTACTGTTTCTCCTCTGGGAGATAACAGTAATAAAGTGCCTTTCCTAGCACCCCTTGCATCAAAGTTTACGCCTTTGTTCCGTTTGGTCTAATTGTGCCATGTGACCGGAGAAGGAAAACAGCCTTGATCTTCCTCCATGTGTGAAGACAGTTTTAAGTTCCTATTGGTCACTATATGACATGTGATCGTAGCAGAGACTTTGCAGCTTTGATCTACCAGCACATTTACCCATACAAAAATCCTATGGGGACCCGTAATGAAACCACACATGCAAGTGATTAATCAAGATATCCCACTTCTCTATAAAATGTGATCCTAAATTCATTGGATCTCCAGAGCTGAGGAAACTGCCAAGTGAGTGGCAGAGAAACGCGTTGATCCCATTTGTAGGTCAATGTGACAAGGAAATTGTTGGTTTTTATGTCAATCATGACAGGAATCATGCCAGTTTACAACTAATTTAGTAAAGCCTGTATGGCTGGTAATTACTGATTATATTGTGGTGGTCACTATTGATGGGGTGTTTGTAGCCCAGTGTGTAAAGTTGAAAATAATTTGTTTTGCTGCCCAGAGTGAAAAGTGGGGGGGGGGGGGGACATTGAGCGAAGTATTGATTTCTACCAATGTTTCTGTGCACCAGCTAGAATTTTCATTATTACCTGGACATCTATATGCTTAAGGTAATCCAAGTGTGTCGTTCAATGAATTGTTTCTTGCGGTTTAGTTACCCATATTTATAATAAAAACTGGAAAATTAACCATCGACGGCATTATTTTGTTAATGTGTCCTGTCTATATAGGATTTGAATGTTGTGGATGAATGTCCTGGTACTGGATTATTAGGGAGCTACAACCCTCATGACAAACCACATGCACCTTGCTGAATAAATTGTGCAAAGGCACATTTTTTAAATAATTAAAATAAAAAAAGTTAATTAGTACCACAATCATAATTATTTTGTATTTCTGTAACACTTCAATGTTCTTGAACCCAGGACATACCTGAAAACGAGAGAAATCTCAATGTATCCTTCCTGGTAAAATCCTTTGCAAATAAATAAGGGAGATATTCTTCTCTAAGAGGAATGTTTTCTGGCTTTAGAAGACAGTGCTTACTAGTACACAGTTGACTTCTATGGGCCACCTCTGCCCCCTCCCTACAGCTGGCCTGAACCACCACCTGCTGTCCTGCAGTCAAGGACACTTGTTCAAAGGCTGAGAGTCCTGCTGCAGCACATCGGGGTTAAGTTTCTATTCAGAAATCATTTACAGCATATAGGATTATTTTCCCACATCCAAATCGAAACTTGTTATATATGGGTTACTCTTTAAAAATGACAAATTTGAACCTGTTACTGCAGTTCAAGAAAATTTGCAATTTTAACCAAAAGTTTACTGATAGTTTTAGGAGTATGACCATTTATAAACCACAGCACTTGTTCCTGGTGTGGGAAATTAGGCAAGTAGTGCCATTGCTCATTTTAATACATGAGCAACCAACAAGGTCATTTCTTTGGAACATTTTACAGGGCCATGTTGGTCATCAAAAAAAGGCCAGACTGACTTCCGGGAGGCAGGCCAAGTGAATGGCCGCTTTTACATTGAGCTCTGTGCGGGACGCACAATTACCCCCTCCGTTGACCGGATTTAAACACTTTGAGGTACCGTGCCTTACAGGAGCTCTTTTAACCTCTGCTGCACCGAACTCTGATCAAGATCTGGCTGGATCCGATCTCGCAGCGCTGACATCCCGAGTCGTCAGGCCGTAAGTGGGCTGCCTGTCCTAGCCTACCTAGGAACCTCGGATCTCCCTCCCCTGTGACCCTGGTTCTACCGATCCATTGGGAGCGCTGAGCGAAGCCGGTTTGGGACTGATCTTGGTGGGTGGAGGAGCATTGCCTCGTGTCAACTCGGGGGGGTGCGGGACCGCCATCTTGCCGGCGCCACGAGGTGGAGTGGTGCTCCTTCGGGCTATTCGCGGGACTTGCTGGAGGCCGAGCACCTGCTTCACTGGAGGTTGCTCGCGGCAGCGCCGTCTGGAGTAGAGAGACTCCGTGTGCCGACCGTCCTGCATTGTTCGGAGTTAGATTACCGGACCCCCAGCGAGCCCCCCCGGCGTCGGACTGAATCCCGGGCACGGATATTGCAGCCCTTTTTGCGGCCCTACCATTCTGCTGGCACAACGTCCTTCTGGCATAGGGGATGGCAATTCAGGGAAGCCGGCTGCCATCTTGCCGGGGCCGCGTGGTGGAGTTCCAGCCTCAGATGAGTGCCGAATACGGCAGAGGGAAGTCAGGTGCTTGTCCCTCAGTTTTTCCGCCCTGGGGCATCCTAAACAATTTCTCAGTCCTAGGGATCCCCTAGGGCACTACTCAAATTTTTCCGTCTCCTTTAAATAAGAGGCATCCCACACGGACTGAATTTTTCTTGCCAGGTCTCCTGGGGTGACTTCCTAGACCTTCACGGCCCTGTCTTGTTGGGCTTCTGGCTCTGCACGATTGCAGTCTGAACACACTCCGACCTTTCAAACAGTATTCTCCTACACACCAATCCCTACGACTTTTTACCTACGTGCCACACCTTTTTGAGCAACGGGGACAATCGGAAAGGAGGGAAAAAAGGAAAAAAAATTTTTAGTCCCCTTTAACTAGGGGGCGTCCTGTCTCATAACGAATTTTTCATATAGCTGGTAGTCTCGAGACCCCCGGCTAGTTTACTTTTCCACATCTACATTTTTTCTACATCTCATTTGATTGGGGGCGCCTGCACTCCTGTCTGTCCCTGTGGTTTAGCTGCGGATTTACCCTACCACTATTCCTAATTCTAGCCACAAGCAGAGTTCAGCCTTGGACGCTCTACCTCTTCAGCATGGAGAAATTTGTGTCTTCCAGCAAAACAAACAAGAAAACCTGGGATAAATCATCATCGAAAGTGACCTCAAAGCTATCTCAACGATTGACTCTGCCATCCTCCCCGTCTACTACTCCTTTTGACCCCCAACTGGATTTAATCGCAGTCAGCGCAATCAACCTCTCCCTCGTCTGGCGACAGTCGACAAGACCCGAGTCTGCATGGCGGACATCTCAGCGGTGTTGTCCCCCCTGCTTGATGAAAAACTTGGATGACTCGACCATTGAATCCGTCTTATCGCAGTTGACATCGCAAGCACAAAGGCTTACAGAAGTCGAGGAACGGGTCTCGACCCTTGAGGATGACGTTAATCCACTGAAGGCACAGGTGGACGCACAGCAATCCGTTATTCAAACACTGACAAAAATTGGACGACTTGGAGAATCGGAGCCGTCGCAATAATTTGCGTGTGGTGGGCCTCCCGGAGACGGTGAGGGGCCGAGCCTTGCAAGAATGGGCTTCCAACTGGTTACCTACTCAGTTGGGCTTGGATGCCCCTGACCTTCCCTTGGCTGTGGAGCGAGTACACAGAGTGGGCCCTGATCTGAATCCGCAGGCGGGACGACCTCACGTTGTCATGAGACTTCAACTTTGTTGACAAATCTAAACTATTGCAAGCCTTTCACAAGGCCAATGCTTTGGATTATAATGGAGCCCCGCTGAGACTGTTTCAGGACTTTTCGGCTTCTGTGTCTCTGAAGCGAAGGGCTTTTTCGCCCTTGTGCACGGAATTGGTGGCAAAGGATATTCGTTTTTCGTTATATCCGGCTCGTCTAAGAGTGAATTTTAATGGAGCAACCCACTATTTTGATTCCCCGGCTGAGGCAAGCGCGGCTCTCCTCCCTGGGCAATTCCATGGAGGGTTGACATCGCCTCTTCCTCCTCGTGTGCCATCTACGAGGGTGCGCGCAGGGAGGTCATGACGTGGTCGTAACTGGACTTCATTCTACCTTCGCTTCTTTAAACTATGACACAATTCTTGTTTGTTGTGATGCAGCTAATGCTCTCCTTTTCCCTTAGGTTGTGCTTCTTGAGGTTGGATGATGGATGGTTCATAGCCACATCTGATCTCCGGATCCTGTTGATCCTTTGTTTTTGTCTATGTTACGGTTTAGGTTTATTTCTGAACCCTCTTTACAGGTTTTGGTTCCATATAAGTAAAAATGTATTGACGCTCAGAATCAGGGTATTTAGTCTATTACGCGTTCCCCTCACTGGGCTCCAGGGCTGTAGCTGGGACGACCCTGGTCCCCCTTTAGGGTTGGCTATGCCATATTCCCTAGGATAGGCACATTATGGTGCTCCCGTCAGTCCGAGACCCTCCCATGACATCTCTTGAGCCACCTACCCTTAAAACCTCCCTCAGACTCCTCTCTTGGAATGTGGAGGGTTTAAACTCTCCCGTCAAAAGGAAAAAGATACTTGCTCACTTAGCCACGTTGAAACCCGATGTTGTCTTCCTACAAGAAACCCACTGGTCTTCCCCAGATAACCATCTCCGATCTCCCTGGATTGGATATCAAACTTCTGCCCCTTTAACGAATAAAAAAAAAAAAAAAAGGCACTGCTATCCTAAATAAATCCCTGCCGTTTATAGTCCTTGACGAAGCTAATGACTCCCACAGTCGCTTCTCCATTGTATTGCTGTCAGTTCTGGGAGAGCCCTATTTATTAGTGAATGTCTATGCCCCTCACCCTCCCCACTTACAATTTTTTTCCGATCTCTACACGACTCTCCTTCAATATACTTTTACACATTGTATTATAGGTGGGGATTTTAATGCAGTGTTGGACTCAGTCCTAGACCGCTCTCATGTAGGCTATCGCCCTGCACCCTCACGGGCTTCAGTTGGCCCCATGTTTTTAAAAGACCACCTAGCTTTGTTCGACGCCTGGCGTTATGTCAACCCTGAAGGTAGAGACTACTCATTTTACTCACACCATGATTCTTTTCCCCGTATAGACATGTTCCTACTGTCCACGACTTGCTACCACTCCATAGTTGACACAACGATAGGAATGATACACATTTCTGACCATGCACCTGTCACAGTAGATCTACAGTTAAAAACGCCACTCCCACGCTCCAGAAATTGGCGCTTTCCCACTACTCTCCTCCATTCCAGTGATTTTAAGGCACACCTAGATCTTAGCTGGAACAACTACCTAGACGATAACTTTGAACATGTAGATGATGTTAATTTGTTTTGGGAGGTGGCTAAACCGGTCATGAGGGGTTGCATAATTGAATATATGTCCTGTAAACGTAAAGAAGTTAAAAGACTGCTAGAGGCGCACTCCTCCCTAGTTAATTCCTATAGCACTCATGTTGCACACCCTACCCCTATCACGTAGGAACAGTATAAGGCGGACAAACAAAGCTATGCTAAAATAGCCGACGAAAAGGCCCAGTATTCCTGGCAGCACCAGAATAGTTTTTTCCGCTGGGGCAACAAACCAGGGAAACTCCTGGCCAATCTACTGAAATTGCAACGCCCGTCGGTCCCGGCAATAACTAGAATTAAGACCCCCACGGGTGAAATGTTAACTGACTCAGACATCAATAGGTTTTTCCGTCACTATTTTGAGACATTCTATAAAGCTGAACTTGATGAGTGGAAAGTCCAGGCTAAATTTTTTTGTAACAGCAGGAATGCCGGAACTAGATCCCGAGACAAGAGAAACTAAATGCCCCAATTAGCTCCAGTGACATCACAACAGCAATTTCTCACCTCCGTTCCAATAAAACCCCCGGCCCGGATGGCTTCTCTGCAGAATATTATAAACTGCTTGAGGGCCATCTTGTCCCCCACCTCACGACCTTGTTCAACAATATACAACAAGGAAAAGTCCCGCCACCTTCCTTTAATGCGTCTCGGATGATGATCCCTAAACCCGATAAAGATCCTTTACTAATAAATACCGATTTGAAATTATTAAATCGGCCATAATGGCTAGGCGTCTGCAGGCCCCGCCAACTCAGTTTATCACCCCTGCTCAAACAGGGTTCTTGACAGGCCGCCACTCCACGCAAAATGTCAGAAAAGCCCTGGCTGCTATTTGGTCGTCAAATAGCCGCACTCACTCGGATTTACTCCTTAGCTGCGATGCCGATAAGGCTTTTGACCGCATATCATGGTCCTATCTACGACGATTCTTGAAATATCACTCCTTTGGTGTCCCAATACTTAAATTTGTTTAATGCTTTATACGATAATCCTTCCGCTACGATCACGACTAATGGCCTTAATTCCACCCCTTTCATACTGGAACGGGGCACGCGTCAGGGTTGCCCACTTCCCCCTCTATTATTTAATCTAGCGTTAGAACCACTCTAACAGATTATCCAAACATGCCCGGATCTTAGCGGGATACGCATAGGTTCCCAGGAGGTCTGCGTAGTGGCTTTTGCTGACGATCTGCTCCTTTCTGTCCCACCCCGACAAGGCACTCCCAACCTTTGACATATTTGGAAGAATTTCACCTAGCATCGGGATTTAAGATTAACTATGATAAAACAGTAGCGATATCGTTGGGTACGGATTGCGGAAACTCGATAGGGCAGCACAGTCCTTTTCACTGGTGTCAAAAGGGGACTTTTAAATATTTAGGGGTGTTACTACCGACAAATATTGCAAGATTATACGAGGTTAACATACCTCCGCTCCTGTCTCAACTTAAGAACCAGTTAGCCTCCTGGGCAAAACTGCCGTTGTCTTACTTGGGGAGGTGCAGTCTTATAAAAATGGTCGCATTTCCACGTCTCCTATACCGATACAAATGCTCCCTTTACTCCTCAAACGTAAGGATATAGCACAAATTCACGCTCCGTTTACCAGATTCATCTGGGAGCGGGGAAAACCACGCATAGCACTACGTAAACTTCAGCTTCCCTATACTATGGGAGGATTGAACTTACCTGACATGTATTCCTAGAATATTGCAGCACTGTACCGAATAGTGGCGGATTGGATCGCGGACTCTAGGTACACGGATTGTGCCTTGGATCGAGCCATGTCTTTCCCACTATCCCCATTGGCTTTCCTTCACACCCCCCTGTCTAGGATCCCTCCAAACCAGAGATCTAATCCCTTGCTTTTTACAGGACGGGAGGTGTGGTATCGAGCATGTAAACTGCGGGGCTTGTCCTGGACATCCTCGATTTTCCAACCATTAATACGTAACCCTGCTTTCCAATCTGGCTCAGCAGCCTCTGCATTTCAGGTCTTGGTGACTAAAGGTCTAACTCAAATAGGTCATCTGTTATCGGGACCAGCTCACTCTTATCTCCTATAGAGATTTGTGTGTACTGGCGGCCCCTGCCCCCCTTCACTCAGTATATTATATGCAGCTGTCGGCATTTGTAACAGTTAAATACCTTAAACCCACAGGACTTTTCCAACCCTTGATACTCAGGCGTCTTTGGGTCCGTCTACCGCGCTCTGCTTCGGCCTCGATTTGATTAGTCGGTAGCGACCACGGGCCTCGCAGCCTGGTGTGTTCAACTTCCCAAACAATCACCCTTTACCTTAATTTCGGCCACTAATAATTCACGTAAACAGATCCCCTCGGCTCAATATGATGAAATGTTTTTGAAATTACTACATGGCGCCTATATAGCCCCGGATAGATTGGCCCATCTAACACCTCTCAGCTCTGGCCAATGCCTCAAATGCATGCATGCTAACGCGGATCTCTTTCACTGCTTATGGTCCTGCCCATTAGTGTCAAACTTTTGGAACTCCATATGGAAATTCGGTGTTCGGATCTTAAATATAATAGTACCTACCACCCCAGACTGGGCGTTGTTTAACCTCCTCTCCGACAGCGAAAGACGTGGACTGGGCAGGAATCAGAGGGCCCTATTAGGAGTGCTATCCGCAGTAGCTAAAAAGGCCATTTTGGGGAACTGGATTGCCACCTCCCCACATTTTCTATGTTTTATTCCCGCTTTTATGCTATTTTTCAACATGATTGGGTAGAGACTGCTCTGCATAAAGACGATAAAGTACAACAGTTTTTCGAAAAATGGGAGCATGTCATGTCTGCCGGAAAATGTCGTTGTAAAACTAAAAAGGGATTTTAATATATACTAACTGGTACCTGACGAGATCCCTATCGTCCCCTCCCTTACAACCGAACGCTAAGACACTCCTAGAACTTACAGAATTTCTTGGGGTGTTACCATCGGCTTAATGTGTAAATATATCAAGGCTTCTCTTGACTGTGGGATGGGAGAGATGTCTTCCTAAGTGGGAATGTGAGTATGCATATTGTACTGTGAACTGAGTTTGTCAATTCAAAAATAAAGTTTAAAAAAAAAGCCAGACTGATCTGTCCAGTGACACCTAGCTTGATCTTGGGGTGTAAAGTATGGAGATACAGGGGTTTACAAGGACCCCAGCAGCAGTGTTGCTGCTTTGTTTTAAATTAAAAAATGCATAATGTGGCATGAAGTTTGTTGTCTTTTCTTTATGCAGAAAACAGTTCATAACCGTTTAAGGGTTAAATGCCTTTGGGCCACTGATTAACATGCTTTAGAGTTGACGCCCTCTATTATAAACAATGGTCTTTAGCCTGACCCAGTGGTCAGTTTGGCACAGAAACCTTGCCAAGCATGCCACCAATTTAAAAACAGAACTTCAAATGATTAAGTGTTAAGTGCCATTGGACCACTGAGTAACATGGTTCGATGCCTTCTATTAAAAATCAGTGGTGCAATGGAGGTGCATGGTTTGGTTGAGCTCAGATCCTGCACAAACCTCTCCTCCACAGTGGACACTAGCCTCCACTGATCAGCCCTGGACTGGGGTGTACCTGCCATGCCTAGGAGCAAGTCGAGCCAACCTGACATTGCCCAGTGTTTCCCCTGCTTCTGGGATGCCCAGACGGGGCCAGCCTTTGTGTGAGCTGTGTGACCACACTGGGCACCATGGCAACTGGTGGCACCAGGCAGCCGACAGCCTGCAATCCCCACAGCTGAGCAAGCTGGAGAGGAGTCTCAGTTGCTTCATTTTTTGCTGCCAGTAGCGAGCTGCTTGTGGCGGCGCGCCGGCCCCTGGTGACTGACAATTTGACAGGGGTGTGTACATGACTGGGTGTCACTGCACAGCCTCAGATTCAAGCAGGAAGCCACTTGAGTGCATGCATGGCTGGCTTTTAGCATGTGCCAAGTGTGCCCAGCACTCTGCCTGTGTTTTCAGCAGCCCTGCTCAGCAGGTTGTTGGCCAGTACATGTTTATGAACAGTGAGTGGGAGCTTGTGTTTCCAGTCAATTAAGCCATAGAGATGAAAGCAGTATTTGCTCCTGCTGCAGCTGAGTGAACTCCCCTTGAGGGACAGATCCAGCAGCAGATAATTGCAGTGAATCATGTCTGACCATGCCCGAGGTTAACCCCTCATCCCCACCATTGAAGCTTCTTGTAGCTCCCTCCAGTTTTGTGTCCCTAGTCTTCCCTGCTCCCAGCCCCCTGAAAATGAGAGCACACAGGTGAAATGCCTCAGCAGTTAATGGATTAAAAAGCAAAAAATTGGTTATTTCTAGTCTCAGGACAAAATCTCCATTTAGCCAGGTTCTTATCGCAGTAGATTTGGCGGATTAAAAATTCAAAAAAGTTTCCATTTTTTAATCAGCTCAATTTTTATTTTTTGTATTCAAGTTATTTGGAAGCAAAGTCAGCAATACAGGCAAAGAAAATGGCCTCGCAGGGCCAAAACATGTCATCTGGAAAGAAGAAAACAGCGGCGCAGGGCCATAAAGCGTCAGCTTAGAGAAGCACATCAGAAAACAGACGTTAGTAATCTAGTCTCAAATACATAAATTACAGGAATATCAGCAGTCAACAGCGAGGGGAAGGAAAGGGACGGGGGAATATACCCCATGACCCCAAAAACAAAATGGGTGGGGTGGCAAAGGCCCACTAGGTGACCTTCCTGGCTCACTCCCAGGAGTCCATAGGACAGAGGCCACAGAAAAGTGCAGGTCACAAGGCCAGGACACTCAAGGGCCAGGTATGGTGGCCCGCACAATGGCAACACTGAGTTAAACCCAGGATGCCAAAAACGGAGAAAAAGGGGGCACAGCGTACAATTAAACATGTGAGGAGTAGAAAGCCCCAGAAGGCATGTTATCAGCAGAGGCCCTAAAATACAAAAATAGGTGAGGAAAAAAGAAGTCAGAAAGAACTCTTAAGTTTCTGAAAAGGGGGTGTCATCTATAAAATAGAAGGGACAAAAATAGAGTCCTCGGTATTTAGGAGCCAGTGGGGAGAGGGGGGGGGTTCATCATGATTGGGGGTGTCAAGATTCTGAAGGGAGCAATGCATAGCCAAGGATCAATAGCCAAAAGTGAGGTGGACTGATCCCTGCTAGAAAGATTCAGTGTCCAACAAGTGAGCAGGGCCCACAGCCCCCTCCGCGACAGCACCCAACGGGGACATTCTGCATCTCGACCCAGCGATGTGGTCTGCCACAGCAGTGTTCCGATCCACTGGCACATTCACCTGCTGCCGTTATCTAACAGCAGCAGCTTGCCTGAATGGCGGTTTCTCCTGCATCTGGTCATCCGAGGAAAGTGCGCCTCCTGGAGCTTCATTAGCATCCTCCTGGGCTCGACCCCTCCAGGGTAACGAGGGCCTCCCCTGGTCGTGCCCTGACAGCCCTGTCTCCGCAGGAGTGGCTGTCGCCTGCGGGTCAGCGGTGTCATAGGCCGCGGCTCCAGGACTCCAAACATTGTGCCCACAGGAGGGCGCACAACCACCACCGCACCTTCAGCAAGCGGCTCTGGTCGAGGCATTGTAAGGGACTCCGGTCAGGAGATGGCTGCCATCTTGTTCAGAACATTGGTTAATAGTAGATATTAGCTGAAATTAGGATGTAGCTTGCAAAGAATCTTTGGAATGTGTTAAACCGTAAGGCAATTAAAATAACGAGATCCAGGATGATGCTGGCACGACGTGACAGGATGAGAGAATAGTTACTTCAAGGTCAGAGAGCCAGGGTCCGAACAAAGGGAGATGTGAAGACCAGACGAGGCCATATCTAGGATACACAATAAACAAATCCTAGGGGAGGTGGGCATAAGCAGGATCCAGGGAAAGTGGTAAATCCTCTATTGTCAAAATATCATGAAGTCTGCCAATTTATGACCAATGTGTGGAATTGGTTTGTATTCGGCCAAGGGCGGTACAGACGTGGGGTGGAATAGTGACACCATGGGGTGGGCTAATTGGGATGTACCTAATTATGTATTTGGGGTATAAAACCCCATGTTTGCATGTAATCTGGGCTCAGTCCTAGCGATGCAATCCGGACTGCAGTGACGTCACAATAAAGTCCGGATTGTCCTTGTCCGTGCTGGCCTGGCCTATTCCTGAGTGAACCAGGTGGATTCTGGTAACAGCACCTGGTCCTCCCCGCAGCACCTCCAAAAAGCAGCGTAGGTCACCCCAGGTCAGCCGGCATCAGAGGACAGGGAGTGCAGGTAGCTATTCAGCCGCTGCAGCGTGGCACACAAAGTCCCGGGGGGGGGGGGGGACAGCCACTTCCAGGGAGGCATGATCCATCAGGCAACTGGGATCCATCAGTGTCTAAAATGGCTGCCGTAGTAGACTGCAAAAGTAGGCCTGAAGCTCTAGATGCCCCAAAGGTCAAACGCAATGGAAAGGCTCAGGGTCGGGTCAGCGGATTGCCAGATAGACACCCTTCCAGCAGATAATTACCAGTCGACAGGTCACATGGGTCAGTTTAAATTTCAGCAGAATCACACAAGCACAGCAAGAGTGTGACCTCAGTCAGCTCCGCCCCCAGCTAATTTTTTTTATAGTAAATTATACAATATGATGGAAATGGTATCTTTAGAAAGACCACCTAATGGCGAGAAAGGGTATATAATGTGGGTTCCATAAACTAGTAAGGAAAATTAGAGCTAAAATACAAATGGCACAGAAATGTAAAACCAGTGGGCACTTTCAGACAGAATGTTAAAACTACCTGTCACAATGGGGTTAAACTGCACAAAGGCAGTAAGTAAATCATGTAAAACAGCAGAGGGCATGAGATAATATTCATATTGTTAGCGGTCCAGGTCCATGAAGGCCAAGTGAACATTTGAGTGATAAGACACTGCAAAGACAAAATGTGTTAAGAGGAAAAAACCCTTGAGCAAGGAGCAGGTTGGAGTGAAAACAGATTTAATTGGGCAGAGATCACTCAAGTTTTGGCACCATGACCCAGTACTGGATGTGACCATTTGGTTTAGACAGATAAAGGCCTAAAAATAGTGGGAACAAACATTCCAGCCTTAAAATACTTTTTCTAAAAAAATAAAAAACCTTTACCAGGAAGGATAGGTTGAGATTTCTCTCGCTTTATAGTATGTGCTGGTTGGCGAGTATATACCGTTAGGAGTCTAGCCCAAGGACACTTACTGGAGAGGTGCTCTTGCAGGGATTCGAACGTGTCGCTACAGGGAGGTTACTGGGAGCCACAGCACTTTATGCACGAGAAAGTCATCCCTCTGGTAATGAGAAATTGTCATTCCCATGCCTTCCCAATGTACTTGCGTAAACCCTAGTTTTATAAAATTTCTGTAAAGAAAGTTATTGCAGCTTCCCAGTATCAGAGCCAGAAGGGAAACCAAGTTCCTCCTGCTAAAATAACGAGGGAATGGTGTTCACTTCCCATGTGTTCCTGTAGGAGCCTGACCTGAGGTTTAGAGCATTTAATTAGCAAAGAGGCTTTGGGTGTGTTATATTGGACTGCGTGCAACCATACTACTGCAAGTAGTTTTGCTCCGTACAAGACCCAAAAAAATGAATTTACGCCATGGGTTAGCAACCTCAGCCCTCCAATAACCAATCGGCTGCTTTACGTCAGGGAGACTTACGCCTGAGGTACACTGAATGCTGCACCTGTAGGCGGCGCTGCGCAGAGACTCGCTCAGTGTGTTCAGATTTCTCCCACCTCCCTCAAGCCGCATCACGATGTGGCGCTGAGCGAAGGGAGTTGGAAAAATCCAACTTCCCCTCGGCAGAGTAGCACAATGAGGGGAGGGGCAGGATCTGCGGCACACGGCGCATGCACCAGGTCCTGTAGGTCGGTATCCACAGCTTCACACTCTTCCCTCAGTCTGCCGAGATGCACGGGGGAGGGGGGGGGAGAGCCGCGCCGCGCCGACACAGTCTCCATGTTGATATACCTAGACACACACATCGGAGTGATGTATGGTTAGGGTTACCCTTTCCCCCTATTTTTTTTTAGGCTATTGCTTCTAAAATAGTAATTTAGATGTATTTTGCAAATGTAGTCCAGTGCAGACAGGCTGTGAGGCGAAGCGGAGTGGAGTCAAGCCTGTAAGCACGGTGTATCTCAGGCTTTAGGTGTGAAAGGCTGGCCATGGGTAGGAATTAGACCAGGAAGATAAATGTTACGTAGAGCGTCTAAAAGTGGAGCGAGGAAAGTTGAAACCAATTAAGCTACCAGGGAGACCCTGAACAAGTCAGCGTGCAACTGCCCCACAACGAATTACAAAACAACAGAGACCGAAAACACTACAGGCAGTGAAACGAGGATTGCGCTGCGTGGAAAAACTCCCTCCTACCCCTGCGTTCCCTGGACCCTTCCTCGCTTATACCAGCCTCCCGACGTGCTTTAGACACAACGACTGCTTTCAGAAACCCATAGTTTAGGCTTGTCCTGGCATACCTGCATGGCACCCTGGTGCTAGAGCCCCAGTTTGTTGCTGCAGCCATTTCCAGTGCACCCCCTGACGACATAAAAAAAAACCGGGTTTCGGCTTCAACTTTTAAAGCCGCGCCGCGCGCTACGGCCACGCCCTCTTCTCCCTTACAACAACGAGGCTTGGAAGCCACTCCCCCAGGCCTGCACTGGTTATTAGCGGCGTACGCATATACAATAACGTGTGAGGATTTAGCAGCCGCTGCAACGTCTCGTGCCTGCTGTTACCATATCCACAGCTATAAAATGTACTCAAAGTTGGTCGTACTTTCTGAACAAAGTCCCGCCCCTATTCGCGATTCTGTAGAGGATCGACCTCCAGCGGGCTTTGCTCTCCTCACCCTCCTGGGGTCCTCAGCGCCACCACCTGGCCTTATTTTATATATGTTAAATCTACATTTCTTTATTACTTGCTCATTTACCTCAGTAAGTCTAACTGTTCACGCTCATCTTTGTTATACCATTTGTTTTTCTTGATATTGATATTCATGGACATTGCTAGAAATCTGACTGATTTTATCATCCTGCCATATTAAATTCCCTCTTATATATGTCCATTTCACTCCGTTCTGTTTATTCGTATGAAAAACATGGAAAGTGATTAGTGTTTTTAACCCTTTCGCTGCTGAGGCATTTCCTGCCCGTGTGCTGAGCTCATTTTTACCGTTTTGTGCTCATCATGTTTAAATGCGATTTGAAGTCAAGTTTTCTTATATGACCAAGACAAATTATATATCCTTTTTTTCAGCAGACTCCACAGATTCAAAATTTATCATTATTATGTGTATAAGTAAAGAGTTAAAAAAAAAAAGGGGAAAAAAAGTAAAATTTTGTTAAAATTCAGAAGAACAACATTGCATATTTTTTTCTATCTACACTTTATGACCAGAACTATTGTGGTTATATATTGATACATTAGGTGCCTTTTTAAAAATGGTGTAATGGAGAATATTTCATGTTTTTTTGTACAAAAATATGCAGTTTTCTAAAAATCAAAAAAATCTGCTTTTTTCTTATGTCATGACTCATTGTATGTAATACATAAAATTAGTATATCTAAACCAATTGAAATGGAAAAGCTATATATTTTCTGAAACTAGACAAAATTCTGCAAAAAAAGAGACCTTTATGACACATTTTTAAATTTATTTTGTTATTCATAACTTTATTCAAAAAACATCATATTTAATGTAAAAAAAAAATCATTATAGGTCAAGATTTATATTGCATAATTTCATATTAATTTTTGGGGTAAAATATTTTTGTTTTGCTTAACTATATAAATATATCCCTCCTATAAAATAATAGATCCAATTTGATTGCACAGATCAAGTTTAGGCAGCGTTGGAGGTGCTAATTTGCGCCATGCGCAAAATAAATTTAGAGAAGCTTTTTATCCGGTTTTTGAAAGGAGGCATACCTGCAATTAAATGGCTCTAGCTCAACAGGGATCTAAAATATGCCAAATAAAGTATATATCCGGACAAAGTAGACTTCCAGATGAATCAAACGTGGGGTTACTTATTATTCTATCATAAATATTGAGCCCGCAACAACTTGTGGAATTTGGATTTGTGCGCAAAAAAATAAATAAATGGAAATTCCACATGCTGTTGCGCCCTCTATTTTTATGATAGAATTTTATTTAACCCCTCATTTGATTCATCTGGGTGTCTAGTTTCTCCTAATATATACTTTATGTGGTCTGTTTTAATTTTCTGTTGGGCTAGAGACATTTAAATGCAGGTATGCCTTCTTAAAAAAAAAAAAAACATTCACAAAATTTTCCCCATGAATTTTGATCAACAATTATGTAGTCTATCAACAATTGTATAGTGACTCAAAATGCTACACAAACACACAACAAGCCCGCCACACATTTTACATTCACTCAATCAGTTGGATTGGCACATGGGGCATCCATGTGAGCAGTAACGCCACGTCAAAGCCCCAACCAGGTTACTGACCATTCACACATCTGTTTCACTCACCGAATCACACACCTTTCATGCAAGAAGCTAGTAAAAGTGGAGTGAGTGACGTTAAGGGGGCAAAGAAGGGAAAAGTGCAGAAACACGGAAGGGGAAAAGAGAAAGATAATGAGGATTAGAGGGGGTGGAATAGAAACACCCCCCCCCCCATTCACATCTGTTTCACTCACTGAATCACACACCATTCATGAAAGAAGATAGGTAAGGGAAGTGGGTGAAGGGAAGGGGCAAAGAAAAGGGCAGAGACAAAGAAGTTGAAGACACACCATTAACACCGCAGTTCAATCTGTCTTCAGAGGCTTCTTTCTACATCTGACGTACGGAGGACATCAGATTGTTGGGGATGGGGCAACCTATTTTATTGTATGTGGGGTGAATTACATTATAACTGGGGGTGGGTAGTGAACTGTAGGTGGGTAGTGAAACGTGGTGGGTATTGAACCGGAGTGGGTAGTGAAACGTGGTGGGTAGTTTTTTTATTAACACTGCTATAAAATAATGGGGATGGTTTTGGTTTGTTTTTTTATTTGGGAAAATTTAGAGGAATAGCACTATCCAGGAATAAATGCCAGCATGATCCGGGCAAGCTCTGTCCAGATTACACTGCACTGTGTCCATCAGAATGTCATCAAGATCTGCAAAGATCTTAACGGTGCTATAGCCAGATTTATCAAGAAGCACAAAATCAGTGGCATACCTCAACCTGAAATCTGTTTGTTCTCAGCCGAGAAACAATTCGGTCCCGGTATGCCACTAGTAATGTGTCACTGTATGATAAATCTTGAAGCAATCGGGCACACAAAGACCTGGTTTGGAGGGGCAGTCAGGGCAGTGAAGGCGGCTTTCCTTACGCCGCCCTTGGCGCGCGCAAACCCGACACCTTTTACATGGGGTCACTCTTTTCTCAGTTGGTGGAATGTAGCCTGGAAAGTGGCGGTCACGCAACCTAATTACATCTTCCACCTCTTCAACAATGGGAGCATTCTCTTCTGGACAGAGAAGGGACTCGATAACAGATTCCTGAAATTTTAGGAATGTTATCCGTCGGGCATGAGTGGCCTGATACAAGATGAATGCGTTAAGCATTGACATCTGTATCAGATGGACTGCCAGCTTTTTGTACCATACATATGCCTTGCGAGAAGCGAGATATGGTACAAGCATCTGGTCAGACTTGTCCACTCCCCCCATGTACCGATTATAATCCTGTACACATAGGGGTTTCATGATAGGGGAATCTCTCCATCTGACGTGAACTGCAGATGTGCATTCGTTATGTATCGTTGTAAGTAAATGCACATCCTTTTTGTCTGTGTATTTCACAGCCAGCAGTTCACCGCAGCGCAAGGCAGATGTTTCTCCTCTCTTTTGCTTCCCAAACTGTTTTGTTGGAAAGCCTTTCCTATTCGAACGGATGGTGCCACAGGCTCCAGTACCATTGCTGTACAAAAATTTGTACAACGGCACACCCGTGTAAAAGTTATCTGTATAAATACAGTAACCTTTACCGAATAGTGGATAAGCGAGGTCCCACACTATTTTTTCAGTGGTGGAGAGGGCGGGGGGCAGTCAGGGGGGGCCAGCTGCGAGTCCTTGCCAGTGTATACACGAAAGCGATACATGTATCCACTGGAGCTTTCGCACAGCTTATAAAGTTTTATCCCATACCGAGCTCGCTTCGAAGGGAGGTACTGCTTGAAAACAAGACGTCCCTTATAAAGCAGCAAGGACTCGTCGACTGACAAGTTTTGGCCTGGAGTGTATAACTCTTCAAATCTTGCCATCAGATGGTCAAGAAGTGGCCGCAACTTGTACAGTCGGTCGTGATCTGGGTGGTCACGGGGCAAAGCATTTGCATTATCATTATAATGCAAATACCGCAGGAGCAATAAATATCTGTCCCTGCTCATAGTAGCAGGGAAGATAGGGGTGGTTTGGGTACTCTTTTTTGACCAGTATGAGGCTATGCTGGGTTTTTGCACAATCCCCATCTGCAGAGTGAGGCCCCAGAACTTCCTCATCTCTGGCAAACTGGTTGGGGTCCATTTACGCGCCCTCGCACTTGGCAACAATTCTGCCCCTAGACCTTGAAAATATTGTTCGGCATACAGATTGCTCTGCTGAACAATAAATTCCAAGAACCCATCATCTATAAATAGCTGAAAAAAGTTGATGGGTTCAAAATTAGTGGTGTCCACTAGTATACCAGGATTGCCAGAAAATTGTGGCAATACTGGCTGGACCATATTAGGGGAGGTCCAGTCAGATCCTGGTTCAGGCATCGCCACAGCCTGTGTTGCAGATACCCCTGCAATAGGCCTTTGGGCCGGTGCAGGATCAGGTAGTGCAACTACAGACCGTGCGGTCCCTGCATTACCACGGGAGCACCCTGGTAACTCCATGCGGCCACGCCGTGGCTCATCATGTAGTTCTTCGTCACTGGAACCGTCACTATCTGATGATGCTCCAGGGACAAAGTCACTGCCTGAATCTTCAAAAGATTCATCAGCGCTGAGATCAGAGTCTGACATCATAAGGACGTCAGCTGCTTCCTCAGCGCTTAGAAACCTTTTAGCCATAATTTGCTTTCTGAAAATGTATTTTCAAAAGAAAATTACGCCGTTTGATAGTATCTAAATATATATATATATGTGTGTATATATATATATGCACGTGTGTGTGCGTATATAATATATTCTATATATATATATATAAGCGTGCGCGTGTGCGTGCGTGTGCGCGTGTGTGCGTGTACGCGTGTGTGCGCGCGTGTGCGTGCGTCAATATATGTATATATATGTGTGTGTGCGTATATATGTATATATATGTGTGTGTGTATACATATATATATATATATAATGTGTGTATTAGGAATTTATCACCTATTTTATGGAGACAGCTTCTGCGACACTAACCCTCTCAATCCACATGCAGACTGAGGATAGAAATGAAAAAATTATCAAGATTTGAAAAATTCATTCCCCGTGATTGGCTGGAGGGTCAATCGCTAGGTTACGGGGTCATTTTAGGGTTATATTCTATCCTCAGCGGCCATGTTGGAGGTGGCAGTGATAATTGTGACAGCTAAGTGATCATTGTTACTACAGTGATCACATAGCTGTAACAATAAAAAGTGAAAATAAATAATAAAAAGGGGATTGTAATTTTATCAAATGTGGGGTTTGGGGGCATCTGGGCAGTTTTGATTTTTTTTACTGCCCTTTGAGACCCTGTGTGTGGTGTTTTTTACTTTATGTTTTTTTTTTAACATTTTTTTACACATTTTACATTATAATGAGGCACACCGTTGGAAAGCTCAGGCTCTGGGCTTTCCATCGGTGCCTCATTTATTACTGCAGCCCTTACCGATGATGAGATAGAGAGGTCCTAAGGACCTCTCCCCCCTCCTCCTAAGGGCTGTCTATGCGGCTGTTGAAAGTGACGTCATCACGCCAGGCGTGATGACGTCACCGCGACTCCCATGATCCCACAGTGAGGGCCGACATCCCGGATGTCGGTCCCTCACTGTTTGCCGCCGGGGATCTCAGCCACACCGCCGCTTCGCTGCCGGGAGGATCGGACGCGCTGAGCGCGTCCTCCGCACAGCAGCGGGAACTTCCTGGACGCGCTCAGCGCGTCCGTAGCAGCGAAGTGGTTAACGTTATTAAATTGATGTATGGTACAATAAGCATTTTAGCAATGTAAAGGTGTTATTTTCTACCTACAGACAGACTCTGTATATGTGTTGTTTAAATGGCCATGTGGATTGATCTGTGCCGATTGCTGCAAAACCATGTTATTGCAAGATGTTCCACTGAAGGTGTCAGAGGCACCATTAAGGCCAGGGTCAGAGGAGCATCTTTGGAGAGAGGAAGGAAGGTCAGAGAGTGGATGTTCCTTCCACTCACCACCCGTCTGGCCACCTCGCTGAGTGCAGTCAGTGCACTCGGCGCTTCAAGGCTCGATCCTCCTATGGAGGATCGCGCTTTGCAGCCCCGTTAACGTGCGTCTAGCAATCTGACAGGCTGTGTGCTCGGACGCTTGTAGCGTGCGCTACAGCATGTGACCGGCCCCGTCACAGCATCACAACCAGTGGCGGAACTACCGCCGGTGAGCTGCTGGGGGGCAATTATATCCATGTGTGAGCTGGGGGCTCTCTGTAATAGATAAATAAATATGCTCAAATATATATTCTCTATTTTTCAACTTTATATTTTGTTATTGCTTCAGGGGATGTGAATTCGGTTTTTATTTTTTCGGGGGCCCCAAAAAAAATCTTGCACCAGGGCCCTTTGTTCCTTAGGTCCGCCACTGATGACAACGCTGTGACGAATGTCGGTCAGCACTTCAGTATGGGCACACCTAGTGCACTCGTCTGACACTGCTCTTAACAGGAAGCGGTTTCAGTTTTCTATCCCAGGACTGGGTATAATGGGAGTTGCAGTAAACTAGCAGGTCTATTAACTAAGGCTAGGGTCAGAGTGGGGCAGTCGGAACGCGCGTGCAGGCGCACTAAATCACGGCGGCAGTAGCAGCACATAACGGCCAATGACGGCCAATATACGCAGTACGTGCGTACAAAAGTGCGCCGACACCACGCAACCGGCAAATGAACGCATTTTTCTCAGAACGTGAAACCGCTGCTACAGACGTACAGAGTGCGCTGCGGCCGCATGGCAGCGTGTGTGCGTGATTAGGAGACGTCAGACGCTGCTAGTGTGCGGCCTACATAACGAACAGCCGGATTTCCCTAGAATTGCGTTGGTGAGTACCTGCGACTGTGCGACTGTGGTCGTCTGACCACTTAAGCGTATTCCGTGAAAAAATGCGTGCGCACGCATCGACGTACATTTTGACGGTGGCCGCAGAAAATGCGCTCATCTGTCCCTAGCCTAAAGGTGAAACTTAGGAGAAGTGAAAAATCTACATCAAAATAGCCAAACTAGAAAAATTCTCCCATTAATCTCACTTTCTAAATCGGCTATTTGGTCTAGAATTAGATTGTTCTCTTCTGCCAATTCTGAGTTTCACCTTTAGTGAATAGACGTGCAGTTTGTGGTCTATTCCCATGAAATGCACACTATACGGCAAACCTTTTCTTCCATTAGGATTTAATTTAATCTATACAGTGATTTAAACCCTTAGGCTGGCCGTCCACTAGGTCCTAGTCGATTAATCGGTCTGTGTACAGCACACACTTTAGAGTCAGACTGAGTTAAACATTATTAACCTCAGACACTATTTCAGAGCTGACTGGAGAAGACATGCTGCTGCTTTACTCTATATGATTTTGTTCTAAGGTTATGTTGGACATCAGCAGTTAATTTTTATTTAGTTTACAACAGTAGCAGAACTATCATGCATATCATGTTGTACTGCCACTGTGTGGTTGGAGCTGGACAGCCAGTGTTTTATTTTTATCCTTGCTGGAGTCCTGTGCCATCACCCTACCCTCCCTCCAGTCCAGAGCTGCCATCACTCCCATTGGTCCTGGTCCCTTCCCTGCAAACGCCCTCCTAAACTCCGGTTCAATCTCTAGCCCAAACTCACTCCCTCTCACACTCGGGTCCAGTCCTTTGTCCAAACTCACTCCCGCTCATCTCCAGTCCCTCCCCCACTCAATTTGTTCATGAAACCATTTTAAAAGGGACACACTACACACCCTGACCAATTTAGCTTATTAATATGGTCAGGCTGCGTGGAGTGACCCTCATCTTCCCACCCCATTTCGTTTGCTAACATATCTATCTGAGCGCTCATAGCAGCGTTTGTTCAGGTAGAAAGCAGACATGAGGGGGGCGTGGCCGGCAGCAGATCGAGACGGACGTGTCTGAGCGGAGCTCCGATCCCGTTTACTTATACAGCGGCTTTTATGGTGCATTTGCATCGGGCTACTTGCCTCTCACTGACTTTCGACCGTCGGCCATCAGGTAGAGACACACTGGAGCCTGTCTGGTCCCCCCCTCCGGACTCGCGCTGAGTGATCGAGCCGCTGCACTGCTCTCTCCCCAGCCGGCGGCCATTTTGGGAGCCGAGTGTTGGCGCACTTATTGGTACCTGTACTGAGGCGCTGATTCCCCAGATGGGGAAGAAGAATAAAGCCAGCGGTGCGGGAGAGGATCTCGGCACCCCTGACATTAGACTTTCGCTCGGAGGGGGTTTGGGGCGGAGGCTGCCGCCATGCTCTGTACTAGAGCTGGGGGCTCAACGGATGGTGGAGGAGGTGGAGGCCCCTCCTGTCTCACGCGTGGTACCACCGGGCTCGGGGGAAGATGAGCTTCCCGCCACTAAAGCGGACATCCGTAGATTGCTGGACGAAGCCAGGAGCGCATGGCAAACTGAATTCCAGTCCCTCAGGTAGTTAAGGAGACTCAGGCCCAGGTGGACGACATCCGGACCCGCACACGAAAGCAGTAGAGGATACACAGGCCGCAACCTCCACTTCGATAAGCGCATTACAGGCCCAGGTTAGAGCTCTCCACTCGGTTGTGGCGGCGCTGGACTCGAGACACAGGCGGCGGAATGTGAAGCTGCGTGGAGTACCAGAAACGGTCCAAGATTCAGAGCTACTACGGTATGTCACGAGATTCCTGGAGTCTGTTCTCGGCACATCTGAACAACTACAGGGCGCAATTTCTATGGCCCTCCGGGTTCGGAAGGCTGCAACGGCCCCAGCGACAGCACCACGCGACATTATCATAGCCCTACGAGAAATCACCCTACACTCTTCCTTGTTCCGGGCGGTGCGGAATGTACCTACAGTCCCCTTTGAAGCAGCTACCATCACAATCTACCGAGACATCCCTTTTCTGGTGCTGGCTGCCCGATGACAGTTTAGACCGGCTGCGGCCCTCCTTCGCGCTCAGGGCATTGGTTATAGATGGGGACCATCCGGCTCCCTTATCATCTCTTCCCCTGATGGACGTGCTTTGGTGGCCACCTCGTTGGCTGAAGCTGAGGGACACCTTCAAGCATTGGGACTGCTCCCGGTTCCTTCGGGTCAGCTTGCAGTGGACCAACCGGACGGCTCCCCTTTATCCCCGAGCGAACTGGACTGAGTTGAGGTTTCTACACTGCCACAAACCGACATGCTGTCCCTGCCTTAACCCCTGAGAGGCGTTTTTATCCCCCCCCCTGCGATGCCTCTTCTTGATATTTTTGCTGTTCCGTTCTGACGCTTGTTGTCATTGTATGGGACATTTGTATCACTCTAAATGTGACTGTTCATTCCCCCCACCCCGTTTGCATCTCTTTCCTAGTTGGTGCTCGACCTCTTGAAACTGGTGGACCCACTCACCCTCCCACATCCCCCCCATTTTTTTTTTGGGGTGTCTCGGGGTGTGCCACCATGGCTTTGCCGGTCATGATTGGCCCTCGAACCCCTAGGCTCCGTGACATTTTCACTCCATGGCCTCCTCAGGGAGTGCGCCAGGAGCGTCACGGCAAGGGCTGCTATGTTTTTCCCCTCCTCCACTTCCCCCCCTTTTTTTTTTATCTCCCCCCCCTCTCTCTTTCCCCTGTTTGCCCTCCTCACCTGGGCCATCATCTTTTACGACGTGAATACCTTGCACCTTCCTTTTTCGAATTTTCCCATTGTTTATCTTTTCTGCATAATTTGAGACAGGCCCTGCGAGGCCGCTCCTGTTGATTGACTTGTGATATTCTCAGTATCAATAAAATGTAAAATTTAAAAAAAATAAATAAATAAAGTTACATGGATTTTGATTCCTGCATACCTGATCTTTTCTCATGCAGTGCTTCTGTAGATGCTGGATCAATAAAGTTGCAAAAAGAAAGCAGACATGAGCTTGAGTTGTGCACGCAGCATCAATCCTTCACTCGGACCAGTGTGTTAAAAGTACACAAGTTACAAAATTTTGTATATACGTACAAAAGTTGTAGACTGCAAAAGAAAAAAAAGTGTCCATTTTTTTATTATCCAATTAATCAGAAAAATAATCGGCCAACTAATCGATTATGAAAATAATCATTAGTTGCAGCCCTAGTCCATAGTCGCTTCCAGCGGACGACCCAGACCGTACAAAAAAGTTGTCCGACTATGGATCCAGTGGACGGCCAGCCTTATAATTACCTCTAATTCCATCCTGAAATCTAATACTATATAAATGAAATGTAAACAGTTATGTAGAGCAAAGTACATACTAGGGGTTATTCAGAGACTAGGGGTTATTCAGAGAGCACTGAAATTTCCGTGTTCTCTCGTTCGGTGCACTTCGGCAAGTTCAATTCCCCCGATCCTGCGGTGAATTCAGCATTCAATGCAGGGTCCCCAAAGTGCACCAAAGGGATCTGCCGAACGCTGCTGATCAACCCACCGAACAAGCTGATCAGCTACCGAACACGGGTAAGAAAAAAAAGAGCAATTTTTAAAAGGCATTTAAAAGAAGAAAAATGCATGGTAATAATTCCTATGAATAATAATAAAAAGGTCTGTTACAGAATAAATAAGATAAATGTCGCTAAAAAAATCTAAATCAAAAATTTCTCTGAAAAATGCCTTAAAAATATAAATAAATTAGTAAAAAGACTTTTTGCAGCAAATGAAAATAATAAACGGTTGCATAAAAAAAGAATAAAAACGGGAATTATTTTTTACATTGAAACCTATGGGATTCGCCTGTCTAAACCTGTAGAACGAAAGCACCAAAAATTTGGGCATTTCGCCAACTTTTCAGTGAATTCTCTGAATAAATTAACTGCCGCTGAAGGTCGCCAAATTGCAGCGATCTGAGGTGAATTGCACCATGTTTCACTGGCAATTCTGCAATATTTGGCGAATTGGCAGCTTTTTTGCATAGCTGAATTGCCTCGAAATAGCATCGTACAGTGAAATTCACAGTTCGGTGCAGTTCGGTGGCAAGTTCAAGTTTCAATGCCTGGGGCAACGCTCAGCCGTATGTATAAAGAGATAAATAGCGGCACTCCAAGGACTTTTTCAAAATTTTAATGAAAACATGCAAGAAATCTCAACATTTCAGCTTGTTAACCACCAGCTTTCTTCAGGTTAACAAACATATGCATGTATAACACTTATATAGACAAACTTTAACTCACTAATGTTGTGCTCCCCTCCACCCATGCCGCAGACACGCTGAATGCCATTGACTACGTGTGACGTCAGGGCTACATCCTCCCGTGAATCCATTACTGTAGTAACCTCTGGAAACAAAGTATCAGAGACCAAGTTACTTCCGGCCCACACTTATCCTCATATCAGAGGTAGGATATGAGGCTCTGACCATGTACAAATATGTGAAGAATAAAAAATAAAACCATCCAGGGGAAATTCCTGGTCTGGACCTATTCATAAATAAACATTCTAAGGTTAAGCACATTACCCCTATAATTAAGGAGGCCTCCAAACATAAATTAGATACAAGATGTAATTACTTACTACACTTCCCTAGAAGAAACTAAACTTTTACATTATCAGACCCACTGTGGTCTTAAAGGATGAATAAGTATACAAATGTGGCTAATTACAAAAATGGTGAAATTGAAAATCTTTCATTTAGTCCGCAGGGTTGGCGCTTATCCAGCTCCTTAATCCAATACGCTTCCCTACGAAGCAAAACGTTACTGCAATCACCACCTCATCGTAAGGGGGGTGGGGCATGATCAATGGCTGTGAATTTGATCATGGGCAATTGATAACCCACCTTCAAAAAGTGTCTAGCGACCGGCTTCTCACTTGCACCCTCCCAGTAGGCTCTCCTGATGGATGATCGATGCCCTCGGATACGTTCTCATAATGTTGTGTTTGTCTTGCCCACATAGCACAGCCTGCATGGGCAAGAAATGTTGTACATCACATACTCTTTGGTGCACATAATACGGTGTTGTATCCAGTACGTCTGATTCTTATGGGGAGAATTAAACTTTACTACTGGTATCATATGGCTGCATGTCACGCAGCCCAAACATCAAACACAACCCCATTCCGGTATGTGTTAACCTTTTCATAGCAGTGAACAGGGTCCGTTTTTACAAGAAGATCCCTCAGGTTCTGTGAACGACGATAACTCATCATCGTTTTGGGTTTACACAAACAAAGAAACAAATGGGAACCAAGCAAGTGGCCCCCCTGATGTACCTCAAGAGTGCTAGGATGGTAATAAAGACTATTTAAATAACATAATTAAAATGACACTCTCGGAAAGATAACCATGTTTTAAAATAACACAAATGTATCTGACATGTGATGTCCGTCAGCAGCTGGCATTAGTAATTCATGTATAATAACACCTCTTAATAGAAAGCTTCCTCAATGAGAAACTGTTACCGGAATCCACCTGGCTCTTTCGGGAGAAGACCGGGCCGGCGCGGGCAAAGACTGACTGGACACGAGTCTCTTCAGGAAAGGCAAACTTTATTGTGACGTCACCACTCAGCCAGGATTGAATCGCTAAGACTGAGTGCCTCTTACATTGAGACATACAGGGTTATTCAAAGAGCTCCGAATTGCTTGAGAAAGGTAACCGAACGCTGAAAATCAGCATTCGGTTACCTTTCCTGGCCATTCGGCTATCCAGAGAGCAGGCAATTCGCCAAATCCTAGCGAATTGCCTGAACATACGGTGCCTGTTCGGTGTCTGCTCAAGGGCAGTGAAAACCCCATGAAAAAGCACTGCTGTGGCTATTCAGAGAACACAAACCAGCAGTGAAAGGTTCCCCTAATGCCCTGCCATTCGGTGGTTTAATTCGGCAAGTTTATTCAGGAGAATCCCATAGGCTTCAATGTTAAAAATATTCCCGTTTTAATTCAATATCTAATAAACCGATCATTATAAAATTCTGCTGTAAAGAGTCTCTTTATTTATAGATTTTTTAGGATATTTTAAGCATTTTTCTTAATTTTATTTTTTTTTAAAAGTCCGATTTTTTTTTTTTTTAAGTTTACTTATTTTTTCTGTAACAGTCCTCTTTATTATCATTCCCTGGACCTCATATGTAAATTTCGCTTAGTAGTTTCTTTGCAAACAGCGTTTCATTTTCAAACATTCACACAAACTGTTTTGCTAATTTATTCACTGCCTCGGCTGCTTCGCTGCATGTGATCGGCTCCTGCTCGGGTTTTTCGACGGGTTAATCCAGATGTTTTTGCGTGTTTTCGGCGTGCATTCGGTGGGTTTTGCGGTTAGTTTTCTCCGGGTTTGCGGCAGCTTTTCCCTGCAATTCGGGGACTCTGTGGTGCTTGCTGAATACACCGCAGGGTCACCGAAATGGGATCGGCAAAAGAAACCGAATTGAAGAGAACGAAAAGTCACCGAATGTGCGGTGACTTTTCGAATCTCTTTGAATTACCCTTTAGACAAGGAATAGATAATTAGGTACATCCCAATTAGCCCACCCCACGGTGACACTCTCCCACTCCACGTGGGTCGGTACCTCCCTTAACTGAATACAAAGACATTCCACACATTGGTCATAAATTGGCAGCTTTCACGGTATTTTGACAATTGAGAATTTAACACTCTTCTGGATCCTGCTTATGCCTACCTCCCTAGGACTTGTTTATTGTATACTCTAGATAAGGCCCTGTCTGGTTTCACATCTTTCTTTGTTGAGGCCCTAGCTCTCTGACCTTGATGTAACTACTTTCTCATCCTGTCAATCCGTGCCAGCATCTGCCCGGATCTTGTTAACTTAATTGCTCTGCCTGTTAGTTTAAAACATTCCAAAGAATCTATGCAAGCTAAATCCTAATTTGAGCTAATATTTGCTATCTACGTTCACGCGAACCAATGTTCTGAATGAGATGGCCGCCTGGCTCAAGATGACGGCCACCTCCTGGCCCCCTTGGCTAGGGTTTCAGGAGACCCTTAGCCACTACACTTCACTATTGCTATTTTCAATCACTTCGTACTTAGGGGGAACCACCTTCACTGGGAACATATCTTGCGGTATCATCAGTGGTATCTTCTGTGTTTGTGCGGGTGTCAGAACGTTCTTGCACAATGGCCATAGGCAATCCTATGCGGTACAGCAGTATCCCTACCACTAGGATCACTATCATCATCATTATCATGGATCCAATCCGTGAGATAAATCTCAGGATTGATCTGAACCATTCTCCGAAAGACCCGAGCGGCAATTCGTCTGGCTGTGTTCTGCAGCTGGGCAACTTTTTCCTGGTGATCCTGGATTACCTGGTAGTAGTCAGGGATCTCGTGTGATGTGTTCCTGATGTAAGTGCAACATTCATAATGCATAGTCATTTCACACAGTCCATTCAACGCTGCACTGATCTGTTCCAATGCCATATCATGCAACATTTGTAACTTTCGGATTTCTCGTAACTCAAGGTTCAGTAACTGAAAATCTGTACTTGTGTTACTCAATGCTGATGGATGAGATCTTGAGTAATTGTTCATTCTCCTCATCAATTCCCTTCCCCACCCAGTCCATGTTGGGAACCATGCCCATGCCTGGTCTTTCTTGGAAAACAACTCTCTCTTCTGTTTCTCGAACACAAGTGGGTACCTGGGGTGTAATGCAGTGTCTGATGCAATGTTATCGCCCTGTACCCTCTGAATTGGAATCAACCTAGCTAGATAGCACTTCCCTGTAGCTGTAGGTGGTACCCACGTGTAACACACTTTCCCACAACACACCTGGTAGCCTCCCGTCAGTATGAACGGGGATAGATGAAGTGTTCCCTTGCGCATCTCAATCATCATTCGCACCAACCGTGCCACAAGATCTTTCGCATTCCGCTTGTCCACAGTCACATCAGATATTGTCTGTTGCTGTTCCGGGGTTAGCTGCAGAGGCCTAACCACGAACAATCCGGACCCTGTTCCTGACAAAACAGTGTGTGCTGTAAAATTAAATCTACTAGACTGACATGGATTCTCACTCATACTCAGATTATTTGTCCCTATCTGGAAACACCATTCTGGCGGATACACAGGACCTGTTATCGGGTAATCTGGCATTGTCTCATCCGGTTTAATCTGGGGGTCAGAGATGGTATGAATCACAATATTCCCAGTTGCGAATGTACTTAAATTCATAGGGATTGCAGCAAATGGAATATAAATTGTCTCTGGGTGTAATCTGCTGCACACCCAACACGCTTTTTGTCCAGATTTCTTTGCATAAGCATATTTGAACTTTACCAGCAGGTGTCCTCTCGGTGAGGTCACGGAACCTAGGTCACGCTTCTGCCTCCACATGGTACGATTCTCCATTATTGGGTGAGTACCATTCCAGATGTGGGAGATATCCACTCTCCCAGTCGTATTCGGACAATTAGGGCAGGTTCCCCGTGACAGTCCATAGATAAGGTTGGCAAGGAAAAGTATCAGCACCAGGAACGCTCCTAGTTTCAAAATCCCTTGGACAGCTCGTTTCACAGTCACATAAACCCGATCCCTCCCCCCTGGTATCTCAAGAGTAAAGGTCATTTCAGCTTGGGCCTGGGGAAAAGAAGGTCCCCTGAAAAATAGCCCTTGGGGTTTCCCTCTGGGTATCCCCATTCTCCCTCGCTGGTGGGTGATCAGGCATTATTATGGCCTTCAAAACACCCACTTGCTGAGTCTTTAGGTGCTCGGGACTGCAATCTTTGTCAGCTTTAGCCTCAGTGGATTGGTCTCGCTGGAGATAATTTTCCACTCTGGTTCAGGGTTGGCTGCAGCCGCTTTCAGTCTGGAGTGATGTATCCACGGGACCACCTCGGCAACCTTCACTGCTGTGGGGGTTGATAACAGGACAAGGTAAGGACCCCTCCATTTTGGGCCTAGTGGGTAATTTTTCCACTCCTTTACCCAAACCGAGTCACCTGGACAATACTTATGCAGTAGGGAATATAAAAAGTGAGGTAGATTATCTCCCACCCAAGTATTCAGCTTTTGCATAGATTGACCCAACAACAAAACTTGTTCATTCAATTTGGTTTCACCCAATGCCCGAAGGTGCCCCCTTAGCCCATTAATCAGAGGGGTAGGCCGCCATAACATGAGTTCGTACGGACTTAGCTTTAATTGGGGGGTTGGCCTGCATCTAATATGCAACAAGACTATCGGCAGCACCTCCAACCAGCCCAGTGACGTTTCTTGGCACAGTTTTGACATCAAAGTCTTTAGTGTTCTATTCATGCGTTCGACTTTTCCTGAGCTTTGGGGCCTGTAGGCCGTGTGTAGCTTCCAGGTTATGCCCAACAAGCGAGCAAGCTGCTGCAAACAGTTCTGTAGAAAAGCTCAGCCATTGTCCGACCCAATTTCAAGTGGAAGTCCATAGCGTGGTATAATTTCTCTCATTAGGCTTCTCACTACATCTGCTGTCTTCTCAGTCCTTGTGGGGAAGGCTTCAACCCATCCGGTCAGAGTGCACACCATCACGAGCAGATATTTGTATCCTTTGCATGGTGGCAGCACCGTGAAATCTATCTGGTTTTTTTTTGTTTTTTTTTTATAATTCTTTATTTTAGAATTTTAGCATAGACATCATGAAATCAACATTGTAAGTTAGCCACGCAGGGCCATATGTCATCCGAAGAATTATCCCGCCAGCAATAATAAACACACAGGAACATAAAGCAATGGGTCGAAGAAGCGAAAAAACACTCAGATGGCATCGTGGCATAAAATTTCCACGGGGGTGTCCCCAGCCGGAGACATCCACTACGCAGCCAAAAAATTGATAAATAAAAATAAAGCAAATGTCCACAGAGACTGCGCAGTAATAAAATAAGATATAAGGGAGAAAAAAAAAGGGGGAGGGGTGTCAGAAGGCATCTGCAAAACAGAAAAAGACAAGGGGGTTGCATAACTACAAAGCGTACGGTAAGAGTAAAATCAAAACAGCTTTAAATCTTCAGAAAGTGTCAAAGAAGCATAAACGTCCTCAGCAAAGAAGATCTCAAGACGTAGTCGTAGCAGAGAGCGGGGGGGGGGGGTGCGATAAGCAAAAATCACGGCATAAAAAACAAAAAAGTGGAGAGGTAATTACAGCGGATAGTCATCAGGCAGGAAAAAACAATAGACTGCTCTCATCCAGTGTCCCGAAACAGCGGTCGCCGCGGGGCAGGCAAGGAAAGGCATCCCCGTAGTAGTGTGATCACAGCTGAGACAGCTCCATGAGGCCTAGGCACACTTCTCTTTCCTCCTATGGGGCGCACTCCGGCAGCAGGTATCTGGCAACACCTCCACTCCAACATGCGGCGGTGGGTGCGCGTGCGGCGTCGCTGGTGTCCCATGCCCCTCTTCCCTGACTTCTGGGACCAGCTCACCTCCAGTTGCGTCCTCTGTTACCGCAGCAGGGAGGACCACCATCCTTCCAGGAGGCACCACCGTCAGCTCCGGACGTTCAGTTAAGTCCTCCGTCTCTTCCCGACCTCCATACACCTCCGCCATCTGTGTACGCCAGGAGCCTGTAGTAATCTGGTTCCCCTCGGTGTCAGGCACCATCACCAGGCACTCCTCCAAGTCCGCAGACATGGCCTCCAGGGCTCCAACACGAGGAGGGAGCGTTGGCTGTCTCCATGTCATGCCCTCTCGTTCCTCCAGCAACCCAGACGCAGCGGTCGCCGCTGCGTTCAGAAGATGGGAGCCCTCCATCCTCCGAGCCGCTACAGCCGACCACCCATCCAGGTAAAACCGCCGGGGGAGGTTTGGAAAGCCCGAAATGGTCCGAGACTGATCCCAGTGATAGGCCTTAAGATGGCCGACGCCTGAACGCCTCCGCCGTGGGACAAGGCCGCAATCTCCGCTATGCTCTGGAGGGGGGACCGAACCGGCTCCAAAGCGCTCCTCCCGGTGGCCGACCATACAGAGACTCCCTGTGGGGCAAATTAAATGAGGAATTCGGTCCAAAACCGCCGTCGCCAGCGATTCCAGACGGAGCTCAGCAGAAGCACGTCTGGTCCCCTGCATGGTCAGCCATGCCCCCCATGCTCTCTGAAATCTATCTGTAATGATGCCATAGGGGACAGTCCGATAGGCTGCTTCCCTGGAGGCTGCGACGGGCCTGTTCTTGGGTTGTTCTTAGCACATGTCACGCACTGCTGGGCTACTGCCTTACAGATTACTGACAATCCAGGCACGTAGAAGTGTGGTTCCAACTGTTGCTCCATCATTTCTCATCCTCCGTGAGTGCTGGTATGGAGTGCTCTTACAATCTCAGGTGCCAATGTTGCAGGTAGGACTATCTGGTTGCTTGCCAACTGGAACCATCCATCTCTTCCATACTCTCCTGGTTCTTCTGATAGCCACTTCTTCTCCGTTTCTGAATACACAGGTGTCCATTCGCTCAACGGAGCTGGCAACAGTGGGGCTACCATTGATGGTGCGGCCTTGTATCTTTCAAGTTCCTCTTGTCTTCCCCACATGAATTCTTCTGAGTATGGGGTGTGTGCTTCAGTGAATGGAGCCTCTAACCCAGATGCCCCATTGTGGAAAGTCCAGCTGGATGAGGGTAATGAGCTGGTCTCTGCAAGGGCCTGCTGAAAACACTGACTGAGTATGGGGTGTGTGCTTCAGTGAATGGAGCCTCTAACCAAGATGCCCCATTGTGGAAAGTCCAGCTGGATGAGGGTAATGAGCTGGGCTCTGCAAGGGCCTGCTGAAAACACTGACTGAGTATGGGGTGTGCGCTTCAGTGAATGGAGCCTCTAACCAAGATGCCCCATTGTGGAAAGTCCAGCTGGATGAGGGTAATGAGCTGGTCTCTGCAAGGGCCTGCTGAAAACACTGACTGAGTATGGGGTGTGTGCTTCAGTGAATGGAGCCTCTAACCAAGATGCCCCATTGTGGAAAGTCCAGCTGGATGAGGGTAATGAGCTGGGCTCTGCAAGGGCCTGCTGAAAACACTGACTGAGTATGGGGTGTGTGCTTCAGTGAATGGAGCCTCTAACCAAGATGCCCCATTGTGGAAAGTCCACTTTGAGTTGGTTATATATTTACAATCCTTCAATTTTCAATTCACTGATAATATTATGTGGGTTAATAATTAAATTGACAACTACCTGATTAATTATTAATTTTTAATTGTCTCCAATAAATATTTGTTTTACTTAGTAAATAGGTTTATTCCTCGTTAGGGGATTTGATACATTACAGCTGGAAGGGTTTGCTATGATCTGGCAGTCCCAATGCTGGGGCTTCCATTAGGAGGGTTTTTAGCTTCAGAAAGTCCGACACCTGCTCTTCTTCCCAGAGGAACGGGTCATGCTCCCCCCACTTGGTAGCTTGATGGAGGGGTTTGGCAATCTCAGCAAAGTTGGGGATCCACAGGTGGCAGAAGCCTGCAGCTCCTAGGAATTCACAGACTTGTCTCCTCATCTTTGGCTGGGGTATACGGCAGACTGCTTCCTTCCGTTCAGCTCCCAGAGCACGCTTTGTACCTGTTAATTGGAAACCTAGGTACTTGACACTTTGTTTACATATTTGTGCTTTCTTTCTGGAGACTTTATATCCTGCTTGACACAGCAGATGTAACAGTGCTTTTGTGGCGGAGAGACAGTCTTTTTCTGTGGGGGAAGCAAGTAATAAATCATCTACATATTGCAATAAGACAACTTTGTCTGGCTGAGTGTTGAAGGACAGGAGGTCCTGGAGGAGCGTGCACCCGAAGATTGTGGGCGAGTTTTTGAAACCTTGAGGGAGGCGTGTCCACGTCATCTGATGGCGTGCTCCCGTTGTAGATTCCTCCCACTGGAATGCAAAGAGGGGTTGGCTTGCGGGAGCAAGGTGGATGCAAAAGAAAGCGTCTTTTAAATCAAGCACTGTGTAATATTTCGTATCACCAGGAATTAATGCCAATAAATTGTATGGATTGGGGACCACGGGGTGTAGGGTTACAGTAGCTTCGTTAACTGCCCTCAAATCTTGGACCGGGCGGTATTGCTGGGTCCCTTCTTTCTGTACTGGCAATAACGGTGTATTCCATGGTGACACACAAAATTTCAATATTCCGTGATCTTTAAGTCTCTGTAAATGTGTCTGAATATTTTGTTTGGCTTTCTGTGGAATATGATATTGTCTTAGAGCCACAGGCGTTGCGCCAGGTTTCAGATCAACATAAACTGGGGGTATATTCACAGCTAACTCAGGTGGGTTATGTTCTGCCCACACTCCAGGGATGCCCAGTAGTAGTGTGTATGGGTCTGGTGCGGCCGGCGCGGTTGGTGCCGTCCGCCATTCTTCTTCTCTGGGCATAATTACATCAATTTTTACAGGTTGGGTCTCCTGGCTGGCTGGGTTATGCTGCCGAACAGAGCCGCCACTCTCAGGCAGGTCTAGTCTAGCGTGACCCCTGGGGAGAAACGTAATTTGGGCTTGTAATTTGCAAAGTTGATTGAAAGCTGATGGCGGCCACCTCCTGGCCTGAATCCCTTACAAAACATGCCGCAAAAAATTGTATACCACTTTTGATACACTTATTGGTGTCTGGCTACAATATCCTTTAAACCAGGTCAATTAATTGAACATCAGTATATTGACTCAAGAGACATTTGGTCTTATTAAGATTTCAGCCCCAAAAAATCATGGTAGGATAACTTCCCAGTATTAAAATTTAAATAAAAATAAAAAGGGGTTACACATCCCCTACACCTCCCAGGTGTATTAAACAGCGAGTGTAATCATCCTACGGATAGTCGGTTGATCCCGTGCCAAAACAACATTATACAAATTTGCTCTGAGCAACAGGTTCATCTGAACCAAAATATTGAAAAGGATACAGAGCCATCTAATGATATCATCTTAAAGACAGAACCTACGTCACAAACATTTAGAATCATCAACTTGTCAGACTTTACATTACATACACACCATATGAGTGTTTTGAACAAGGGATTATCCTTTGTTCCAAGACCTAGCTATAATAAGTTTGAATGGATAAAATATATTCATCTCTTGGCCCTCCATAAATTTCATCGTACAAAGGATGAAGCAAGGGCTAAGAACATGGGTCTTGAATATTCAGACCTTGCTGTGTTACAAACTCTGACAGATCTATTGATAGGATCAGACGTTGAAAATGGTAAGAAAGGTTTGACAGAGTTGAAACTGAAAAGCTGGTTTATCCCTTGCTTTAAAGATTTCAGCACTATATAACTCTTCTGCAAGTTGGTCTGTTCTGAAATTGACAGTATGGAAAGTCATATGTTGGTGAAAACTTTGACTGATAATCTAATGACTGATAATCTAATCATGACTGAAAGGAAGGCTTTGGAAGAAATGGCAAATAATGATAAATTGATCATAAAACAATCAGAAAAAGGTGGAAATATAGTCTTAATAACAACAAGATATTATGAAAAAATGGTAATGAATATCCTTGATGATACGACATATATTAGACTTCCGAGAGATCCCATTGTAGCCTTTTTTGAGTGGATGAAAACACTTGTAAAATCAGCATTTGATGAGTCCATAATTTCGAGATCTGAACGTGCCTTTTTGCTTCAACCTAATCCCACCCTAGCCACCTTTTATTGTACTCCAAAGACACTTTACAGGAACCTCCGGGATGGCCGATTGTTTCTGGCAATGATAATTTAACCCAAAACATGAGCTTTTTCTCCGGACAAAATTCTATGGAAATATGTTGAATGACTTCATATTTAAAAGATACAAAACAGACATTGCAAATCTTGAAAGATAAAAACTTTGACAATACTTTGTTATGTAGTTTAGATGTGGAATCTTTGTACTCTTGTACTCTACATGATTTGAGCTTACTACACATTGAGAAATATCTAAAGAGAGATGAGTCACTGTCTGAGGCAATGATACGTTTCATCTTAGATTCTTTGGAATTTGTCCTTACACACAATTTTTTATGTTTAAGGGACAATTCTATCAGCAGATTAGGGGGATGGCAATGGGATCTTCTTGTGCCCCCTCTTATGCTAATCTGTTCTTGGGTATATGGGAAGAGGAGGTCGTCTTTGGTGAAGCATTGTCATCATATAGTTCCAACATTGATATGTGGTTCCGTTATATTGATGATGTTCTTATAGCATGGGCTGATAACTATAGCGGAATTTATTGATTTTGTGGACAGATTGAATCAAAATGAACTTAATTTGAAGTTCACTTTCGAGATACAGGCACATGACATAAATTTTTTGGATATCAAAATTGAGAAATCAGATGCTGGAGAATTGAAAACAACTTTATTTCGGAAGGAGATGGCTACAAATAATCTCCTCCATTGGGGTAGTTTCCATCCAGAACCCCTGAAGAGAGGGGTACCTATAGGTCAATATCTGCGTTTATGTAGAATTTGTTCATCAGATGAAAAGTTTATTAGCAAGGCAGGAATCGTAAAGCTAGACTTCAGAGAAAAAGGTTACCCAAACCTGTGTTAGAAAGAGGCTTTTCAATGAGCCTGGAATACTTCTAGAGAGATACTATTGGAGGATCGGGCTAAACCAAACAGCAAATTGATTAGATGTATTGGGACGTTTGATGCAGGATGGCACCCCATAAAAAAGATCTTGGAGCGATATTGTCCTTTACTTACTCTTGACCCACAATTATCAGATGTGTTAACAAGCAAAGCATCCATTACTGCAAGACGCAGCTGCAATTTGCAGGATAAATTGGTACATAGCCACTATATGGTGTCATCTGGTGACAAGAACGTCACTTGGTTATCCCATGATTTGAGAGGAACTTATAAATGTGGCCACTGTGTAGGCTGCAATTTTATATTGAAGCCTTCTAAAACTATCACGGAGTCCCAAAATAAATTGAAGTTTGAAATCAATTCATTTTTTAATTGCAATACTGCGGCGGGAATAGTTTATTTGATCTCTTGTGATTATGGTAAAACCATGTGGGCAAGACCATACGCCCTCTAAAAAGAAGATTATGGAACATGTACATTCAGTGCGGCGAGCACAAGAAACCTCAATTCTCGAGTATCTGGGGTGTGGCTTGGGCGCCAACGAACATGGCCGCTTGAGCTTTGAGCTGCGCACCGATTCCAGCCCTGAACGGCTCTCCCGCTCTCCCTGTCCAGCGATGGGGAAGGTCACTAAGACCCCTGGCACCCTGAAGACCCAGGGCACCGAAAGGGCCACTGAAACACCGTCCCTGCGACGCCTCCTGATCGCACCGCATGATCCTCCGGCCGCACCACCCGAGAAAATGGCGGATGACACACGGCCGATTCTGGAACAAGGCCCCGTTTCCAACCCGCTGTCTACCGCTGACGTTACAGAGACACCGGACATTGCGGACTGGCTCTCCCTCCTGCGGAATCTTCCCACCAGGTCAGACCTTAAGGAGGCAAACGCCGCATTACATACCTCCATAATGGCAGAGCTGCAAATTGTCCGCCAAGATATCCAGGGCCTGTCACACCGGGTGGACACTTTGGAGCAGGGGGCAGACGCTGTGCGGTTAGCTCAAGAGGACGCGACAACAACGTTACAGCTTCGTTCTTCACAGCTGCGCAACATGGCCTTACACCTGGCTGATTTGGATAATAGGGGACGCCGCAGTAATTTGCGAGTACATGGCTTGCCAGAAACAGAAACATCCCCAGACCAACTCACGGGAATGCTGACTGCCATCTTTAACTCCTTACTTGAACGATCTGAGACCACAACGGTAGATTTTGTACGGGCGCACAGAGCTCTCAGGCCCAAAGGTCCCCCTGGGAGTCTGTCACGGGACGTGGTATGCTGCCTCTATGACTTTGGACTTAAAGAAGACATCCTGCAAAATGCAAGAGAAGCCATGCAATTTTCGTACGAAGGGACAGAACTTCAACTATTTCCTGACTTGTCACCAGCCACGCTGGCGTACGGCCGGGCCCTGAAACCTCTCACTACTTTGCTGCGTTATCAAAAGATTTGTTACCGTTGGCATGTACCTACAGGCCTGGCTGTTCTCTATGACCGCGGCTCCTTCATCGTACATTCACCTGAAGATGTGACCCTCCTATCGGAAGAATTCCAGTTACCTCCACTACAGTTTCCATGGCCAGACCCACTAGCACTCTACACTCAGGCGGCTAGAGGCTCTCCTCTCGACCCCCTGCCGCCGCGACCAGATCGTAACAAAGGGCGCACGGGCAGACGCATTGGCACTCAGAAGTAAGATGCTGCTCTGATTCGGCTCCGCCGCTTTATTCAGTCTATAGCCTGCGCTATCTGTCCGGCTTGACCGGGGTCTGGACCGGTCACCATCCTCTAACTGTAATGTGGAAGCCAGGTCTAAGGGGACTGCCATCTTAATTCATAGACAGGTACCGTTTCAATTAATTGACTCAGTAACTGATGAGGGAGGACGCTATGTCTTTGTGAAGGGCCATATCCTTGACCAGGTTTACACCTTTGCTACATGCTACGCGCCTAACAAAGCACAACACAGGTTTTTGTCATCAGCCTTACGGGACTTGGATAACTTCTCAGAAGGTCTGGTGGTGTTGGGAGGTGACTTGAACGTACCACTGGAGCCTTCCTGGGATACCTCCGCGGGTCGTTCCTCCATCCCACCACATATTTTACGCTCCTGCCAACACTCGCTTCACACGTCCAGACTGGTAGACTGCTGGCGCGCTTTGCACCCAACAGATAAGGATTTCACATTTTACGCTCCCCCATCCCAGACATACTCTAGAATTGACTACATATTTGTTTCTCATTATAACCTTCCCACACTGCGCCATGCATCCGTAGGCATGGCGACCTGGTCTGACGATGCACCGACTTCTATCACTATCAGCTATCCCTTATACCGCCCGATGGTCTCCAACTGGCGTCTCAATGACTCACTCCTCTCTGATCCGCTGGTGGAGGAGGAGGGTGTCGGCAAGTTCTTACTAATTATTTTGAGGAAAATGCAGGAGGGGATGTTACTTCTCCTATAGTTTGGGAGGCACACAAATGTGTATTCTTCATTCACAAAGGGGCTGAAAGGGCTAAACTGCGTTCCACCCAGATGCGTGATCTCCACCTGCAAATAGCACAGGTCTCCTCTGACCATAAACGAGACAATGACCCATCTAGCTTGGCGCGCCTGACTGAATTGCGTAAAACCCTGGCAACACTCCTATCCTCCTCTTACCATGGGGCTTATCTCAGATCTAAAGCCTTTTTACACCTCCACGGGGACAAGAGTGGGAAACTCCTGGCGCGCATGCTGGCCAAAAAACGCTCCACTACTTACATTGCTAAGTTACGGGCTACTAGTGGCACGCTACAGCGCCTCCCTACAAAATTGTTACAAATTGTCCACGATTATTACGCCTCTCTGTATGACCTGAGGGGTGAGGTCTGCCCCTGGGACCTAAAAAGCAAACGCTCTGCCATCCTTGCCTACCTATCCAAACACTCCACCAGATGCGTCACAGAGCAAACATCTGACCTTCTTGACAGCCCATTGACGGCGGAGGAATTGGCCCAGGCCCTTAAATTGTCAAAATCAGGCAAAAGTCCGGGACCTGACGGCCTCCCTATTCGTTACTATAAAAGGTTTGCCGCACCGTTATCACCACATCTGTTATTAGCTTTAAATGAACTGACTAAAGGCATTCCATTACCAACACAGACCTTGGGTGCTAATATCACCCTTTTACCGAAGGAGGGTAAGATCTTGACTGCTGTGCTAACTACAGGCCTATCTCACTGTTGAACTGCGACCTGAAATTATTTGCCAAGGTCTTGGCGGAGAGGCTTAAGCTTTTCCTCCCTGACCTGGTGCATGCGGACCAGGTGGGGTTTGTCTCGGGTCGTGAGGCAAGAGACAACACCATGCGCACTCCAGCTTATGCATCACGCCCGTCGCTCCTCCCAGGATTTGGCCCTTCTATCCACGGACGCGGAGAAGGCCTTTGACAGGGTGGACTGGGATTTTATCTCCTTGTCGCTCACGAATGTGGGCCTTGGCCCTAATCTCCGCGCCTGGATTGGAGCTCTCTACGGGGACACGACTGCACGGGTCTGCATCAACGGTGTATTCACAGCTCCATTCACTATCCGAAACGGTACCCGTCAGGGGTGCCCTCTCTCCCCCTTGCTGTTTGTTCAAACTTTAGAACCCTTCCTGACTGCTATCAGATCAGACCCTAACATCACAGGAGTAAAGGTTGTCCTCCACCACCATAAGGTTGCAGCATACGCTGACGATTTATTATTTTTTGTGACGCGACCAGCGATATCACTACCTGGAATCATGACCGCCTTTGAGGTATACAGTCATCTATCTAACCTACGCATTAACTTCTCTAAATCCCACATCATGAACATCTCGGTCCTGGACCGTAGGGCCCTGGCCCTCCAACCCCACTTCGCTTTTCAATGGGCTACCAACAGGATTAAATATCTGGGGATTTGGCTTTCGAAGCAGAGTTCTGACTTGTTTCAAGATAATTTCCCCCCACTTCTCCAATCATTCTCTCAACAAGACCTGGCAACTTGGGACTACCCACATGTCTCATGGCTAGGCCGCATAGCGGTAATCAAAATGAACATACAACCCAGAATCCTCTACCTCATCGACGATCCCCATAATACTCCCGGGCCCATTCCTATCCTCATTGCGGACCATTGTTACTAAATATATTTGGAGAGGCTGGCAACCTAGATTGAGCTACCAGGTCCTTACCCGATCCAGAGCGGATGGGGGCTTAGCTTTGCCCAACTTCTCACTCTATCACAGGGCCTGTCACCTGCAGCGAGTAGTGGAGTGGACAAGAGAGGGATCTACCAAACTGTGGAGGGCGGTAGAACAAGAAATGATGGGAACTCTGGTGGCGGTGCTCCCTTGGCTGCCACGGGGGCAGGTGTAACGTTGGGAGCTTCCAGCCCTACCTGTGTGCTTGAGGGCAGCATGTCTGATGCTGCTCGCTGACCAATGCCCGGTTTAAATGGAGACAGGCAGGGAGGTGGTTGCATGAGGCGCGGCTTGAGTGGGGGGCGTGGCCTGGTGAAGGTCTTTAAAAACCCTCAGTGTATTCTCAGCAGTTGCCAGATCGTGGTTATCCATACCTGAGCTCCTTGTACCTGACTGCTATATTGAATTAACCCGTTATTGACCTCTGCTTGTTTCTGACTATTCTGCCTTCTGTTGCCCTAGACCATTTTCTTGTACTACGCCACTGCTCTGATATCGACCCGGCTATTCCATTTCACCATTCTGAACTCTGTATTCCTGATTCTGGCTCGGCTGACTACTCCCTGTGTTGTTAACCCTTTCTGTCTAGCTAGTTTACCTGGCCAATTCTAAGGACCAGACAGTTAGAGATCTTTCACGGCTACTCTGTTGGTAGCTTCTGGGCTCTGTGGAGTGTGGGGTGTTAAGTACTGCGTGGTGGGATCTGGGAACCGTGACAGCAGGGAGGGAGATTGGCCAGATCGTCCCTATTTATTTGGGCTACTTTTAAACTCTGGCGGCTCTCCGCTGTTAAAACCGGCCTCACCTCCTTCCCTTCTCCTATGTCTCCAGTGATATGCAATGATGACTTCCCCCCCTGAGCATGGACTCTTATTCGGTTTGGCGCTTGGTCCCGGTGTCGACACCACATTTTTTTACACTTCTTTGACTCCAAAGGGCGCCGGCCTCTGACTGAACTGATGGGAGATAGACCGGTCTCTTTCATACATTAGTTTCATTATGCCCAAATCAGTCACTTCCTGGACCATATACCTCAACGGCACCAACTGGGGTGTCAATTGACCACTTTTGAGAGGTTGTGTTGTCGTAAACAGCCTCTCTCTCATGGCCTCTCTATACTCTACTCTCTACGGCATCTTCAGACGTACCACCTCCCTATATGGGTAAGTGGGAATCAATTCTGGATTTAGTGCTGTCTGATGAGCAATGGTCCAAGATTTGTGACCTGACACACCATTGCTCCTCGTCCTGCAAGTCACAGGAAATGGCCTACAAGGTTCTCAGCCTATGGTATCGCACTCCAGAAGTAATTAACCGCTATTGTCCCCTAATCCCTGCACAGTGCTGGCGCTGTGGGGAGGAGATTGGCACTATGCTTTATATCTGGTGGGACTCTTCGATCATCCGACCATTCTGGGCTAAAATATACGAGTTCCTCTCAAGATTTGTAGAGCCACTCCCTGCTTTTTCACCTGCGGCTTTGTTGCTACACCACAATGAGTACCCTGTCTCCTTTTACAAATGCTCCCTCGCAATCCGCATACTTAATACCGCTAAGGCAGGGGTAGGGAACCTATGGCTCGCGAGCCAGATGTGGCTCATTTGATGGCTGCATCTGGCTCGCAGACAAATCTTTAATAAAAAAAAAATATTAACATTAAAAATATAAAACATTCTCATGTATTTCAATCCATTCATTTCCTACCGCTCATATTCATGGTTGCGGGTGGCTGGAGCCAATCACAGCTGTCCTCCGGGACAACACCAAATTTTTATTAGATAATGCGTAATGTACACGGGTCGTTGTGAGGTCAGTAGTAAACTTCCCTCCTTTTAATCAAGTACTCAGCTATTTGCAGAAACCCTTTTATCGAAGAAGATGGCTAAAAGAAAAAAGATGAGAAGTATCGTACTTTTCAGCAGGAATGGACAGAGGAATTCGCCTTTGTGGAGAGAGCCGGTTATGCAGTGTGTCTAATATGCAATGATAAAATTACATTGATGAAACGGTCAAATATAAAGCGGCACTTCGACACACTCCATACTACATTTGCATCGAAATATCCTGCGGGGGACAGCAGGAAGAAAGCATGTCAAGAGCTACTGTGCAGAGTGCAAGCTAGTCAGCAGCAACTCCGTGTTTGGACCCAACAAGGTGACTGGAATTCGGCTAGCTTTGCTGGTGCTTTAGCAATTGTGAGAAACGGAAAGCCATTCACAGATGGGGAGTTTGCCAAAACATTCATGCTTGATGTTGCCAATGAACTTTTTGACGACTTTTCGGATAAAGACAAAATATTCAAACGAATAAAAGACATGCCTCTGTCGGCAAGAACTGTTCACGATCTGACCATCATGATGGCAACTCAAATTGAGGCAACACAAGTGAAGGACATAAATTCAACACCATTCTTTTCTCTTGCTTTGGATGAGTCAACAGACGTAAGCCATTTATCCCAGTTCAGCGTGATTGCAAGGTATGCTGTCGGTGACACACTACTTGAGGAAAGTCTTGCTGTTTTGTCTATGAAAGGGACAACAAGAGGGGAGGATTTCTGCAAGTCTTTCATTGAGTTCGCTAAAGAAAAAAATCTACCGATGGATAAACTTATTTCGGTGTGTACTGATGGTGCTCCGTGCATGGTGGGGAAAAACAAAGGATTCGTAGCGCTTCTTTGTGAACATGAAAAGAGACCCATCCTAAGTTTTCACTGCATCCTACATCAGGAGGCGCTTTGTGCTCAGATGTGTGGCGAGCAGCTTAGTGAGGTGATGTCGCTGGTCATTCGGTTGGTCAACTTTATTGTTGCCCGAGCTTTAAATGATCGCCAGTTTAAAACACTGCTGGATGAAGTTGGGAATAATTATCCTGGTCTGCTTCTGCACAGCAATGTGCGTTGGTTGTCAAGAGGGAAGGTGCTCAGCCGTTTCGCGGCTTGTCTGAGCGAAATCCAGACTTTTCTTGAAATGAAGAACGTCGAACATCCTGAGTTAGCTAACACTGAGTGGCTTCTGAAGTTCTACTATCTCGTGGACATGACTGAACATCTGAACCAGCTCAATGTGAAAATGCAAGGAGTTGGAAATACAGTCTTATCCCTTCAACAAGCAGTGTTTGCATTTGAATACAAGCTAGAACTCTTCATCGCCGACATTGAAACAAGTCGTTTACTACACTTTGAAAAACTGGGAGAGTTTAAAGATGCATGCACAGCAAGTGACCCTGCTCAACATCTTGATCTTCAGCAGCTTGCGGGCTTCACATCTAATCTCCTGCAGTCATTTAAAGTGCGCTTTGGAGAATTTCATGAGCACACTCGTCTTTTTAAGTTCATCACCCATCCACATGAGTTTGCAGTGGACAGCGCCGACCTGAGTTACATCCCCAATGTCTCCGTCAGAGATTTTGAGCTACAAGCTGCTGACCTGAAGGCCTCAGACATGTGGGTGAATAAGTTCAAGTCACTGAATGAAGATTTGGAAAGACTTGCACGACAGCAAGCAGAGTTGGCGAGCAAACAAGTGGGGAGAAATTAAAAAACTTCAACCCGCGGACCAGCTGATTGTCAAAACTTGGAACGCGCTTCCCGTCACATACCACACACTGCAGCGTGTGAGTATTGCTGTACTGATCATAGGAGAAACGAAACCTCCACAAGGGAGGTAAACAATCACCCCACCCCAAAGTACCAATTCACTCCGGGCATGGACACTCCCAAGTAGGACTAAACCTGATTAATATTGTGAAAAAGAGAAAAGAGGGATAAACCCTCAAAAGAGCAAAAAGGAGTGCTAACTTAAAACATAAGTTTTATTAATTATAATATATCACACAGTTGAACCGACAATATTTAAAAAACCTAAACACAGACGCGATGAGAAACGGCACGGTGAATGTGTATATATGGTTAAACACATTGCCAAATGGCAGCCCTAGGGTACAGATTGTAGGTATATATTTGCCACGAAGGAAGATTATAGGATTCACAGTTGGAATATAGAGGCTGAAAATTGCCAATTGCTAAGTACTACATTGGAGTGCAACATCAAACATGATAGAGATGGCACAATTAGATTTTGTCGAATTCAAAGATACTGCTATGCATCTATAAATAAGGCGCACAAAGTGCAAATTGCTAATTACAGATAGAAACGCAAGAAGCTGCAGATTTATCCTGCCAGAATATGGAAACAATATAGAGCATTCATTTTTTTTTTTTTTAACCCTTTCGCTGCTGAGGCTTTTCACACCTCTGTGCTGAGGTCATTTTTACCGGTTTTGCTCATCATGTTTAAACGTGTTTTGAAGGCTTATTTTAGTATATGACCCAGACATATTATATATCGTTCTTTCCGTCAGACTCGGTAGATTCATAATATGTCATTATTATATGTATATGTTATGTCATGTCTGTATATTATAACAAAAAATGCAATAAAATATGTATTTTCAATAATTTACAACGTGTAAAGTGTTTTTTTTCACATTTTAACATGCGAGCAATTGCGGTTATATTTTGTATGGGGTGCGCTTGTTAAAAAAATTAGAGATGGGGTCTCGCTACATTTTTTTTTGGGGAAAATTACACGATTTTTAACAAACGCACCGCATACAAAAATCGTTAGTGCAGCATCATTGTTCACATTATAATTGAAATGGGAACAATATTGCTGCATTAACGAACCAAAAAAAGAAAAAAAAATGTTTATTTTTTTTTATAATTTTTTTAAATATATTTTTATTTTTATTTTTAATTTAAATTTTTTTTCAAAAACTTTTTTCACTGTAGTGTTTGGTATCATTGGAACGGCCATGCTCTGGCCGATCCAACCATACCAAACTTTAACCCCTAGCTGCCACGGATCGTTGGTGGCAGTTAGGGGTTAACTCTAGGACTGGCGTCATCATGCTATGCACGATGACGCCAGTCCTCAGGGGGAGTTCCCGGAGGCTTGGCCGACATCCAAGATGTCGGCCAGCTCCGGGAAAGGATCACGAACCAGCGCTTTTCAGCGCCGATTCGCGATCCAGCTCCCCAAGGGTTAATGCCAGGCACCATTTGGAAGGGCAGGCTGTGCCCTTCCAAATGGTGCCTGGGTTAACCCCCGCAACGCCGCCGATCGGGAGGGAGAGAGGTCCGAAGGACCTCCCCCCCTCCCTTTCAGGCGCCTCCTCCGCACATGCGGGGGGGGCGCCTGAATTAGGTGTCATCGCGCTGCCGCGATGACACCTAATTTCATTGGCGGCGGTTCCGGATGCTGGGCTGACATCGAGGATGTCAGCCCGCACCGGAGGGTCCAGCGATCGGCCGGAACCCGGCCGAACGCTGACCCCAAAGGGAGGACGCGCTCAGCGCGTCCTCCGCACAGCAGGAGCCATGTGGAGGACGCGCTCAGCGCGTCCTCCGCATGGAAGTGGTTAAATTCTTTATTTTGAGAAGTATACATAACAAGAAATTCACGAAATCAAACGAAGAAAAAGACAGCCGTATAGGGCTGGCCAAACTAACTACGGTCAGCCAGTCAGATAATCAGGGGTCAAGTCCTGGGAAAAAAAGTGAGGGAACTCACCCACGAATTCTACAACCCCCATTACCTGAAGAAAAATTGTAATATTTATATATATATATATATATATAATATATATATATATATATATATATATTACGAGTATAGCAGTGCGTGCCGGTGATACCATTTTTATTGGGTTAACTTTACATTTAAAAGACAAGCTTTCAAGAGTGTAAACTGGAAACTATACTGATCAGTGAAAGGTATCACTACGTACAGGTATACTCGTGATTGTGGCAACTGGACTAACGCATTATATATATATATATCTCCAGGCACAGACCCCCAGAATAATATACACAGTGCTGAACCCCCAGAATAATATACACAGCGCTGAACCCCCAGAATAATATACACAGCGCTGAGCCCCCAGAATAATATACACAGCACTGAGCCCCCAGAATAATATACACAGCACTGAGCCCCCAGAATAATATACACAACATTGTGTCCCCAGAATAATATACACAACATTGTGCCCCAGAATAATATACACAGCACTGAGCCCCCAGAATAATATACACAGCACTGAGCCCCCAGAATAACATACACAACGCTGAGCCCCCAGAATAATATACACAGCGCTGAGCCCCCAGAATAACATACACAGCACTGAGCCCCCAGAATAAAATACACAGCACTGAGCCCCCAGAATAATATACACAACATTGTGCCCCAGAATAACATACACAGCACTGAGCCCCCAGAATAACATACACAACACTGAACCCCAAGAATAATATACACAGCACTGAACCTCCAGAATAATATACACAGCACTGAGCCTCCAGGATAATATACACAGCACTGAGCCTCCAGAATAACATACACAACACTGAACCCCAAGAATAATATACACAGCACTGGTTATATGGATATATTTTCCCCAGTTCACATGGATATAATTGCCCCAGCTCATATGGATAATGCCCCCCCAGCTCTCATGGATAATGCCCCCAGCTCTCATGGATAATGCCCCCAGCTCTCATGGATAATGCCCCCAGCTCTCATGGATAATGCCCCAGCTCTCATGGATAATGCCCCAGCTCTCATGGATATTGCCCCAGCTCTCATGGATATTGCCCCCAGGTCTCATGGATAATGCCCCAGCTCTCATGGAAAATTCCCCCTGGTCTCATGGATAATGCCCCCCTGGTCTCATGGATATTGCCCCCCTGGTCTCATGGATAATGCCCCCCTGGTCTCATGGATACTGCCCCCCTGGTCTCATGGATACTGCCCCCCTGGTCTCATGGATAATGCCCCCCTGGTCTCATGGATACTGCCCCCCTGGTCTCATGGATACTGCCCCCTGGTCTCATGGATAATGCCCCCTGGTCTCATGGATACTGCCCCCTGGTCTCATGGATAATGCCCCCCTGGTCTCATGGATAATGCCCCCTGGTCTCATGGATACTGCCCCCTGGTCTCATGGATACTGCCCCCCTGGTCTCATGGATAATGCCCCCCTGGTCTCATGGATAATGCCCCCTGGTCTCATGGATACTGCCCCCTGGTCTCATGGATACTGCCCCCCTGGTCTCATGGATAATGCCCCCTGGTCTCATGGATAATGCCCCCTGGTCTCATGGATAATGCCCCCTGGTCTCATGGATATTGCCCCCCTGGTCTCATGGATATTGCCCCCCTGGTCTCATGGATAATGCCCCCCTGGTCTCATGGATACTGCCCCCTGGTCTCATGGATAATGCCCCCTGGTCTCATGGATAATGCCCCCTGGTCTCATGGATATTGCCCCCCTGGTCTCATGGATATTGCCCCCCTGGTCTCATGGATACTGCCCCCCTGGTCTCATGGATATTGCCACCCTGGTCTCATGGATAATGCCCCCAGGTCTCATGGATAATGCCCCAGCTCTCATGGATAATGCCCCCAGCTCTCATGGATAATGCCCCCAGCTCTCATGGATAATGCCCCAGCTCTCATGGATAATGCCCCAGCTCTCATGGATATTGCCCCAGCTCTCATGGATATTGCCCCAGCTCTCATGGATAATGCCCCAGCTCTCATGGATATTGCCCCAGCTCTCATGGATATTGCCCCCAGGTCTCATGGATAATGCCCCAGCTCTCATGGAAAATTCCCCCTGGTCTCATGGATAATGCCCCCCTGGTCTCATGGATATTGCCCCCCTGGTCTCATGGATAATGCCCCCTGGTCTCATGGATATTGCCCCCCTGGTCTCATGGATATTGCCCCCCTGGTCTCATGGATATTGCCCCCCTGGTCTCATGGATACTGCCCCCCTGGTCTCATGGATATTGCCACCCTGGTCTCATGGATATTGCCCCCCTGGTCTCATGGATACTGCCCCCTGGTCTCATGGATACTGCCCCCTGGTCTCATGGATAATGCCCCCTGGTCTCATGGATAATGCCCCCTGGTCTCATGGATAATGCCCCCTGGTCTCATGGATAATGCCCCCCTGGTCTCATGGATATTGCCCCCCTGGTCTCATGGATAATGCCCCCCTGGTCTCATGGATACTGCCCCGGTCTCATGGATAATGCCCCCTGGTCTCATGGATAATGCCCCCTGGTCTCATGGATATTGCCCCCCTGGTCTCATGGATAATGCCCCCCTGGTCTCATGGATACTGCCCCCCTGGTCTCATGGATAATGCCCCCCTGGTCTCATGGATATTGCCCCCCTGGTCTCATGGATAATGCCCCCCTGGTCTCATGGATACTGCCCCCTGGTCTCATGGATAATGCCCCCCTGGTCTCATGGATACTGCCCCCCTGGTCTCATGGATAATGCCCCCCTGGTCTCATGGATAATGCCCCCTGGTCTCATGGATATTGCCCCCCTGGTCTCATGGATAATGCCCCCCTGGTCTCATGGATAATGCCCCCCTGGTCTCATGGATAATGCCCCCCTGGTCTCATGGATACTGCCCCCCTGGTCTCATGGATAATGCCCCCTGGTCTCATGGATAATGCCCCCCTGGTCTCATGGATACTGCCCCCAGCCCAGCTCACCTTTGCTGCTCCACATTGCCAGCGGCCGCGTGCTTCCTGCTTCAGTGGCCGCTGACAGGAAGTGCAGCCGCTCGCCTGGGAACTATGAAACAGCCAGGCGAGCGGCTCCACCTCCTGTCAGCTGGCCCTTGTAACAGGAAGCACGCCGGCCGCCGGCAATGTGCGGCGGCGGCGTTCTGGCTCGGGCCACAGCGGGAACGCTGCGTGCCCGCAGCGTTCCCGCTGTGGGAAAAGTGCGGGAACGCCGTTCCTGCGCGTTCCCGCTCGACTCGAGCCCTGCAGATAATGTAAGATGCAAGTAGTAACAGGTCAATAAGGGAATAATAAAAACAAAAAGCAAGAAGTCCCAACCTCAGTAGAGCATTCATTTAACCTGGCTACCTTGTATTAGAGACGTTGATAACTGCAGACTAGCAGTGCCACGGCAAACAGCCAATTAACGTGAGGACACCACCGCACTCCAAAAAAAGTATCAATCATCAGAGCATATGATTGCAAAATGCTAAGACGTTTTAGCAACCAAAGGCAAAACTTTTTACATTCACCTGTCCCTAAAAAGCTAAATAAATTCTATCATCACCCTACCCGAGTAACATCACATAACAATTTAAAAGTACACAGGACTCGACACGTGTTTCGCCGGTGCTAGACCGGCTTCATCGGGAGTCTACACGAATTGTGAATGATAGCGGTACAGTGTGCTACTATAGCTGGTTATATAGCCCCTCAGAAATTGCGTCATATGGGCTGAGGCATCACTCATTGCTTTAATTGAAAATCACACGGGTCATATTAGTGCCGATACAGCTGGCACTGGGTTGAAAGAACAACGGCCTATTCATTGGTCAGGTACGCCATGTGATCTTAGATGGCCAATCAATTCCATAGTATAATATATACACAGAAGGGATACCCACTCAATTAATACCATGCTACAACGGAAGGGCCAATATTCGGCCGGGCGTACCACGTGACTCAATAGGGCCAATAGGATCAATGACATACCATGTGACCCCCTATAGTCGAAATAGCCTAAGGGGAAACCAGATAGGAACGGCAGATGCCTACACAATAGTTCTGAACGGGCATGTTATTAATAGGCAGACATACAGATGAGAGCAACCAAGTCCATATGATATGCTTATATATGTAAACGGGAGAGCGGCAAAAAGACCATATGGTTTAATATAGTCATTGAGATACATTGTCTGCTCAATGAAAGGAGATATAATCATTGATTTATTTTGTTATTAAAGCTTGCACACACCCTCCAACATACCTTTTACAAAATGAATATATTGCAAATAAAAGAAACCATGCAAAGGAATAGGAGATCATGGAATGAATGGTCATAGATATATCATACACTCAAATGAATGGTGAAAAAGAAAAACCTTCATTCAGGCCAAGGGGGGCCAAAGTACGCAACTGATAGATCCACCAACATTCTCTACGGCGTAGCTTCAAGTCAAAATCACCTTTTCTGGGTGATAATGGTACTGATTCCAGACCACAGAAATTTAATACGTTTGCGTTACTCCCATGATACTGGGTCAAATGCCGTGATATCGAGGTTTCCTGTAGTCTGCTGGTGGAATGGATATGTTCCATGATTCGTCTTTTAAATGGACGCACAGTTTTTCCTACATATTTTTTGCTGCATATACATGAGGCAAGGTACACAATACCGGCAGAATTGCAATTAAAGAAAGAACGAATTTCAAATTTGGACATATTCGCTGAATCAGTAACACTTTTAGAAGGTTTCAGGATGTAGGTACAGGCAACACATCGGCCACACTTATATGTACCTCGCAGATCCCTAGAGAGCCACGTATAGGTTTTAATGGGGGATAGTGTAGCAAAATGACTGTGAACCAACCTATCCCTCAGATTGCGACTTCGCCTTGCAGTGTTAGACGCCCTATCTGTTAGCACGTCTACTAATTGGGAATCAAGTGTTAATAGAGGCCAATAGCGGTCCATGATTTTCTTGACATGGTCCCAGCCAGCATCGAAAGTCCCTATACATCTGATAAGTTTAGTATCGGGTTTTATGTGATCTTCAAGGAGTTCGTCTCTAGATAACAGTAGGGCACGTTGAAACGCCCTTTTGAGACAACGGTTGGGGTAACCCTTCTCCCTGAAGTCATGTCTAAGAATCTGTGATTTCGCCACAAATTCCTCATCCGTGGAGCAAAGCCTACGCAACCGTAGATATTGCCCGAGGGGGATACCCCTTTTTAAAGGTTCGGGATGGAAACTATTCCAATGCAACAAATTGTTAGAGGCGGTCTTCTTACGATATAGAGAGGTAGAAATTTCTCCGGTATCAGTCTTAACAATTTTGACATCCAAGAAATTGATTTCATCACTCTGGGTTTCAAAGGTGAATTTGAGATTCAGAGGGTTGTCATTCAACTTGACCACAAAATCCCTAAACTCAATATCTGTGCCTTCCCAGGTGACGAATATATCATCAATGTACCGGGACCAACTATCAATCCTGGATTTATACATACTCAGCATCTCCCCAAACACAAACTCTTCTTCCCATATACCCAAAAATAGGTTTGCATATGATGGTGCACAAGAAGAACCCATGGCTGTTCCCCTGATCTGGTGGTAAAATTGACCATCAAAAACAAAAAAGTTGTGTGTCAAGATGAATTCAAGAGCTGACATCACAAATTGTATAGTTGTATCCAGCAGAGTATCATCCTTTTCAAGTGTTTTTTTGATATGTAGTGAACCTAAATCATGTGGAATAGATGAATACAATGATTCCACATCTAGGCAGCATAGCAATACATCCTGTCAGATTTTTTTAGCCTTTAAGGTTTGTAACACCTGTTTCGTGTCTCTAATGTATGATGGTAGCGCTACTACATATTTCCGTAAAATTTTATCCACAAAGATGCTCATATTCTGAGTTAGGTTGTCATTACCCGAGACAATGGGACGTCCGGGAGGTTCATGAGAATCTTTGTGAATTTTTGGAATACAATAAAAGGTCGCAACAGACATGGTATCATCAGACATGGTTACATGGTATCAAAAAATCACGTTCTTTTTTGGAGATTACAGAGTTGTCGAATGCCGAGTTTACTAGCGATCGTAATTGTGCTAGATAGATGGAAGTAGGATCACAAGTCAATTTCTCGTAGGTAGATTCATCTTTTAGAACAGTCATGACAACCTAACTCAGAATATGAGCATCTTTGTGGATAAAATTTTATTTTTGGGTATATGGGAAGAAGAGTTTGTGTTTGGGGAGATGCTGAGTATGTATTAATCCAGGATTGATAGTTGGTCCCGGTACATTGACGATATGTTCGTCACCTGGGAAGGCACAGATATTGAGTTTAGGGATTTTGTGGTCAAGTTGAATGACAACCCTCTGAATCTCAAATTCACCTTTGAAACCCAGAGTGATGAAATCAATTTCTTGGATGTCAAAATTGTTAAGACTGATACCGGAGAAATTTCTACCTCTCTATATCGTAAGAAGACCGCCTCTAACAATCTGTTGCATTGGAATAGTTTCCATCCCGAACAATTAAAAAGGGGTATCCCCCTCGGGCAATATCTACGGTTGCGTAGGCTTTACTCCACGGATGAGGAATTTGTGGCGAAATCACAGATTCTTAGACATGACTTCAGGGAGAAGGGTTACCCCAACCGTTGTCTCAAAAGGGCGTTTCAACGTGCCCTACTGTTATCTAGAGACGAACTCCTTGAAGATCACATAAAACCCGATACTAAACTTATCAGATGTATAGGGACTTTCGATGCTGACTGGGACCATGTCAAGAAAATCATGGACCGCTACTGGCCTCTATTAACACTTGATTCCCAATTAGTAGACGTGCTAACAGATAGGGCGTCTATCACTGCAAGGCGAAGTCGCAATCTGAGGGATAGGTTGGTTCACAGTCATTTTGCTACACTATCCCCCATTAAAACCTATACGTGGCTCTCTAGGGATCTGCGAGGTACATATAAGTGTGGCCGATGTGTTGCCTGTACCTACATCCTGAAACCTTCTAAAAGTGTTACTGATTCAGCGAATATGTCCAAATTTGAAATTCGTTCTTTCTTTAATTGCAATTCTGCCGGTATTGTGTACCTTGCCTCATGTATATGCAGCAAAAAATATGTAGGAAAAACTGTGCGTCCATTTAAAAGACGAATCATGGAACATATCCATTCCACCAGGAGACTACAGGAAACCTTGATATCACGGCATTTGGCCCAGTATCATGGGAGTATCGCAAAGGTATTAAATTTCTGTGGTCTGGAATCAGTACCATTATCACCCAGAAAAGGTGATTTTGACTTGAAGCTACACCGTAGAGAATGTTGGTGGATCTATCAGTTGCGTACTTTGGCCCCCCTTGGCCTGAATGAAGGTTTTTCTTTTTCACCATTCATTTGAGTGTATGATATATCTATGACCATTCATTCCATGATCTCCTATTCCTTTGCATGGTTTCTTTTATTTGCAATATATTCATTTTGTAAAAGGTATGTTGGAGGGTGTGTGCAAGCTTTAATAACAAAATAAATCAATGATTATATCTCCTTTCATTGAGCAGACAATGTATCTCAATGACTATATCAGGGCTCAAAATTTCAAGTCCCAAGCTACTAACCAGGCCATAAGAGGTGCTCGCCACCAGTTGCTCCACCTAACCCCTACCCAGCCCTTAACTCTTCCCCTAAACACACACCCCTAAATTATCTTATGAAATTACACTGTTAACGGTTTTATTTAGAATAAAGTTACAAAAATAACATTAATACCCAGACATCAGTCCCCAGATACATGTATACCCAGTCATCAGACCCCAGTGTGAGCAGAGCGCGGAAGCAGGGAAGCTCCTCTCTACCCCCCTGCCAGTGACAGAGGCGAGCTTGGGCAGGTTAGGCAGCCAGCTGATCCCGGCCACGGTGCAGCCTGGGGAAGGGGGGCTGCACGGTGGCACTGCCGGAATATGCAGCATGAAATAATTTATTGTGCTGCCTACGTATGCATTTCCACTCGCACTCACTTAATTTCCACTCGCCAAATGCGAGTAGGCGAGTGGAAATTTTGAGCCTTGGACTATATTAAACCATATGGTCTTTTTGCCGCTCTCCCGTTTACATATATAAGCATATCATATGGACTTGGTTGCTCTCATCTGTATGTCTGCCTATTAATAACATGCCCATTCAGAACTATTGTGTAGGCATCTGCCGTTCCTATCTGGTTTCCCCTTAGGCTATTTCGACTATAGGGGGTCACATGGTATGTCATTGATCCTATTGGCCCTATTGAGTCACGTGGTACGCCCGGCCGAATATTGGCCCTTCCGTTGTAGCATGGTATTAATCGAGTGGGTATCCCTTCTGTGTATATATTATACTATGGAATTGATTGGCCATCTAAGATCACATGGCGTACCTGACCAATGAATAGGCCGTTGTTCTTTCAACCCAGTGCCAGCTGTATCGGCACTAATATGACCCGTGTGATTTTCAATTAAAGCAATGAGTGATGCCTCAGCCCATATGACGCAATTTCTGAGGGGCTATATAACCAGCTATAGTAGCACACTGTACCGCTATCATTCACAATTCGTGTAGACTCCCGATGAAGCCGGTCTAGCACCGGCGAAACACCTGTCCTGTGTACTTTTAAATTGTTATGTGATGTTACTCGGGTAGGGTGATGATAGAATTTATTTAGCTTTTTAGGGACAGGTGAATGTAAAAAGTTTTGCCTTTGGTTGCTAAAACGTCTTAGCATTTTGCAATCATATGCTCTGATGATTGATACTTTTTTTGGAGTGCGGTGGCGTCCTCACGTTAATTGGCTGTTTGCCGTGGCACTGCTAGTCTGCAGTTATCAACGTCTCTAATACAAGGTAGCCAGGTTAAATGAATGCTCTATATTGTTTCCATATTCTGGCAGTATATAACCTTGCAATATAAATCTGCAGCTTCTTGCGTTTCTATCTGTAATTAGCAATTTGCACTTTGTGCGCCTTATTTATAGATGCATAGCAGTATCTTTGAAATCGCCAAAATCTAATTGTGCCATCTCTATCATGTTTGATGTTGCACTCCAATGTAGTACTTAGCAATTGGCAATTTTCAGCCTCTATATTCCAACTGTGAATCCTATAATCTTCCTTCGTGGCAAATATATACCTACAATCTGTACCCTAGGGCTGCCATTTGGCAATGTGTTTAACCATATATACACATTCACCGTGCCATTTCTCATCGCGTCTGTGTTTATGTTTTTTAACTATTGTCGGTTCAACTGTGTGATATATTATAATTAATAAAAGTTATGTTTTAAGTTAGCACTCCTTTTTGCTCTTTTGAGGATTTATCCCTCTTTTCTCTTTTTCACAGTATTGCTGTACTGACAATGTTTGGCTCTACGTATGCATGTGAGCAGTCTTTCTCACATCTAAAGAACATTAAGACCAACCTACGATCATGTTTAACGAATGGAAGTCTCAACGCCTGCATGAAGCTTAACCTCGCCAAGTATCGACCAGACTACAAAGTCATCAGCAAAACCATGCAGCACCAGAAGTCGCATTAATGATAAGAAGTACTTTATTCATCATTGGTTAGCAACATCATAACAACGTCATTAAAAAAGAATTCAGAGACTTATTGTACCTTAAAAGTGTTGGTCTTACATAAAATGCACACATTTACTTGTATTTAGTTTTAAACCTATTGTATGGCTCCCACGGAATTACATTTTAAAATATGTGGCGTTCATGGCTCTCTCAGCCAAAAAGGTTCCCGACCCCTGATATAGAGAGTGTGTGTGTTCTTACAGTGCCAGTCTCTTTACACACACCCTTTCTTTCACATGCTGTGTGTATGTATATTTTTATATCTCCAATCTGTGTGTGTGTGTTTTGCCAGGGGCAAGTGTTGGGTTAACCTTTTTATGAGCCTGAAATATCAGGGTTATTCAGAGAGAGGTGAAAACCTTGAGAATTGGCAGGAGAATGAACAGCCAATTTGGAAAGTGAGATAAATGGGAGAATTTTTCTGGTTTGACTATTTTGACCTAGAATTTTCCATTCTCCAGTCATTCTTCTGCTTTTAAACAAAGTGACCCAAATGAATGGGTTAAAGATGTTTATACGGCGCTAAAAAATAGATCTAGGTATAAAGGTGCATAATTGCAGCTCACCAATGGGTGTATCCCTCACCCACATATACAGTAGAGAAAAACAGATTTACCAAGAAGGCAAAACAGGGAGCGCATATAGGCAGACACTTAAAGCACTCACACCAGGTGACAAAAATGGAGTGCGAAGATAATAATACTCATCTTAGGTATAAACCAATTGAAGAGGGCAGAACCGACTGAGGAAGCCTGCAGGATAGCAGGAGAAACACGTTTCGGTCCATACCCCTGATATTTTATTGTTTTTACCTTGTAATAAATTTTTATTTTTTATTCTATTTCACCTTTTTTATTCAATCATTTCTCTATAGCATCACCTCTGAGATCCAGGAAGCTTGCGACTCCGGCATCCATCGAGACTCAAGAAGGGTGAGACCTACTCAATATGGTCTGAGACCATTTCTACTGAGCCACCCTCTAGGAGGCTCTACACCATGTAAGTGTGCAAACGACATCTGTTTTTTCATTTATAAGCATAACAATATTACGCTATACACTCTCTATCTGTCCGAGGTTTTTTTTGCTACATTCTACCTTCCCGGACAAGAGAGAGAGAAAACAAGAGCAAAAAGAAAGAGAAGAATTATCGTGTATTGTGAGTGAAGCCCCCCTTAAAGTGGCTTACAGGCGCTGACAGAGAGCCTCACAGGCTCCACCTTTGTGAGTGTGCAATTGCTATCTTTTTCCATATGTTCATATCTTACTCTCTGGTATTGCGCAATTTGTTCTTTTTCATTCTATAGGTCTATGCCCTCTTCAATTGGTTTATACCTAAGATGAGTATTATTATCTTCGCACTCCATTTTTGTCACCTGGTGTGAGTGCTTTAAGTGTCTGCCTATATGCGCTCCCTGTTTTGCCTTCTTGGTAAATCTGTTATTCTTCTGCTTTTCACCACGCTCTGAATAACCCTGATACAGGGCTATTCAGAAAGAGGTGAAAACCTTGAGAATGACTGGAGAAGTGAAAATTCGAGGTCAAAATAGTCAAACCAGAAAAATTCTCCCATTTATCTCACTTTCCAAATTGGCTATTTGGTCTAGATTTTTCAATTGGCCATTTGGTCTAGAATCAGTGTTTCTCAACTTGTTTCCTCACTAACGGGCCAGGTTTGCAGATATGTGAAGCACAGGTGATATGATTTGCTGCTCAGTGATTACAGTATCCAGTCTGCATTTCCCCAAGGTGATCTGCAAAATCTAGCCTGTAGTGGGTCCTGAGGACTGGAGTTGAGAAACCCTGGTCTAGATTGTTCATTCTCCTGCCAATTCAAGGTTTTCACCTCTCTCTCTGAATAACCCTGATAGTATTATTGAATCATTGTGCTGGCTCACTATAGCTTACACTATCAGGGAAATTCAGAGAGGTGAAAACCTTGAATTGGCAGGAGAATGAACAAATAGCCAATTTGGAAAGTGAGATAAATGGGAGAATTTTTCTGGTTTGACTATTTTGACCTAGAATTCAATTCTCCAATCATTCTCAAGGTTTTCACCTCTTTCTGAATAGCCCTGTATCAGGGTTATTCAGAGAGCAGTAAAAAGCAGGAGAATGAGTGGAGAATGGAAAATTCGAGGTCAAAATAGCAGATCTGGAAAGGGAGATGAATGGGAGAATTTTTCTGGTTTGGCTATTTTGATCTAGAATTTTCCATTCTCCAGTCATTCTCCTGCTTTTCACCGCTCTCTGAATGAATAACCCTGTATGAAAACAAGTCCAGGTACAAGGACCCAGGTCTGTAGATTCTTCATTTAAGAAGTCTTTACCAATGCAATTTAGAAGGCATGTTGTAAGATAATTGTTCTGCATAAAGGAGCGAGAGGTCTGTGGGAACAGAATCGGCTTCCAGTCAGTCCTTACTCGCAGTGTCTGTCCTTCTGATGTACTAAATGCCTGAAGCCTCCTCTTTGGGAGCTAGGAGGTTTTCTGGCTGTTTTGCATTTGTATATCTGGTTCTGATACTAACCAGTGCCTCACCAGCAACTGACCTCACCGCACGTCTCTGGTATCCAGTATATTTATCGATATCAGCTTGTTATGAAGGAATGTTTAGGTATGACGTCCTTAGACTGAAGAAGTGGGCAAATATTTCTTCCAAGGTCCAACATTTCTAAATATTTAAAAGATTTTTAATTAATTGGTCTCTCAATATTGCTTGAAATATATTCGGTACACATAAAGGTTAGTGTGAGGTCCTTTAGTAGTGTCTATAGAAGTGTTCAGCTCTTATTTTAGGACTTTGCATATTAATTACGTGCTTTTCGGCGATCGAGCATCCATGTTTATCTTCTAATGTAACCGGCTAGTTTTCTATTGGTCATTTGAGATCACGTGGTCCGTCATTGAAAGGATTGGACAGTAGTGCCGACTCTAACCTCCTAGTGTTTTGGTTACTCCCCCATCTGCTGTGATTGGTGCCATTTTAGGTGCTATGTGATTGGCTATTTTCAGCTGATAGGAGGGACAAATATCGCCTTTATATATTGGGAAGAAAAACCAAACTAATTAAAGATCATTTTGACTCCGATGAAGCTGAGATGAGATCAGCGAAACACGTCCCGAGTTGAGTCTGCATGTTTTTAATATGTCTCGTGTTATGTGTTCTAACTGTGAGGGTCAGTGCAGAAATCTATTTAGTAAAGGGATAGTATAGCTCTTTCCTCTTTAAACCTATCTAAACAATGTTTTATTGGAATGTGCTGTCAATATATATATATACGCATACTGGCTCATTGATTATATGCCCTACATTGTGAATGAGTGAAGGAGGATCCCAGGCAATAATATACAAAATTCTGTGGTGCTATTATCAATATTCAGTTATTGAAAGAGATATTTTCAGCGCTTTTTAAGCTTTTTGTTTTGGGTGTCTTTTTTGCCGAAATGCCAAATCTAAATACTACATAATTAAACAAGGCTAATGTAGCCTGTTATGAATTGTATTGACTTTTAGCTTAGTTTCACGGGAGGGAGTTAGCACACCAATATTATTAAATAAGACCAAATGTCTCTTGAGTCAAAATACCGATGTTCAATTAATTGACCTGGTTTAAAGGATATTGTAGCCAGACACCAATAAGTGTATCAAAAGTGGTATACAATTTTTTGCGGCATGTTTCTCATTGAGGAGGCTTTCTGTTAAGGTGTTTATTATACATGAATTACTAATGCCAGCTGCTGACTGACATCACATGTCAGATACATTTGTGTTATTTTAATTCGTGGTTTTCTTTCCGAGAGTGTCATTTTAATGATGTTAATTAAATAGTCTTTATTACCATCCTAGCACTCTTGAGGTACATCAGGGGGCCACTTGCTTGGTTCCCATTTGTTTCTTTGTTCGGGCTTGTCCAGGTTCAATCCTATATATATCAAGAGTGTTCACCTCTTTTTCCTTCGGGTGGGGTGATTGCTATTTGCACCTAAGGAACTGATCCTGGTGCAGGTTCGTTAAGTAATCGTTTTGGGTTTCACACATCATGGTAAACCTGCTATGATCGATCAATTCCTGTTGACAATTCTTTTTATATCCTGAGACATAGGGGAAAATCTGGTGGTGACGGGGGCGTGTCCGGAAGCCGCAGCGAACAGATGTGGGACAGAGAGGCTCCTGAGTGAGTTGGCTGTTTTGTGGATTCTATTGTGGTTTTTACCTCTCTGTAGCAGCTGGGTTCGGTACCGGAAACGATAGAGGACATTCTTTTATGGACAAGTGACACCTATGATCCCCCTAGGAGGTGTCTAATATGCTTGTTGGGACACTTGACCAGAGCGGCGGTGGCCATCTTGTTTGTGGCCTACCACGCGGTCTGCATCGACGGCCCTGATGGGAAGGAAAGGTAAGAAGATGGAGCAGCTGGACGATACTGGGCAGCCAGATATCCGGAGCTCTCTGAGTGGAGCGTTGATTAACTGACCCCTATTGCGGAGTGCGGAGACCCAGTAGCCGGTGGTGTGCGCAGAGGCCTTGACCCTTCAGGCCACAGAGGAGTCTCTGCCCCCTTTGTCCCAGCCCTCCACTAAAGAAATCCGACAGCTCTATGAGGATCTTAGAACCTTGTGGCACAGTAATCTGGCCAAGGTTCAGGCTGATATTACTGCTGTAGCTGCGGGTGCTTCAAGCATGGGTGCCCGTCTGGATCTACTAGAGGAGGGGAAGTTGGAGTCCGCGACACAGCTGGAAGACCTACAGAAGCAGGTGAAGTGTCTGATGGCGACGGTATTGGACCTGGAGACCAGGCATCGACGGCGCAACCTCTGACTCAAATGATTTCTCTTCAGATCGTAAAAATCTTTCGCCTTTTACTAAAGATTTCCGTGGAGAGGAACAACCAAGAGGTTGATGGAAGCTCTCTTGAGAGCAGGGCAGACATACCGAATCTTTCCTTTGCAGGACTATAGTACCAAATACGGTCTGATCATTATGGCTAGTTATTATTATGGCTGGGGATTACCTGGCTAATGAAATGATAGGGATTACCTGGCTAATGAAACACCTGTCAAACACTCGCCGAACACTCACCGAACACCCGCAGAAACCGCCGAAAAAAACACGCTTGAAAAAGCCAACAAGCTGCCGATCACAGCGCAGAGCAGCCACCGGAAAAAGCCAACAAGCTGACGAATGGGGTAAAAAAAAAAAACAGTACGCTTGAAAGTGTCAAAATTGAAACGCTGTTTGCAAAAAACTACTGAACAAAAATGCCTGGAATTTACATATAAGGTCCTATGATTGATAATAAAAAGGTCTGTTACAGAAAAAAGAAACGATTAAAAAAAGAAACTGAAAAAATATTTTGCTGAAAAATGCCTAAAAGATCCTAAAAAAATCTATAAAGAGACTTTTTACTGCGGATTAAAAGAATAAATGTTTTATTAGATATTGGATTAAAGAGGGAAATTTTTAACATTGAAACCTATGGGGTTTGCCTGAATAAACCTGCCGAATGAAAACATCGAACAGCAGGGCATTTCGGCAACTTTTCACTGCTGTTCGGTGTTCTTTGAATAGATGCTTCTCTATGGGGGATTTCACTGCCGTCGAACAGGCACCATACTTGCAGGGGGTTCGCCAAAATTTGGCAAACTGCCTGCTCTCTGAATAACCGATTAGCCACGAAATGGCACCGTACGCTGAATTTCAGTGTCTGGTTACATTTCGGGGCCAGATCGGCTCTCTCTGAATAACCCCTATAGTGCCTATGCAATTGTTAAAATTAACAATCTTCTATAAAAGATGATCAAATAAAACCAATAAATAAAAGATAAAAAAACGAGTGCATTTACATTATTTCCTTTATTAATGGTTTCAGAATAACAATTTATATGCAAAAATTGCTTTTTATATATATATATACATATATATATATATAGTGTGTTTAATATTGCAGAAGCCACCTGCACATCATAGCAATTCAAAGAATTGCATCCCAGAGCTCTTCTGCCACATTCCCCATATGCAGCAAGGAATTCTGGGTAGGATATGCAAATGACCTCTGTCTCACTTTTATGCATCCTGGATCTGTTATTACACAGAACCCTAAAATCAATGCTATGCCACATATATAGTGACAATCCCTGAGGTGCGACAGAGAAACATGCATCGGATGTGGATTCGCATTTCCTACCCCACTTCTGTATTGATGCAATTCTGTTATTTATATCCAGTGGTGGATGATTTTTTGAATTTGGGTTGTTACATTTGTATGTTTCTCTCCTGGATACATGTTTATTCTCTTTTTATATAGAGGGGTTTATACGGTTAATACTATTACTGCAAGTACTTGTGAGGAGTATGTATGGAGCATATGTTTAATTTACTAACCCTTTTATGGCCCCTATTACACTCTTCGCGCAAATGCGCTCGCGCAGCGCAATTTTTTTTGCGCACGCAAAAAAACGTTAGCGCGCACAAATTAACGCGGTATTACGATCCGAGCGCATTTTTTCAGCCTTCATGTTTTTTTGAGCTCAAATCCGACGCGCAAAACCGGGCGCAAATGACCGTTGCGTGCAGGAATCGGTGGGCAATCAGAATTAAGAACCACCATTTGCTAGGTTTCGGTTGTTGCGCCTGTCAAAGTCAATCTGCTTATATGTGCTGCAACAAACAAAAAAAATTAAACAATTTACTAATTTTATTGTTTGGGTATGTGTAGAATGTGTAACTGAACTGTGCTGTATTTTTTTTTTGTGCAGTTCATTTCGTTTCGGCCAGAACGTTCAGATTGTAAATTAACACCAGGTTTTCAAAGACGTTAAAATGATGCGCGCAAACGTCGTACATCACATTTTGCGCTAAGATTGTAATACCATGCGCGCATACGCGTACTAACGCATTGGCGCTCACAATGTTAAGTATGGGATGCGTGCAGGAACTTGCGTTCGCGCTGGGTTCCCGCAGGGTCACTCGCGTTGGACGTTAACGCGCATCGTTTGTGCGAACGTTGTAATAGGACGTTATGCGCTAATGGTTTTTTCCTCGCGCAAATGCGCATTTACGTGCACGCAAATGCGCTGCGCGAAGAGTGTAATAGGGGCCTATGTGTTTCCCCTGGGTTTGTGCAAATTGTAACAAGGAATTTGAAAGTTAAGCTGCATTTGGGGTGCTTTGTCTTCAGATGTTGCTGTATATATAAATGTGTTGGTTTTGCCTTTGTTGTAGTGTATCTGTGGGTTTATATGTAATATATTCTGTAGGGCACTCTTGTTGAAAAAAAGAAAAGAAATGGGAACCCGTTACTGCATTTTTCTGAGAAAATACACAATTTTAACCAAAACTGAATTTTTTTAAAAAATTTCATTTGTGTTATAGAGGATGGTGTTTTATGAATAATATGACTGAATATTGAACTTGCTCCCAGCGTCCCAGCGTACGAAATGAGAAGGTGAGTAATATTAGTGGTTTTGATAATTTTATACATGACAATTGAAGAATGCCATCGCTTAAGAACAAAAAACTTTAAAAGTTTTTTTCTTCTTCTTTTAGATTTTATATGGTCATGTTTAGTATCAGTGCAAGGGCCAGGTAGTGACCTGTCCAATGAATCCTTACATGACCTTGTGCTGTGTAAAGATTAGAGACGCAGGGTGCCAAAGTCCCCCCAGTGCTCCTCACTGCAGTGCGGCAATTTAGGGTTTTTATGAAATAATGCGTTATAACGGACTGTGCTATCGCCTCCACACTTCTTGGTGACATGAGAAATGAGATGGTGAGTTATTGCAGCATCATTGTTTACTTCGTAATTGAAAAGTGAACGATATTGCTGTGTTAGAAATAAATAAAAAAAATGTATTATTTTATTTTTATTGCTACATAAAACCTGGTCAGTTATGATATAATTGGAAAAGTTATGCTCTGGCCTTTCCAGTGATATGTCACATGACCCTGTAGCTACTATGGTGCCTGAGATACAGTCGTTCAAAATGCTCATCAATGCAGACATACAGGGTTATTGAAAGAGCTCCGAATTGTGACCGAAAGGTAACCCAACGCTGAAATTCAGCGTACGCTTACCTTTCCTGGCCATTCCACTATCCAGAGAGCAGGGAGTTCGCCAAATGTTGGCGAATTGCATGCACATACAGTGCCTGTTCGAGGGCAGTGAAATCCCCATAGAGAAGCAATGCTTTGTCTATTCAGAGAACACAAAACAACTGAGAAAGGTTGCCGAAATGCCCTGCCATTCAGTGGTTTCATTCGACAGGTTTATTCAGGCGAATCCCATAGGCTTCAATGTTAAAAATATTCCCGTTTTAATTCAATATCTAATAAACTGTTTATTATTAGGGATGCACCGATACCGATACTAGTATCGGTATCGGGGCCGATATTGCCGTTTGCACGAGTACTTGTTACTCGTGCAAACGGCCCGATACATCCCGCCGATACCGGAAGCCGGCGCTGGGCCGGCTTAAAGGTATCCGCGGGGCTGGGGAAGCTGGCCGCGTGCATGAAAAGCACGCAGCCAGCGTTCCCCTTCGGCGTGCCAAATACTCACCCTTCCTGAAGTTCCGGTCTCTGGGCAGTGATGCGGTCACGTGGCCGCCGGGCGCTCCTGTGACGCGGCCTCTCGGCTGGAGGCAGCGTCACAGATGCGCCCGGCGGCCACGTGACCGCATCACTGCCCAGAGACCGGAACTTCAGGAAGGGTGAGTATTTGGCGCGCCGGAGGGGAACGCTGGCCGCGTGCTTTACATGCACACGGCCAGCTTCCCCAGCGTTCGAGCTGGGGGCCAATCCATGAGAGCTGCGGGCAAATCCATGAGAGCTGCGGGGCCAATCCATGAGACCTGGGGGCCAATCCATGAGACCTGGGGGCAAATCCATGAGACCTGGGGGCCAATCCATGAGAGCTGGGGGCCAATCCATGAGACCTGGGGGCAAATCCATGAGACCGGGGCCAATCCATGAGAGCTGGGGGCCAATCCATGAGAGCTGGGGGCCAATCCATGAGACCTGGGGGCAAATCCATGAGACCTGGGGGCAAATCCATGAGACCTGGGGGCCAATCCATGAGAGCTGGGGGCCAATCCATGAGAGCTGGGGGCCAATCCATGAGACCTGGGGGCAAATCCATGAGACCTGGGGGCAAATCCATGAGAGCTGGGGGCCAATCCATGAGACCTGAGGGCCAATCCATGAGACCTGGGGGCAAATCCATGTGACCTGGGGGCAAACCCATGTGACCTGGGGGCAAACCCATGTGAGCTGGGGCAAACCCATGTGAGCTGGGGCAAACCCATGTGAGCTGGGGCAAATCCATGTGAGCTGGGGCAAATTCCATGTGAGCTGCGGTCAACTCATATAAATTTTTATGAGGTTGTTCCTATTGGAAAGCGTCACATGACATTAAATAAAAGTATCGGGGGGGGCGGAGCTAGCAGCGGCAGCGAGCGGCCGCGTTTTCCACCGGCTCCGAGGAAACCTGGGCAGCTTCCACAGGTGCCGCTTCTCCATCACCCGAGTACGGCCCCCAGCTGACATCTAAGGGTCTTGGGAGACCCAGGAGCCCTGAATCCCCCCTTTCCGGGAGTCCGGGGGAGCGCTTTTTGCCGCCGGAGGAGATTTGGGCCCAGACGCGGCGGCCATCTTGGAGGCCCTCGTGGGTGCCGGCGGCTGATCGATCTCGGGGACTGCGTCCCCACACCGCGCAGACCCGAATCGCTGGTCCACGAAGGAACGGAGGTGGGAGCACACCGGACCAGCGCCCGCTCTGACCCACAGGGACAATAACCCCCCCCCTTTTTTTTTTTTTTTTTAACTCGAGGCCTAATAAAGGGACCGGAGAAAGCGCGCTCTCCTCGCCCCCGCCGTCCTCGAAGAGCTGCACCAGAGATTAGAGAGCAAGAACCGGAGGCGCGGCTTGCGCGCAGAAAATAATGGCCGCCTGATCCCGGAGCTCCGCCGAGTCGACCCGCTCAAACCCTTCTGCACCCCACAGGTAACGCGATGGGTAAGCCCCGCCGGCCACCAGCCACTCCTGGCACCTCCGAGACCATCGGGGACCCACAAACCTGCACAATGAGACAGTTCCTGACCCCTCTCACGGACGCTATGCAGGCGCCCATGCGGGACAAAATGGCGGCGACCCCCGCGTCCTCGGCCCCAGCTCTCCCACACGATCGAATGGTTCCTGGGACTTCCCGCCGGAGCTCCACCAGCTATTAAGCTCATTACCCACCAAGGCTGATCTGGCTGCTTCTACCTCGGGCCTTCAGGACTCGCTTCTTGCTGAGATTAGGGGCCTGCGCAAGGAGCTCGGCAGCTTGCAGCATCGGGTACAGCATGTGGAGACCACGCAGGCTCAACAATCTGAGACACTGACGATACACACTTCCTCACTACAATCTCAAAATCAGATCTTACAGACTATGGCACGTCATTTAGAAGACCTGGAAAATAGAGGACGCCGAAACAACATACGGGTGAGAGGCCTCCCTGAACTGGAGCAGTCCCCATCAGATTTAAAGAACACCTTGCTTCGCTTATTTAACGGTCTCATACAACGTAACCTTGATGCGGAGATCGAATTCGAGCGCCTCCACAGAGCTCTACGCCCTAAAGGCCCTCCAGGCACCCCGCCGAGAGATGTGGTCTGCTGTCTCCTGAGGCACACTGTTAAAGAGGAAATCATGGAAGCGGCCAGACAATCTCGCACTATAATATTCGACGATGTAAGCATCTCTTTATTTCAAGACCTGTCGCCAGCGACCCTACAATCTAGGCGTCTCCTACGCCCCCTCACAGCAGCCTTACAGGAACGGCGCATTGCCTATAAGTGGCTATTCCCATTCGGCATGCAGGTCCGTACAGATGATGGCCTTATAACATTACGCTCGGAGCTCGACCTTCCGGCCTTCCTGGAAGCCCTCGCACTACCCAAGGACGTGTTGCCTACATGGCCGGACTTGACACAAATGTACACTCCATCATTTGGAGCCCCTTCGCGAACCCAGAGGCCTCGCCGCCGCAGATATTCGTCGACCCGGACTATGATGCCCTCTGACACTCAAAATAGATGACTCCCGCCTGGCTGCTGATCAGGCCGGTCCTAATTACTGGATGTAACCGCCGCCCTAGAGGGCCTCAGAGACCTCGACAGCATGGCTCCTGTCACCGCAAGACTGTCACGGTCCTGAGGACCCCGGTGATCTTCACGTTTATCGCCAGACCTGCCCTCCCTTTACCCACCGGCAGTCCGCACGCTGGATCTTGCGGGATGCTTGTAACTTTGGGTAGCCTACTAATGGTGACCCCTCCTGCATACCGTTCTTGTAGAGGCCCCGGATCCTCCTGAGGACTACTTCTCATATCCATTTCCCGACTCTACCTCGGGCACATCACGGACAGGTTACTTTATTGGTTGCTTGGATGTATATTTATATGTTTATAGCTATACGGGTCTCACCCCGGTGGTTGCTTATCCGGCGCTACATGCCATGGATGGTGGCATATCATACGCTGAGCGGGCGACTCGGCCCTGGCTCTTTTTTCTTTTTCATCTGGTTTACTGTTTTTGTTTGATTTACCACTGTTTTATTTAACTTCGTTAGCACGTTGTCTTTTGTATAATTGGTTGCTCTCTGCGGCTGCTCGCTCCTACCCCTGAGATAGCGCCTGTGTACAGAATAGTGTGACACGCACTCGTTCCGCGCTCCGCGGCGGTGCTCTTGTCTCACTTAGGCGCATACTCCTTGTTTCCCTAACCCCCCCCCCATCGGCGCTCACCTACTCCTCCTGTCGGTAATATGGCCACAAAGACCAGACCTATTAAAATCCTCACGATAAATGCTAGGGGCCTGAACATACCAGAAAAAAGGCACATAGCCCTTCGGGACTTCAGATCTAATCGCGCGGACGTGGTTCTTTTACAAGAGACTCACTTTGCAGCAGACGGGGCACCATGTCTGCGTGATCAGAAGTTCCCGACTGGTTACTTCAGTAACTCCTCCGCAGGCAAAGTGTGTGGCACAGCTATTCTCTTTTCTAGGGATTTCCCCCTTAATGTCACAGACTCAAAATTGGACCGAGACGGCCGTTACACTTTCGTCAAAGGGGAAATAGGAGGGCAAACATACACCTTCGCATCCATATATCTGCCAAATAGGAACCAACACAAAGTATTACGCCTCTTGCTGGGAGTCCTAGCGGATTTCCAGGAAGGTATTGTCCTCATTGGAGGGGACATTAACCTCCCACTCGATGCGAAACTAGACACCTCCAGGGGATCCACTAGTGTCCCGCACTCAGTACTACGACAGACCCACTCAGCGCTTCACTCGCACCGTTTGGTAGACTGCTGGCGTGCCGTCCACCCCACCACGCGGGATTATACTTTCTACAGCACGCCACACCAATCTTACTCGAGATTAGACTGTTTGTTTCTACCTTTTGGCTACCTCCACCTCTTAGACACAGTGAAAATAGGCCCGATGACATGGTCTGACCATCACCCAGTCCTACTCACACTCGCCTCTCCTTTAGTACGCCCTAAAGATAGAACCTGGCGACTGAACGAAACACTACTCAACGACCCCATAGTTACACAGGGCACACTCCAGACCCTCCAGAACTATTTCACCGACAACTCCTCTCCAGACACCTCCCCTCAAATAGTATGGGAAGCGCATAAGGCCGTGATCCGAGGCTACCTGATACAACAGGGTTCCTTAAAGAAAAAGCAATACAACACTCAGAGGGACGCGCTGCTCTGCCGCATCCAGGTGCTGGAAAAGTCCCATAAGCTTTATATGGACGACACTGTCTATGCAGAGCTTCTGGAGCTCCGCACCGAATTAAGCTCGCTACTGAACAAGACTGCTCAAAAAGCTTTCCTCACTACTCGTCGTGTTTATTATGAACACGGCAACAAATGCGGACGGCTATTGGCACGAGCACTCAAGGCTCACAGGGAGAAGCTGTATATCTCTAAATTGCGAAACCCACAGGGCAAGCCCGTCACACTACCGCAGGACATGCTTTCCCTACTCCGAGAACATTTCACGGAACTCTATAATCTCCCCACGGACCATCGCCCCTCTTCCTCTGATTCCATATGTAAATTTGTGGACATGCACACACACACCAAATTGACCCCACTCATGCGGGAAGCTTTAGATTCCCCCTTAACGGTGGAAGAACTCCAAAATGCCGTTAAGCTGACCCCTACGGGCAAAACACCAGGTCCGGACGGCCTATCCCTTCGTTATTACAAGACATTCCTCCCCACCTTGGCACCGGCTTGGTTACAGGCATTTAACACCCTGACACAACACCACCGCGTTTTGCCACCCCAATCGCTCTCCGCCACTATTACATTAATACCCAAACCTGACAAAGACCATGACCTATGCGCTAGCTTTCGGCCCATATCACTACTGAACCAAGATTTGAAGCTCTTCGCCAAAGCACTTGCCCTGCGGATAGCCCGTCACATCCCACATTTAGTTCACCCGGACCAGACGGGATTTATACCTGGGAGAGAGGCCAGAGATAACACAGTCAGGGCACTGAATCTCATTCATGTGGCCGCCAAATCTCGATCTGATCCCTCCCTGTTACTATCCACCGATGCCGAAAAAGCCTTCGACAGGGTCAGCTGGCCTTATCTGTTTTCCACCCTTCGACAGATGGGTTTTGGCTCCAACATGCTAGCATGGATTGGTTCCCTACAGCACGTATCAACCTAAATGGCACCCTCACCACCCCTTTTCATATCCGAAATGGCACCAGACAGGGATGCCCTCTCTCACCTCTCCTTTTCGCAATCTCACTCGAACCCCTTTTGCACGCAATCCGAACTAACCCCTCGATTCACGGCATTGAGGTGGCGGGTCACCGGCATAAAGTGGCGGCGTATGCCGATGACCTGTTATTCTTTATCCGCCAGCCATTGATCTCCCTCCCTGCCCTCACCTCTTTACTACGAGAATATGGCTCTTTAAGCAATTATAAAATTAACATGACTAAATCAGAAATTTTAGGACTTTCTGTCCCCCCCCCCCTATGCGCGCTCAGCTACAAGCCTCATTCCCCTTCCGATGGTGCAAATCCTCACTTAAATACTTAGGCATTTATCTCACCGCAGGTACATCTGACCTTTATCATGCAAACTACCTCCCACTGCTGCACAGCATCACAGCTGACCTCACCAAATGGGCTTTTCCTCATGTAACGTGGTTCGGACGCATTAACGTCCTTAAAATGAACATACTCCCACGCCTGCTGTACTTGTTCCAGACCTACCAATAGCCGTACCCACTTTATTCTTCAGGTCCCTGCAGTCTAAATTTACCACATTTGTCTGGAATAATCACAGACCACGGCTCAGATTTGAGTTGCTCACCGCATCCAAATCCGCGGGTGGACTGGCACTACCCCATGCCCGCCGCTACTATCAAGCTGCACACTTGTTGCGCATACTTGAGTGGACTTCGGGCGCAGACACCAAGCTATGGATCCCTCTGGAACGCACACTGGCAGATGCCCCACTGGCTTCCCTTCCCTGGCTAAACGGCACAAATGCTACATGCCGCGTCACCCACCACCCTACTATCTCAGCTACACTCCGCACCTGGAGGACGTTACAAAACTCTACCAAGATTGCCCCAAGGCCGTCACCCCTCCTACCGTTATGTTACCTACCCGCATTCTCCCGGAGGCTAATCACAACTGAACAAATGCAGGCACCTCATTGTATACGGGCATCTAACTTTATTGACGGCAACACCTTTAAGTCCCCTGAGGACATTCCACTGCCCTGGCCACAGTCTTTCCTGACCAAATTTCATTTCCATCGGCTTACGGCTTACATGCGCTCATTAGCCCCCCACCTCAATTCACCCGTCCTCTTACCCTATTTGAAACCCTAGCCCAGAGAAAACATCCTCCGCCCCATGGTATATCGGTTATGTACGGGCTGTTGCAATCCCTCACGAACCCCATACCCTCCTATCGGTCCAAATGGGAGGAAGACCTCCAGCTGTCCTTCACGGAGGAGGAATGGGACCAAATCACCCTACTCACCACGTCCTGCTCCATCGCCACCAAATCCCAGGAAACGGCCTACAAACTCCTATCTAGGTGGTACTGCCCGCCTAAAAGGTTGGCAATGTTTGACCCCAAGCATAACGGCTCCTGCTGGAAATGCAGGGCGCCACAGGCGGACTTACTCCACATGTGGTGGTCTTGCCCGTTGCTCCAACCATACTGGCAAGCTGTCCACAGCACCATTTGCAAGGTCTCAGAACCCCCCCCAGACTTTACACCGGCAGCTATGTTATTGCTTCACACACCTATGGAACACACTGATTACAAACGCACGCTTGAAATACGTTTATTAAATGCGGCCAAGGCTGTGTTGCCCCGTCATTGGAAGACCCCTAATGTTCCTACCATACGCGAATGGCTTCAGGAGGTACATAACACCCAAGATATTGAAGAACTAATACACAGTGCCTCAGGCACGAGCGCAGTCCATTTGCGCCGCTGGTTCTACTGGTCAGAGGCTCGCCCCCGTGTGTAAATAACACGCCTTACACAGTGGCCGCCGACTCTCATGCTATCTTTAACCTGCCGTCCCCTACCCTCTCTTTCCCTTTACACGTTTTGAATATGTTTCATGTCTATATAATTCATACTTTTAGTTAACTTTTATATACTGTATGCTGTAAATTATATGCATAATACTGGATTCAAAATCACGCTTACACGAATTAAGCAGCTGTTACTTATCGATCAACCCTGAATCCATATTTACGAAGTGTTTACCTGTCTTGGAGCAACTTATCTTATACTACTTCATTCACTCTGTTAAAAATTTATGAAACAATAAAAATTTATTACAATAAAAAAAAAAAAAAAAAAGTATCGGTACTCGGTATCGGTGAGTACTTTTAAAAAGTATCGGTACTCGTACTCGGTCTTAAAAAAGTGGTATCGGTGCATCCCTAATAATTATCTGCAGTAAAAATTTTCTTTATTTTTAGGATCTTATAGGCATTTGTTTGCAAAAAAAATTTCTGGTTTTTTTTAAATCGTTGTTTCTTTTTTCTGTAAGAGCCCTTTTTATTATCATTCATTGGATCTTATATGTAAATTTCAGACATTTTCGTTCTGTAGTTTCTTTGCAAACAGAGTTTTACTTTTCAAACATTCAAGCGTACTGTTTTTTATTTTCACTCCATTCGTCTGCGGTGTCGGCTTTTTCCGGCGGCTGCTCTGCGCTGTCATCAGCTCCAGCTCGGGTTTCTCCGGTGTGTTCGGCGGGGTTAATCCAGATGTTTTTGCGGGTTTCGGTGTGCCTTCGCCGGGTTTTGCGGTGAGTGTTCGTCGGGTTTGCGGCGGCTTTTCCCTGCACTACGACGGTCCTGTGGTGCTTGCTGAATACACAGCAGAGTTGCTGAAATGGGATCGCCAAATCGCACCGAATTGAAGAGAACGAAAAGTCACCGAACGTGCGGTAACTTTTCGATTCTCTTTGAATAACCCTGATAGTTTTCCTTTCTCTGGGGCTATTAGAGGGCATGGGCCTGGAGCTGCTGCTCCAATAGCCCCTATGATAATCCGGCCCTGCCTGTACATATAGAGTGTCTTCTGTGGTATGTGTTGTCATCTAATTAATTTAAGGATCTTTACTGTCGGGCCTCTATGTCCTGTGGTAGACTGGTTACAGTACTTATTAAAGCATGATTCATAGTAATACATTGTCTGCAAGCATGAAATATCCTGCACATCGTTCATAAGAGAATCTCAAACACTATGTATCATCTCTATAATGTATTTTTTTAATTAAAACTAAATAATCTGTAGGTGTAAGAAAAGACACATAAATAGTACAATTGAACTACCTCCCCTAAAAACAAATACTATTTTTGGCAATGCAGTTGTACATTCTTAATTTTCAAATAAAACATATTCACATTTACTTTTTCTGGCATGCTAAAACAGAAACAAACATGTCTATGTTAGAGGAGCCGTTTCAGTTAGAAATACATTTTTAAAGTATATGGCTGATTAGTGTATTGCACTACTGACAGGTTAAAATATGTTAACATCTTATAATTAGGTTACCTTTACATTAAATTGAAACGACAAACAGAACTTGACAGCTTTGTGTTTCACAGTCTTAGAAATGCACACTATCAGTACATGTCTCTATAGATCTCCTGTAACAGCGGATGGAGAGATGCACTGGTCTCTGTGCGTTTTATACTTTGCACAAGCTCTGCATGCTCTGTCACTAGCTGGCGCAGATCTGCCATCTTATGCAAAAGTTTTGGAAAGAGAAATGGAGTTTCTGGGTGAGTTGTTTTCAGGTGACTACTAAGAGCACTTAGAATTCCCTCCTGAATATCTTCCACATGAGAGGGATTCACAAGACCTGGGCGATCTGCAGATTGAATAAAAAAAGAAGGAACAGATTAATAAGAGAAAAACATTAAAGAAAAACCAAATCCTTTGGAAGATTCATTTGAGACAGAGGAGGGAAGGAACAAGATTATAAGGAATATATATAAGGAAAGAGGGGAAAAAATGGGTTTCCTTCTTAATCACCCAAATCCATGATTAACCACTTTAGTGCTACATAAAATTAAGATCAAAGGCCAGATTCCAAACCATCCCTCAAAATTTACAAGTGAAATGTAAGGAGTAAGGCTAGGGTCAGACGAAAGCATTTTTCCCCGCGAACGTGAAAAAGTGCGTCCAAACGCATTGACGTATTTTTTCACGGAATGCGCAAAAACGGTCAGACGACGCGCATTGTCGGTCGTGATTTTGTACGGATCGTCAATAAAACTCTTTTTGCGTCTGGATGTTATGTAGGCTGGACATTAGCAGCGTCTGACATCTCATAATCACGCAAACACGCCGCTATGCCGCAGCTGCGCACTCAGTACGTCAGTACTAGCGGTTCAGCGTTCTCAGAAAAATGCATTCAAATTCCATTTGCGTTGCACGGCCGGACTTTTGTGCAGCCGTACATCGTATATTGGCCGTCATTGCCCGTCATCTGCTGCTAGTGCGGCCATAATTATGTGCGCCAGAACGTACGTTAAAAGTGCGCTGGTCTGACCCCAGCCTAAGAGGGTCACATTTTTAAATGTTTACAACATCCTGGCTATTCCAATTTAAGTGGTAAATCCTGTTCTAGTTCAGCATGACCAGCAAGCTACTGTACATTTATGCTTCTTGTACTTTGTATAGGAAGCTCAAATATAGAGGCACAGAAATGAACAATTACTATTTTCTTGTCATTCACATCTGCAGTGAGGATAAATAAATAAAATCAAAATACCAGTTCCCAGAAGCTGGCATAAATGCAAAATCACTTAAAACCAGTAAAAAAAAAAAAAAAAACGATGAAATAAGGAATCATCCACTTAATTAGTGACTCATGAGCCACAAATGAATAATGGTAACCTTACTTAAAAGCCGAGCTGCGACAGGAATTGCAGCTTCACTTTGAATAGCAGGAGAACTGTTAGCAGCTCCCTGAATGATGCTCAACTGTAATGGGGCTTTAGGTATTTATATTGTTATTTCTGCTAACAAAGGCTGTCATTTTTTTTACTTTATTCTCAAAAAGCTATGTATTAAAATCTTATTTTTACATGGTCTGACAAACCTCTCCTACACATAGACCTGGTGTTTTATTTATCCTGTTTCTTATGACCTTAACAATAACTCCCAACAAACATAACTACTGTAAAGTCAATAGGATGACATTTTAGGTTTGTTCATTAAGTAGATTGTGGCAAATAAAAATAAATTATAGAGCAAGCTAGCTGATTTTGATTCCATTTTGATCTACAATGTGTAATCTCTTGGCAGTGTTCAACTGCTCTCCTGTAGGGAAATGAAAAAAAATATCAAGCAAATAAAAGGAAAACTTGTAGTCACCAAACATGCATTTTATAGGGATGATTCTAGTTTGATCACCTTACTTAATCTCATTCTATATCCTTTCAATAAATGTTTCTTCCATTTGCCTGACATTATTATTTGCATGAGACTTCGCATAAACAGATCTGTAGTCATAGCTACATGCAGGGATATTCGGCTAGACATTCTGTGCAATTATTCACCATTTCCAGTAGCTTTCTCACTGGTACACAAAAAATGACAACACAGGTACACGCTGGTTATCACCATCGGAAACCTCTTCATTTTCATTATCCTTATAGTTCATGTTTTCATCTAGGTTAAAAGGCTTAAAAATATATTCTATACATATGTTTAACAAACACAATGTCCAGCAGCTCAGATTTTGTAAAGTAAACAAAAAAAATTGCAGTGATGACAGCGGGGGTACTTTGGTCCCCTATATCTTCATTGTTTACATTACAAAAGGTTAAGTTAGATGTCATTGCACAGGTTTTTTCTAAAGATACCATACATGACCATGTACAATGTAAAAAAAAAAAAAAAAAAATTCAAACAAACCCCCCCCCCAAAGCAATGGCATTGTCCATTATTCATGAACAAAATGAGCAATATCACTGCCATTAGCCACCTCACCAGGTGCAAGTTCAACAGTTTATACAGTCATATTATTCGTAAAACACAATGTAGCATAATACAGGTGAATGCATTTTTTTCTTCAGTTTTGGTTAAAATTATCAGGTCTATGCACTAAAATTTGTACTCGGGAGAATTGGCAAGAGGAGTGAAAAATCTAGGTCAAAGTAGCCAAACCAAAAAAATTCTCCCATTTATCTCACTTTCCAAATCAGCTATTTGGTCTAGATTGTTCTCTTCTCCAGCCACTTCTCCTTATTTTCACCCTTTAGTGAATAGACCTGTATGTATTTTCTAAGAAAAATGCAGGTTCCCAACTTATTTTTTTTTTTATCAAGGATAACTCATAGAAAATATAACCACAAAGGTTTGGATGACAAAGTGTGGAAAACGAATTTTACACTCAGCAGTATACAGTGTGAATGAGCATATCACAGAATCCATAGCAATAAAACCAAGCAATGTGCGGTGTGAATGAGCGTATCAGAAAATCCACAGCAATAAAACTCAACAGTATGCAGTGTATGTGTATCACAGAATCCACAGCCATAAAACTCGGCAGTATGTGTATCACAGAATCCACAGCCATAAAACTCAGCAGTATGCAGTGTGTATCAGTGTATCACAGAATCCACAGCCATAAAACTCAGCAGTATGTGTATCACAGAATCCACAGCCATAAAGTTCTGTGTTTAAAAATATTTTGAATACACTATTAAAAAATATTTTTGATATTTAAAAATTGCCCCCTCTCCTGCTTACCTTTGTTTGTTTTTTTTGCTTGCAGGGAGGGGGTTGAATATGAATCATTGGTGGTCCAGTGGCACAGAGGGGGGGGTCGAGGAGGGGGAACCTGGCTGGCCGCATCCGATGGATAGCCGCCGGGACCCCTCATCTCCGCGGGCCTGGCGGCAGCCTCCGCTTCCCTGGTGGTCCCTGTGGTTCGTGGGGTGCTGCACTGCGATCTGTGCATGGCGCACAGACCGCACAGCACATCCCCTCACTGACACGAGCGGCCGGCGATCGCTGATGACCTGTCACCTGACCGCCAGTGCTTACTGACTGGCGGTCAGGTGACAGGTCATCAGAGATCAACGGCCGCTCGTGTCAGTGTGGGATGTGCTGTGCGGTCTGTGTGCCATGCACAGATCGCAGTGCAGCACCCCACGAACCACAGGGACCACCAGGGAAGCGGAGGCTGCCGCCAGGCCCGCAGAGATGAGGGGTCCCGGCGGCTATCCATCGGATGCGGCCAGCCAGGACCCAGAATGTGCTGCGGGCAGGCATTAGAGTGTGCCTAGGCACACCCGGCACACCCCGTGCGCACGCCTATGCTCCTATCCCTCACAGCCGTAAGACTATACCTGTGGAAAACCTTATTACAACTTCCATCACTCCATCTGTTGCACCCACAACACCAGTTTAAGATGTCGCTGACCAAAATCTGGTGCTTACTTCCAGAGTCATTGCTCTTGCCACCCAGGTCGTCAACCTCACCCATACCATACAGGTTCTGCAAACTAACCACACTTCCTTGCTATCGCAGGTCCAGAATGCCTTGGAGTACATCCATGTGTCGACTTCAGATTTTTTTTGCCACCAGCACCCCCACATGTCCTGCAACTCAGGATCAACTGCACCAGATGGCACATACTTCACGATTAACCCCCTGCCATCGGACTATGCCCCGACCTCTAATGGAACCGTGGTATGTCAATCAGACCTTGAAACCCCTGAGACTGCTTTGGCTGCTGTAATGGGTGCTATGGTGCTCACCCTGGTGTAGAGTTGTTAGGATCTTAATGGACTGGTACAAAATCTCAAAGCAAGGAGGACTGTAAGACTTGATATCCCAAGCCAGGGAGGTAGTACAAAATTCTAAATACCACTTAAGCTCAATCGGTTTCGAGACCAAGGGATTGCTTAGTGTAAACTCATAAACGTTAATCACATAGATACATTGCCTGGAAACATGAGCATGACTAGGTACAAGATAGGCGTAATCAAATTTACATTTATTTTTGGACAAGGAATTAGTGTGTTAGGTGAATTGTGCAGCCTGCAGGGCAGTCACAAAATCAATGAACTTGGTGTTAATGCTGTAACCAGCAAGTGCATACAACAGATCACTGGCGCCATGAGTAGGTCTCACGAATTGGCAGATAGACTCAAAATCGGCTGCCGTGTGATTAGGACTCAAACCAAATTGTTTCAGCAACAGAGACCATGTGCGAGAGATGAGTTTGCCAAGGTGGCGGGCAGAACTCCAAACAGCAAACATGCGGTTAAACATAAATATAAACATAGAACCGCTACATAAAACACCAAGAGAATCGACACAAGAAATAGCCGGGTCTGAAACGTAATACAGGGTCCTCGTACAAGCAGGTCGGCAACTGGGTAATCAAATCAGTAAGAATAAACACAGTCAGTACACAAAGCGGGGTTCTCAAGAATAGGCGGGTCAGTACACAAAGTGGAGTTCTCAGGCATAGTCGTGGTCATACACATAGAGGGTTCTCAGAAATAGCCAAAAGTCACAATAAATCAGAAATCGCCAAAGCACTGGGGAAGCAAACTCCACGTCAGCGCAATGAGTCTGCCTGAGAAGACTGACTTTAAACTCGCCCCACCACCTGACCACCCACGTGACCGCCGCGGGCTTGCTTAACACTCGGCGCCCGGCAAGCGAGCCGTGAGGACGGCGCTGCTGGGCGCCTGGCAGGATCACGGGTGGTGGACGTTACACATTGTTACCAAACGTGACCATATAATTTGTAAACAAAAATATAATAAAAATTCCTCTTTTTGTTCTAACGCAGTGTCATTGCTCACTTTCACATACAGTATTTCCCAGACCTATAGCAACTGCAGAGCACATGAAGTGGTGCATAGTTGCATACAGTAACTATACATGGCATCATCTAAAACCTATGCACTGTAGAATGCTACTCTGCAGAGAAGCAGCAGGGCATTACACCCATGTTTCTCTGTTATTTTAATGACTACAGATTAAAAAGGACTTTGAAGTCCCATACATGAGTGCCCATGTAGCATTTATTTGGAGCAACCCTGATTGCTGCTTGGCCAGGCAGCTGGGCATTTTGACACTCTTGCGCACCAGGATGATACATTGCCTTTTAGGGCATGATATTGATGATGCAAAGTGCATCACAGCCACATGACAGGTCTGAGACAGGACGATGAGGAGAAAAAACTACACATAGAAAGTTAAAATGAAACAAACAGAAAACTGGAAAAAGAGAAATACATAGAATAAGTTCATAAACGCAGAGGTAAAATGAGTAGCAACAAAGCAAATTAATCAGGAAGATAAAATTAATAAAATAAGCAAATGTAGTTTCTAACCACTGCATAGGATGATGGCTGCAACAAAAATTGCCAGATCACTGTCATTAAGCTCCAGTGCATTGAATTTGGAGGCGAAGTGGAACTTAGGCTCCATGATGTGGCAGAATGGATGACGAAGACTACGCAGGAACTCACGTGTAACGAACCCACGTCCCCCTGCCACTAGAAGACCATCTTTGTTCATAAGTGAGGCTAACATGCAAAAGATAGCTTCATGGACCCCGTATTTCAACAGTGTGACTTGGTCATTGAGGTAGAGAGTGTTGAATCCTGGAATACTCTTGGCAAAATTGGTGAGTGCGAGTACTGTTTCCACAGAAGTACACTGACAGCGATAAAAGACATGGACTCCAATCTCTGTTCTTGGCGGATCCTGCATAGGCAACTGCTCCCACAAGATTCCTTGTTCTGCCTGCCACAAGGTGTCCATGTCATGTATCACAAAGGGCTAAATAGAAAGAGAATGAATAAGTGCATATTGTATTAAAAGCAATGCTATATTTAGAACAATTTTTCAAATATATAACCTATATATATATAACCTTATTATGTGTAAGGAATGACTTTAAAGACCTTGTGAACAGAAATGGCTTCAAGTAGAATTAATGGAAAAGTTATCAATTGTTGTGACAACAGGCATAAATTATGCACCAAATCCTGTGCTTAAGATGAGACGCAATTCAAAAGACATTTCTTCATGGGAGATGGATAAAAGCAAATATGGAATCATGGTCTTAAGAAGGCCCACAGTATTATCTTTCAAATCCTACGGCCATCATATGACCAAATCATAAAAGCTCACCATGGCTGAAAAGAGGGGGGCAAACAGAGAAGTTAATAATCAGACCATGTTAACCAACAACCCAATTTTCTTCCCCTACTCTTTTTGGCTAAAGTGTAAACACGTATCTATTATCTCATGTTGTCAACTCTACTGGATGTTTTTCCAAACGTTTCTTACCCCAGCACAGTTGTAGATAATGGTGCTGCTGTCCAAAACTTCAGCCCAAATGGGGATGTTTAAATTGCTATTAAATGTCCTCTCTAAATCAATTCCACTAGACTCTTGGGTACTTGTGTTGGCTTACCCCATAAATGATTTTACCCACTCTAAAAGTAAATCAGTAGCCAAAATGGCCTTTGTAACACTGATCTATAGTCCAACTTTGAAACACTCCACAAATTCCCGCCACCACGTATTTTAAGATCATGGAATCTACAGAAATGATTGCGGTCATTTCGAACACTCAAAAATCATTCCATAAGGATTGGGATCCTAGTTTGGCCATGTTCCAATCCTCCACCTTTGTCCTGCTCTAATGGCTGGATCAAAGGATACCCGATTATTCTTCCCCTCTTCCCTGCTCTTCCCCTTTATTCTACTTTTCTACGCTCCTACCCCACTAACACATATCGACTGGTTTCTCCTCTCCTGCCCTCATTTTCTCCTTCTCTTCCTGGATTATAGTTTACGGTTAGGTGGTTTCACGTTTAAATTTCTCGGTAGTCCTCCTCTCCCTGCACCCGGTGATCATACCCCTCAAACTTATTTCTATACTATCAATAAAGATATTCAAGTGAGGGGGTGTTCTCTACTTTATGGACTGTGATACCACCTTTAGGGCACTCCAGCATTACACTGCCCATTTTATTTTGTTCTCGTGTTTTAATATTTTAAAAATTGCAAAAACAGATTGTTAAGAAAAACAATACTAAACATTTTCATTTGAAAAGAGTGAAACAATTGAGAATATAATTTAATGAACAAGTCTAAATAAAAAGAATAAATCTAAATGGAAGAAGACATACATTTCATATTGAATGAATTTAGAATGTATTTAGTGGCTTCAATTATTTCTAAAGCATTGCTTACTCACCGAAATGCTACTTCTGCCAGTCAATATGTCTCGTGCTTTCTTTTTTGTCATAGAAAATGTGTTAATATAAGAAGAGTGAATCTGCTGTGAAAGGACCACACTTTCAGACAGAGACGAATCTATGGCTCTTGCATCTGCTGATGGGGACTGAACTAGACGTTTTTTCTCTGCTTCTGGCATCCGACCAAACCGGATTGCTGCCATGGAATAGACAAAAGACTTAATGAATTGAACTGCATTTGAAATAGGGATAGACCGATATCACTTTTTAGGCACCGATAAGTTTATGATGGTGCGTTTGCGGGGCAGCTGCATACACTACATCTCCGTATTCAATAGCTGGCATAAGCATTTGTTGTACTATCTGCTTTCTTACCGCAGGGCTCAGGCAGGATCTGTTTCTGTACAGGGCACCTAGTTTGGGGTAAAGTTTAGATGAGAGTTTTTCGATGTGGGGGCCAAAGGATAGATTTGGGTCTAACCACATACCTAGATATTTGAGAGAAGTGACTGTGGTCAGCATGCCATTTGATTTTGTCCTGACACATAGATGGGGAGTTTGCAATTTATGCAGTTTAGAGACTGTTCCAAAGAGTATCGTGACAGTTTTGTCAGTATTTAGAAAAAGTTTGTTATCTTCAATCCATTTTTCTGCCTCTGTGAATTGTTCTTGCAGCACTGCCTCCAGCCAGGGATGGATCCAGACACAGGTTTCAGGGGGGGGGGGGATTCTACCAGTTTTGGCCAAGAGCTGGTGTTGGGTTTGCAGTGACAGGCGGATATATATTTGCACCCAGCTCGCATGGATATATATATTGCCCCCAGCTCACATGGATATATATATTGCCCCAGCTCACATGGATATATATATTGCCCCAGCTCACATGGATATATATATATTGCCCCAGCTCACATGGATATATATTGCCCCAGGTCACATGGATAAATATATTTGCCCCCAGCTCACATGGATATATATATTGCCCCAGCTCACATGGATATATATATTTTCCCTAGCTCACATGGATATATTGCCCCCAGCTCACATGGATATATATATATTGCCCCCAGCTCACATGGATATATTTGCCCCCCAGCTCACATGGATATATTGCCCCCAGCTCACATGGATATATTTGCCCCAGCTCACTGTAACGATTGGCACCTGCTTGGGCTATCGTGGTGGCTTGGAACAAGGAGTGTAGCCCTTTAGGCAGGTGAGCTGCTGACTTGATACAGGACAGGCCAATAATACAGATTCCAGAGCTAAGCAGAAACCAGACTGAGACACAAGGGACAGGAGGGTCAGGAAGAAAACTAAAGGGATCCCTATGCTGGGAATAATTTCTATCTAAGAAACCCAAACAAAGTATTACAGAGCAAGGGGAACAAGAAGAGCGAGGTTAAACAAGACATACAGAAAGACTATACTAAAGAGGTCCTTGTATGTGGCTTATAAGAATGGTCATACAGGCAAAGGTTGGCAACAGATCAGCATACAGAGAAACCAGGAGTAGACAGAAAAAGATTGTCAGGAAATACAGCCGAGGTCAAAACCAGAATAAACTTGGACAGGAATGCTTTGCAGCAACGCTGGGAACAGGAACTGGACACAACCACCATGAAACTCCACAAACCATCAATGAGGCTCTGTGCTGGGATATATATAGGGAGTGGGTCTGTGTAATTGGGCCATGTGACCCCAGACCAGGAGATCACAACAGAACCCCAGATCAGCCCAGACAGCACAGCCAAACACACCACAGGGGAAAACAGACATGGAGACCCTTCACCACCAGGGGGTGTGGCCAAAACCAGGGAAAATGTGACACTTATATGGATATATTTTCCCCCAGCTCACATGGATATATATTGCCCCAGCTCACATGGATATATTTGTCCCCAGTTCACATGGATATATTGCCCCCAGCTCACATGGATATATTTGCCCCAGGTTGCATGGATATATTTGCCCCAGCTCACATGGATATATTTGCCCCAGCTCACGTGGATATATTTGCCCCAGCTCACTTGGATATATTTGCCCCCAGCTCACATGGATGTATTTGCCCCAGCTCACATGGATGTATTTGCCCCAAGCTCACATGGATATATTGCCCCCAGCTCACATATATATATTTTCCCCCAGCTCACACATAGATATATCTGCCCCAGCTTACATGGATATATTTGCCCCAGCTCACATGGATATATTTGCCCCAGCTCACATGGATATATAGTGCCCCCAGCTCACATGGATATATTTTCCCCAGCCCACATGGATATATTGCCCCAGCTCACATGGATATATTTGCCCCCAGCTCTCACATAGATATATTTGCTTCCAGCTCACATGGATATATTTGCCCCAGCTCACATGGATATATTTGCCCCCAGCTCACATGGATATATTTGCCCCCCAGCTCACATGGATGTATTTGCCCCAGCTCACATGGATATATTGCCCCAGCTCACATAGATATATTTTCCCCCAGCTCACATGATATATTTGCCCCAGCTCACATGGATATATTGCCCCCAGCTCACATGGATACATAGTGCCCCCAGCTCACATGGATATATTGCCCCCAGCTCACATGGATATATTTGCGCCAGCTCACATGGATATATTTGCGCCAGCTCACATGGATATATAGTGCCCCAGCTCACATGAATATATTTGCCCCAGCTCACATGGATATATTGCCCCCAGCTCACATGGATACATAGTGCCCCAGCTCACATGGATATATTGCCCCAGCTCACATGGATATATTTGCCCCCAGTTCACATGGATATATAGTGCCCCCAGCTCACATGGATATATTTGCCCCAGCTCACATGGATATATTGCCCCAGCTCACATGGATACATAGTGCCCCCAGCTCACATGGATATATTGCCCCAGCTCACATGGATATATAGTGCCCCAGCTCACATGGATGTATTTGCCCCAGCTCACATGGATATATTTGCCCCAGATCACATGGATATATAGTGCCCCAGCTCACATGGATATATTTTCCCCAGCCCACATGGATATATTGCCCCAGCTCACATGGATATATTTGCCCCAGCTCTCACATAGATATATTTGCCCCAGCTCACATGGATATATTTGCCCCCAGCTCACATGGATATATTGCCCCCAGCTCACATGGATATATTTGCTCCCAGCTCACATGGATATATTTGCCCCAGCTCACATGGATGTATTTGCCCCCAGCTCACATGGATATATTGCCCCAGCTCACATAGATATATTTTCCCCCAGCTCACATGATATATTTGCCCCAGCTCACAAGATATATTTGCCCTAGCTCACATGGCTATATTGCCCCCAGCTCACATGGATACATAGTGCCCCCAGCTCACATGGATATATTGCCCCCAGCTCACATGGATATATTTGCCCCAGCTCACATGGATATATAGTGCCCCAGCTCACATGGATATATTTGCCCCAGCTCACATGGATATATTGCCCCAGCTCACATGGATACATAGTGCCCCAGCTCACATGGATATATTGCCCCAGCTCACATGGATATATTTGCCCCCAGTTCACATGGATATATAGTGCCCCCAGCTCACATGGATATATTTGCCCCAGCTCACATGGATATATTGCCCCAGCTCACATGGATACATAGTGCCCCCAGCTCACATGGATATATTGCCCCAGCTCACATGGATATATAGTGCCCCCAGCTCACATGGATATATAGTGCCCCCAGCTCTCATGGATATTTCCCCCAGCTCACATGGATATATTTGCCCCAGCTCTCATGGATATTTCCCCCAGCTCACATGGATATATTGCCCCCAGCTCACATGGATATATAATGCCCCAGCTCACATGAATATATTGCCCCAGCTCACATGGGTATATTTGCCCCCAGCTCTCACCTCCTCTGCTGGCTGCCAGGCCCCAGGCTCTGTTTGTCCGCCGGCGTTCTTCTCCCTACGAGGCGAGCGGCCGCTGGCATGGAGCTTGGCTGCTCGCTGGGAACCACCTGACCAGCCGCGCAGCCGCGTTCTCGCGAGATCGTGTGCTGGTCAGGCGAGCGGCCAAGCTGCGTGCCAGCGGCCGCTTGCTTCGTAGGGAGAAAAATGCTGCCGGCAGCAATTTTCTCGGGGGGGGGGGCAATTGCTCCATTCCCCCCCTGGATCCGCCCCTGCCTCCATCTGTGGGAAATTTGGTTTGCTTGTATAGATTATGGTGTTGTTTGCGTACATGTATACAGTTGAGGCTTTATAGACATCGGGCAGATCATTTATGAATATCGTGAATAGCAGGAGTCCAAGTATCAAGCCCTGGAGTACACCACATGTGACTGGTAGGGGGAGGGAGGAGCTGCCAGAAATGGACACATATTGAGATTGGTCGGATACATATGAATGAAACCATTTTAGTGTGTGATCGCCAATACCGGAGTTTTTACGTTTTTGTAATAGAATGCCATGGTCTACTGTGTCAAAGGCCTTGGCAAAATCAAGGAAGATGGCTCCAGTTAGGTTTCCTTGTTCCATGCCAACTTGGATATCATTACAAACTTTTAGAAGGGCAGTTGTAGTTGAGTGATTTGGACGAAATCCAGATTGACCTGGGTTAAATAGTTTGAGCATTGATAATAATAATCACGTAATTGCATGTACACACACTTTTCCAAAATTTTTGACAATACAGGGAGCAATAATATCAGACGGTAGTTGGATACTGAAGTGTTGTCTCCACTTTTATGGATAGGTACCACTTTTGCCGTCTTCCAGAGTTTGGGTATGTATCCAGTCGCCAGTGATTCATTGATTAGGGCAGCCACAAGTTTTGCAATTGCCGGCGCACTCATTTTCAGCAGCATTGCTGGGATTTGATCAGGTCCAGACTGGAATTTTATTTTTTGATTATGGAGAAGATTAGTAACTACACTGACAGGCATTGGTCTAAAACTGAATTTCTCTGCGATACAGGGTCTTTGCACAGTTGGTGTGATACAGGGTCTTTGCACAGTTGGAGGGGCCTGACCTGCGTGCAGTCTCTCTGGATGCGTGTCATTTGCTAGCTTAGCAATTGGGGGTGGCACATCCAACAAAATAGTTATTAAAGGCATTTGCTACATCTAGGGGGTGTTGCAGGGTTTGGTTGTTTATTTTGACAGCAGCCGGTTGGGAATGGATGGGGGGGGGAGAATGTATGTTACTTATAATTTTCCAAAAATTTCTAGGGTTTGACATGTTATTGTTTAGATTTTCATTGAAGTATTGGGCTTAAACCATTTTTGTTTGCTTTGTACATGCATTCCGGCATTCTCTGTATTCACAGTGATCGTTCATGGAACCAGTAGTCTTGAATTTTGACCAAAATAAAGAAAAAGAAAAGGGACCAATACAGAAGCCAAAATTGGCAAAAAGGGCTTAACCAAAACTTAATTATGCTCAGATACTTTATTAATGAGAAACTCTTGCATTCAAACACACAATCAATAAACAAACATAAAAATAAAAACATAAAAAATGTGCAATATCAAAATTCAACTTGGGTGATTAGAGTACATAACTTCCAATAAAGCCTACTGAATGACCTTACACCAATTTAATTAAATACTTTCACAGCAAAGCTAATGAGATAGCTAAAAGCACGAAGAGTTAAATTGAAGGTCAATATATCTCCCTCACTAAAGTTCTCAAAAAACAAAGGGCAGTTTTACAATGTTGGTGCTAACTTAACCAGAGCTGTTATAAACTGAAAACCTCCATAAGATATAATGGTTAAGTTAGCACCAACTTTGTAATATAGCCCAAATACGGGTAGAATGTAAACTTACATCGTTAAATAATTATATTAAAAAATAAATGATACCAAGAGGTTTGAGAGTCAATACCCCACCGGCTACACATATTCAGAAAGAAACTTTCTATAGTGATTGGGAAGAGGCAGCAAATGGATGCTCCGAAAAGTTCATGGAAATTCTGATTAAGCATTAACAAGAAACACTACAAGAGCTTAAACCAATAATCGAGGAGGAGGTTACTAATATCCAACTTTTTAAATCTGACTCTTTGTTTAATTCCCTGGAAGAAAATTTAAAAACGAATTTAGATCACTACGATCAAAATATTAGAGATCGTAAGCATAAAAAATTCTTGAGAGATCTAAGGGACTATAAGGATGGAAGAGTCTATAAGTACCCACAGAACCGACACGTATGCGTTTCAAAAATGCGACCGCATCGGGATCTGATTATGAGTCCTCTGAATAGGAGGACCCCTCGGACATTGAGATAGTGGAACATGAACAAGAGAGCACTAGAGGAATCCTCAAAAATAGAAGAGTCTCTTTTTTAGAGCAGAATCTAGGGGAAAAATCCCCACAGCGTCGTCGAAGGGGACAACCTGCAGGCAGACGGGGGAGAAATAAGCGGGGGTACTAGATCAGAATCTTCATGTCATTAACCTTACCTCTATTGCTCTAACCACTCCCAAACTCTCAGTCCTACAGAGGGGCTTAAACTTTGTTCCTAAACCTTCCTTTGATAAATTCACCTGGGATAAGGATATACATCTGTTTGCACGCAAAGTGGCGCTATATAAATTTCATGCGATACAGAGAGAAAGATCAGCAAAAAGATTCGGTCTGGAAGAAAGTGATGCGGAATGTCTTGATTTTTTGCTGAGCTTGTTGGATGAGAGAAAACTCAAAAAATGATGATGGTAAATGTGGTTACACCGATTTGCAACGTAAGAGCAAATTTACCCCTGCTATAAGCGAATATGGTAATGTGGAAACATTCAGTAACTTGGTTTGTCAAGCGATGGAGGAACTTGACACACATGAAATCAATGACTTTACCTCTTTTAATATGACCAAATCTGAACATTTTGCTTTGAAGAGATTACAGGCTAATCGCGAAATTGTAATTAAAAAGTCAGACAAAGGTGGTAATGTGGTTATAATGGATATACAACAATATAAGAACATGGTCCTGAACTTAGTAGGTGATACTAAAACCTACCAACCTTTACCTATGGACCCAACGGAAAAATTCATTAAAGACCTCTGTAAGCTTATGGAAAGAGGCAAAGAAAGGGATGTAATATCAGATAAATAAATCATTTTTATTCATGAAACCCATTTGCCCAAATATTGCAGTTTTTTTATGCATTACCTAAAATTCATAAAAAAAATCTTCACTCCACCAGGAAGACCGATTGTATCGGGGCGCGGTAATCTCATGCAAAACATCAGTATTTATGTGGATAGGGTCTTACAGAATGCTGTGCAAGCTCAGCCTTCTTACATTAAGGATTCCACTGAGATGCTTAAGTTCTTATCAACTCTGAATCTCTCAGAGAATTGTCTTCTGTGCAGTTTAACCAGATAACAGGGAACGCAATGGGAACTGCGATGGCACCAGCTTTTGCCAACCTCTATTTGAGATGGTGGGAAAAGTATGTTGTTTTTTGCCCCGAGATGCAGCATTTTCTCACATATGTGATAGCATGGAAGAGATACATTGATGACATCTTTATAATTTTGTCTGGGAATGAAGACACCTTTAAAGAATTTGTTGGCCTACTTAATAGTAACCAATTAAATCTAAAATTCACCATGGAGATAGAAAAAGACAATCAATTTTCTTGATTTTGCCATTTCCAAAACAGATTGTGGCAAACTAGCCAGCATGCTTCATCGGAAAACTACAGCTACCAACAGTTTACTTAACTGGGAGAGCTTCCATCCAGTTCCTCTCAAAAAAGGCATCCCCATTGGGCAGTACCTGTCATGCCTCAGCCCTGAGAGCCTGCTGTGGCCAGCCTGGGTCACTAGCTCTCTATACCTGCTTCCCACCTAAGGGTTAACTCTGTGTCTGAACCTGAGGTTTTGCATAAAACCAGACCACACCCTCCTCCCCTTTGCTCTTTCATTTTGTGTTTTTCCCTTCCCAGTGTCCAGAGGTCTTGAGAGCTCCCTCTTGTCATTGTATGTTGCCTGATTTATTTTGCTCTGCCGTGCATTCTTGCTGTGTCTGCATTACCTGGTTCCTGCTGGCTGGACGATCCACTGCGTGGCCCACTATCCAGTGGGTCCAGAGACTCTCAAGTGGCTTCCAGCCCTCCAGCTCTCTCCAAGGAGACCAACCTTCTATCAAGGTACATTTGCCTAAAGACTCCTGCTTCTCCTCAAGCGGATCTGGAGAGAGACTACGTGGTCCACCATCCACTTGCCTATTTTCTGTGTTACTGTCTGTTCTGTGCTGGACTGTTAGCTGTGAACCATTCTTCAATACAGCCTTATTGTACATATACTGCCTCCAGTGTCTGTGTGCCTGCTTATCCCCAGCGCTTGGGATTATATATCACAACACAGAGGCTGTGCCATGGCTCCTTCGTGGCGCGAGCCTGACAGTACCTGCGCCTACGACGGCTCTGTTCGAGCTGTGAATAATTTAAGGTTAAAGCTCGCAGCTTACGGAGCATGTTCAAGGATAAGGTTTATCCGAACCGCTGTTTAAAAATAGCTTACAAACGAGCTTTACTAAAGGATAGAGAAGAACTGCTCTCTAAAAAAAGTGATGATGCTAAACACGAAGAGAACACGATACGCCTAATTGGGCGTTATGATACAGGGTGGCAAGCTGTAAAAAACATTTGTGATCGGTTTTGGCCAATTTTAACATAAGATCTCAGTAAAGTGTTGGCTCCCAGAGTTTCCATTACATCAAGACGATGTCGAAATATTGGTGATTATGTTGTGCAAAGTAATTTTTTCCTCAAGAGATCCTCAACAACAATGGCTCAAAACTACACACAAAGGCACTTATAAGTGCGGGAGGTGTAAAGCATGTCCTTTCATTGCGCAGGATAAAAAATTATTTTTCAATACTAATAGGGACAAAGAGTACCCAATTAAGAGTTTCTGTAATTGCAATACGAGGGGAGTTGTTTATCTCCTGATATGTAGCTGTGGGAAACAGTATGTGGGGAAAACTATACGACCACTTAAAACACGTGTACAAGAGCACGTAAGATCTGTTCGGTACACTCGAGATATCCCCATTTCGAGACACCTACACAATGAACATTCCGGGAGTCCCTCTGGTTTAAAGTTTATGGTTATAGAGCAAGTCAATCAAGGTCTGCGACGTGGCAATTTCGATTTAAAATTACGCCGTCGAGAGGCGTTTTGGATTTACAAGTTGGGGACGTGGTCCCCTCAAGGATTAAATGAAGGGTTCACTTTTGCCCTCTTCATTATTGATTACTGATTTATTTTTAATATATGTAGTTTTCAATGTTTTTTTTATATTTAATAGCCTGCCGGTGTTGGGATTTATTTCTACCACGGTTATTGTACTGTATATTGGTGTTTCCTCTGGGCTAGACTGTTGGTTTAATTTGTTGCTATTGATATTGGGCTGCTGTGATTTTTTTTGAGACCCTCCTGGACTCATTTGGAACAGTTGGTCCATATTGATTATCCTTTTCCCCTGAGCCCCTAATTCAATCTTTTCTATTATTTTCTTTTGATGTCAGTAGGATTTTTCTCTGTAGGCGCCTGCGGCTTTGATGTGTTTGTGGCTTGCCTGCCGGAATCAACACAGTTACTTGGTAGTTATGGACAAGAAGCCTATGGTGGGTTGTTCCCAGTCACGTGTCTACACCCATGGGAAGCTACGGGTGTCTTCCGTTGAGTTATCTTGCGTATTACTGGTCTGCTAATTTCTCTCGGGATTACCCACTCCATCGCTTGCATGTCACCTCTCCTAATTTCTCATCGGGGAGTATATGACTATCTAAGGTGCTACGGATTTTGCATACTGGGGATTCCTGGTGGGCAGAGCCTGTTGGTTTAATGTTTTTTTACTGATGTTGGGCCACTGTGATCCTCTATAATCCCTTGGGATAATTTTGATCAATTGACCCCCGCTGTCACAGACTTATGTTTTTCATTGGAGTCTTTAACTCAGCTTCTGTTTTTATAATAGATTTTCTCTGATATCATTAGGTACTTTTCTGTAGGCGTTCGCCGATTTGATGTATCTGTGGCTTCTCTGCCGAGATTCGACACAGTTACTTTGTATCTATGGATAAGAAATCTATGATTGGCTGTTCCCAGTCACATGTCCACACCCATGGGAAGCTATGAGTGCCTCTCATGTAGATCAGCTTGCGTGATATTTGTCCGCCTATCTTTCTCATGATTGGTTACTCCAGTGCTCATATGTCACCTTTCCTAATTGCAACCGGGGTAAAAATGACTATTTAAGTTTCAGCAGTGCTATTCTAATTCATCTCTTGAAAAAGCCGACCTAGTTTATCGGTGAAAAGCGTCCTAATTTAGATGACTATCAGGGTAATTCAAAGAGATCCGAATTGCTTGAGAAAGGTAACGGAACGCTGAAAATCAGCATTCGGTTACCTTTCTTGGCCATTCGGCTATCCAGAGAGCAGGCAATTCGCCAAATCCTGACGAATTGCCTGCACATACGGTGCCTGTTTGGTGCCTGTTCGAGGGCAGTGAATCCCCATAAAAAAGCACTGCTTCGGCTATTCAGAGAACACAAACCAGCAGTGAAAGGTTCCCCTAATGCCCTGCCATTCGGTGGTTTAATTCGGCAGGTTTATTCAGGTGAATCCCATAGGCTTCAATGTTAAAAATATTCCCGTTTTAATTCAATATCTAATAAACCATTCATTATAAAATTCTGCAGTAAAGAGTCTCTTTATTTATAGATTTTTTAGGATATTTTAAACATTTTTTGGGATTTAATTTTTTTTAAAAAATTCCAATTGTTTTTTTTTTTTATTGAATTTTTTTAAGTTTACTTATTTTTTCTGTAACAGCCCTCTTTATTATCATTCCCTGGACCTCATATGTAAATTTCAGACGTTTTCGCTCAGTAGTTTGCAAACAGCGTTTCACTTTTCAAACATTCAAGCAAACTGTTTTCCTAATTTATTCACTCCATTCATCTGCGGTGTTGGCTTTTTCCAGCAGCTTCGCTGCGTGTGATCGGCTCCTGCTTGGGTTTTTCCGGCGTTTTTGGCGGGTTAATCCAGATGTTTTTGCTGGTTTTCGGCGTGCATTCGCCAGGTTTTGCTTTTAGCTTGCTGAATACACCACAGGGTTGCCGAAATGGGATCGGCAAAACGAACCGAATTGAAGAGAACGAAAAGTCACCGAACGTGCGGTGACTTTTCGATTCTCTTTGAATTACCCTGCATGTGATTTCTCTGTTGGGAGGTTTTTAGTAGCTTGTGTGTTTCCAATTTTGCTGGGTGTTTTATTGTATTGGTGCAGTAATCTCCTGCTAGCTGACCGTGGTTGTTTTTTGGATTTCCCATGTTTCTCATTAGCGTGAGCAATCGGCAGGGATATGCTTCTACAGGTTGCAAATTCTAAATGTGACTTTCAATTGCTATTGTTTTATTATTAACAGGAGCGCAATTTACCCTGCTGAATATGGTTTGAATGCTCAAACTGCCTGCACTCCCCTTTTGAACATGGGCATTCCGCTCACTTCAGCTCAATAAACGTCTAATCTCTATATGCAGGAATCCTGAAATCTTTGTTCGTAAATGGAGCCTTCTCCTTCCTCTGGGCGACCTTTTGGGTTATATTTTTCTTGTTAATTCCCTCCTACATATATATACTTTTTTCTTTAATTCCCTCCTGTTTTGCCATCTATCTGAAGCATGTGTTTAGCTGGCGATGATTTTTTCTTTGCTGGGTGACCTAAGCCTTTCAGAGAACTCCGTTGCTAGATGATCTAAGCCCTTCAAGGAATATCTGAGTCACCATTATCAAATGATTCTTTGAATATATTAAATTTCTTCCTCTGCAATTTTACTCAACTTGCAGCTTGTAAATCATTTGTATTACGTATGAATATGGGTTTTTCAGAAGTTATTCCTGCTAATGACTAGGTTTTCCGGATAGATAGATATATATACATATATACATTTTCATCTGTGCTGGAGGAAGAATAAAAGAATAAGGGCTCTATTACAATCGTCGCGCAAAAGTTAATGCGTGCGCAAAAACGCATTAACGCGAGGGGCAAAACCCTTTGCGCTGAACGTCGTATTACAATGTCCGCGCAAAAAATGCACGTTAACGTCTAACGCGGGTGAACATGCGCGACCGCTATGCGAGCGTACTTTACTGCGCGCATTCTATACTTAACATTGTGAGCGCAAATGCGTTTGTGCGCTGGTTCGCGGATGGTATTACAATCTATGCGCAAAAGTTAACGCACAGCGTTTGCGCGCATAACTTTAACATCTTGAAAAGCTGGTGTTAATCGCAAATCTGAACGTCCTGGCCGAACCCAAATACACCAGCCCAAAAAAAAAATACAGCACATATAGTTACACATTCTACGCATACCCAAACAATAAAATTGAGAAGTTGTGTTTTTTTTATTGCTGCAGCATATATGCGCAGATTGACTTTGACAGGTGCAAAAACTTAACGGGAGACAATTGTGGTTCTTAATTCTGATTGACTGATTCGCGTGAAAAAACAGTCCGCCCACTGATTTCTGCGCGCAACGTTGCTGCGCGTGCGTTTTTGTGCGTCCGTTTTACACATGTTATTTTTTGACGGATGAAAAAATGCACGAGGATTGTAATACCAGCGTTGTTTTACACATGTTAACGTTTGACGCTGCGCGCAAAAATTCAAGCGTTCTGCGTGCGTTTTTGCGCAAAGAATGTAATAGAGCCCTAAGTCTTTCTGCTCCTTTAAAGATTAGTGATTTTTTCTTACAGCCGCTCTTTCATATATAGACCTTCAATTTAACTCTTCATGCTTTTAGCTATCTCATTAGCTTTGCTGTGAAAGTATTTAATTAAATTGGTGTAAGGTCATTACACAGTAGGCTTTATTGGAAGTTATGTACTCTAATCACCCAAGTTGAATTTTGATATTGCACATTTTTTATGTTCTTATTTTTATGTTTGTTTATTTATTGTGTGTTTGAATGCAAAGGTTTCTCATTAATAAAGTTTCTGAGTTGAATTTTGACCACAGTGAATCTCTAAGCTGGTACATTTGCATAAGATCAGCTGTAACCCAGGGGAGATGGGCCCCTTTAACTCGCACTTTACGCACCGGGGCATGGGAATTTCAGACTTGCAGGAGCTCAGACTGAAAGTATTCAATTGCACAGTCCAGGTCTGGGATTAGATTTAGTCTGTACCATGGGAGCTGTTTGAGATCACTTAGGAATGATTCAAGATAAAATTTCTTGAAAGACCTGGTGATTATTACCTTTGGGGGAGATTTTGTGGCCTTTATTTTACGCACACAATACACTAGGCAGTGGTCACTGAAGCTATTAACGAGCACTAGTGCTCATTTATGTGAGCGCCAGCATTAAGGAGGTGATAGGAACCAAAGTGGGCACTCGTGTCAAATTATTTAATAATACGTTTCATGCTTTCTTTTTTTTGTCTGGATTCCTTTTAGCTTCTACATACATGTTTTGTCAAAAGCCTGTGTGTAGAAGAGGCAACCTGAAACAATCTGCAAATGTTTTGGATCCTAGCCATCCTGTCTAGAGCAACCTAATCAAATGTAGTTTATTTTATTTAATTCCACATTACTCCCTTCACTACCAAGATCAAGTATACTCGCTCTTCCAATGAGCCTGCTTGTGCCCTGATATAGAGTATACTCAATGTGTATACCAGGGGTCAAAATTTGCACTCGCCAGCTCGCATTTTGCGAGTGCAAATCAAGCGTGGGCGAGTGGAAATGCAGACGCAGGCAGTACGATAAATTAAATCGCACTGCCTGCGCTGCGTATTCCGGTGGCAGCCGTGTTTTTTTTTTCTGGCCGGCCGTTCCCCTCTGATTGGTCTGCGTGCCCTGATTGCCAGCCTCTCCACACTGTGAGCGATCACGTGCTCAGGGCCAGCCAGTCTGCTTTTCTTTTTCACTTCCAGCTCACTGACTGGCCAATCAGCAGCCTCTAACTTTCTATGATGTAGCCAGCGTGCCCCTGTCTCTCGATGCTGCTATCACTACCGCTGTTTCAGGGAGACAGGTAAACACTTACTGATCTGGGAAGATTGCTCGGTGCAAAACTCCCAGATCAAAACTTCAAGATCAGTAAGAAGCTCAACTGGTCTCCCCAAACAGCGTCAGTGACCGCAGCATCGAGAGACAAAGGTCACGCTGGGTACAGTCAGTGTGTAAACGAGGGGTGGGGAACATCTGGCAAAATCAACTGGTCTTCAGAGCGCAACAGGAGGGGGGGTGCAAATTCCCTCTCCCGCGGCACTTTTACTGGACCTCACTGCTGCACGCTGGATCATCCTTCACGCTGTGCCCCTTATCTTACAGGCACAGCGTGATGGAGAATCCCCGACGTGCATCAGCGATCAAGGGAAGCAGGGATAATCCCTGCCCCGGATTCAATTACTCAATGTCAGGTTTAAGGGGGTGAATTAAAGGAGGGGAGAGAGAAATTTTAAGGAGGGGGGAGAAATTAGCTAAAGAGGGGGGAGAACTGAATTAAAGGAGGGGGAGAGAGAAATGAATTAAAGGAGGGGGAGAGAGAAATGAATTAAAGGAGGGGAGGAGAAATGAATTAAAGGAGGGGGGAGAGTAATGAATTAAAGGAGGGGGAGAGAGAATGAATTAAAGGAGGGGGGAGAGGAAATGAATTAAAGGAGGGGGAGAGAGAAATGAATTAAAGGAGGGGAGAGAGTAATGAATTAAAGGAGGGGGAGAGTAATGAATTAAAGGAGGGGGAGAGTAATGAATTAAAGGAGGGGGAGAGAGAAATGAATTAAAGGAGGGGGAGAGAGAAATGAATTAAAGGAGGGGAGAGAGAAATGAATTAAAGGAGGGGGGAGAGAAATGAATTAAAGGAGGAGAGAGAGAAATGAATTAAAGGAGGGGAGAGAAATGAATTAAAGGAGGGGGAGAGAGAAATGAATTAAGGAGGGGGAGAGAGTAATGAATTAAAGGAGGGGGAGAGAGAAATGAATTAAAGGAGGGGGGAGAGAAATGAATTAAAGGAGGGGGAGAGAAATGAATTAAAGGAGGGGGAGAGAATGAATTAAAGGAGGGGAGAGAGTAATGAATTAAAGGAGGGGGAGAGAGTAATGAATTAAAGGAGGGGGAGAGAGAAATGAATTAAAGGGGGAGAGTAATCAATTAAAGGAGGGGGGAGAGAGAAATGAATTACAGGAGGGGGAGAGAGAAATGAATTAAAGGAGGGGGGAGAGAGAAATGAATTAAAGGAGGGGGAGAGAGAAATGAATCAAAGGAGGGGGGAGAGAGAAATTAATTAAAGGAGGGGGAGAGAGAAATTAATTAAAGGAGGGGGAGAGAGAAATGAATTAAAGGAGGGGGAGAGAGAAATGAATTAAAGGAGGGGGAGAGTAATGAATTAAAGGAGGGGAGAGAGTAATGAATTAAAGGAGGGGGAGGGGGAGAGAGAAATGAATTAAAGGAGGGGGAGAGAGAAATTAATTAAAGGAGGGGGAGAGTAATGAATTAAAGGAGGGGGAGAGAGAAATGAATTAAAGGAGGGGGAGAGAAATGAATTAAAGGAGGGGGAGAGAGAAATGAATTAAAGGAAGGGGGAGAGTAATGAATTAAAGGAGGGGGAGAGAGAAATTAATTAAAGGAGGGGGAGGGAGAAATGAATTAAAGGGGGCACTTGGCAGAAAAAAGGTTCCCCACCCCTGGTGTAAACTATCAGCACCCAGAAGTGACGCCAGAACCAGCACCACTGCTACAACTACCTTGAGTCATAATTGGTGTAATGGTGGCGTAGGCGTTTGAGGTTATGCTAAATAAATTTATAAAGAAGGAGATGGCTGATACGGAAGGAGCAAAAAAGAAAAAAATGGGGATGAAATATCGCACACGAATATTAATGGATTCATCTGTATTAGCATCCTAGGGGGAAACCTGACCCTGGGATCTTCTAACTTCTATTGATAATCTGGCATATGAATAATGAAGAGAGAGTATTAGGTTCCCCTTGATATATCAGATGCATAAACCCCAAATTAATTTGGTCCTAAAAACTGTTGGAGAGGAGTCTGTACTAAATGGAAGATATTACTTGGGTATACATGTATCTGATGCCTGGGTATCTGGGGTCTTGGTCTGGGTAATAATGTTATTTATTTTTGTAACTTTATTCTCAATAAAACATAACAGTGTAATTTCATAAGATAATTTAAGAAGGTGTGTTTAGGGGCGGAGTTAAGGGCAGAGTAGGTGGGGCAACTGGTGGCGAGTAACTCTTAAGCTCTGGCTAGTAGCATGGGACTTGATATTTTGAGCCCTGTGTATACTATATTCTAGTGCAATAAAAATGAATTATTTTTTTTGCAAATGGAGTTCACAACATGAGCCTGAAATTTCAACACAGCAGACATGATTGCCAATATGTTGAAATTATTTGAAGACCTTTGAGATACGTCTTTTCTGCATGGAACCATGGATTCCAAGCTAAAATGTAAATGCAGGAGCATAGGGAACCCTCTGCCTGTCAAAAAGTCCTTAACTACAGTGAACATGTACAGAGGGACACCTCTGTATATATTTACTGTGTGGGTAATTTTCCATAAACCCACTGGGTATTGTCCAGAAGTGGGACCAGAGTTATTCAAAGAGCTCTGAATTGTGTCCGAAAGGTAACCGAACGCTGAAATTCAGCGTACGGTTACCTTTCCTGGCCATTCGGCTATCCAGAGAGCAGGCAATTCGCCAAATCCTGGAGAATTACCTGCACATACGGTGCCTGTTCAGTGCCTGTTCGAGGGCAGTGAATCCCCGTAGAGAAGCAATGCTATTCAGAGAGCAAAACCCAGCAGTGAAAAGATGCAGAATTGCCCTGCCATTCGGTGGTTTCATTCGGCAGGTTTATTCAGGCGAATCCCATAGGCTTCAATGTTAAAAATATTCCCATTTTAATTCAATATCTAATAAACCGTTCATTATAATATTCTGCTGTAAAAAGTCTCTTTATTTTTAGATTTTTTAGGATCTTTTAGGCATTTTTTTGGATTTTTTTGCAAACATTTTTTTTCCGTTTTTTCTTAAAATTGTTTTTTTTTTTCTGTAACAGCCCTTTTTTATTATCATTCATTGGACCTTATGTGTAAATTTCAGACATGTTCGTTCAGTAGTTTCTTTGCAAACAGTGTTTCACTTTTCAAACATTCAAGCAAACTGTTTTTTTTCCTTCACCTCCTTCATCTGCAGTGTTGGGTTTTTTCGGCGGCTGCTCTGCACTCTGATCGGTTTCTGCTCGGGTTTCTCCGGCGTCTTTGGTGGGGTTAATCCAGATGTTTTTGCGGGTTTCGGTGTGCATTCGTCTGGGTTTTGCGGTGAGTGTTCGGCAGGTTTTTGGCGGCTTTTCCCTGCACTACGACGGCCCTGTGGTTCTTGCTGAATACACCGCAAGGTCGCCGAAATGGGATCGCCAAATCGTACCGAATTGAACGAAAGTCACCGAACGTGCGGTGACTTTTCGATTCTCTTTGAATAACCCTGATAGGGCTCAAGTCCAAGTCAAGTCTCGAGTCATTGCTGTCAACGTCTATGTCAAGTCACAAATCTTCTTTGAATATGTTAATGCGAGTCACAAGTCAAATTTGTGACTGGAGTCCAAGTCAAGTCCTGTGACTCAAGTCCACACCTCTGGTATTGTCAGTGGTTTAATAGAAATCATTGGTAGTGAAGGAGTAACTCTTGATATAGGGATAACACATGAGTTCAGCCACCTTTATACCTCAGAAACCAAAGTACTGTACTATTGGTTTGATTTATTTATTTTCTATTGTTTTCTCTGGCAAGCAGTTTATCCACTTCACCATAATCCAGGGATTTCCATTATTACCGCGTTGTCATCTGGAATACAATTTAATGGGCACTCTCATGAGCCCTAAGCTAAAACGGGGATGCTAAGGGGAAAAATTTGCAATCGCAAATGTCCCCTTAGCATTCCCATTTTCAATTATATTGCGAGGCAGGCGCTGATTCCAACAGCCTGCCCCGTAACGGGTTCTAGCCTCTAGGATGCTCACGACAACGGTAATGCGCCCTCGCAAGCATTCCCTCCTGGAGTCCATAGGGCTCCATGGAGGCTTCTGGTGCCGGGTCACATGAACTGTAGGATCTCGCCTTTTGCGAGATCCTGCAGGTCTGTGGAGTGATCGTGGAGGGAGACTGGGGACTTACTTAGTCTTACTCTGCGCCCAGCGGCCAGAAGCGGCGTATTGAGCCGCGGTTCCTGCCCCAGGATTAGAGACCGAGTATCGAATTTTTTTGGGGGTTCCAGCTGCTGCTAACTGATTCCGCAGAAGCAGGATCAGCTACCACCAGCATAGAGCTGTGGCTAACCTCTCAGCTAGCCGCAGCAGTGAGTGATTATCGTTAAAACTATGTGATCCTAGCGCTGAATTACTGTTTGCTTATACTTTGCGCTCCCCATGTTAAGTATAGGGAGCGCAAAGTAGAGTAAGCTTGTGGTAAAAAGCACTATTAGCGATGCGCTAATGGATTTTTCAATCTGTTAGCGATCGGGTGGTAATATGGGCATAACACTATCACCTCAATTAACCTACGGCTAATGCTCACTTATGTGAGCGCTTGCGCTAGCGCTAAGGAGGTGATAGGGCCTGATGTGTCTAACCTTTGCTGGGGTGTAATTAAGTAAAAATGACCAGCTCTATTATAAACTGACAATTTTTTGACTAGCAGGTCCCTTTACTTGCATAGAGAATGAAGAATATAAAGAACATATCTAAAAAATTTTGCTAATCAAAGCCTGCAAGCTCACCATTGTGGGACATGCCAAGACTAAGGCACTTGTTAAACCTACAGAACTGGCACTTGTTTCGATTCTTCTTTTTGATTGTGCAATTGCGGTCACAATGTTCATACTGTAACCTCATCCGGAGGGTCCGCCGGAAAAAGCCCTATGGAGTGATGCACGGAAAATAAATTTTTAAGAGCACTGAGCATAAAAAGTAGGATGTCTGATATAGTATATCTGGCAAAACCGACTAGAGCTCAACTTTACAAAGTATATCCATTTAACTAATTTCCAGTGGGAAAAAACACTAATAAGGAAAATTAAATTCCCTTTACAAAAATATATCTGAATTTCTCAAAAGTATGAGCTACAATAGCGTGCAGGGGCCAAAGATGTTAAAAAAAAATAGGAAGCAAAGTGATACTTTGCTATATGTCCATCCAATGTCATTTAAATGATCACTGTGAACTGACCAGTAAGCACAGGTTAAGGTGAGCAACAACACACACATCATTCCAGTGGAATGCGGGTTCAGATTTAGAACAACTATCCAGGAGTGATTTGTGTGTTATTGTATACCCCAACCTGTGCTTGAAGTAATCTACCATGGCATTGCACTGGCATGTGGGGTGTCTACACCAGACATTTGCTTTAAAAAAGTGCTTTGAGGGCAACTGTTTCTTGCAATGACTTATAGTCTAACTTATTATCCTTCGTGTAGTGGAGGATATTATATCTCAATGTTGTTCCTAATTTTAAATATAAACAATATATATCTCCATAACCTCTGCACATCCTCACTTTTGCAAAGCTCACACTCCGGTGCTTGAGCCTGGATGTCAAAATGTAAGAAGATACGTTGCTCAGCCATTGTTGCTCAAAAGCTTAAATTAACTTTATGTTTATTTCAAATATTCTCAAAATTGAAAAATATATTCAATTAAAATGAAGATTCAAGATTTCTTTTGTACCTTACAGCCCTCACAAGCATGTACCCCATAGTGGAACCCTGATGCTTTGTCTCCACAGATTTTGCAGTCCACGCTTTGCAATGCTTCTTGATCTTCCTGTGGATTTGAAGGCAGCTCATCTAAAAATGTAAAGAGAAGTGGGATATTTAGATGGTGAAGATGAAAAGAGTACTCCATTACTCACTTTTGAACTGGCTAGTGAAAAAGTACAGCTAGTTGTGTGATAGCTACACATGAAATAATTGTGCATGAATTTTATCGAAATGGGTAGTACTGAGTATGGAGAAAAAAATTATGAATAAAATTCTCAAATTATAGTAAGATTTTAAATCACCTATAAACCTATTGGAAGACTCTAAACCAGGGGTCAGCAAACCTGGCTCCCAGATGTTTTGGGAACTACATCTCCCATGATGCTCATTCACCCGTTAAGCTAGGACTCGGAGCTATCTTTGGTCCTGAACATTGTATCAATGAAAACAATGTTTCAGTTCAGCACCATAGATAGGTCCGTAAGCCACCCAGAGCTCTCCATGGTTCTGAAACAATGTATTCATTGCTGAACGCAGACGGACTGTAAGAAAACAATACAGCTGTGTTCAGCAAAGGAAAAAAAGCACTTCATTATTACTTTAAAATAAATTATGAAACCTTAAAACTTCACTCAAAATTTTTTTTTCATTGAAACCTATGGGATTCTCCTGTTTAAACCTGGAGAACTAAACCATCAAAAATCCGAGCACTTAACTGCCGTAAAATTTCACCCAAAAAAACCCAGATAAATGCCTAAAGAATCCTAAAAAAATAAATAAATGAACACTTCTTGCTGCAAGTGAAAAAATAAACGGTTTAAATAAAGATTTAATAAAAACTAGAGTCTTTTAAACATTGAAACCTATGGGATTATTTTGGTGCTGTCAGGTATTTTTATGGCAGTACCGGCTGTATTTTTTTGAGGCAATGTAAGCCATTAATTGGTCCATCCAGGGCCGTAGGGAGGGCGGGGCGAGTGAGGCACGTGCCTCGGGCACAGCTGAGAGGGGGCGCAGCCAGTGCCGGCTCTTTCTGGGTGTGAGAAGTGCAATGCAAACGGCCCCACCCTCGAGTTGGCCCCACGGAGCCCAGATCATACTGGGGGGGCAGAGCGCCAGCCCCCGGCAGTGACTAGTGCCGCCTGCTTGAGTGTTTACTTGCACAAGGCAGAACTGCCTTACTTGCACAAGGCAGAACTGCCTGCAAGCTCTTCCTTCCTAGCTCAGGTGTAATGTGGTGGGGGAGGACTGATCTGTGTGATGATGTCTCCGCCCCCCCTGCTCCACATCCGGATCATCTGTTTGTGCCACCTGCTGAAGCCATAGGGAGAAAACGTCTACACCAGGGGCGGACTGGGCCGGGGGGCAGCGTGGCAAGCGTCCCCCCGGCCGAATCCAAACCCATAAGGCCGATATTGTGTGTTACTATATGATTATGTGTAAATTTTCAGCGCCACTCGCGTCTCACAACAGGCCCGGGCAGAAGCACTAGCGCCGGCCCCGCCCCCCCACGTGATGGCTCCCCGCAGCCTCATCCACGTGATGGGAGCGTGCCGGCCGGCCGGCGTGGTCGACAGCCGTCAGCCAAGGCCCAGTGACATCGTCAGGGGAGCAGCATCAGACGGACCTGCGTGAGTGGGACTGAGTGCGCAGCTGCCGGGCATTGCAGATGCCGCTGCTTGGAGGTCGATTCATTGCCTGGCCGTGGAGGAGGGAGCATGCAGCCACGCAGACCGAAGCCCAGCCGCTGCCCAGCCAGAACACTGACAGTGTCAGTCAGTGACTCGCAGCCAGACACAGACTCAGGAGGACCAGAGGAGGGGCGTCACTCAGCAAAGTAGTTTATGGTGAGTGAGAGTGGTCTGGTGCACTGTGCATTGCGGGCCCGGACCGGCCGCATCCCACACTGACCTCAAGCCAGGCAGCTCACCTGCTGGCTGCTGATGAACTTGGGCCTGCCCTGCCCTGGCTGGCTGAGTGGAAAGTCTGGAGACTTCACGGAGGGACAGTGGTGCCATGGTCAATAAATTGGGGGGGGGGTAATAAATTGAATGAGGGGGGGCTTGGGGGTGCCTGGCCTGAGGGAGGCTGTGAGAGCCCTAGTCTGGATGAAGGAGCCTGTGACAGGTTAATAAATTGAGGGGGGGCGGCCTGCGCAGGGTTAATAAATTGAGGGGGGCCTGGACTGAGGGAGGCTGAGAGGAGAGCCCTAGTCTGGAGTTCTATAATTATTTTAGACAGTAATAAACTGTTATTTATTACTTAATTTGCTTCCCGTGTTTGTTTTTACTTAAACATGGGCCCGAGTTGCGTAACTTGCCAGTCAGCCCCTGGTCTACACACACAAAGGCACAGGTACTCACCAGCATCTTTTGAGTCCCACATGCAGGCCCTGCTGCAGGGTGAGGGACAATGTTAAACTCTGCCCCCTCCTCCTCCACAACTTGCAGCAGCTTCAGAAAAAGGGCTCCTGCATGTTTCTCAGCTGCTCTATGAATGCAGCAAGGAGGCCCTGGGGTTCTAAAACAGCATGTGAGCACCAGATAAACCAAATACTGCTATTCACTTACAAGTCTTAGATGCATGGCATGCAGTATTTGGTTTGCAGGGTCCTTCAAAGCTCAGGGCTTGGAACAGGACCTAGTGACTTTACACAAGGGACAGCCCTGAAGATTTTTAGCCCAGACATGGGATTATTATATGTGTATATAGTATTCTAAGCCTCAACTTTGATTCTGCTGAGCCATTTCACCCTGGGTGCTATTTTGATAATTTTCTGCACATCGTATTAAAACGTGATTTGAAGTCCCAACACTCAGATAGTGTCAGCCCCTGAAGGATAGTGCCACCCTCAATAAAATAGATCATTCACTATAATGTGCCTCTGGAAAATGTATAAAATAGAGGAAATGAGGAAAGAAATAATAAAATAGTGGAGGAAATTAGGAAAAAATAATAAACTTGCAGATGAAAAAAATACTAAAATATGAGAGGAAAAATAATAAAATAGGGATGGAAAAACAATAGAAAAGGAGAAAGTGATGAGAAACGAATAAAAATGGGAGAAAATTAAGAAAAAAAACAACAACAAAGGGGAGCAATTGAAGGGAAAATATGAGAAAATAATTATTTACACAGTGCCCATTACAGTATGTTTTATTGCTGTGCAGCTCTGATACATTCATACACACCGCACATTGTTGTGAGGTTTATTGCTGTGGAGTTCTGCCATATACCCCTACCCTCACACATAGTGGTAGCCATCTGAAGCAGGGAAGCGCTGTCAGGGGCAGCAGCCATTAAGTGGGCTTACCTGCCATTAAATCACTCACTAGTACTGAATGAATATAATGAAACATAATAAAAAAGTTAACAAACTCAACTGCACCGCGCTCCCCCACTGTCCGTCTCTGCCATCCTGAGCACAATTTTTTTTCAGTTCATAGCAGCGGCAGCTATTATTTACATTAGGTTATGATATGTTTGTATTTTCGCCTCTAGTTACATCATCGTCTCCTGTTTGCCTATAGCCAGATTCGGGAGAGCTGAGAGCAACCAGATCCTGGGGAGCTGAGAGCAACCAGATCCTGGGGAACTGAGAGCAGCCAGATCCTGGGGAGCTGAGAGCAGCCAGATCCTGGGAGCTGAGAGCACTCAGATCCTGGGGAGTGCGGAGAGCAGTCAGATCATGGTGAACGCAGCGAGCAGCCAGATCCTGGGGAGCGCGGAGAACTGCCAGATCCTGGGGAGCAGAGAGCAGCCAGATCCTGGGGAGCGGAGAGCAGCCAGATCCTGGGGAGAGCGGAGAGAAGCCAGATCCTGGGGAGAGCGGAGAGAAGCCAGATCCTGGGGAGCACTGAAAGGCAGCCAGATCCTGGGGAGCACTGAGAGGCAGCCAGATCCTGGGGAGCACTGAGAGGCAGCCAGGTCCTGGGGAGCACTGAGAGCAGCCAGATCCTGGGGAGCACTGAACCTACATAACCTGTGTATAGGCTCTGATACTGGCCAGTGCCTCACCGCAAGTCCCTGATCTGAAGGGGGCAAGATAGCTTATTAGCATGTGGGTCTGAGTGGAATTGGTCTTATTAAAACATTTACTTGGAAAATAGTTTTAAGAAATTACAGTATGTACACATCTGTGTTGCATTATGTGAGTGGGGTTTATGTCGGATGTGACCATATATATATATATGGGCAGCGCAAAGAGTAATTAGCGATAGGATTAGAAATTCCTACCGCTATTTACATCCCGCTGTAGCCACTATCAGGGACTCTGATTCATAAAATTATGTGGGGGGGGGGCACAATTTTCTATTCTTGCCTTGGGTGCAAAAGCAGCTAGCTACAGCTCTGGGTCCATCTAACAAGGAAGCAATGTATGTTCGTTCAAATCCACATGCGCGACTGTGCGCTTCACTTCTCTTTTCTTGTAGAAGAGTTGCTTCCCCGCAGTGTGTGGATTAATAAGCTGCATTAATTATACTGCAGAGAAGTGCTTCCCCGCAGTGTGTGGATTCATATACTGCATTAATTATACTGCAGAGATGTGCTTCCCTTCAATGTGCAAATTCATATGCTGCATTAATTATTAAATAAAAAGTAATACAATACAGCTGTGGTTTTAGTTCAATTGGTAGAGCTCGTGGATTCCCATCTTACTAGAAAAAAAACAATATTGTGGTCAAATATAATGGGGGTAGCCCTGGTCCTAGGAAACAGCTTAAGGCTAGGGTCAGATTAACGCAGTATTAACGTGCGTTTAGCAGCACTAAATCACGGCCGTGCTAGCAACAAATTAAGTCCAATGCCGGGCAGCATACGAAGAACGGCCGCACAAAAGGCAGCGCAACGCAAGTGGCAAACGAACGCATTTTTGCAAGATCGTAGAACCGCTAGTACGGACGTACAGAGTGCGCTGCGTCCACTAGCGGCGTGTGTGCGTGATTAGGAGATGTCAGATGCTGCTAATGTCCGGCCTACATAACGTCCAGACACAAAAAGTGTTTTATTGATGATCCGTACAAAATCACGGACGAAAATGCGCATCGTATGACCGCTATAGCGTATTCCGTGAAAAAATGCGTCCATTCGTTCGAACGCGAAAAATGCGTTAGTCTGACCCTAGCCTAAAAGCACGATATGGTGGATATATTTAAAATGTAACTTTTATTAAATTGCCACTAAGAGAACCTGCTGCCGTAACTCAAGCAGACACAAACTGACAAACAGATAAAGGACACGTGAAAAATAAAAAACTCAAAAGGTACCCCTATGGCTAGGAGACAAAATGTTATTAAATAACCAAATTCTGAAACTAGCGCAAAAATATCCTGACACAGTAGGAATCTGAACCTTCGTGGATTCACGATAAATAGGAAAAGTTATTGCAGTAGTATAAACAGAGCGGTAGCATAGCGAGCATATCCTGCATACAAAGTAACAAGTCCACCTGAACTGGACATATACAAGGAAACAGAGAGTGACCAGAAGCGCTTCAGATCAGTCCTCTCTGAAAGTAACACTATTGCCATAGGAGACCAAAATCAAAAAAGGGGATTTAAAATCACTTATCACCCATCATTCTACGCGTTTCACCTACAGAGTGGCGTCCTCAGGAGTGTACTGGGAGTGATAATAAGTATAGTGTCTCACATGCAGTGGCGACTCTAGGAACAATATTCGGGGGGGCACATAAGATACTGAAGGCACAGTCAAAACTGGGGGGCACTATTAATTTTCACCACTATATCATACCACTGAAAAAAACGAAGGGCCCTATCACCCGGTGTGAGGTAAAACGCCATTGCTATAGGAAAAATTTAGCGCGAGTTGCTAAAATTAGTGGAAAAGACACTATATGGATAGAAAGAAAGTGTGCAAGACAGGCACTGTTTTGATTGTAGTCATTAATATTGACCCAGACCTTTTATATCTAAAGTTATGCAGCTATATTGGATAGGGTGCAACCCACTCTCTCTAGGGGTGGCTAATAGATAAACATATGATACCATAAAAACATCCTCAAGCGCAATTCTAATCTTTTGTTGTATATCTTTTTAAACATGTGCATTAATCCTTACATGTAAAAATACAACCATATAAATAGAAAAAAGGTACTTATGTTTTTATGTTGATGGTCCCGTTCTGAGATGGAAAACAAAGAAAAACCCATTGCCTGAAAACCATCTCAGAACGGGACCATCAACATAAAAAACATAAGTACCTTTTTTCTATTTATATGGTTGTATTTTTACATGTAAGGATTAATAAACATGTTTAAAAAGATATACAACAAAAGATTAGAATTGCGCTTGAGGATGTTTTTATGGTATCATATGCTAAAACTTAGTGCCTGGCACCTACTAATAACAAATCACTTTGTCCATGGTAGCCCATGTGCAAGGTTGTTTGGCGCACGCCAGGGAAACGCTAAGACCCGGGCTGAGAACCAGCGCTAATGCGGATGTGTACAGGATAGAACAGTTTTTTTCTAGTGCAGAGTGCCGGGCCATACCTATCCCCCGCCCTCACAGGCTTGTATAAGTATGAACACATCCAGCAAAGAGCCCTCACACCCTGCATTATTAAAATCATTCAAGCTGGCCATATCATCCATATTTATATGCCCACATATATTAATTAAGGCTGGTGAGCATTGCATGATAAATGCCACCCGACAGCATGTAGAATCATTACACTGCATTTAATAGATCCAAAAGGAAGGCCAGGTGATCAACAATAATGTCCCTGCTGCAGGATATAAATAATACATGTTTTGGGGCAAAACTTATCCATGTGTCCCTTTAAACATGGTCCTAACCCTAATACTCAACCGCTTACATGCTATGAATAACCCCCAGCATAAAATGTTTAAAATTAGCCAATATATTAGATTTAGGATACATGTCCATAAAGGATACATTTATATCATAGTAGAGCCTACTGCAACAGCAGCAACATTGCTGACAAGATCCATTACTATGGTGTACGGGGCCAAGAGAACACCTGTGCTGCATTCCTTTACATTGCCTTTTAATTTTGGAGCTGTTTTTTCTGTTTTTTGGAGTTAGCAGCATGGTTGAGCAGTAGGTAAAATGTTGCAATTAGCGCTCCTCAAAAAAATTAGTGCTGGCACCGAGTGATCTGTTAGTTGCAAAAGTGCTAGAGATCTCTAGCGCTCCCCATGTTAAGTATAGGATGCTGAAAGTACAGTAAGCTCGTGCTACAAATCGCTAATAGTGATTTTTCCCGTTTCTAGCAGGAGGCAAACGATCTGTTGGTCAGGCGCTAGACTGAATTAACCTGGGGCTAACACAAAACCATGCCAATGCTAGGGTTAGCTCACACCAGCTGATAAGGCCCTAAATAGGTATATATAAATAAGGTTCCAAAACACCCCACATTAATTTGGTGCAATGATACCTTTTTATTGTACTAACCTAATACTTAAATTCAATATTTTATTCCCTGCAGTTCGGTGGTTTTCGCTGAATGTCCGATGACTGATTCAGCGACTCCAATTTTAGCGAATTGCAGTGACCATTCGCTAAATAGGGAATTCACCATATTTTCAGCAAAATTAATTCCCCAAAATGTGATGAAAAGCAGAGGATCGTTAGATTCTAACTTCCATACTAACCCCTAAAATGCCATTAATCAGGGGAAAACATGAAATGAATACACTGTGAAGCATGTAGCCTACCCATTAACCCCAAAATGCCATAAATCAAGGAAAAAATAAAATGTATACTGTGAGGGATTAGCCCTTAATATACAACTAAAACAAGTCAAAAGCTAATGTAATACACAATGTAGGGCCGTATTACATTCTTAACGCAAAAACACTCACACAGCGCGAGAATTTGTGTGCGAAGTGTTAAACGTTAGCGCACGTAAATCAACGCTGGTATTACAATCCACTTACATTTTTTCATCCGTCAAAAAATAACGCGCACAAACAGGACCCGCCAAATGCTCGTGCAGTGCCGTCTCGCGCAAAAATCTTTGCGTACATTTTTTTTTCCTGAATCAGGCAATCAGAATTAAGAACCACACCTTTCGCACGGTAATAAATTGCATCTGTCACTTGCAATCGGTGACTGTGTCTGTTCTATTGTTAGGCAGGTACAGCATCCCGGGCGGTTGGTGGTTTTTGGTGAGTAGAGCAAGCGAGATAGCGACAGAGATAGAGGCGATATTAGTGCAGGAGCAGGTTCATTCGCGTGTCATATCACATAGATCCACATTACACATAATCACACGCACACCTATACATTACTAAGCAGCACACATCACTACTCGTTAATACACGTTACACATAGTCACACATACACACATACTTGTCACAACCCTATCCTACCCCCTATTGTATCCATTTTGTCCCCCAATCCCATGTATTCCCCATTGTACTTGTGTGTCACTGTTTGTCATGGAGGGTGCAGGGAGAGGAGATGGAGGGAGGAGGTCTGTTGAGCAGCACGGGGTGAGGAGAGGTAGAGAGCTGTCAGGGCGTGGCAGTCAGAGTGACAGGACACGTGTGCAGGGTGGCAGTGGGCGTGGAGATGGCACACATGGAGGTAGTAGTAGGCCTGCACAGCGTAGCAGTGGTAGGAGTGGAGAGCGTAGGAGTGGAGAGGGTTGCAGTGGTAGGAGTGGAGAGCGTAGCCATGATAGGAGTGGAGAGCGGGGCAGTGGTAGGAGTGGAGAGCGGGGCAGTGTTAGAAGTGGAGAGCGTAGGAGTGGAGAGCGTAGTCGTGGTAGGAGTGGAGAGCGTAGCAGTTCTGCCAGGGCCGTGAGTCCTGAGAGCGAGGGGAGTGAAGATGCTAGGCCGGGCCCATCTAGCCAAGGGACAGGTGTTGCGCAAGGGACAGGACAGGGAGTCATAGAGCAGAAACACTCCAGGACACAGGTGTCAGAAGGGGCCTTATCCCAGCGTATACACGAGGAGAGCTACACGCTGCAGGAAAAAAATGTCCTGATAGCAGAATACATGGCAAGGGCACAGTGGCTGGATGACAAGGCCACAACTGGACAGCACCGTCAAAGGCTGTCCTTCAAGGAGCTATGTGTGCGCTGGGGAGGACCCGCTCCATGGTATCGATCAAGCACCGGTACCAGGACTGTAAGCGGGAGCTCAAGTCAAAGATGGCCAGGGAGCTGCGTGAAGCGAGGCAGACTGGAGGTGGACCACCACACGTCTATGTGTACGCAGAGTGGGAGGAGCAGTTGAGAGAAAGGCTCAGTGTAACTGGCGTGCAAGGATTCCCTTGCATCAACACTTGGCCAGGGGTAGAGAACACATCCACCGAGAGTGAGTATAGCTTACATCCAGACTATTACATGTGTCTAATGTGATTCAGGTGTTTTGTACAGCCAAATAGAGTAGCTGATGTTTGGACTACATATCCCATGATGCCCTGTCACCCAATTGCTACACAGTGCATCATGGGACTTGTAGTGCAAACATATTAGAAGGTGCCAGGATGCCTGAAACCGAGAAATATACAATAATGTGAAGATGTAGTCCTGTTTCCAGGTGATATGGGGGAAATGCAAGAACAGAGTGGATATGACTGTGATTGAAAACGAGGTCAAAGATGTTGAGGCAAGACAGGGTTAAATGTGTATTTGGTTAGTGGGGGGATGCATCTCATTCTTAGTAGATATCAGTAGGGCCCTATTGTCACATTTTCCCTGGTTTTGGCCGCGCCCCCTGGTGGTGAAGGGCCTCCATGTCTGTTCTTCCCTGTTGTGTGTGTGGCTGTGCTGTCTGGGGCTGATCTGAGGTTCTGTTGTGATCTCCTGGTCTGGGGTCATATGGCCCAATCACAGTGGGTCCCACTCCCTATATACAGTCAGGTCCAGAAATATTGGGACATTGACACAATTCTAACATCTTTGGCTCTATACACCACCACAATGGAGTTGGAATGAAACAAACACAATGTGCTTTAACTGCGCTTTAACTGTGCTTTAGCTGTGCTTTAACGGTGTAGGACTTACAGCAGTTTTCAGATGTGCCTCCCACTTGTTAAGGGACCAAAAGTAATGGGACAATTGGCTTCTCAGCTGTTTCATGGCCAGGTTTGTAATATTCCCTTATTACCCCAATTACAATGTGCAGCTAAAAGGCCCAGAGTTAATTTCAAGTGTGCTATTTGCATTTGGAATCTGTTGCTGTCAACTCTAAAGATGAGATCCAAAGAGCTGTCACTATCAGTGAAGCAAGCCATCATTAGACTGAAGAAACAAAACAAACCAATCAGGGAGATAGCAAGAACATTAGGCGTGGCCAAAACAACTGTTTGGAACATTCTCAAAAAGAAGGAACGCACCGGTGAGTTCAGCAACACCAAAAGACCCAGGAGACCACGGAAAACAACTGTGGTGGATGACCAAAGAATTCTTTCCCTGGTGAAGAAAACACCCTTCACAACAAATGTCTCTGGCACAAATCATGCACATGATGGGGGTCTACTGCTCCCACCTGATAATTCTCAATTCTTACATCACGTCTACAGAATTGTGGCAATGCATATTGGTGACTGACAATGTACTTTGCAAATAATGATTACAGGTGTTTGTTCTTTATAAAATAAATTTAAACCCAATACCTATGATTAGCTAGGCTGTTGACCGTCACAAACCTCTCTGACATGTGATTTCATTTGCTGTTAGTGCCAAGGTCTATAACTAAATGTTTTAAGTTATATGAAGGGTAGAGTTTCCAGGCCGGGCATGTTTTTATCAATACATATTAGTTATTCATGCTGATGAAATCCACACCGCAGCATGTATTATCCATATGTTGCAGGTAGGTGATCCTAAGGGAACACCAGGTGATCAGCCTGGATCTCCTACCTGCAGTTTATGACTTATACATGTTGCAGGGTGGCATTTTGCATTCCTTGCTCTTGGGAATTGACTTGTGTACATGCACGCATGTGGTATCAGCAAACACATTCATTGCTAATCAATTTAACAGTTGCCTACATGTGCCTGTAAATGGAGACACCTTTGTAGGAGATGAGGAAGAAAACATTTACATATATCTATTACAACCCGGTTATCTCTGCTGACCTACAAGCTGTAAGGACTTATGAGGTATGAGTGGAATGGTCCTAGTCACGACATTCTATCACTAACAAATATGAGCAGGTCACCAATTAGGACACATGAGGTAAATCACTCTGTCACTAGCAAAGGCATGCAGTTTAATTGAATGAATGGTGACACAGAGGAGAATGACTGGAGCAGTGGAAATTGTAGATGAAGAGAACCACACCAGAGCAATTCTCCCGTTCATCTCACTTTCCAACTCCTCTAGCCATTGGAGACGCGCTCTCTCTCACACTATCAGCATACCAGTGGCAGCGATAACCAAAACACAGACAACGTCCCCTATAGTGATCATTTGGTATGAGTTGAATGGGCAACTGTGCTTTGGTGCATTCCTTTTTATGGGCTTGGATATTTGGGTTTTGCCATGTTGTTCAGATTTGCCACTACCACCAGGTTTTAGGAGTTGTTAAAATTATGCACGCAAACGCTGTGCGTTAAATCTTGCGCATAGATTGTAATACCATCCGCATACCAGCGCACAAACGCATTTGCGCTCACACTGTTAAGTATAGGATGCGCACAGTACAGTACGCTCGCAAAGGGTTCGCACAGGTTCACCCGCGTTAGACGTATGCACGCGTTTGTTGCACCGACGTTGTTATATGACGGTCTGCGCAAAGGGTTTTGCCCCTCGCGTTAATGTGTTTTTGTACACGCGCAGGGCCGTCGCTAATGGAAGGCGGCACAGGTGGCCGCCTTACTGTCCTGGCTTGCTGCCAGTTTGAGGGGCAGAAAAAAAATCAGATTTTCGAAACATACTGGAGACGGATTGCTCATCTGACAGCCCTGGCCCCAGCGATGCAGCGGCGCTGCAGTGTGCCTGTCTCAGTCCCATCCCACATTCTTAACACGAGCAGGCACACTGTGTAATTTGGCTCCTCCCCCACACGTGATGCACATAGCACTGGCAAACAACAGAAGAGGAGCCAGCCTCAGCCAGCCCGCATGCTTCACTCTACTGTGAAGGAGGACCGAGGCAGAGAGGAGATTTTTTACCAGGTTTGAATAAACTTATGGGAGCGGGGGTGTAGATTAATATACTGGGGGGGGGGGCTGTAAATAGATATACTGGGGGGATGTAAATAGATATACTGGGGGCTGTAAATTGCTATACTGGGTCTGGGGGCTGTAAATAGATTTACTGGGGGGACTGTAAATAGATATACTGGGGGCTGTAAATTGATATACTGGGTCTGGGGGCTGTAAATAGATATACTGGGTCTGGAGGCTGTAAATAGATATACTGGGGGGGGCTGTAAATTGATATACTGGGTCTGGGGGCTGTAAATTGCTATACTGGGTCTGGAGGCTGTAAATAGATATACTGGGGGGCTGTAAATTGCTATACTGGGTCTGGAGGCTGTAAATAGATATACTGGAGGGTCTGTAAATTGATATACTGGGTCTGGGGGCTGTAAATTGCTATACTGGGTCTGGAGGCTGTAAATAGATATACTGGGGGGCTGTAAATTGCTATACTGGGTCTGGAGGCTGTAAATAGATATACTGGGGCCTGTAAATTGATATACTTGGTCTGGGGCTGTAAATTGATATACTGGGGGCTGTAAATTGATATACTGGGTCTGGGGGCTGTAAATTGATATAATGGGGGCCTGTAAATTGATATACTGGGTCTGGGGGCTGTAAATAGATATACTGGGTCTGGGGGCTGTAAATTGCTATACTGGGTCTGGGGGCTGTAAATTGATATACTGGGGGTCTGTAAATTGATATACTGGGTCTGGGGGCTGTAAATTGCTATACTGGGTCTGGAGGCTGTAAATAGATATACTGGGGGCTGTAAATTGATATACTGGGGCCTGTAAATTGATATACTCGGTCTGGGGCTGTAAATTGATATAATGGGGGCCTGTAAATTGATATACTGGGGCTGTAAATAGATATACTTGGGGGGGCTGTAAATTGATATACTTGGGGGGCTGTAAATTGATATACTGGGTCTGGGGCTGTAAATTGATATACTGGGGGTCTGTAAATTGATATACTGGGTCTGGAGGCTTTAAATAGATATACTGGGGGTCTGTAAATTGATATACTGGGTCTGGGGGCTGTAAATTGCTATACTGGGTCTGGAGGCTGTAAATAGATATACTGGGGCCTGTAAATTGATATACTGGGTCTGGGGGCTGTAAATTGATATACTGGGTCTGGAGGCTGTAAATAGATATACTGGGGGTCTGTAAATTGATATACTGGGTCTGGGGGCTGTAAATTGCTATACTGGGTCTGGAGGCTGTAAATAGATATACTGGGGCCTGTAAATTGATATACTCGGTCTGGGGCTGTAAATTGATATACTGGGGGCTGTAAATTGATATACTGGGTCTGGGGGCTGTAAATTGATATACTGGGGGCTGTAAATAGATATACTGGGTCTGGGACCTGTAAATTGATATACTGGTGCCTTGGCGGGGTGTAAATTGATATACTGGGGGCCTGTAAATTGATATACTGGGTCTGGGGCTGTAAATTGATATACTGGGGGCTGTAAATTGATATACTGGGTCTGGGGGCTGTAAATTGATATAATGGGGGCCTATAAATTGATATTCTGGGTCTGGGGGCTGTAAAAAGATATACTTGGGGGGCTGTAAATTGATATACTTGGGGGGCTGTAAATTGAAATACTGGGTCTGGGGGCTGTAAAAAGATATACTTGGGGGGCTGTAAATTGATATACTTGGGGGGCTGTAAATTGATATACTTGGGGGGCTGTAAATTGATATACTGGGTCTGGGGGCTGTAAATAGATATACTCGGTCTGGGGGCTGTAAATTTATATACTCAGTCTGGGGGCTGTAAATAGATATACTGGTTCTGGCACCTGTAAATTGATATACTGGGGAGGCTGTAAATTGATATACTGGGGTCTGGGACCTGTATATTGATATACTGGGGGAGGCTGTAAATTGATATACTGGGGCCTTGGGGGGGGGGGTTGTAAATTGATTTACTGGGGTCTAGGACCTGTAAATTGATTTACTGGGGGAGGCTGTAAATTGATATACTGGGGCCTTGGGGGGCTGTAAATTTATATACTGGGGCTGGGGGGGTGTAAAATCATATAATTGGGTCTGGGGGCGTAAAATGATATGCAGGTGTTACATCCTCAACCCCTGTTGTGCTCCCTGGGGGGTCTGGGCATGGTGGTGTGCCGCTGGCTGGTCGATTGCCAGCACTTCCTGATGGCAGATTGGCAACTGAGGGGGCAGGACCTGGTGTAGTCACAAGGAGCTGCCGGGTTTAAAACAGGGCAAGAGGGGTTGCCTCGTCGCCCTGACGTGGAGTTTGATTCCAGCAGCGCTTTGTTTATTCCTACATTGATATCCTGTTACCGACCCATTTCTGTATGCGATTCCTTCTCCTGTTAATTGACCCGGCTTGTACTTTGACCACTCTATCTGCACGTTTGTATATCGCTGTCTGTGAGCGTTGGCAATTTAACCCTATGCTTGCCGCTGGCTTTATTGCTTGCTGTCTGGGTTCTGTCCCATCTCGTCTTGGGGTATCGCTTGTGACCTTTCGAGGTACCGTTACGCAACGTACAGCTCATTTTAATGTTCATGTGAAAACCGCGATTAAGAAAGATTTCTTATTTCTGCCGTTTGTTATTTCTAATCGCATCTCTGAATATACTCGTGAGAACAACCTTGTCTGCAAGTCAGTACCTTCTGGTATTAGCCAGGTATCTACTATCTGCAATTTCAAACCAGTCCATACTGTTTCTGAATTTCTTTTGACTGCCCTGCACCTTGAATTAGGGATGCACCGATACCACTTTTTTAAGACCGAGTACGAGTACCGATACTTTTTAAAAGTACTCACCGATACCGAGTACCGATACTTTTCTTTAATGTCATGTGACACTTTCCAATAAGAACAAACCATATAAAAATGCCCCCAACTCACACATGGATTTGCCCCAGCTCACACATGGATTTTCCCCAGCTCACTCATGGATATGCCCCAGCTCACTCATGGATATGCCCCAGCTCACTCATGGATATGCCCCAGCTCACACATGGATATGCCCCAGCGCACACATGGATATGCCCCAGCTCACTCATGTATTTGCCCCAGCTCACACATGGATTTGCCCCAGCTCACACATGGATATGCCCCAGCTCACACATGGGTATTGCCCCCAGCTAATGGATATGCCCCAGCTCACACATGGATATGCCCCAGCTCACTCATGGATATGCCCCAGCTCACTCATGGATTTGCCCCAGCTCACACATGGATATGCCCCCAGCTCACACATGGATATGCCCCAGCTCACACATGGATTTGCCCCAGCTCACACATGGGTATGCCCCCCAGCTCACACATGGGTATTGCCCCCAGCTCATGGATATGCCCCAGCTCACACATGGATATGCCCCCAGGTCATGGATATGCCCCAGCTCCCACATGGATATGCCCCCAGGTCATGGATATGCCGCAGCTCACACATGGGTATGCCCCCACAGCTCATGTCTCCCCCTCCGCGACGATACTTACCTTCCTGAACGACGCCGGGAATGTCTCCGCGCGTGCGCTCGTTGGAAGGACCCCAGCCGCGACCACGTGGGACCATGTGATCGCGGCTGGGGTCCTTCCAACGAGCGCGCGCGCGGAAACTTTCCCGGCGTCGCCCAGGAAGGTAAGTATCGTTGCGGAGAGCAGCTGCAGGGCCTGTCCGAATGCTCTATCAGCATTCGGACAGGCCCTGCAGCTGCTCACTTTGTTTATACTTACCTTCCTGAGCGACGCCGGGAAAGCTTCCGCGCGTGCGCTCATTGGAAGGACCCCAGCCGCGATCACATGGTCCCACGTGGTCGCGGCTGGGGTCCTTCCAATGAGCGCACGCGCGGAGACATTCCCGGCGTCGCTCAGGAAGGTAAGTATGCCGCACAGAGCTCCAGGGGCGGCTGTCCGAATGCCGATAGAACTATAGGCCTCAAAGCCTTTGTATCACAAGCTAGTGATTTGTGTTGGAGGATCTCTAGCCAACATTCACAATCTGGATCACTGGATCTGGCAAGGCGCACACAGCCCTTTTATGGACAGTATGAATGGCGCTGTGCACCCCCGGCCTTTATACACTGGAACACATACTCTGGAGGGTATTGACTAGAGCAGTGTTTCCCAAACCTGTCCTCAGGACCCTCTGCCTCGCCAGGTTTGCAGGATATCTGAAGCACAGCACAGGTGATATGATTTGCTGCTCAGTGATTGCAGGATTCAGTCTGCTTTTCCTCAAGGTGATCTGCAAAATCCAGCCTGGTTGAGGATCCCGAGGGCAGGTTTGGGAAACACTGGACTAGAGGTTTTCCTCCAGTGCCGAGTACAGATCTAGCTGCATAGAAAGGCTTGTGCACTCGCGCAATCCATTGCACAGCACTAAGCATTCATGTACCTGTCAGTACAGAGTGTACAGCAAATTGCAGACTGCTACAGGAAAAAAATAGATGCGTTTTGAAAAGCAATCAAAGATATTAAAGGCCTAGTTTGGCTCAGCTGCAATCTGTATGATCGATACATTAGTACTCTGGGGGGTATCTAAAAACAGCAAAAAAAATCATTACGTATGCACAGCATTCTCGTGCCTTTGCTGCTACCCAGCGCTTTGAATACATCACATAATCAACTCTACAGAAACCTGTAAGATTATCCAAGACTGAGGGGATACCCGAGAGCCTTGAGATTTGATAGGAATAATCAAAGCGACTAAACGTTCTCAGAACATTAGGACTTTGTCACTTCTCATTCTGTTTTCCACTGTGTCAATGCAACCCACACATGCTTTCCACCACATGCTCTGGATGTAAAGGAAACTATTAGAAAGGAGGATAAACGATCAGGACATAAAGATCAGGAGAACATCAAAGTTAATTTTTTTTTAAAAAAAATCACCTAGACAGTAATATGTACAGCACACCCCAAGCTACCCCATCTCTGCAGAGGACCATGTGTACAGTGCCAGGCTTACCTGCGTTTGGACAGGCTCGCCCTCACCTTTGCCCTCTTCCTCCTGCTCGTCCTGCAACCCTCGTGGGTCTCTGGTAGCCCCCCCGCCGGGGCCCAGAGGAAGCACGGGGGGGGAACTTTCTTTCGAGGGATCCTCTACAGAGAAGCCCAGCGTCTGGCGAGGTGCCACCCACACACATGCAGCCAGGCATGGAAATGCGGGATTACTGCGCGTGTGGACGGATCCTCCTCACGGTGCTGGGTGCTGACGTGTCGCTGTGTCACTCCAACTCAGATTTCCCCGCCGACGCTGATAAAAAAAATAGTGCAGAGGCGGTGGCGCGGGTTTCAGCTGCTGAAATATGCCACTCGAGGATATCTGCCGCTTCGAGCACTATTGTCGGGCCGGCCCTGTACTTCTCCCGGTGAGCCAAACCACATGCAGGCCTGTTTCCCTGGTCTCCGCCAATAACTCGCGCAGGCGCACGAGTTACACTTCCGGTTTGATGCAAAATGTCACTTCTGGATGAGGCCGTGCATGCTATTGCCTATGCGCCAGCCTGCCACACCATACTGCGGGCCGCTTTGAGACTACTGCTATAGGGGCTTGTGAGCAGACTCTGCCGCTCTCTTGGTCTCCACCAAGATGGCGACGAGTCGACCGTCACGCCCCAGCCAATGATGATGCCGATGTCAGGGCGCGACGGCAAGACCTCCGCTCACTGGCTCCGAATCCCTCAGATTTTCCACCGAGGATGTGGTTTTCATGCTGGGGCTACTTTTTTCATGCAGAGGGTGGCTTTTTTTGCCGCCCCATGGCAAGTGCCGCCCTAGGCCTAGGCCTTGTTGGCCTAGGCCAAGATACACCACTGCATGTAGTTGCTTAGAAAGCAGCTTTTGGTTTCATTACGTAGGACTAGCCTGACCCAGAGGTGTCATGATGTGGCAGGTGAGCTTACACTTTAATGATCATTCAAATAAACCAAAACTCCTGTGTTTTGTTTTGCATGGAGCTACTTGACAACTTATTTTCTTGGTATATTTTAGAGATTATTATGCATCTCAATGCTGATTGGCATGGCATGGTACGGATGGGGGGGGCACCAAAACGCACCTTCCCTGAGTAGACAAAAATGCTTGCACCGGCCCTGCGCACGCGTTAACATTTGCGTTAAGAATGTAATAGGGCCTGTAATGTATAGTCTGAACATTAACCACTTCACTGCTGAGCCATTTCAACCCTGTGAAAATGTTTACGCTTACGAACACAATGTTATTTAATGTTTTATGACTTTTATTTTACACCGAATATGGTGATGTGATGGCCAGAATCTGCCCTTTCCAGTAACACCTAGATCGTCTGTGACAGAACAGCCGTCACCTTCAATTTATTAACCCATAAAACGTTAAAACTTCGTTGGTTCATGTTAAAATGTGTTTATACAATTTATGATTCCTGTGTGTATTGTGTTTCCCCTCGCAATTCCCCACACCTGTAATCCCTCAAAATTTAATATCACCTAAATTGCCCAGTTTTCGTTGCCCCAAGTGTAGAATTCGTTAGTACAATTTGTGCCCGTATGTTTATGGTTGTTTATTAGGTTCTTTGTCAAATCTGCCTTGCCCAGCCATCGTAGTTTATCTGCCCAGCGCAACCCTGCTGCAGCTGCCGCCGGCCGAGACCAAGCATAGCCGACATTCCTTGCACCCTGCACATTCCAGCCCCTGTACCTGCCACCAGAGTGCTTTTTGGGCAGAGGGGCCCTGGGAACATGGTGCCACTGTGGGGTGATTTCTAGAGAGGAGCGCCACGAGATCACCCCCCAATCAGCCGCTGGACTCAGGTCGGGTTTCCCAGCTGCAGAGGAGATCAGGCACCGGAGTCAGAGCTCGCACTCCAGGGGGTGGAATTTCCTGGGCGGGGAGCAGCCCAGAGCGGGCCAGACAGGGTGGCACCAGGAGCTGGGACCATGTTAAGCATACAAAAAGGGCTCGGGCTAGAGGCAGTGGCAAAACTGGCACCGGGGTGTCTGGGGGCGGGCATGTGAGAGAACAATGGGACTGTACCATATAAATGTACCGTGTATGTGCTGTTTTACAACAAACCAACTTGCTTAACCTATACTGCGTCTCAACGAGTATTTGGGAAGAGGGACTATCTGCTAGGTATTTCCTCCTGGTTGACTCGATTATACTCTGGCTCGAAGGAACCTGACGCCGGCTCGCTACCGCTGCTCACTGCAGAGCAACCCCGGCACCTAAGGCGGATCTACTCCCTCCGAGTAGCGGCGTCCGTCACATCGTCCATATGCGATGCCCATGGACGGAGATATCATGGTCTGAAGAAGTGTGAGAAGCTGGATGCTGATTTTTGGTAGGTGGGCACAGAACAGACGCCTATGCTCACATGCTCCATAAATCTTGTTTTAAGCTTGCGGATCGTCTTGCCCACATAGAATTTGCCACACGAACATAGGAGGAGATAGACCACACCTGATGTATTACATGTGTATCCCTCTTTTACCGTAAATGTGACAGAGTTCGTTGGAGCACGTAAAATCAGTGTGTTACCCAAAAGAAACTCCGGTATCCAGACATTTGAGTTCACCAAGAGAATAATCTGACGAAATACGGTTTATGATAATTGAAAAAGTCGCCTTATGGGACTGAGGAGGCGATCTGGACAGAAACATACTGGATCTTAAACTTAAGACTTTGTCGCCATATCCTTAATGAAGGGTTTATATTTACTCCCTTCTTACATTAAGAGTATCTTCCACCACAGACTTGTATGTATATCACAACCGTGATAATATGACTTATGAATAACCTATCAGTGCTGCACTGATGAGGTGAGAGGTGCCCAATAACAAATCTATTTAACTATATGGGACCTCTGTAAGGGTCCTAGCCACCGGCGCCGTAGAAAGCCTAAATCCAGCGTTGCCTTGTAGTGCTGAGACTCTCAATCTTCTCAGGACTCTCCTCAACACGCAGGTGTTGACTAATTCACCTGATGCTCCCTGCACAAAACTAGACCGCACCCAATTAACATTGCTTCTGCATTATCTTGGTGTATGCCAAGCTGACATGGAGCTACCTCTTGTTCCTGTTATCTGCCTAGACCCTAACTGTTCTGTCTCCTCCAGTATTTCCCTCCACTGTGCCTGCATCTCGCAGAATCCTCAGAGCCTGCTGCCCTGCATACCGCAGAATCCTCAGAGCCTGCTGCCCTGAATCCCACAGAATCCTCAGAGCCTGCTGCCCTGCATCCTGCAGAATCTTCAGAGTCTGCTGCTCTGCATACCCAGGACCCTCTGCATTCCCAGGACCCTCTGCATTCCCAGGACCCTCTGCAGACCCAGGACCCTCTGCCTGCAAAGACTCTTCTGCTTTTGTTTACTATTTACTTCCTAAAGATCTCCTTAGCCTTCATTCTTATATTGTCTCCTTTTATAGTATAGAGTAGCTTAGTACTGTCCTTCTGTCTATCCTTTACTCCCCTTGCTTTCAGTTAATCTTGTTACTGTTTATTATATATACAGTGTCTTCCCTTCCTCTCAGTCTTATCTAGTTCCTTGATATTTGTTTATTGCCTTTTTATGTTACTCCTAATAAACCCTCTTGTATATGTTTATCTGAATCTGTTTCCTCATTGCATATTGGGCTCAAACCTACCACTCCCGAACCAGCACCTGACAGAATGCAGGAGCCTATAACGATTGAGCCCGCAATGAATCAAGCTATCAGAAGTTTAATACAGAAGGCTCTCCAAGACTTCCTTGCACACCTAATTGAACTCCTGAACCTTCAACTCCAGAACCTGTTGAACCCTGCTGCAAAGGAATATACTCCCACCACAAAGGTAACCCATGGTCCTCTAACCCCGGCAGAGCACCTCTGGGTGCAACGGTGTATCCTACACAGGTCAGTGTATCCAAGGAACCCATATCTGCAGACTGTGTCGCTTCAAATGGGACAGTGGTCCGCAGAAAAGATTTGAAAAGGCATTGAAAGCTAGAAAATTTGAAAGCCAGTCTGAGGAAGTAATTCTAGCAGCGATTACCACCTCCATCACCCTCAGCCACCATGGCACAAAACCCTCTCTATCAAGATTCCCTGTATCTGATACTGGTTCTAAAGGTTGGGAAAACAATGACTCTAAAGAAATGCCATCACAAGTTGCCCAGCATCTCAATGGAGGCCCAGGTGGACGTACTACTCTTGTTGGGGCTACCACAGTTATTCCTCATAGAAAGCCATAGAAAGCGTTCTTGCCATTTGATCATTCCTCTTCAGATGAATTCGTCGATAGTGAGTATGATCTGAGAGACACTAAAGATCAAGATCCTGCCACACCTCCCTCACCCATCTATGGCACAGCGTTCATGACTCTGGTTACTCAACTCCCTCAGGATCCTCCCGGTCCTCTAACTACAGATTCCGGTACCCATAACCCATATCCCTCCAAAAACTCTCAGGAGGTTGAGCTAGGAGACCCAGAGATTGCACCTTCAGAAAAACAACCGTGTTTGGAAAACTCAATCCAGGCTGCAGTGCCCGCTGCTGAAGCTTCACTCTATACCAAAGAGCCTGTCGCCGACGCCTTGGTTCCTGCTGAGGTGCTCATACCATGCTACCCATTGATGAAGCTTTGGTTCATGCCAAAGAGCCTGCCGCCAGAGTACCAGTTGCTGAGGTGCCACCAGTCAATATGCCTGTCACTGAGGGGTTTCCAGTTCACGTTGTTAACATGTTAATTCCCTTTTACTATGTTCATTACGGTACTAGGCTCCTCTGCTAGGGTTATTACGGCTCACAGGAAGTGTGGGGTGTCTGTTGTTTGTATCCTGTGTGGAGGAGGAGAAGGGGACACTGGTGTGAGACGAATAAAAAGAACCTTCTATGATCTGAAACGTCGTGTTTATTCTGAGTAACATTGGTAGCAAAGGATGGTTTCCAATTATAAAGTTCCACCGAAATTTGATGAAGCCAGGCCATATGAAAGCTGGAAAAAATGAAGTTAGTATCTGGATGCGGGTCACAGACCTTGACAAGAAGAAGCAGGCTCTTGCTGTTGCTTTGGGACTTGAAGGGAGAGCTCGTGAAATTGCAATGGAAATTTCTGCGGAGGACTTGGATAGCAAAACTGGTATGGAAACGTTAATGAGGAGGCTGGATAGTGTGTTTCTGAGAGCGGAAAAGGATCGGGCCTATGAAGCCTATTCTAACTTTGACAGTATAACAAAGGATAGCTCTGTTTCTATGGCAGACTATATAATTGATTTTGAACAGCGATATAATCGGATGAAAAAGTATAATATGGTGCTGCCTGATGCTATACTGGCTTTTAAACTCCTAGACACGGCTTGTCTCGATGAAAAAAACAGACAGCTAGCATTAACAGCTTGCACTGAGTTGAAGTTTACCTCCATGAAAGCGGCTTTAAAAAGGATTTTTGGCGGGACAATAACAGCTTCATCATATGGAATACAAGTGAACCAAGACAATATGGCATTTTTTACAGAACACCAATCACATGGTAGAGAGAGACGGAATGCTGCGCTGCAAGATGGGCGATTAAAACAGCCATTACCAGGCACCAATCCACTGGTTAAAAACGGCAGGCGTTCCACTTGCGCTATTTCTCAAAGTACTTTCCACTGGGCCAAAGACTGTCCTCATAAAAAACATGATCAAGTAAAACTAACTGAAGACACAAACGTTGAGGATTGTAACATTACTTTGATTACTAAAGCTGCTATGTCTGACTCAGAGATATTCATGACTGAATCCTTAGGATCAGCGATCATTGACACTGCATGCACCCGCACTGTGTGTGGTGAGAAATGGTTAGAAGATTATATCGATGGCCTCACTGCAGATCAAGTGAACAAGTTACTGCTGACTGAAAGTCCCAGTTGCAGACAATTTCGGTTCGGAGATGGGAATCTGGTGTATTCCGCAAGGAGTTTAAAACTACCGGATAAAATAGGCCTAACAAAATGCAAAATTGCAACTGAAGTTGTAAAAGCTGACATTCCTCTCCTGCTGAGTAAAGCATCCCTAAAAAAGGCTGTGACCGTTCTGGACATGAAAAAGGACAGTGCTGTAATGTTCCAACAATCTATTCCTCTTGAGTTTACTAGTTCTGGGCATTACTGTGTTAATATCAGAGACACTCAGAGTGAAGAAGATAGGCAAAGCTATAAGATTAGGCAGAAAGAGGCAAAGCAATTTATAAGAGCTAACAAAGCACACGCAGAAGAGAAAATAGCTCTGTCTTTAAAAAAGGGGGACAAAACATTTTTTTAGATACATAAACGAGAAAAGAAAAGTAAAACAAGGATTAGTTAGATTAAAAACAAAGGAAGGAAGGTATGTAGTAGAGGATAAAAGTCTCGCTGACTGCCTCAATGAATATTTTTGTTCAGTCTTTGCAGAAGGAAAGGGACCTCAGGAGGAAACACTAAAGAGACATTTACATATGAGTTTACAGAGGAGGAGGTTCTACAGCAGCTGTCTAAAGTAAAGACAAGTCAATGGGGCCTGATGGGATCCACCCTAAGTTATTAAAAGAGCTCAGTGGTGTAATAGCAAAACCGTTAACAGATTTATTTAACCAATCCTTGTTAACGGGAGACGTCCCAGAACACTGGAAATTAGCAAATGTTGTGCCCATTTACAAGAAGGGTAGTAGGGAGGAATCGGGGAACTATAGGCCAGTTAGTCTTACGTCAGTAGTGGGGAAATTAATGGAAACCATGTTAAAGGAAAAGATTGTTGAATGTTTATTCGGCGCAAGGTCTTGTTACCAGTGGGGTACCTCAGGGGTCAGTACTTGGACCCATTCTCTTTAATATTTTTATTAGTGATATTGCAGAAGGTATTAATGGTAAAGTATGTCTTTTTGCTGATGACACAAAGATTTGCAACAGGGTTGACGTTCCTGGAGGGATCAGCCAAATGACAAATGATTTAGGTAAACTAAAAAAATGGTCGGAGCTGTGGCAATTGAGTTTTAATGTGGATAAGTGCAAGATAATGCACCTGGGACGTAAAAACCCAAGGGCTGAATATAGAATATTTGATACAGTCCTAACCTCAACATCTGATGAAAGGGATTTAGGGGTTATTATTTCAGAGGATCTAAAGGTAAGTAGTCAATGTAATAGAGCAGCAGGAAATGCTAGCAGAATGCTTGGTTGTGTAGGGAGAGGTATTAGCAGTAGGAAAAGGGAAGTGCTCATGCCACTGTACAGAGCACTGGTGAGACCTCACTTGGAGTACTGTGTGCAGTACTGGAGACCGTATCTCCAGAAGGATATAGACATCTTAGAGAGAGTTCAGAGAAGGGCTACTGAAATGGTGTATGGCTTGAAGGAGAAAAGTTACCAGGAAAGGCTTAATGATCTTAACATGTACAGCTTGGAAAAAAGACGAGACAGCGGAGATATGATAGAAACATTTAAATACCTAAAGGGAATCCACAAACTAGCAAAACAAGAGGACATAGTCTTAGATTAGAGGGGCAAAGGTTTAAAAGTAACATCAGGAAGCATTATTTTACTGAGAGGGTGGTGGATACATGGAACAGCCTTCCAGTTGAAGTGGTAGAGGCCAAAACAGTAATTGAATTTAAGCAGGCATGGGATAGGCATAAGGCTTTCCTAAACAAAAGATAAATCCAGGTAAAGTATCCATGTAATTGGGCAGACTAGATGGGCCGAAAGGTTCTTATCTGCCGACATTTTCTATGAGACTTAGCAGACGAAGAAATTTTAACTGTCACAGCACAAATGTCTTCAAAAAGAAAAAACTAAAGTTCTTCTGAAACTCCACAAACAATTTGGACACGCGTCAGCAGAACGGCTACAGAGACTCATCCTAAGTTCAGCGAATAAGGATAAAGAATGTTTTACTATTCTGCACCAAATAGTTAATGACTGTGAAGTTTGTCAGAAATTTAAGAAACCAAAGCCTGCGGTAGGTTACCCTTAGCTTCGGAATATAATGAAACAGTAGCGATGGATTTGCATGAACTGGAACCAGGTGTCTGGTATCTTCATATAATTGACCACTTCACACGTTTTAGTGCGGGAAATATTGTTAAAACAAAAAGGTTGTCTGAAATTGTCAATTCCTTTATCCACACTTGGATTAGTGTTCATGGTGCCCCTCAAACGTTATACAGTGACAATGGTGGAGAGTTCAATAATGAGGAGATCAGAGATATGGCTGAAAACTTCAATATTGAGTCCAAAACAACAGTAGGGTATAGTCCCTGGAGCAATGGACTACTAGAAAGTCACAACCAAACGCTTACTGAAATCATTCAAAAAGTCAAAAGAGAGAAAGGATGCCGTTGGCACACTGCCCTTGACTGGGCACTCATGGCTAAGAACAGTATGCTGAATGTTCATGGATACAGCCCGTATCAACTTGTATTTGGACAGAACAGAATCCTAATCTTCCTTCTGTACTGACTGATAAACAACCTGCTCTAGAAGGTACTACCAGAAGTGCTAAAGTAGGAGAATATATTTCTGCCTTGCATGCCTCCAGAAAAGCTTTTACTGAAGCAGAATGCTCAAACAGCTCAGACCTACAGATGATATGTATGTGACAGGTGACAAGGTATATCACAAACGAGTAGACTCCCCTGAATGGAAGGGACCAGGAGTCATTATTGGTCGGAGCTGTTGTATTTGTGAGACATGGCGGAATTCTGGTTAGAGTACACCAATCCAGGCTTTCTAAAATTAATACACAAGGACATCAGGATGATAATACTGTGCAAATCGATAGCCAGAAAGAAAACAAAACGGAATCAGACCACGATAATGAAACAGAGGTTAATACTGAAGAAGTGGATCAGACACAAACTGACACAGAACCAATGATTCATCCTAGTGTAACACAAACTGAAACAGGTGTAAAAATAACACCAGGACAGATTATTACATTTACTAAACGAGATGGTGGTGATGGTGGTCCACAGAAAGCTAAGGTTCTAAGCAGAGCTGGTAAAGTTTCTGGAAAATACAAAAACTGGTTTAATCTGCAAAATATTGAGCATGATGATAGTGAAGGACAAAAGGAGGCAGCAGATTTATCAGAAGTTGATTAATCTTACCGTGGATTTGCCTGATGAGGAAACCGATGTATACATAACAAAAGACATTTTATTTAATGCAGCCAAACGAGATGAAATTAGAAGTTGGTATGAAAACAATGTGTTTGAGGAAGTTTCTGATGCTGGTCAAAAATGCATTTCTACCAGATGGGTCTGTAGTCTCAAAGAAACCCACAAGGGTATTGTGCCCAAAGCACGACTTGTAGCCAGAGGGTTTGAAGAGTTTTGTGTTCAAGAATTACAAAAAGACTCACCAACCTGCGCTGCTGAATCTTAGGCTATTACTGACTGTAATTTGCCAAAATCAGTGGCAAATAAATTCTATGGATATCAAATCTGCTTTCTTACAGGGTATGCAGTTGTCTAGGGAAATTTATGTCAAGCCTCCTCTTGAGGCAGGAAAATAAAATGTCTTGTGGAAATGAAACAAGTGTATTTATGGCCTTGCAGATGCATCATTATACTGGTACAATAAAGTGAAAGAAATAATGCTGAAGACCGGTGGGAAAATGTCTCAAGTTGACCCAGCGGTATTTTACTGGATGGATGACCAGTGTAAAGTCATTGGATTACTTGCATGTCATGTTGACGATTTCCTTTGGGCTGGTTCACACTACTTTCTGACAACTGTCATCCCTATATTAAAGTCTGCATTCAATGTTGGACGTGAGGAACATGGAAATTTCTGCTATGTTGGTATGAACTTTGTTACTATTAAAGGTGTGGTTCATGTACATCAGCACAGCTACATTTATAACCTGCAGTATATTCCCCTACACGCAACACGTGCTGTACAAAGAGATGCCCCGCTCAACGAGACTGAAAGAGGACAACTTCGGTCAAAGATAGGACAGATCCTGTGGGTTGCAAAACTAACCCTTCCAGACATTATGTTTGGTGCTAGTAGCTTAGCTACAAACGAAAAAGATGCCACAGTTCAGTCTATTCATGAGACAAATAAGGTCCTTAGTAAACTTAAATCCGAGAAGGTTACTTTAAAGTTTCAACACTTAGGAAGAAATGACAACCTGAACTTTATTGTTTTCAGTGATGCTTCTTTTGGAAATCTTCCTGATGGAGGTACACAAGGAGGTACATTGATTGGTCTTCTAGGTGAAGAAGACAAGTTTTCACCTCTCTCTGGCTTTCTAAGAAAATTAGGCGTGTGGTAAGAAGTACTCTGGCAGGGGAAACCTTGGCCCTATCTGATGGTATTGATAATGCGATTTTTCTTGCCACACTCTTTTCTGAACTCACTGTGGGAAATGCCAAGTTAAATGCTCCACCATTAGTTTGTGTGACTGACAACCACTCTCTGTTTGATGCCCTCAAATCCACAAAGCAAGTCACTGAAAAACGGCTTTGTCTGGAACTAAGCAGCATAAGAGAACTTCTAGAGACAAAAGAAATAGAGGAGATACTATGGTCAGATTCAAAAACTCAACTTGCTGACTGTCTTACCAAAAAGGGTGCATCTTCTCTTATGTTGCTGAAAGTACTGAGTGAAGGACTATGGGACCATTCAAAGCACTCATTTAAGGACTGAGCATGTATTATGGCTTTTGCTTAATACTTCTATAATGTCTTTATTTTTCACTGTTCAATGTTAGAAGGTCTTTATCATTTAATTGTTTTTTTTATTTAAAATATAGGGAGATTGTTAACATGTTAATTCCCTTTTACTATGTTCATTACGGTACTAGGCTCCTCTGCTAGGGTTATTACGGCTCACAGGAAGTGCTGGGGTGTCTGTTGTTTGTATCCTGTGTGGAGGAGGAGAAGGGGACACTGGTGTGAGAAGAATAAAAAGAAACTTCTATGATCTGAAACGTCGTGTTTATTCTGAGTAACACACGTCTCTGTTCTCAAGGTACCGCCAGTCGATATACCTGCTGCCAATTCCTTACCTGATATGACCGCTGCTGCTGAGATAAAACCTGCAAAAGCATCTACAGAAACCACTACCATACCCTTTATTTATCTTCCATGACAATACTTGCTAACCGAGTCAATGAGATCACTCAAATCATGAATAAACAACAAAGTTTTCTTACGTCTTTCCAGAACCAATTACAGGAAGCTATAAACCATGTCTTGCCTCCCATACTGGATTCTGTAATGAGTACAGTACCCTTGCCTAGCATCTACCTGGCTGTTCATCAGTATGGAGTTGCCATTCCTAAGAAGACACCTGGGATAACTAAAATAGACTCTTCCATCATCCACACCAGAAAGACAAGAGCGGAACTTACTAAATTCCCAGTCCTGGATACAGCAACCGTGACCCCATTTCCTCAAAACCAGAAGACCTTTCTGACTCTATGGCCACCGATACTGACCCAGAAACACCCGACACCATCTTGGTCACCCAGAGTGTGCCCTTAATGGGGGGCATATGTAAGGGTCATAGACACCGGCGCTGTAGAAAGCCTAAATCCAGCGCCGCCTCATAGTGCTGAGATTCTCAGTCTTCTCAGGACTCTCCTCTCAACACTCAGGTGTTGACTAATTCACCTGATGCTCCCTGCACAAAACCAGACCGCACCCAATTAACATTGCTTCTGCATTATCTTGGTGTATGCCAAGCTGACATGGAGCTACCTCTTGTTCCTGTTATCTGCCTAGACCCTAACTGTTCTGTCTCCTCCAGTATTTCCCTCCACTGTGCCTGCATCCCGCAGAATCCTCAGAGCCTGCTGCCCTGCATCCCGCAGACTCCTCAGAGCCTGCTGCCCTGCATCCCGCAGAATCCTCAGAGCCTGCTGCTCTGCATACCCAGGACCCTCTGCAGACCCAGGACCCTTTGCAGACCCAGGACCCTCTACCTGCAAAGACTCTTCTGCTTTTGTTTACTATTTATTTCCTAAAGATCTCCTTAGCCTTCATTCTTATATTGTCTCCCTTATAGTTTAGAGTAGCTTAGTACTGTCCTTCTGTCTATCCTTTACTCCCCTTGCTTTCAGTTAATCTTGTTACTGTTTAATATATATACAGTGTCTTCCCTTCCTCTCAGTCTTATCCAGCTCCTTGATATTTGTTTATTGCCTTTTTATGTTACTCCTAATAAACCCTTTTGTATATGTTTATCTGAATCTGTTTCCTCATTGCATATTGGGCTCAAACCTACCACCCCGGAACCAGCACCTGACAACCTCATTTTATAGCAAATACTTGGTGAACTGGGCACCAAGGGTTAACTCTTACACACCACTCGCTTTCATTATAGGACCCAGGTCCTTTATCAGTGAGAGTGAGAGATATATATGGTGCCACACACAACCATGCCTTCATATTAGGGATATCTAATACAAGGCATTATGGTTACATAGTAACACTGGCCTCACACTTGCTTTTACATCCCACATCACAAGGTTAATTCACAGCCCAGTACCATAAATCAACCAAGGCCTCCTCCCAAACCCAGCCCCCATTGGGAGGAGCTGTGACGATCTGGACATTCTAGCCCCTGGCTCCCCCTTGAATCCTGTTGCCAGTCACACCCTGCAGGAGGAGTATGCAGGTTCCAGGACATTCCGCTTCCCATGTTCAAGCCCTGGAGCCTCACCTGACTGCACCTTGGACTAATGAACTGTGCTTAAAAGGAAGCAACACCCTCAAGGCGTTGCTTCCTCATTTGAAGTCCTGGCCCTGGTTGAGTGCAGACTGTTCTCCATTGAGCTCTGGCCTGTATCCCTCAGGTTTTCCTGTCATTCCACGTTTACCCTGTGCTTTGTTCTGGTACCCTCCTTTGCTCCTGGTTATTCCTGTTCCAGGAAGGGGCGGACTGAGCTGGGGGGGGCGCAAATGGCACCCGGCCGCTGCAATCTCTCATAAGCTTTTTACTCGTGGGTGGCCACGGGCTGCTAAGAGCAGCAGCGTGCCTCCCACATTCAAAACATGAGCTGCTGGGAACAGCATGATGTGTTATCACCGCCCCCCTTCATCCACGTGATGCACAGTGTCTGTACGTAGTGCACGCAGAAGAGGAGGAGGGAGCAGCCCAGCCGTTGGAGCCTGTGGAAGAAGCCAGCCGCGTCCTCCTGGACAGTGAAGAAGCCAGCCCAGCCCAGGACATCAGAGACCCTGTCAGGGCCAGAGATAGCCAGAGAGACGGGCAAAAGGAGAGAGGTTTGAGATACTCAAAGCGAGAGAAGGATTTGAGGCAGACTGACAGACAATACCAGAGAGTTCAGATAAACAGGCAAAAAGGGAGGGAGGGCTATGAGACAGATTGACAAAAAGTTTGAGATTTGAGATAGAAAAGGAGAGAGAGATTTAAGAAAGACAGAAAGATTTGAGATGGATGAAAGATAGGCATAAAAAGTACTAGAACTTTCCAAACAATTTGGGCTCTATTACAATCTCCGCGCAAATTCTTACACGCAGCACAATTTTTTTTTCGCGCAGCGTTAAACGTTAACGCTGGTATTACGATCCAAGCGCATTTTTTTACCCGTCAAAAAATATCACGCGCAAAAACGTACGCGCATTAACGTTGCGCGCAGAAATTGGTGGGCAATCAGAATTAAGAACCACAATTGTCTCCCGTTCAGTTTTTGCGCCTGTCAAAATCAATCTCAGTATATATGCTGCAGCAATAATAAAAACACACACAACTTCTCCATTTTATTGTTTGGGTATGCGTAGAATGTGTAACTATACTTTGCTGTATTTTTTTTCTGGCTAGTGTATTTGGTTTCGGCCAGAACGTTCAGATTTGCAGTTACCACCAGTTTTTAAAAGACGTTAAAATTATGCGCGCAAATGTCGTTCGTAAAAATTTGCGCATCGATTGTAATACCATCCGCATACCAGCGCACGAACGCATTTGCGCTCACAGTGTTAAGTATGGGATGCGCGCACGAACTTGCGCTCGCGCAGGGTCACTCGTGTTAGACGTTAACGCGCATCATTTGCGCAAATTCGTAATACGACGTTCAGCGAGAAGAGTTTTACCCCTCACGTTAATGCGTTTTTGCGCGAAGAGTGTAATAGAGCCCTTTGTTTTTTTTTTACCCTGTAAGCTGCTGCTTCTGTATAAATGGTATTGAAACATTAATAAAAATGAAAAAAACATAGGGCCCAGCAACGTTGCACGCAGAAATCAGTGTGCGGATTGTTTTTTTTCACGCGATTCAGCCAATCAGAATTAATCAATTGAATTGTCAAAGTCAATCTGCGCATATATGCTGTATAAAAAAAAAATCACACACAACTTCTCCATTTTATTGCTTTGGTATGAGTAGAATGTGTAACTATACTTTGCTGCATATTTTTTTTGGGCTGGTGTATTTGGTTTCGGCCAGGTTGATAGGAGTTGCTAAAATTATGTGCGCAAATGCTGTGCGTTACAAACTGTGCATTGATTGTAATACCATCCACGTACCAGCGCACAAACGCATTTGTGCTCACAATGATAAGTATAGGACGCGTGAAGTACAGTAAGCTCGCGCAGTGTTCGCGCAGGTTCACCCGTGGTAGACGTATACGCGCATTTGTGGCGCTGACATTGTAATACGCCGTTCTGTGCGTTAATGCTTTTTTGCGCGGGTGCAAACGTATGCGCGAAGAATTTAATAGGGCCCATACAGGGTTAGTCAAAGAGCTCCGAATTGGGGCCGAAAGGTTACCTTTCTTGGCCATTCGGCTATCCAGAGAGCAGGCAATTCGCCAATTCCTGGAGAATTGCCAGCACATACGATGCCTGTTCGGTGCCTGTTCAAGGGCAGTGAATCCCCATAGAGAAGCAATGCTTCGGCTATTCAGAGAGCAAAACCCAGCAGTGAAAAGATGCAGAATTGCCCTGCTGGAAGTAAAGTGTCTGTGAAGATACAGCAGAACTGACCATCTGACTTGAGAGTTTTTATCCTCATTACTGTGAGTTTTATTACTTAATTTGCTTCCGGTGTTCGTTTTTATTTAAACAAGAGCCCGAGTTGCTACACTATGGGCCTCAGTGGTTGTACTTGCTCCCTGGGCCAAAAATTGCCAGTCAGCCCCTGGTTCCAGGTTATATTGGATCCCATGTGTACCAGACCCCTTGCTTAGAATCTGACCATCCTGTTTGCCTGTGTCCTGATTAGACCCTTGCTTGTATTACTATTCGATTGCCTGATCCATTACTGTACTGTTGTCAAAGATATATATATATCTGTGTTATCTGTTTCTTGTATTATTGTTTATTCAGAATCTGCCCTTCCTGTGTCTATTTGCTTCTCTTGCCGTTTCTAGATTCTGCTCCCACTGACTACTGCCAGCCCTCCTATTACCTCAGCCTCCTTTCGACATCTGTTCTAGTTTGTTCCTCCATTGCCCCCTTCTGTTATTAGGTTTTGTATTCCTGTGGTTACCGTTGTGCTTTTGTTCTGGATTGTTTATATTCTGTTTATGTGCTTTAGTTATGTTCTAGTCTTGTCTGTTCATATCTTTCTTTATAGAATAAACCCTGCTTTGTTACTCTGTCCCCTGTATGAGATTTGAGTCACTGCACATTAGGCTCACACCCACACTCCTGCACTCAAGGATAGGCCCCAACCGTAACATGAGCCCTATGAGGAGATTTCAACCTCTGTTACTATAAAACCTCTCAAGTCAGATGGTCAGTTCTGCTGTATCTTCACAGACACTTTACTTATTATCACTCCCAGTACACTCCTGAGGACGCAACTCTGATCTCACGTGCTCCAACGAACTCTGTCACATTTACGGTAAAAGAGGGATACACATGTAATACATCAGGTATGGTCTATCGCCTCATATGTTCGTGTGGCAAATTCTATGTGGGCAAGACGATCCTCAAGCTTAAAACAAGAATTAGGGAGCATGTGAGATACTATACTTATTATCACTCCCAGTACACTCCTGAGGACGCCACTCTGTAGGTGAAACGTGTAGAATGATGGGTGATAAGTGATTTTAAATCCCCCTTTTTGATCTTGGTCTCCTATGGCAATAGTGTTACTTTCAGAGAGGACTGATCTGAAGCGCTTCTGGTCACTCTCTGTTTCCTTGTATATGTCCAGTTCAGGTGGACTTGTTACTTTGTATGCAGGATATGCTCGCTATGCTACTGCTCTGTTTATACTAGTGCAATAACTTTTCATCCTTTCCTATTTATCGTGAACCCACAAAGGTTCAGATTCCGACTGTGTCAGGATATTTTTGCGCTAGTTTCAGAATTTGGTTATTTAATAACATTTTGTCTCCTAGCCATAGGGGTACCTTATGGAGGATTATTGTGGAGGGAGCAGTCAGTAGGTGGCGCTCATCGGCTGCTGAGACACCCACCTCCAGCTGCTCCTCCCCATCCTCCAGCATGTCTTCCTGTTTCCACGCCATGTGGAAGGAAGGGAGGGCGAGGCTAGAATATGCAGGAGAGCAGGACCAGCGGAGCAGCACCTAGGGGATAGGTAAGATTCCCCTGTGCAGCGATTTTTTTAACTTACTGAGCGCCCCCTCAGTTCTCCCTCTGATCTCACCTTGGCAGGAAGGAGGGGGGCAGCATGCAGGGGGAGAAGTGAAACAGTACACGGTGGAAAGACAGAGAGTGGAGACACAGAGAGGGATCAGAGAGAGGGATCAGAGAGCGAGGGTTCAGACTAAGAGAGACTGATGGGATGAGAGCGGGATCACAGAGCGATGAAAGAGAGGGATCACAGAGAGAGACTGATGGGAAGAAAGGGAGGGATAACAGAGAGACACTGATGGGATGAAAGAGAGAGGGATCACAGAGAGAGATTGATGGGATGAAAGAGAGGGATCAAAGAGATGAAAGAGAGAGATATCACAGAGAAGGGGTCACACAGAGTGATCATAGAAATGTGTGAAGATTGAGAAAGAATACACAAATGAGAGACTACTAATTCACACACGCATATTGCTAGGAGTTTTATTGCACTAGAGCAGTGGTGGAACTACCGGGGTCGCAGCAGTCACATTTGCGACCGGGCCCTCGCATTCCGCCACTTTAGGGGGGGCCCAGAGCCAGTGGCATACCAAGGCTGCGGTGGGGGGTGGAGCACCCCAATTGACAGCTGAGAGGGGGGTGTATCAAGGCCGGGTGTCAGTCAAAGTGCCACTGCAGGCAGCCGCTCGTACGCCTGCTCGAATGCTATCACCTGCTGAGGAAGCGATTTTAATCGCGAAACGCGTTTGGGTGTGTTTGCCCGTTATTTGCGTTTATTTCATTTTAATAATAAATTCATTTATTTGCACATTTTGCGAATCCTGGCCTTTTTTGGCGCCTGAAGGACCTTTGTTGGACGTTCGGGAGATCCGGTGCTCCTTAGAATATCACCGGCCGCTGAATACATCAAGTGTCTGATCAAGACACCACAATATGTGAGTTTATTCCCTCTCTTCTCTATTTAATATGTGGAGACCATATTGCTGCGCTATGGTAAATTCTGCTTTGTTTGAGGTACATATCCAAATTTAAAGCAAGAAGATAAAGAGTGAAAAACCACTGTTGAAGGAAGCACTGACTCTGCCATATCTCTTCCTTATCCTACTTCGCGGGTGGTTTTGGATATACCACCAAATGGAGGGGGACAGCTGCTGATTCATTTTAAGAAGTTTATGGACTCAAATCCTTTGTGTAAATTTACATTATTACGTTGACCGTGTATTTTATTCAACGTATCGATATATGTTCATTTTTATACAGACCAATTTTTGCATCTTGTTCTTTGCTATAAGAACTGCCGCTAGGTGGCGCCATTGATACAGTTTTTTTTCCTATATGCGTGAAGCTTAGCCTCCTGAGAAGAGCGACAGTGAGTCCGTCAGACAGGGGGGGGGGCTGCTGTGTGCTGTAGCTATTGCCTGGCTTAGCTCTGCTCAAGGGGATCATCTGGAAAAAAACAAACAAAAAGTCAAGACACTCTCTGGTGAGTGATCTCATTCTGCTGCCCCCTTGATTGACCACAACTTATTGTTTTAGATTTATCTCTGTTGGCAGTGGCACTGTCAGGAATGAAAGTGAGTCCAGTCCTCCTTCCTTAGCATGGCTAAGGCTTGATTGGAAACAAAAAGAAATTACAAGGTAATTCAAATGTAAACTGTGGCTTAGTTGGGAATCTGGGAGCCCTTAGTTCTGTGTAGTGGTGGCATGTGGCTAAAGCCCAATACTTCAATGAAAATCTAAACAATAACATATCAAACCCTAGAAACTTTTGGAAAACCATAAGTAACATACAAGCACCCCCGTCCACTCCCAGCCGGCTGCTGTCAAAGTAAACAACCAAACCCTGCAACACCCCCTAGATGTAGCAAATGCCTTTAATGATTATTTTGTTGGATGTGCCACCACCCTGATTGCTAAACTAGGAAATGACACGCAACCATAAAGGCCGCAGACAGGTCAGGCCCCACCAACTGTGCAAAGACCCTGTATCAGAGAGGAATTCAGTTTTAGACCAGTGCCTGTCAGTGTCGTTACTAAACTTCTCCGTAACCAAAAAATGAAATACCAGTCTGGACCTGATCAAATACCAGCAATGCTGCTGAAAATCAGTGTGCTGGCAATTGCAAATCCTGTCACAACCCTAATCAATGAATCACTGTCGACTGGCTACATACCCAAACTCTGGAAGACTGCGAGAGTGGTACCTATCCATAAAAGTGGTGACAGTACTTTGGTATCCAACTACCGTACGATATCATTGCTCCCTGTAATGTCAAAAATTTGAGAAGAATGTGTCTACACACAATTACGGGATTATTATCAATATTGGAACTACTTAACCCCAGATCAATCCGGCTTTCGTCCAAATCACTCAACTACAACCGCCCCTTTAAAAGTCTGCAATGATATCCAAGCTGGCATGGAACAAGGAAACCTAACTGGAGCAATCTTCCTTGATTTTGCCAAGGCCTTTGACACAGTAGACCATGGCATCTTGTTAAAAAAACTTAAAAACTCTGGTATTGGTGATCGCACACTAAACTGGTTTCAATCATATGTATCTGACCGATCGCAATATGTGTCCATTTCTGGCAGCTCCTCCCTCCTCCTCACAGTCACTTGCGGTGTACCCCAAGGCTCAATACTCGGCCCCCTGCTATTCACGATATTCATAAATGATCTGCCTAACATCTGCACAGCCTCAACTGTACACATGTACGCAGACGACACCGTAATCTATACCAGCAAATCAAATCTCCCGCAGCTGGAGGCAGTGCTGCAAGAACAATTCACAGAGGTAGAAAAGTGGATCAAACACAACAAACTTTTTTAAATACTGATAAAACTGTAACGATGCTCTTTGGTACAGCACCTAAACTACACAAATTGCAAAATCCCCATCTATGTGTTGGGACAAAATCAAATGGCACGCTGTCCACAGTTACTTCTCTCAAATATCTAGGTATGTGGTTAGACCCAAATCTATCCTTTGGCCCCCACATCGAAAAACTCTCATCTAAACTTTACCCCAAACTAGGTGCCCTGTACAGAACCAAATCCTGCCTGAGCCCCGCAGTAAGAAAGCAGATTGTACAACAAATGCTTACGCCGGCTATTGATTACGGAAATGTAGTGTATGCAGCGGCCCCGCAAACGCACCTTCAGAAACTTACTACATTGTATAACTCATTCTGCCGCTTTGCGCTACAATGAATAAATAACCCACCATTGTGACATGTTAAAAGAGCTAAACTGGCTGTCGCTGGAATCTAAACGCACCCTTCAACTTTCCAACCTGGTGTTTAAGAGCTTTTCTGGGAAGCTGCCACCCTACCTGAATAGGCTGCTTCCCTTAGCAGTTCCCTCATCCTATAACCTCCGATTCAGGACCTGCACCTTACTTGCAATACCACAATACAAAAAGACAGTGGCTCGGTCCTCATTTTCCTACAGAGCACCCCAGTTATGGAATAACCTCCCAGACTCAATCAAATCTTCCCCCAGTCTTAAGTCACTCAAGAGCTCCATATTAACATACCTCAATACAGAATGCCCCTGTAAACATGTAACATAATGACTATTTCCTACATATTTATTTTCTGTTCATCTGTATATTTGTGTTTTTAATATCTTGCATTTTATTACTTTGTATTTCTGTAATGAATAACATTTCAATGTTCTTGAACCCAGGACATACTTGAAAACGAAAGAAATCTCAATGTATCCTTCCTGGTAAAATACTTTATAAATAAATAAATGTGCTGCCTCTATATTTTGATGTCCCCTGTGGCCCCTGATGTGTCTGTCTCACTGTCACAATCCTCCTGACTCTGATGTATATGAATCTGGACCCTGTAAGCAGACAACAAGCTACACTTCCAATCCTTGTAATGGTCTACCTATAACCACCTATAGCCAAAACATGATCAAGATAAACACAAACACAAAGGAGCTGTTCAGTATCGCCAGAGAGAGTGTCAGCCGTATGCCAGGTCTCCGTATCGACAGAGAGAGTGTCACCCGTATGCCAGGTCTCAGTATCGCCAGAGAGAGTGTCAGCCGTATGCCAGGTCTCAGTATCGCCAGAGAGAGTGTCAGCTGTATGCCAGGTCTCAGTATCGACAGAGAGAGTGTCAGCCGTATGCCAGGTCTCAGTATCGCCAGAGAAAGTGTCAGCTGTATGCCAGGTCTCCGTATCGCCAGAGAAAGTGTCAGCTGTATGCCAGGTCTCAGTATCGCCAGAGAGAGTGTCAGCCGTATGCCAGGTCTCAGTATCGCCAGAGAGAGATCTGTTACACTGACTAAAGGGCTTAAGAATCATGGTAGTTGTAGTTCAGAAAGATTGGGGTGGCGGGAAGCTAGGTGTTTGAGATCCCTGCATTAGAGATTACAGATCTGCACAAAAACAAGAAAAATAAAAACCAAACATCTAAACAAGTTCATAACTGAACTTGTCACTCACTATGCCCAAGACAAGAACATACATTTGAAATTACAAGTCACCACAGTTCTCTATGTGGTAACTATAGCCATTGAAAATAACTAGCTTGCATTCCTTAGCTTGAATTGGTTTGCCAAATTAACTCATGGTCTACTTCATGTCAACAATATTCACTTCAAAGTTTAGTGTATAAACTATTCCACTTGCATACATTTATTTATTTATAATGGGCCATATTACAACGTTGGTGCTAACTTAACCAGAGCTGTTGTAAACTTCCCAGAGCCATTATAGCCTATGGAGGTTTTCAGTTTACAACAGCTCTGGTTAAGTTAGCAACAACGTTGTAATATAGCCCATAGTATTTGGGGTTGTTAAGTAAGCACCACCTTTGTAATATAGCCCAAAGTATTTTAGCAGGAAGGATATTGAGAGTTCTCCCGTTTTCAAATATGTCCTGGGTTCAAGACCATTGAATTTTTACAGTAGATACAGAAATACAAAGTAATAAATGCATATTATGGGCCAAGCCCCGTTTAAACTATCTTTCACGCTTAACTGGCATCTGCAAGTATAAAAATGCAGTATTCAAATGTCTATACATGTTCTGCATTTATACTGTATATGTATCAACATATATGAATACAGACATTTGTATAGAAACTCAAACACAATTTAATATTCTACACGTGCTCTATGCAAAGATGCATTATTATAGTTTGGTTCATGCAAAATAACATCTTATTTTTAAGACAAAGAAATTTAGTCTACCTTCTTTCATGGGTCTACGATGTGGCAGTAGAGTTGTACACAGAATTTAGAAGTGAATTCCCCATCCCCCTTCTCATGCTACAATACTTCCTGAGACTCAGATGACATCACAGCAGGAAGATGGAATGTGTGTGGGGGAGGAGTGCATACTGGCTGCATTCTTCCCTATCCCTTGTTTACCACAGTAATATTTCATAATATGCTCTCTACGAGTTTCCCCCACCTATGGTCAAAAATATAATTGCGTATATTCATTTAAAAATTATTTTAACATTGACATTAGGGTTATTTGACTGTGGCATTTAGACTGGAATGTGAGCCTCTTTAAAAATATTCCAGCATAGTTATTATAACTCAACTCAACAATACCAAGAATCATTGCAGCAAATGGTATATTGAGGCTGTAATGATGGAGGGTATGTTAACATGTCAAGGGATTTAGGAAATACATGATGACTCAGTTAATAGTATTTATGGAACGTCAACCTTTTCTGCAGCACTGTAGATTTGGGCAAATGCAAGAAAAAAAGCAGCACTACCCTTCATCTACAGCAGTGGTTCCCAACCGCGGTCCTCAAGTACCACTAACAGGCCAGGTTTTCTAGATATCTGAAGCGGGTACCAGACAAAATCCCTACAGTCAGGTTCCCTGATGCCTTGCCAAATTGCCAACATCCCGACGGCCAACTTCCAGACAGAACAGGTGCTGGACATACCAAATTCCCTACATAGCCAACTTCCAGAGATCCAAAATCCCAGCGGCTAACCCTAATACTAACACCCTAACCCTTAGGGAGTTAGGGTTAGGGCTAGGTTTAGGGGGTTTAGGCTAGTTTTAGGGGGGTTAAGGAGTAGGGTTAGTGTTACTCGCTGGGATTTTGGATCTCTGGAAGTTGGCCGTCAGGGAGTTGTCTGTGTAGGGAAGTTGGCCATCAGGGAGTTGTCTGTGTAGGGAAGTTGGCCGTTGGGATTTTGGCATTAGGGAATCTGGTTGTAGGGATTTCGACCCAAACCCATCTGAAGCACAGGTGAAATGATTTGCTGCTCAGTGATTGCAGGATTCAGTCTGAATTTCCCCAAGGTAATCCTTAAAAACTGACCTGTATGGGGTACTTGAGGACCACAATTGGGAACCATTGATCCACAGTCTAAACACAAAGAGGTTATTCAAAGAGTGCTGTCAGCAATTTTGGACCTTAATAATTAATAAGATTTGATAAAATAGTGCCTCCAGCCTTACGGCGCGCTAATATCACAATTATGTATAATGATTCAGTTAGCGTAATATATTCAGAAATCTGAGTTCTTTAGACTCTATCTGGATATTTTAAGATAATAAAATAGCAATGAAAGTGTAGTGCTCACCCCCGGAGGAGCCGCTGAATAAACCTTGGGATAGTCTCACTACACTAGGAAATAACTATACACCAGCACTGTTGTGGATTTTTCTATATTATATTCTTTACTGACCCCAATAAAGCAGCATATAATACGCATGTACGGTATTTATTTATTTATTTATTTATAAAGGATTTTACCAGGAAGGATACATTGAGATTTCTCTCGTTTTCAAGTATGTCCTGGGTTCAAGAACATTTGAGCAACAAGAATTCGTAATGCGGGGAAAACATGCGACGGTAAAAGAAACTGGTTAACCCCCTCAGTTCTGGAGTGTAAGTCCCGTGAAAAATGGCTCAAAAATATATATGCGTGTTGTCTAGGGCAGTTTTTCTCAACTCGTATCCTCAGGACCCACTAACAGGCCTGGTTTGTGGGATATCCGAAGCACAGCACAGGTGATCTTATTAGCTGCTCAGTGATTGCAGTATTCAGTCTGCATTTCCCCAAGGTGATCTGCAAAATCTGGCCTGTAGTCGGTCCTGAGGACCGGAGTCGAGAAACCCTGGTCTAGGGTACCCAGGTACTGTGTTCAACTGGCCAGTGAATGAAACAAAAACAATCTTCGACTAGTCACCGTTGGGGCCCTTAAAGAAACAAATAAACAAGTGCGCAATGTTCTGCGTTTTCACCAGGCCAAAGCCTTCTCACCCATCCAGTGTAACCGCTTGTCCTGGACCGATGAACGCTAGAGAAAGGGATCTCTCTCAAGAGGATCTGTCCTCGCTGCTACTTGGAACCCGATGCTGTTAACGCCTGCACTCCCGATCTGGTTCTCCTCCGCCAGAACACGAACACATAGGCCGCCAGCACTCCCCTCCGGTTTGCAGCCTCTCCTCACACGATGTCCTTCTTCTCCCAAACCGCGCTTTGTCAAGAACAGTTCAGCGTAATACACAGCTGGCCGATGCACACTCTCTCCGATCACTGCAACAATGGATGCCGTGTCTCTCTGCGCTCCAACTCTGCCAGGATCCCAGAAGTGTCACCTGCGACTGCTCTCTCTCACTGCTCGCTCTGTTCTGTCAAACGCTCAGGGCTAGGTATATAGGTAACAGCACGATCTCCAACACGACTGTAGCAACATCCACACTCCGGCCTGGTTTAAATCCCTAACATCCCCAGCGTGCGTCCTACGTCTCTCGTGGCTCTGCTCACACTGCCCATGCCTTGCACAAGGCTGCTGATGTCTTTCCTCCTCTTTGTACCACCCACTTCCTGTCCTCACGCAAAGGGTGATGGGAGATGGAGTCCGCTCTGTCCAGCATATTCCACAATGTCTCCCTCGGGTGGCAGCAATTATTCAATGCACCAGAATACAGTTTTTAAAGCAGCGCTACAAAAGCATAGACTGCGTAACGTAAAATAATCAATGATCAAATATTATTGTCAAGTCCTTAGCAATCACAGTACCTCGATTGACGACATAAACACCTTCACCAATATATGCCACCATAAAACAACACCGATCCCACAACAGGTCACTCTTTAAAGATTAAACGGGGTAGACACGCTAAACAGTTAATCATCACAGTCACAATAATTAGCCTATACTCTATCCTGGCACTGGGTAACCAAGGGGTTATGAGTGTCAGAACCAACCAACCGTGAAACAATGCAGTGTATTCAAAAGTATTAAGCGCCTGCTTTATTATTATTATGGTTATACTATGGCTTGCAACGCAAATCAGTAATGCCTTAGGAATGAGGGGTGTCAAATTACCATTTTGATCTCAACCCTTTGTGTGACGTAGGTACCTATCTCTATAATTCTCATACAAGGATACAACTCCCACTTTCGGAATATAAGTAATTCAATTATATTTAAGGAGCACAAGTAGTCTCCCGTAGTTTAATATTATCCGTGGGTTTCCTGCAGTAAAATCCACTATTAATATTATTCTGATATTTACCGCTGACCCAGCGTGATTGAATTACTCTTTACCCCTCAGGGAGAATAACACCTTGTATGGTGGATACGATATATTATTAAAAACAACCTACTACAATGGCACATAACCTATTATCACATTAAATTCAGATGTGGGGCAATAGTACAGGAGAATAAAAGTTATACTTTACCGATCTAGATAAGTTATGCTGCTCGGGTAGGGTCTCGTCTGAGATCTGGGATCGCCAAATTATCAAGAGAGATATGGTTCCGTTTATGGAGTCTCTGGATTTTCTTCAATCTCAATGTCTGGAGTTTCCCCTTTTTAGGCTGCTGTCAGATGAGCGTAGTGTTCACGTCCGTGATTGCGCCTAAAAGTACGTCCGTGATAGAATGACAGGAAGCCCATCGGAGCCCGTTACACGAAGTACGTCCGCACTGAACTGCGGACGCACAACGGCCGCGGCCCACGGACGCAAGGCAGGCAAGAACGTACAACCGCTAGAACGGCCGCACAAAGTGCGCTGCGTCCGCAACGTCCGCATAGCTTTGTGTGTGAGTGATGGAAGGTGGTCAGACGGACTGCATTTATACGTTCAGCATTTTTCACGGACAAAATGGTTTTGCATTTTAATTTATTTTTCCCTCCTACATCCGTCAAAAATAACTTCAGTGAAAAAACGGACTGTGTGACCACTACTGCGTCATCCGTACTGACGATGTCCGTACTGCACGGACGTACAGTCCGTAGAAATCACGCTCGTCTGACCCTAGCCTTATAGTATCTTATAGTTATCTCCCACCCATCTGAATCTAATTATCAATATGTGTCCTCATTTGATTGGTGGATAGATATATTGATTAACTCCAGGTATCTGTCCAGGTGTTATACTACCTGGCCAGTAGATGGCACTCTGGGACCAAGAGTCAATGGTGTGAGGTCTTCTAAAAAAAAAAAAGTGGTGACTAAGAGTTAATAGGGAGGTCTGTAAGACCTAGAAGTTTTATTTATATAAAACTACTTTATATATCGGTTGGCACTGTCTTCCCCCAAAATATAAAATATTGGTCCTAAAATTAATAGTCTGTATTAGTTTTAAATATTGGTCGCTGACAGTTAATTAACAAATATACTGTTAGTTCTAGTAATAAGACAAGAGTCATTAAATTTAAAATCATTCCTTGAAGTTTGGTTCATTACGTGCCTATAATTCTACTCATTATTAAATAATAGGGTTGCACCGATACCGATACTAGTATCGGTATCGGGGCCGATACTGGGTACTGCAGGAGTACTTGGTACTCGTGCAGTACCCCCGATATTTTTTCCGATACCGGAAGCCGGCATTGAGCCGGCTTCCGGCATCCGAGGGGCTGCGGCGGCTGTCCGAATGCTCTATCGGCATTCGGACAGCCGGCCCCGCACTCTCCGCAATACATACCTTCCTGGGCGCCGCGGGGAATGTCTCCGCGCGCGCACTCGTTGGAAGGACCCCAGCCGCGACCACGTGATCCCGGCTGGGGTCCTTCCAACGAGCGCGCGCGCGGAGACATTCCCCGGCGGCGCCCAGGAAGGTAAGTATTAAACACACTGAGCAGCTGCAGGGCCTGTCTGAATGCTGATAGAGCATTCAGACAGGCCCTGCAGCTGCTCTCCGCGACGATACTTACCTTCCTGGGCGCCGCCGGGAAAGTTTCCCCGCGCGCGCTCGTTGGAAGGCCCCCAGCCGGGATCACGTGGTCGCGGCTGGGGTCCTTCCAACGAGCGCGCGCGCGGAGACATTCTCGGCGGCGCCCAGGAAGGTAAGTATCGTCGGGGGGGGGCGGTCCATGAGCTGGGGGGCATATCCATGAGCTGGAGGCAATATCCATGATGGGGCATATCCATGAGCTGGAGGCAATATCCATGAGGGGCATATCCATGAGCTGGAGGCAATATCCATGATGGGGCATATCCATGATGGGGCATATCCATGACCTGGAGGCAATATCCATGAGGGGGCATATCCATGAGCTGGAGGCAATATCCATGATGGGGCATATCCATGATGGGGCATATCCATGACCTGGAGGCAATATCCATGATGGGGCATATCCATGAGCTGGAGGCAATATCCATGAGGGGCATATCCATGAGCTGGAGGCAATATCCATGAGGGGGCATATCCATGAGCTGGAGGCAATATCCATGAGGGGCATATCCATGATGGGCATATCCATGACCTGGAGGCAATATCCATGATGGGGCATATCCATGAGCTGGAGGCAATATCCATGAGGGGGCATATCCATGAGCTGGAGGCAATATCCATGAGGGGGCATATCCATGATGGGGCATATCCATGACCTGGAGGCAATATCCATGATGGGCATATCCATGAGCTGGAGGCAATATCCATGAGGGGGCATATCCATGAGCTGGAGGCAATATCCATGAGGGGCATATCCATGAGCTGGAGGCAATATCCATGAGGGGGCATATCCATGAGCTGGAGGCAATATCCACGAGGGGGCATATCCATGAGCTGGAGGCAATATCCATGAGGGGCATATCCATGAGCTGGAGGCAATATCCATGAGGGGGCATATCCATGAGGGGGCATATCCATGAGGGGGCATATCCATGTCGGGGCATATCCATGTCGGGGCATATCCATGAGCTGGAGGCAATATCCATGTGGGGCATATCCATGAGCTGGGGGGCATACTCATGTGTGAGCTGTGGGGGCATAATAACCCATGTGTGTGCTGGGGCATTATCCATGTGCTGGGGCAAATCCATGAGTGAGCTGGGGCAAATCCATGAGTTAGCTGGGGCAAATCCATGAGCTGGGGCAGTATGAATATTATATATATCGGGGGGATATACATGTGAGCGGGGGGCATTTTTATATGGTCTGTTCTTATTGGAAAGCGGTCACATGACATTAAATAAAAGTATCGGTACTTGGTATCGGTGAGTACTTTTAAAAAAGTATCGGTACTCGTACTCGGTCTTAAAAAAGTGGTATCGGTGCATCCCTAAAATAAAACATTTTCAAACTCAATTCTGGTATCATGAAATGTCATTGATTTACACATATCTTTATACCGCACACATCCCAATTTGGGTATGATACATAAAGATCTCATCCTTTTGTCAGGGTTTATCAGAACTTGATGATCGTTCCACGGTATTGCATGGTTTCTCTTATTTTATTTGATTCAAATTATCAGGGTTATTTAACCCTTTTGCTGCTGAGCCTTTTCCCACCTCTGTGCTGAGCTCATTTTTACCGGTTTCGCTCATCATGTTTAACCGCGTTTTGAAGCCTTATTTTAATATATGACCCAGACATATTATATATCGTTCTTTCCGGCAGACTGTGCAGATTCATAATATGTCATTATTATATGTATACGTTATGTCATGTCTGTATATTATAACAAAAAATGCAATAAAATTAGAATTTTCAATAATTTACAATGTGTAAAGTGTTTTTTTTCACATTTTAAAATGCGATCGTTTGCGGTTATATTTTCTATGGGGTGCGCTTGTTAAAAAAATTAGAAATGAGGAATCGTTACTTTTTTGGGGGGAAAATTACGTGTTTTTTAGCAAACGCCCCCCATAGAAAAAATCGTTAGTGCAGCATCATTGTTCACATTATAATTGAAATGGGAACAATATTGTTGCACTAATAAATCTAAAAAAAACCCCAAAAAACATTTTTTTATTTTTTTTTAACCCTTTCGCTGCAGTGGACGCGCTCAGCGCGTCCAACCGCATGTCACGTTCCATGCGGTGGACGCGCTGAGCGCGTCCTGCCTTTGGGGTCAGCGTTCGGCGGGTTCCGGCCAATCGCTGGTCCCCCCGGTGCGGGCTGACATCCTCGATGTCAGCCCAGCACCCGGAACCGCCGCCGGAGTAATTAGGTGTCATTGCGGCAGCGCGATCACACCTAATTCAGGCGCCCCCCCCGCATGTGCGGAGGAGGCGCCTGAAAGGGAGGGGGGGGGAGGTCTTTCGGACCTCTCTCCCTCCTGATCGGCGGCGTTGCGGGGGTTAACCCAGGCACCATCTGGAAGGGCACAGCCTGCCCTTACAAATGGTACCTGGCATTAACCCCATGGGTGCCGGATCACGAATCGGCGCCGAAAAGCGCCGGTTCGTGATCCTTTCCCGGAGCTGGCCGACATCTTGGATGTCGGCCAAGCTTCCGGGAATGCCCCCTGAGGACTGGCGTCATCGTGCATAGCACGATGACGCCAGTCTTGGAGTTAACCCCTAACTGCCACCAATGGTGGAGATAGGGGGTTCCAATGAACCCCCTATCTCCCGATCCGTGGCAGTTAGGGGTTAATGTTTGGTATTGTTGGATCGTTGGAGCCGTTCCAACAATACCAAACATGAGTATAAAAAAAGTTTTTAAAAAAATAAAAAAAAATTAAATAAAAAAAAATTTAAAAAAAAATTATAAAAAAAAAATAAACAAGTTTTTTTTTTTTTTGGTTCGTTAATGCAGCAATATTGTTCCCATTTCAATTATAATGTGAACAATGATGCTGCACTAACGATTTTTGTATGCGGTGCGTTTGTTAAAAATCGCGTAATTTTCCCCAAAAAAAATGTAACGAGACCCCATCTCTAATTTTTTTAACAAGCGCACCCCATACAAAATATAACTGCAATTGCTCGCATGTTAAAATGGGAAAAAAAAACACTTTACACGTTGTAAATTATTGAAAATTCATATTTTATTGCATTTTTTGTTATAATATACAGACAGGACATGACGTATACATATAATAATGACATATTATGAATCTGCCGAGTCTGACGGAAAGAACGATATATAATATGTCTGGGTCATATACTAAAATAAGCCTTCAAAACACGTTTAAACATGATGAGCGAAACCAGTAAAAATGAGCTCAGCACAGAGGCGGGAAAAGCCTCAGCAGCGAAAGGGTTAATCTGATGTGTTAGAACAGGGGTCTGCAACCTTTTTGACATAAAGAGCCACTTGGACCCGTTTCCGAATGGAAAAAAAAACTGGGAGCCGCAAAACCATTGCGACATTTAAAACAAATCTAACACTGCATATATTGTTTCTTACCTTAATGCTATATACAGGATCGTGCAGTCAGCTGTCAATCTGAAGAAAAAAATGACTTTTTCACTTAACAATGTAAAATATATTTTTGCACATTAATAGCTAATTAAAATATTTAATTTACCTGGTTAATGGGATTTTTGCTCCTGAACCTCAGTGACCAGTGTCTGCACATCAGGGCTGTAAGACGTCACCTTCATTTTCACACAGGCTTGCAAGCTGTCATCTGTGAGGCGTGATCGATGTTTGTTTTTAATATAGTTCATGTTGTCATCCATCACTTTTGTGCATTCCGGCGGAAATGTTTGAGCACACAATGCCTCTTGGTGCAAGATGCAATGAAATGACAGTAGCGTTCTACCAAGCGCCTTCTGCAGTAGAGCCACAAAGCCCTTCTGTGCTCCTCTCATGCTCGGTGCCCCATCAGTAGCCACTGAGACCAGGTGTTTGGTGTTTATTTTTTTAGCAATTAAAAAGTCCAGGACAGCCTTACAGATATCCTCACCCCTTGTTTGGTCTTTTAGTGGTATCAGCTCAATCAGTTCTTCATGTGGCCCAAAAGAGTTCACATATCGGCAGAACAGCGCTATTTGTTCAATATCACCTTTATCTTTGGACTCATCACAGGCGATGGAGTACGCCACAGCTGAATTAATGTCTTGAATTTGCTGTTTGCTAATGTTTTCTGCCATTTTTAGGGTTCTGTCTTTGACAGTCTTCGCAGAGAGTGGCATGTCTTTGATTTTCTGCACAATTTCATTCTTGTTTTTGACGTCCATGTATAGATGTTCCGAAATCTTAATGAATGTTTCTTTTATATACTCTCCATCTGTGAAGGGCTTCCCGTGCTTGACTATTTCCTGAGCGGCCACAAAACTAGCATATGTTGTGGAATTTGCAGACTTCACCCACTTCTTGAAATAATTTTTGCTCATATTAACCTTCCTCATAAGTTCTGCAACGGCTTTTCGTCTCTCATCTCCATCTGGATATTTTTCAGCAAAGGCTGTGTGTTTATTCTGGAAATGTCTTGCAATATTGGACTTTTTGTGGTTTGCTAATTTCTCACCACATATTAAGCATACTGGTAAACCAGTCTCGTCAGTAGAGAATGCAAATGATTCTGTCCATGTATCATTAAACACTCTGTTTTCTTCAGAAATTTTTCTCTTCTTGCCTTTATCCATGGCTGGCCTACCAGGGGGTCAAACAGAAACATAGACAATAGGACCCAATAGGACCCCCCACATAGACAATAGGACCCCCCCACATACACAATAGGACCCCCCCACATACACAATAGGACCTCCCCCCACTGCCCCAGCTCATGGATTTGCCCCCAGCTCATGGATTTGCCCCCCAGCTCATGGATTTGCCCCCAGCTCATGGATTTGCCCCCCAGCTCATGGATTTGCTCCCCAGCTCATGGATTTGCCCCCAGCTCATGGATTTGCCCCCAGGTCATGGATTTGCCCCCAGCTCACACATGGATTTGCCCCCAGCTCACACATGGATTTGCCCCCAGGTTACACATGGATGTGCCCCAGCTCTCACCTGGATTCTAGCCCCAGGCAGCTCCGGCGGGGGTTGAGGGACCCAGATGCCAGGCAGTGCGGGAGCGCCTGCCCGGTCTTGAACAGTCCGTCCTGTGAAGTGGATGCGGCTGTGTGCGCGTGCGCAGCCGGTCACGCGGTCCGGCCAGTCAGGTGGTACAGAGACTCAGTACCACCTGATTAGCCGGACCACGTGACCGGCTGCGCACGCACACAGCCGCATCCACAGGACGGACTGTTCAAGACCGGGCAGGCGCTCCCGCGCTGCCCGGCATCTGGGTCCCCTCAACCCCCGGGCCAGTTTTAGGGGCGCAAATGCGCCCCTAACAAAACTGCGCCCGGGGCCACGGTCCCCCCACGCTACGCAAAGGAAGGGAGCTGCGGGAGCCGCGGAAAAAGTGAAAGAGAGCCGCATGCGGCTCCGGAGCCGCGGGTTGCCGACACCTGTGTTAGAACAATAGATTATGTAAATGTTGTGTGATCTAAAGGCTAAAGAATGTTTATTGTAAATATCTGACATAATGTAATTAGCATTTTAGTAGGACGATGTGCGTCATTTATGCAAATTATGGCTGTTGGATTTCAGCGTAAGTAGTGGCGTTTTTGTTCATTAAAGGTCAGACAGAGAGAGAATCCTGTGGTACAGCTCATCTGGTGTCTCATTCAGGGTACCCACCACTATCACCCTCAGAAGGCACAGAGCGGCCCTCTGGAAATTCCTAATGGCTCCAGGGCAGAATTAGAAGCAGGCGGGTCAAGCTGCTCAAGGCGCTGAGGACAGCGCTCCCAGTAGCCAGGCTGACCGCAACGAGGGGGTGTCTGGAGAGTCAGGACAGGCGGAAGAGAACGGTTCCGTCACATTGGTGGCAAGCGGTGTGGATAGAGGCTCTCCAACACTAAGACACCCTGAGATGACAAACTAAGCAGCCTGCAAGCAGGACACCATGAAGGACCTGCTGGAGAGCCATGGAAGGAACGAATACTGAAATAAGGGTCAAAGGCACAAGTGTGGTGCAACCAGGAGCGAGATGGAAATGCTCAAGGAGGTAAAAAGACGCCTCAAGCAATATGGTCCAAACCCTTTGCATGAACCTGTTCCAGAGCGTTTGGAATGAGGTCTGTTTATTGCAGAAAGGGGAAGCTGTTCGGGACCAGGAAGATTTTAACCCTCTGTATGGGGAATACAATAAATACAAGGTCCCAGGCTGGATTGAGCCAGGGGACATTCGTAGCCAGGAGAACTGGCTGGCAACTACACCATACACCCAGAGGGTGCCTACAGATTTGGCTTGGCAGAGACCAGGGATTTTGGAAGCATCAGCTTCTGCCAACGCCAAGACCCAAACAAAATATGCCTCCGCACCAACCGTGAACGTCAACGTCAAGTAAGGCTAAAAAGAAGCGGAGGGGTGGACGGGTGAAAGAAATGGAGGTGGTGCTGGAGAGCGAATGCAAATGTTGTGACCCGCTTCGAAGGGAGGTAGAGACCTTGAAAGGGCAACTAGACTTTGCCACCCAGGGAGAGAAAGAGACTGGCCTGCAATTGCACCGGCTACAGGATGAGCTGTGAGCTGTCACGGTGGAGAGAGATGGTCGCTGCATGGAAGTGCAAGAACAGGCAGCCACCATACAACAATTGTCAGCCCAGCTGCAGGCCTGTGAGGACTCTACCCTCACCCTACACACGGAGCTCAGTGGTGCTCAGGCGCAGATAGCGGAGCTGGAGCGCGGCTCCCATGTAATGATCGAGCAGCTGGAGGCTGAGCGGCGAACTGGAGCTGCGCAACACATAGAAATAACAGCTTTTGAAATTCGCCTGCAGAACTGCGAGCAGGAATTAGAGCGGACATAGCTCTCCCGGGATACTATTCAGGCATGGGCCTGGGAGCAGGAGGAGGAAATACAGCTGCTCCAGAACCAACTCCAGTTGTGCCAACACCAGCTACTAGAAGCAGACGCAGCTCGGAAGGAGAGCCTCGCTCAAACCAAGGCAAGCGAGATGGAGGTGAGCCGTCTGACACACCAACTAGGTGTATTGGAGCAGGAGCACCAGGGTACTGTCAGCCACCTGCAGGCTGAGCTTGAAGGGACACGAGCACAGTGCCGACAGCTCCAACAGGAGTTGTCCCTGGCACAGGCTGCCAGCACCCATGTGCCCACCACGGAGGAGAGCAGCACAACAGGGAGTCAAGGCATTGCCCCTGTTATATTTGGCATAGAGGAGCGATTGTACCCAGTGTTGCTGGAGGTGGATGCTGTGCTGGCATCAGAGTGTGCCTTGTCCCCGACAAAGATGGAGACCCCCCAGTACTCCACCCCTATGAACCAAGGTGCCGCCAGAGAGGGGACCACTTCTTATCTGCCTAGAAGACCAGCAGAATCGGTGAGTGACTACCCTGAGAGGCAATCAAATTCCTGGCCCCAGGAAGAATTGCGCCCTTTTGGGATTGTGGGGATTGCCGTGGGCTGGGCACTTTTTAAATGTTCAGGAGGGGGCAGCAGCAGAAGGAGAGACTGGGGACTTGGATTGCTGACTGTGTTCTGGTCCTGGGTCCGCAGAGGGGCCCTGGAGACAGAAAGATGTGGGGGGGAATTCCAGTGTGCCTGCTAGAAAACGTTTTGTGTATGTGCACTGTGGTGGCCTGTTGCCTGGCAGACACTACTGCGGTGAGTCCTTGGGAGCACTGGACAAGAGGGTTGGCCTACCTCTTACCCCGGGACTATGGACCCACAACCCTCCAGCAACCGTCAGACCCCGCTGACATGGCTTATGTGCCCGGAACCTGGAACTTTGAAGATGGCACAGAAAAGGGGCAAGGTGAGAGGTCTCGTCAGTGACAAGCGATCCGTTTGGGATCTAACCTTGCCCTGCTGTTCTGGAAGGGGGGACATATGTCATGGAGCTGACGTAACACTCCACGCTTCAAACCCCAAGAGACGTTATGTTCATTTGTATCGTGTGATTTTAAATATATTTTACATTGTTTGGTTTTAGTTTAAATTAGTTTAGTGTAAAATGGCGTAGCTTTAGTTTTAAATATACTTATTCCTGTAGGTAAATGTGTTTTTGTATAGCCAGTAAACAAGCTTTACTGCTGTGTAATTTATGCAACAGGGCTTTTCCCCTTATCTGGCTGCATATTTGATTCAAGAAGTCTGGGACAGTGTTTGTCTTTAATCTGATGTGTTAGAACAATAGATTATGTAAAAGTTTTGTGAGCTAAAGGCTAAAGAATGTTTTTGTTTTTTTTCAAAATTTTATTTTGTAACAATGTCATCGGTACAATAAACAGAAAAAGGCCTCGCAGGGCCATATGGGACTAGTCATCAGGAAAATCAACGTAAATAAAAATAACAATAATAGACAGCAAATGTCCACAAGGTTAACATCATTAAGAGGGGGCGGGTAAGGGACACTCGACATTGGTGACCAGGGAGGTGGTCTAGTCACCAAACATACATGGGGCAGAGCAACCACGAAAAAAAAAAAAAAAAGGGGATATAAGGGGAAAGGTGGAGGATAGCCCGGGAAAAAGTGGCATTCCTGGCTCACTCCAGCAACCTCGCAAGGAGACTGGAGGCCACGGAAGAGGCCACAGGGCCAGGCGTCCTGGGGCCAGAGGAAGCGGTCAGAGCCATAGTATCCACTCCAATGGCTCGCCCAGGGCAACCTATCATCCCGCACTAAAAAAAAAAAAAAGGGGGGGCCCCAAAATAAAAGAGTGGCCAGATGCCCAGACCGTCACGCCAAACCATGTCCTGGACAGTTGAAACAAAGTCCGCTAAAGAGTGTCCAGAAAAAAAAAAAGGGGAGAAATCAGCAAGAGTCCTCAAAAAGATGCAGGTGTGTGTGTTGTGTGTGTGTGGGGGGGGGTGTCAGCAGGAGAAAATGCTTCTAGGGAAATTAGGAAAGCAGCTGCGCAAAAAAGATGTCGGTAGCCAGGAGGTCGATATCAGGGTCATCTAGCTCAGCCAGTGTCCATGAACAAAAGACACCTGGCCCGATAACACAATGTTCCACATCTAGTATCCGAGGCCGGGGTCTGTAATGGCAGGAAATCACAGGCAAGACCAAAAGAGGTCGCCACACCTGACATCACATCTTCAACCGTACGGGGGGCACGCAGGGCAATCTGCTTCACCAGGGCTCCAGTGGCGTCTCCAAAACCGCAGGGGGCACCTCGAACAAAACGCCTCCGGGCAACTCCAGCAGCCCCTTCAACAGCGCTGCAGGTCCGGTAGGGTCCCAATGCACCACCGACAGTCCCAGGCCACACCACTACTTCCTCCAGTCCAGGGGGATATACATCAGCGAACTCGGTGACCACTTCGCAGGCATCCGGCCCAGAACCAGCACCCAAACCAAGAACCAACCCCAGAAGGGAAGAATCCAGCTCCAGGACCAGCTCCGCACCCAAGCCACCGGATTCGGCACCGCAGACCCCGGCAGTGGCAGCTGGCAGACAGACATCCTCTTCGCCCATCGGGAGAGCAGCAGCAGGTGTGAACTCTCGCTTCTGGCCGCTGTGCACCGCAGCCATCAGCTTGCGCCAGTCCCCTCTCGTAAGCACCTTCTCGTCGGGACCTGAGAGCATCTCAAAGCAGTTATCCAGGTAAGTCAGCATGTTCGAAAAAAGTGGACGGCGCCCAAAACCTGTACCACCACCAGTAACCAATGCCCAACCAGAAATTCAGTGGTTTCCCCCAAACCAATGGATAAACAGTAATACAATACGTATCTGGTGGCGCGATAGATGTCGCTTAAAGGTGTCTGGTGGTTCTCTTAGTTCACTTGTCCACATGGATCATATGAAAAAACAGAACAATATAATCGTGTAGAATGTTTAACAGATTGTGAGAAAAGGTATGTGGTATATACACTCACAAATATAGAGCCCGAACACTGGCTCTAAGTGGGTAAACGCATTCGGGTACTTAAGTTCTTTGCTTGAGAAGGTGACCCACACCTGCTCCTAGAGGAGGATTCTTCCCACATGTAACACAAGAGACAGGAAAAAACTTTCTCGTGCAGATTTCGTGAATAAAATGGCATATAAAGATGTATAAATTGCCAACTCACATGCGTTGGAGCTTAAGGACCAAGCTCGAGGTGTGCGCGCGTATGGACTTATTCAAGGTTAAGTCCAAATAACCTTTTGAGCCTCCAGGACCATTTCACAATTTCTCCGTGTTTTGCGATATAACAGTGATGAAGTCCAACGTAATCTTGTGCTCCAGCAGATAGAGACTGTCTGCTCCCCAGGCTCCGGAGTCAGCATGGCACTCGCAGCCCCAGCAGGGGGAGGGGTATCTACTTGCCTCTGAGCCACACATCCATCCATGTCCTCCTCCTGGCGGGTCTCCAGCGCGGTCGAGAGGCGTGTGCCCACTATCCCAGCAGCTTGCGCCGGACCTCCATCAGGGAGCAAAGCCCCCCAGGGAAACCGCGGAGGGAAGAAAGTCACCAGGAAGAGGGCCTCAACATGGCCGTCGGCACGCTCTGGGGCTGAAATTCAACAGCCAGAATAAAAGTCTCTGTTCCGGAGGGGGGGGACAAAGCGGGCTCCGGAAGGCAAACACCCGGTGGCCAGACCCGTCGGGGCCACAAAAAGGTAAAACTCTGCGGGAAAAATACCCCAAGTTCAGGGATAAAGATCAGAGCATCGCCCAAACACGTCTTCTCTCCACAACGTCCGGCCACGCCCCCCTAAAGAATGTTTATTGTAAATATCTATCTGACATAATGTAGTTAAGGTGATTTTCAAGAAAGCTCAAAATCTTAAGAATTCAATAGCCCCTAGCTTGCTGCCCACTTTAAAATCCTCTGCCGTGAGTGGTAATTTTATAAAGAAACCTATGGGTTTTAATAAGTGTGGGAGCCTGTGCTAATCAGAAAAGAAAGATTGTAGAATTTACCAGCAGTATTACAGTGGAGTCCTTTAAGATCAATCAATTTATCAATTGCTCTAGTAAGGGGGTTATTTATCTACTTCAATGCCCCTGTGGGGCACAATACATAGGTCAAACCTCACGACCACTACGTGTAAGAATTCTTGAACACTTGGGCCATATTAGAAGAAAATCCACTAATCATGGTGTGCCCATCCATTGCAATAGTTGTCCTGTTTTTAGTTTAGATTTATTTCTATGTTATGGTATTGACTTTTGTCATTCGCAATTGGAGAGGGGGTGACCCCTCTATAGATCTAATTAGGAGAGAAACCGAGTGGATTTTTAAAATGGGCACTTGGAAGAAAGGGGGGTTGAATACAGATTTGGACATTCATCAATGTCTGTAATCGCCTGTTATAATGTCAGACTGTTCTTCACTATTATTGTATCTCTTCACTGTATTTCGTTGCTGTACATGCCTTATTAGCCATTGCGGTATAGCTTTTTATATTTGTGGATGTTCAGCTTGTTTTGGTCTACATCACTGTTATTCCTCCCCTTATTTGAGCTTACTAAAGAAGAATATCTAAAGATCTCTAAGCGGATGGCGATGGAATGACATAAATTCGACCTTCAAAAGATGGCGACTGCTAAATGAGAACGATCTATGGTGTAAGAACAAACTGACCTATACAAAGATGGCGACTACTGAGTGCGGATTGGACAATCATCCGCGATACATCATTTCCGGTTGGACCGGAAGTGGACTGTCGGAAAGAGGAGGAGAAAAAAAGACACTCGAGACATGTAGTCATCGATGAAGTGCTTGGCGTTCTGCTTATTAAATTATCACCAGATGTTAGCAATTCCCCTGTCTAGGTGTAGGTTGCCCCTAATATGTTTCACCATCATTTATTCAGTATATATAATGTGACACTTACTATGAACACAGTATCCCTGATGAAGTCTTTGATTCCACAAGGACGAAACGCGTTGGAATGTGTTCCAACTTTTATTTTCTAACTTTTTATTAAATTTTCTTAAACACTTTAAGAGCCTTGGCTTTTTAATTCATTCAAAAGCCATTTTTGCCTTGGATTTACCATCTGGCGATTATCCTGGAAGGAGGTAACGGTGGTGTCCCTCAATGAAAGGATCCGAGGAGATGATGAACTCCCATTCCAACCAGGAGGGGTAACAAAGTACTTGCTACGTGTTTACTTTGTATTCACATCTTGTGAGTGTTATTCCAGCGGGGCTCATTGTGGTTTTAAAATTATCTGCAGTCTGCACTATGGACTTGTAATTTATTTTACAGATAATGCTCCTACCCCCCTTTTTTGTATTTCCTGTCAGCACTGAGGGGACAGTGCTTTGCTTGACAGCACGCAGATACGTTTTATTTTATTCAAATATTTGTACGGTGGTGATCACGGTTTTCTTTTTGCACCCTTTGAAATGGGAAAGATCGCTAGTCTGATGTAGTCGCGAAAATCGTTCGAAGTTGTCTGATGGAAGTCAGAGGCAGTGGAAGAGGGCTGATTCACCTGCATGTTTGTGGGATCGGACGGATGACAGACTATCAGGTTTGTTCAAAAGAAAAGTGAAGGTGCCTGAAGAGAGCAGTCGCATGTCTGAGCAGCTCCTGCAGAATTACCCCGATTTTATGTTTTTTTTTTCGCTGCATATCGACTATCCCTGCTTTATTTACCTACAGAGCTGCCCCCAGGACAGGTTGTGCGTTTAATTTTTTACCACCGGGACTTGCACTCGTCCGCACTGACTAAGAGCCACTGTCTTCGGTACTGGTGTAGAAAGGCACTGACCGCCATTTTCCTGCCTCGTGCTGCCTCATGCTCTCTTTCTCCATCATCCCTGCGTACTACCAGATAATGGACAAACGGGATAAGAAAGCTGGAGCGGCGGTGGAGTGCCCCCGTCTTCCCGATATTCGGGTCTCGCTGGCGGGCCTGAGGGATGCGAACACTCTGCCTCGATCCCCAGCAGTTGTGACACCTTGTGCTGTGGACCCTGCTGACACCCCGCAAGTCTCCCAACTTACCCGGCAGGACTCAGAGGAGCTTCCAGCGACGAGGCGGGACATCCGAGCCCTCTTGGCAGACGCCCGCGCCTCATGGGCTGGGGAGATTGAGGAGGTACGCTCCAACCTCTCCTCCCTCCGTGCGGAGGTGGTGGAGCTTGATACCATCACCTGCTCTTTGGAGACATCACAAGCGGAGGCCTGTACCGGTGTTGAAGCTCTTCGTGTCCAGGTTGCTGGATTGCAATCCACCTTGCTGGCCATGGAGGCCCGACACAGACGGCGGAACCTGAAGTTGAGGGGGATACCAGACACTTTGCCTGCCTCAGACCTTCGACTGCTGGCCAACAGGATGGTAAGGGCCGTTATTTCTCTCCCCGAAGATGCCCCGGATCCGGTGCTCTCTGCGCTTAGAGTCCGTAAGGCGGCGGCGACCCCTCACAATGCCACGAAGGACCTCATTATAGTGCTGGGAGATGTCCTTATACAAGAATGCTTTCTGGGGGCAACGATCCGAGCTCCCCCGCTCCGATTTGAGGGAAAGGATGTCACGGTCTTCCGGGATATCCCGTTTCTGGCCCTGGCTGCCCGGCGACGATTTGGAACCGTTACGGCCATACTACGGGCTCGCGGGGTGCGCTACCATTGGGGAGTATCGGGCTCCCTGCTTATACATCAAGGAACTGAAGTTTTGGTGGCCTTGACGCTGGAGGAGGCCCAGACCCACTTGTCGACTTTAGGCCTGCAGCGCCACTTGAGGAGTGCTAGCGGGGACCCACCACTGTCTCCGCCTGACGAGCTGCCTTCTGCACCGGACTAATTTCTGAAACTTGACTGTTCTCCTTTTTCATACAGCCTACATCGAAACTGTTTTGTTTCTTCTCATTTTCTCATTTTTATCCTTGACTTACTTTGATCAGCTGTATTGCGACCTCATGCCCCACCTCTCCCCCCTCTATTATTTCTCTTTGCCCGCTTTTCCCCTTCTTTATTCCCCTCCTCCAAAAAATTATTTTTTTTGTTGGTTTTTTTTGGGGGTTTTGAGGTATGGTTTTGCTGAGGGTGAGCCGTGGGGCAGTCACCTAGGCTGTCTCTGTCCCCTTGGCCTTTCGGTGACCTATGCCCTGTGGTTCCCTCGGTGGCCCTCTGTTACCCTGCGGGGTCTCAGGGGCGTGCTGCTGACTACCACTTTATTTTGGGCTGCCTTTCCCGACCTTCCTGTCTTATCAGGGAATTTTATTAATCCTTTTTTTTTCTTTCCTCTCTCCTCTCCCCTCCCTGTCCGCTCTCCCTCTTTATTCCACCTCTCTCCTCCTCCCACTCTTTTCCCCCTTTTCTACCCTTCCCCTTTTATGTCTTGTGATCATTTACGATTTTTGATGTTATGTGCCTTGTTCAGATCGGTTGCATTTGCTTAAAATTTTTATTGCGTTCTGTTGAACCTACATGATGGCTTAATTCTTTGCACAATTTTTCCTTGTCATGGCCTTGCGTGGCCTTTGTTTCATTGGCTTCATTGCATTCATCTGTGATGTTCATAATCTTAAATAAAGAATGGAAAAAAAAAGAAAGGTGAAGCTCAGGAGAATGACTGGAAAAGTGACAATTTGAGGTCAAAACAGCCAAACCAGAAGAACTCTCCCATTTATCTCACTTTCCAAGTCGACTATTTGGTCTAGATTGTTCTCTTCTCCTGCCAGTTCTCCTGAGTTCCATCTTTCTTTGAATAGACCTGTATATCGGATGATCACACCATTGCACGAATACGGACCCAATGGACGACCAACGTTATGTCCCACATCCCAGACCGTCCTTCTCTTGATACATTGGGCTACAATATTTTAAAGTTTTGTTTTCTGGGTATAAAATTGACAGTTGAGTCATCATTCCTAAGGAGGATTGTTTTTTATCGCCTGATTTGTAGTATAAATATAAAAAGGGGTTATTCAAAGAACACCGTACTGGCCACAGAATTGCACCGAACGGTGAACTATCCAGTATTGTGTAATTTCATGGCCAATTTGTTATTGAAAAAGCTGTCAATTAGCCAATTATTGGCAAATTGCTATCGAAATAGGGTGACCTTCGGTGGCAGAGACACAATAGTTAATCTATTCAGAGACACCGAACAGCAGAGAAATGTCAATGAAATGCCCTGATGCTCTGTGGTTTCATTTGACAGGTTTAAGCAGGCGAATCCCATTGGTTTCAAAGCAAAAAAATATATTCCCTGTTTTTCGTAAATATATATTCAACAGTTTATTTATTTTCGTTTGCAGAAAAAGTCTATTTTTTCAGATTTATTTCGGCAAAATATTATTTCAGATTTTTTTCTTAAATGGTGTTTTTTTATATCTTGTAGACCTTTTTATTATTCATAGGACCTTATATATTATATATATTCATATATCATATATATTCATATATCATATTAGAAACAGGTTAAATATGTTCCTTGGTATGTGTGTTACCATAATATTCCACCCATAATCCCCATCTAGAAAAATAATTAGAGCAATAATCCTTTTAGAAACAGGATAAATTTGTTGCTTGGCATGTGTTACTGTGATATTCCACCCATAATCCCCGTCTAGAAAAATAATTACACCAATATTCCTTTTAGAAACAGAATAAATATGTTCTTTGGCATGTGTTACCGTGAAATTCCACCCATAATCCCCATCTAGAAAAATAAGTACACCAATATTTATTTTAGTAACAGGTTAAATAATTTCATTAACAGAAAAAAAAAAATACATAGGGTATTTACTCTTAATTACAAATATGTGCTAGATTATGATGCACTCACAGAAAATAATTTGATTGAAGTCACATCATGGTATCTTTACACGTTGCTCCACTTAAAAAGGATCCAGTTTTTCCATGGACCCCTCAGGTCTGACAATTTTCAAATCCCCCAAAGATTGGGATTCGGAGTACCTCAGGGAGAAGAATGTACAATAGTGTAGATAGCCACAAATAAGTTTCAAAACAAAATTTATTGCGCTTACATAAAATCAACATAATAGAGGCATATCACCAGGTTACCCAAATCTGCATACAGCCTGCAACCAACTGCTCGATGGGATGGGTCCTCAACAGGTGGTCCTCCACAGCTGTACTCGCTCTGTTCGACGCGTTTCGCCACTTGGACTTCATCATCAGGAACATACTGGCCTCTTGGACTTGTTTAAATAATTTCCTTGGCATGTGTTACAATGATATTCCACCCATAATCCTCATCTAGAAAAATAATTATACCAATATTCCTTTTAGAAACGGGTTAAATATGATCCTTGGTGGGCGGACCGAGACAGATGTGCGTGGATCCTGCATGACTTACTAGCGGACTTTGTGGTGCCTTTAAACCGGACTACCTCCTCCAGCTGTTTCCCTGCTGTTGGCCATCAGTTTGTGGAGCTCCGGAGCTTGTTTAGTTCCCCCCTCCAGGCCTGCGCTTTGGGCAGAGGCCGTTGAGCTGCTACCTCCTCTGTCTCCCGGTGGCCATTATGGAGGCCTGGTGTGGCTGCGCTTGTCTCGTCCCACGCGGTGAGGATGTGTCCCCGGATGGGAAAGAAGAGCAAGGGCAGCATAGTGGCGGAGGGCTCCCGCACACCCCTGACATCCGTCTTTCGCTTGGCAGGGAACTGGGGCGGCGGCTACCATGCCCTGCCCTCCCTGCCGCTGACTTGGAGGAACCGCCGGTGGTGGAGGAGACTGGTACCCCTTCTGTCTCGCAAGCGGCGCCATCAGACCCGGAAGAGGGTGCTCTTCCCACTACTAAGGGTGTCCTATGTTACATGTTTTTTAGAGACTGTTCTCAGTGCCTCGGACCTGCCACGGGACCCTGTCCTCATGGCCCTTTGCGATGGAAGGCTGCCCTAGCTCCCGCGAAAGCACCACAGGATATGATTTTCACTCTCCGCGAAGCGACTCTACACTCCTCACTATTTTGTGCAGTGCGGAATCTGCCTACTGTCCTTTTTGAGGGACCTCCATTGCTATATTTCAGGACCTTCCTTTCCTGCTGCTTGCTGTTTGGTGACAATTTCGACCTGTTACAACTCTACTCCGTGCCCAAGCCATCGGCTACAAATGGGGCACTTTTGGGTCCCTCATTATCTCCCCGGAGGGTGGACATGCACTTGTGGCTACTACTGCGGACGAGGCTGAGGGACACCTTTGTTCCTTGGGACTGCTCCCAGCTCTTTCGTGTCAGGATGCCGCAAATTAGTCTGTTGGCTCTCCCCTACCCCCCAGCGGCTCGGACTGAGACTGGGTCCCTGCGACGCTTCGGCTGAAGCCCTGGCCCTGTTTTGACCAATTGCCCCCTCTCCTTATTGGCCCCCCTCTCCCTACTGCCCCTTCTCTGTTTTTTTCATTTTTTCCCCCTCCCTTTCCTCCTTCTCCCCATTTTTGTTCTGGCGTTTATTGGGATGTCCCGAGGTGAGCCACTATGGCAGTTACCATGGCTCTGCCTGCTGTATCTGGCCTTCTGGACCCCTGGTCTTGTGACGGTATCCTTCCATGGCCTCCCACTGTCCTACGGACGACAGGGAGTGAGCCAGGAATGTCACATTTTGGCCCTCGCCACCCCCCTTTTTCTTTTCTTTTCTTTCCTTCTCCTTTTCCCTCCTTTGTCCTTGTTATTGTATTGCTTGTTGGCTATCTGTGGCTCTGTGAGGCCTTTTCTTGTTGATTTTCAGATGATATTGTTATTCCATTAAGCGATTCCCTAGATGACATGTTATGGTCCTGTGAGACTTTCTCAGTTTGATGTGTGATTCTCTGCAAAACCCAAAATGAAGAATTTTAAAAAAAAATCCTTGGCATATGTTACCGTAATATTCCACCCATATTCCCCATCTAGAAAAGTAATTATACCAATATTCCTATCCTTTTAGAAACGGGTTAAATACGTTCCTTGGCATGTATTACCGTGGTATTCCAGCCATAATCCCCATCTAGAAAAATAATTACACCAATATTCCTTTTAATAACAGGTTAAATATGTTCCTTGGCATGTGTTATTGTGATATTCCACCCATAATCCCTTCATAGAAAAATAATTACACCAATATTCATTTTAGTAACGGGTTAAATATATTCCTTGGCATGTGTTACCATGATATCCCCACCATAATCCCCTTCTAGAAAAATAATTACACCAATATTCCTTTTAATAACAAGTTAAATATATTCCTTGGCATGTGTTATTGTGATATTCCACCCATAATCCCTTCATAGAAAAATAATTACACCAATATTCATTTTAGTAACGGGTTAAATATATTCCTTGGCATGTGTTACCATGATATCCCACCCATAATCCCTTTATAGAAAAATAATTACACCAATATTCCTTTTAATAACAAGTTAAATATATTCCTTGGCATGTGTTATTGTGATATTCCACCCATAATCCCTTCATAGAAAAATAATTACACCAATATTCATTTTAGTAACGGGTTAAATATATTCCTTGGCATGTGTTATTGTGATATTCCACCCATAATCCCTTCATAGAAAAATAATTACACCAATATTCCTTTTAATAACAAGTTAAATATATTCCTTGGCATGTGTTATTGTGATATTCCACCCATAATCCCTTCATAGAAAAATAATTACACCAATATTCCTTTTAATAACAAGTTAAATATATTCCTTGGCATGTGTTATTGTGATATTCCACCCATAATCCCTTCATAGAAAAATAATTACACCAATATTCATTTTCGTATAACGGTTAAATATATTCCTTGGCATGTGTTATTGTGATATTCACCATAATCCCTTCATAGAAAAATAATTACACCAATATTCATTTTAGTAACGGGTTAAATATGTTCCTTGGCATGTGTTATTGTGATATTCCACCCATAATCCCTTCATAGAAAAATAATTACACCAATATTCATTTTCGTAACGGGTTAAATATATTCCTTGGCATGTGTTATTGTGATATTCCACCCATAATCCCTTCATAGAAAAATAATTACACCAATATTCATTTTAGTAACGGGTTAAATATATTCCTTGGCATGTGTTATTGTGATATTCCACCCATAATCCCTTCATAGAAAAATAATTACACCAATATTCCTTTTAATAACAAGTTAAATATATTCCTTGGCATGTGTTATTGTGATATTCCACCTATAATCCCTATGTAGCCTCATTTTCTCTATTGTTTCTGAATAATTTGCTTTGATTCCATTTTACAGCTGTTTGTATATCAGCATGTGAACAGTTAAACATTTTCAATAAAACTTTGCAACTTGTTATCAAGAACTGCAGAAAAGAACAACATATATTGGGTCATTAGCAGCTGTGTGTATTCTGTATACTGACACCTATTGATAGAGCTGAGTATTGCAATCAATCATCCCAATATTCTGTTTAGTAGGTCCCCAAATTATATGTCCTATTTTTCAGCAGACTCAGGTGAGTCAAAATATCATATGTAATTTATATGTGTATATGTTGATACAAAACTCCGCATCCGAATTGTAATGATGGATAATCTACCCTTTAAAGTGTATAAGGATACATTTGAATGGCTGGCTTTATGTATAGGATTCATCCCTATATAAAATATGATCAGTGAGGCGTCTATGTGGTAGAAAACGGAGTCACGTGATAGTTATTTCGTCATAACAATACGAGCCGCGCTAAGTAACCACCATTGGGTGGAACCTCTATAATATAGTGAACGTCGCTAGAGTGTTCCTATAGCAACCGGCTTCCAGCGAAAGAATACGGAGAGCGTTTAACCCGGAAGTATTTGTTCTGTGTAATATTCCCGGAAGTATTTTTTTCCAGCTGTCACTGTCTCATTGTACTTAGATGTGGAAGATGGCGTTGCAGCCAGGACCTGGAGGCAGAGGTGGCTTGGGCGGACCCGGCGGAGGGCAAGTGCACGTTATTCATATCATGCCGTTGTGTGATGGGTTTATTTTTTTTATAGTTCGTGCCCTGTTGTTCAGTTCTGGCTGCAGAAAGTACACGTATTCGCACGTATGTCGGCTTGTAATCCTTGAGCGGACAAAACCTTTACGCTAAAGTAGCATTGTCCATGATGGGAATGTGCTTTGCTGATGTGTGGCTGGCTGAGCGCCTTAGGAGCTCAAGTTTACAGCAGCTGCAGGAGGAACTCCTGAGGGGGTGAAGGGTTATGTTCCGTAGAAAGGCATGCTGGCCTGCTACCAGCCCCTATCCGGTGCACAGATGTGCTATTTCTTTTTTCTTGTGTAGTTATTCAGCAAAACCATTACAACATCATAAATGCACTTGTACTTATTTTAAAATATGCATCACCTGGCTTGTGTTATCCTAAAAGCTGCAAGCTGCTTGCAGTGTCTTCATTGCTATACATGAAACAGTAGCTCACGTTACTTTTATGGGTGAGAGCAAATGACCACTGGTTTCATGCAGATCTGCAATACCTTCTGACACGTGACTGTGTAGTGCACTGTACTGGGTGGGTGTGTATATATTTATCTTAACACCGATTTGAGGTTTACAAAGTGTAGGGGCTCCTGGCACCATATCTGCTATAAGGAACATGGTGATCATGGTAGTTGAAGCCCCTTTTAATCACACATGGAAGTAGAATCAGAGCTGAAAATAACTCCTTTGACTCCTGTGTTTTTAAGGTTGTAAGCAAACCAGTTCTACTGCCCCACACATAGCTTTTATGGAAGAGCTTCATGAGTTTGAATCCTTCCTGGTTTGTTGAGAAAACAGACACCTGCCAGGAACTCACAACAGCAATTAATGTTTTGTTCTTGGTTTTTTTAATATGTTGCATATGTCACAATCCTCTCTTACTGTGCAGCTGTGATAAACGATAACATTGGTCTTTCATCCACCTAACAGAAACAAAACAATACAGGGAAACGAGTGTTTTTTGTTTTTCCCCTTTAAAGCAGTGTTTCCCAAACCTGTCCTCGGACACTCAACCAGGCCAGATTTTGCAGATCACCTTGGGGAAAAGCCGACTGAATCCCGCAATCACTGAGCAGCAAATCATATCACCTGTGCTGTGCTTCAGATATCAGACAAACCTGGTGAGGTGGAGGGTCCTGAGGACAGGTTTGGAAAACACTGCCTTAAAGCCCTGTTCACACTATGCCATTTTGCTGCAAAATGCGCGCCATGTCACGCATCTCCAATGCATTACAATGGGGCTGATCACATCTGGCCGCGCGACGTCGCTGGTACATGACCCTTTTTTTACGATTTCCATTGGTAGTGTTTTACAAAATTGCGACGTTGCGTGACATTTATCGTGCGGAAAAATGTGTGATTTTTTTTTTTTCAAATCGCATAGGGTGAACGGGGCCTAAAGCCTGAGATATACTGAGCGTGTAGCAACGGACAGTGTAGCGAAGCAAACCTTTTGCAGTCTTGACCTCACTCCGCTCCGCCTCACAGCCAGTCTTCACTGCATTTTGTTTGTTTCTCTCCACACTGGACAGAAATCCACTAACTAAATTAAAATGTACACGCTAAAACCTTTTTATTTTCAAAGCACGTGTCATATAGGAAAAAAGTTTCTATTGAAGAAAATACATGTAATTACTGCCATTTTTAATAGGAATAGTATTTGTTTTAAAAATAAAAAAAAAGCTAAACCTAATCATATAGCACCCCCCCCCCCTCCGAGCTGGGTGTAGTGGAGGTAATATCACTGCTCTATAACCGTGGAGAGAGACTGTGGAGACACAGGTTCGATCCAGGCAAGAGCACCACTCCAGTAAGTGTCCTTGGGCAAGACACCTAACAGGACATACTTGAAAACGAGAGAAATCTCAATATATCCTTCCTGGTAAAACCCTGTCAAAGTGTTTGTATGTATCCATCGATACCCCACACAGACCACACTACATATGTATCAACATGTAGACCTCATACATCTAAGTACCACTAATATATATCTATATCATGGAGGATGAACAGCGCCCTCAGGAGACTTGGTATCGATAGAGAATATTTTATTGTTGCAAGTTGACGTTTCAATCCATGCTGGACTTTTCTCAAGACGTAACATACATAAATAGCATACTTCATTAGACAAACTCAAGACAGACTTGTATTTAAAGTGGTTAACTACATAATGCCGTTGGTCCTGGTGATGCATATCCCCAGTAAGCAAACGCACTTGGTGCCAAATACAATACACATGACCCCCCCCCCCCAATTAGGCTCATATTTAACATAGTTTCTGCCATATTAAAAAGCAAAGGATTTTATACCCATTAGGCTTGCACTTAGAATATAAATATAAAGCTCCTATTTAAACAACACTTATTATTAAAAACAACCCAGTGCTCGCTAAGCCCACCTGGACCTATAGATTATATACACGCTAATGGTTATTATAGCAAATCCCATTCTGCTAGGGACTAGAGTAAACGATATTCATATGGATACCATGTTAGAAAGCCGTATACAAATTCTTTTCCTTTAATCCAAGTGGCGAGTGCAACATGTTCTCTAGTGTGAAAATCCAAAAGGATTCCCGTTTTTAAGCAATTCGGTTGCTTGGTCCCCTCCCCTATAAATATTATTTTTTTTAAAAAAAATTTTAGACCAAGTCTGAGTGCGCTGTCCATCCTCCATGATCTTTACCTATACGGTATAGCTGCACTGGAGCAAGAAAAATCTTTTGTTAAGGGTTGAATACCAGGCATTTGTTGGAAATAGATCTTTCTCCACACAGACCTCAGACCAGAGAGTTAGTTTCTCCCTTTCTTCTATTGTTTATTTCCTACTTTTTTTTTTTTTTGTGAGTTCTTATTATTTAAATTCTAAGTCGGCAGACTTCCCACTGTCCTAAACACACATGATTTTGCTGGTATCAATCCATCAGTAGGAGAATTTAGTAAAACGTGGTGAAAATACATTGCGTGCCATATGGAATTTTAAACTATTTTGCCAGGTATAGTGTCCTACAATGTTCTTCGTGGTTTCCTTTCCAGAGGTTTTAATGGGTATTATCTTGATGGTTTCCCCAATGAAACCAGATATTCAGACCATACAGTCCCAATAAGTTAAAAAAAATGGGTACAGCGCACTCCAATCTGTCAATGTCTCTGTATTCAGATGGATGTTCACATATTCTCCGTGGAATGTTCAGACAAAGAGCCCAGGTACCGGCTCTAGTATTATTCGCCTTCTAGGTATTTTTCTTCTTTTACAGGCACCTATACAACCTGTTAGAATATTCTTTCTCCAGATATTCCATATATAAGGGAAACAAAAAACAGGGAGAATCCCCTAGTGTAATTCCACAACAAATACTTATATGTGCAAAGCAAGGGCCAAAGGCTTACTCAGAGGAGAGCCTCCAGGCTCTTGGGGTATCCACAGATGAATTTTTAGGAAATAATTCCCCAAAACCCACTCCAGGCGCAAAGAAGGAACGGCAGGGTTCAAAAAGTGTATTTATTAAAATAAAATTCCAGATATTTTCCTTACTCCATTTCTTTTCGAGTTTAATTCCCCATTCAGGATTATCTAGATTTTCAAGGAAGGAGATCAATTCCTGTTCACTATCCCTCCAAATGAAGATGTCATCTATATATCTAACATAGATATCATATTTTGCGCCCTGCTTTCTGAACCATAGATGAACCTGGTCTCCCAGTCAGTCATAAACAGGTTTGCATAGCTGGGCGTGAACTTGGTGCCCCTTGCATTACCATTTTTTTGGCATATAAAATTGCTGGTCATA